>CM034157.1:34400909-35000909 GCA_019776745.2 Taxus chinensis | reverse complement strand
GTCCGGGAGGGCGAAGCATGTCCAAGACTTAGATCACACAATGCCATCAAGTTTCCATAATATGCATGACATGGTACATGGTCCATCCCATTTAACATTTAAAATATTCCTTAGGACCACTTTTATAATTCAATGCAAATGGAGGAGGGTCAATGACCGTTTTATTCTAAACAATTAAAATGCATATCCCTATAGTCATTTTTTTGGTAATCAAGTGCCAAGGAGTGTAATCAAGACCATAAAATTTCCAGCACTTATAATGTCTGGACTCACTAAGACCCCATTATTAATAAACAATCACAATAATGGCCTCTTAGCATGGAGTCTCAATCGGTCAAAGGAGAAAATAAATACAAACAATTTTCACTCAAACGTGTGATCATAAGATCATCTAAGTAAACATCATACAAGCTAAGGTTGATAACCATTGGTACAATTTTTAAATATGCCAAGTACTCTAATAAAATATCAATAATTGATATTAACTTACCTTGTAATACTTTGACAAATTCTAGGTTCTATAGGTGATATACTTACATTACTAAATTAAGTTCATTACAAGTCAAATTATTAAACAATTAACTTGATGATCACCACTTTACCTATACCTTACTGATGATAGTTATTATTTTTTATGGTCTTTGACCGACATGATAACAAAAGAAGTTCAGCATTATACAGTCATATATTTATATCAATACTGATATAATACTAACAAATCCATGTACATATTCCTAACCATTAGCAACCCATTAACTTCAGTAATAATATATGCAAATCTCATAATCAAATACAACAACTAAGGAATATACCAATGCAACAAATCACCACAATCAGCTAAGTAAGTAACACAACATAGAAAGGTGCACTACAATATACATTGGAGGTACAACATTTCTAGCTATATCTCCCAACATCAAAACCATCATACTCATCCTAGTAAGTATATTCAAACATCAAGGAAAAACAAGAATATGTTATAAACATTAAGTGCTTTACGAACACTTGGCTTCAAACGTTGTTATGAGGTTGGCATGCAACTATGTGTAAGTGTGTATATCTTTTTCAGGATATACATACACATGTGTAGCTACATACTCAACTATGAAACAATGCTTATCACATTGTCCTTGTAAACCAATCTTCATTTACACTTATCCTTTCGACGAAACAGACTAAAATTACAGGATGGGACATACTTCCCTCGTTAATGAATCATTTTCCCAATTTTGTTTACTTATTAATCGCCATCAGAATAATCAAACACATACTTATATCTTATAGCTAAGGAAAACAATCAACATTTTCACCAAACAATTGTAATTTTCTAGATCTTAATTCAAATTTATTTTTTGTAACAACATTTTATCATTCAATTTTTGTCAAACATTCTGAAATATGACAAAACCTTTTTCATTTAAAAATCCAAAATTTAAAATAATATTGAATATGTCATAATGACCTATAACAAATATCATTATATTATGCCCTAAGGAACATATCGTTCACCTAACTGATAGTGATTATAAGTCAAAAACATTGTTTTTAACATTCAATAAATAAAAAAATCATTGTTTTTTATTTCTTTCAGAAATTTCCAACAGTCTAGTTGGTTTCCCACAACAGTTTCTAGATCCATAACCTTTTGCTTCATCAATGGTTGCATCTTTTCCAACCTTTTAGTTTGCCAATGCAGTCTAAATCCTCTGTTGTCGATTATTTTTGATGCAGCCTAGAATTTGCAAGATAACACCCTAGTCGCGTTAGCACATCACTCGGCCTAAACTGACCATCGCTCACTCGAAGCACGCAAAGGTACCAGGTCCCTCTTTAGGGTTGCTGTAATAGGATGTTAACATGATGAAGGAAGAAACATATAGTTGCATAACTAATCCATTATTCTACAGTGCATGCTACCCACAGATCTATGAAAGAATAAGATTAAATAGTAATCATGATTCAACCATTAATGTGCACTACTCAATTACGCAAAATGACACTCAGATTCAGCCAATATCTTCCATCTATTAAAGAAAATACAGAAGCTCCTTATAGTATTGTCAATCTATATCAAGGCACGTATGGATATGATACGTACATTCATACATCCAAAATCATACATACTCCGCTCTCTATGATACATACCAAAATCCTAAATCCTCTATCTACTACACACCTAACCTCATATATATAGGGTGGGGACTTGCCCTTCACCACTTAACTACTCTAGAAATAGGTCACATGTTATTATTAGCCACATGTTGTTTACAATTATAGACACACATGCAAGTGTGCTATCTATAGTCCTCTTGCAGTTTAACTGAAGTGTCAATTCTATTCTTAACTTGCCTCCATGCATAGACGCTTTGAACCGCTTCTCCAAATATAGACAATGCATGGCACACACATATCTGCATTGTTGATGTGTTCCGCACGCCATCTTCCAAAAATAGATCATCATGCTCAAAATCGGCTAAGTCCTGAAATCTAAACTTTCCCTCTGTGCGTGGGTCCTTCCTGTCCTTCCGTGCCTTTGATCTTGGTCTCCTATCTTGCACGGACTCCTTGTGTGATTTTAGACAAGTATTCCTTGATCGACATTGCCCCACACTAATCTCATTGTCGTCCTGACAACAGGTATCTCCAAAAAATTGAAGGAAAGAATAAGAATGAAAGAATGGGGATAAATAAATAATTGCTTATGTAGTTATGAGGCAGCCTCCTCGGTATCAGCTTGTAGTATCAACTCTGGATACTCCTCTTTTATTGTGGCCTCTAAAACCTGCCATTCAGTGAGTGCCTATTCTACTTTCTCTAGGATGTCTACAGCAATGGATTCCAACTCATCCCACACAATTACTCCTTTCTCATTTTGTAGAACCAACACAACACTGGACATGGATGTCATTCTTCCTTCTAAAAGGTCCATCTTCTATGCAATCAACTGTCATTCTTCCTTCTAAAAGGTCCATCTTCTATGCAATCAACTTTCCAAGCTCTTCTAGCCATGTCTTGTGCAGTTCTTGTGCTGTTACCAGGGCCTCGCGCTTCTGTTTAACCATTGAAAACCTTTCTGCATGGCCCAATGTTTCATATTTCATTACTTTCTGTACCTCATTATTCTCCTCCAAGGTCTTAATGTTCATGAGCGCCTCTAGAGTTGTGCATATGTTTAAAGCCTGGTCTGCTTTCTTCAACACTTCTTGTAATGCCTGCAACAACCCTTCATAAGATGGGATTTTTCTCATCACAGATGTTTTCTCCCATTCGACATCTTACTTTGATCATTCTGGTACTTGCATACGCAGAGTTTCATCTTTGAGCACCAAGTCCACCAACTTCCCCACATAGTGTATCGCTGAAGGAAATGTTTGTGGCACCTTGGGTTCCAAGTGTGGCCTTGCTTTGATTGCATTGTCCCCTATCTCCTCTGCGATGCTTATGAACACTTCATTCTTCTTCTGCGCCAAGTTTGTTTCCAGTGTTATGCACACTATCTCTGCATCATTTGTCTTTATCTCTTCACATAGCACTTTGATCATGGCATATTTTTCCATGTTTCTCCTAGCCACCTCAGTAGAAACTTTCACCAATGCATTGATGACCTGCTCATCCGACATGACAGTAGGCTTTACTGTCATGTGTCTAGTCTAAGTTGCCTTCTTCAGTCACCTCAAAATGCATGACTCCTCACACACATCAAAGTAAAGATCATCCATGTGAGTGTGCATTAACCACGATAGTTGCTTTCGTGTGCACACAGCTGCCATATCCTCGTCCATCAACTCCCATCCAAATAAATATTTTTATGTGATTGTGCTCTAGAAGCGGGCGTGAAATTTTTTTCCTACATCCTCTGCATACCCCATGGCTAGTGAAATGTGCTCCCCACTTACCCTTCTAGACCTTTGCTGCTTAGGAACTTTAGCCTCCAAATTTGGGACTTGCATCTCCATGTCTTGAACACCTTCTGCTGTTGTCTCCTTTGGTAATTTCTCTTCCTCTTCCTTTTCCTTTGATGCCTCACCCTGCTATTCTGTATTATTTGGAAGTGTAGGAGATGTAGGTGCACTCTCCTCTGACTCTTCTGCCTCCTCATTAAAATTTAGTTTCCTCCTTCTCTGCGCGGTCGCCTCCTTCTGTGGGGAGATTCAGGATGATTTGCGCACAGTGGTTGGGGTAGCACCTTGGGTCCTTGTTCTCCTGAATACCATTTTAAAATTGTGCTCCCCTTGTACTGCATTCAGGTCCTCATCATCCCCCTCTTATGGCCGAGGTGGTGTAACGATGCGCTTAGCTTCACCCTGGCTTGTAGGATGTATCCTACCCCTATGATCCAAACCACCACTATCTTCGCGCTCTTCCCCTTCATCTTGCACTTCAATTTTCTCTATGGGCTTAGGCACTGGGATATTCTCCATTGTATGCTTTACTTTCGATGGTGCTGGAAGTGTGAACTCACCTTCTACATATTTTTTATTCTCTATTTTTGGCTTCAACTAGAGATATACCAATGTTGTCCCCACTCTGCTACAACCAAATTTATTGGTTTGATATTCAACACCTCTAAAATAATTCTCTCTGTATAGGCGCTTTTGCCATTAATACATACTTCTTCCTCAATGTATGGTAGTCGCAATCTACCTTATCTACATTGAAGATCAGTCGGCACATGTCGGTAAATCTGTGAATAAATTCTTGAAAATACCTTGCAGTGAATGCATACGATAACTTATACCAAGGGCTCCAAACTTCATCCTTCATTGGAAAGCGCATGATGTAGAAATGTTGGTATATGAAAAATTGAACTTATTTTCCTGCCACTGCTGGTAGGTCCTTTGGAATGCGCCACTCTTCCCCAAATGCCATGTGGAGCCTATCATACCACTTCTCTGCCCTTTATTTTACTTCATCTATCATGGTCCCCTTACATAGGTACTTGCTGAATCTTTCTACTGGGGACTTGTTCTCCATGGGGTATTCCCATATTTTCTCCTTTGGTCCATCTAGTACTCCAATCTCCATGAAGACCAATGATAGTAGAATAGACCCAAAGATGATCTTTCCTCCTGTGCGTGCTTCTTCGACTATTTTCTCTGCAATATAGCATGTAATGTTATAGATTGTCCCTTCTGAAATCTTACGTGCCACATGTAACCACATAGTGTTTACTTGCGACCACCGCTCCTGATCATTTAACTTAGTAACAAGGTGTGCTGCAGCTTATACAATTGGACAGTTCTTCAATTTATCTATGTCCATTCCACGCGGACCTTTCAGGTATCGCAACTCCTGTTTGGTCTATAAAATCATGACTTTATCTGCAAGATCACCTCTTATGTCTTCTCTTGTGGCCTTTAGACTTGTAACTAATGAAACTAGCACCGATGAAATTCTAACTCTGCGTTCTGTAAAGTAGAAGAAGTCTTCGTGTACCCTGCTCATGAGCCACTGGTACAAGGGCTTATACTTCCCGAAATATGACAGCTCATACAACTGATATACCCCAATTCTCTTCAAAATATTTTCACCCGCATTGTTATATACTGGCAAGTCATTTGTCATGCGTTTGTTTGTTCTAGCCATGAGCAAGGAATTGAGCTCCTTCTTGTTCTCCGAAGTCCTATGATTATATTCACTCACTTTGCTCTTTCTAATGGGTGAATCCCACTCTTGGCCAACAATGACTCCTTCTGGGTATTGCATCTTCGAAAAATGGATTTCGGGTGCCATCTCTTCTTCCTCAATTGACTACCTTCTTCTTTCCTTTTACTGCTACTATTGATGCCTTATTCGGTGCCATTTTAACCCTGCAAATGTCCCCTCTTCAACTCTGCAACTCCGTGAATCAAACCCTAGCTCGATTCAATTATTCCCTAGGTGGAAACTTCACATAACCTACCCCTTTCTTGTCTCCCTACTTCACTCAAACCCTTCACCACCGGGGACGCAAGCTTCTTATAGCATAGATCTGGTTTTCACTCTTGGTTTCACACCCTTCGCACCTTAATTTGATCACTTGGCTCTTCGCACTTAGCTCTTCACTAGAATACTCTTAGCTACAACGGTAACAATGAATCCACATCCCATCATTATATAAAATTTTCAAATTTAGATGCATTTATTAATCCTCCACCTACCAAATATCCTCTCATTCATTGACCAAATCCATTTGTTTCATGCGGTACATCTTCGCGCCCAACTATAACCTTCTAGCATGCCTTCCTACCCACTGGTCACAAACTTCTCTTCAGCACGCACTCGTGTGACCGATTACCTCGTCACTATACCTTCTCTTGGTAGCTATCATGGCCTTCACTTACCTTGCATTATATTTTTCCTTCATCCATCTCCATCCTTGGTCACCTTTTGAGAAGAAATCTTCTTTTGACTTAAAGCACACCCATAACAACTTATTCCTTTCATCTTTCAATTCCCACAGTCTTTTTATGTCTTTCTCTTGGATCACTACAACCACCCCACACTAAAAGTATGTGTAGTCCTCTGTGCATAAACATTCTTCATACAGTAATTAGCTTCATGCGCCCAAGCGCACTTATTACACAAACAACAACTAAATTGACAAAGAATATCGATAATGAAGGAAATACATAATTGAAAACCTAAACTAAATGGCAATACTTCCTTTTTACAAACACCAAGAAGACTTATATATAGTAGGGCTTCATCCTACTCCCGTTGAAGTAACTGGGTAGCTGTGTTCCATCAAGTGCTTCTAACTAGCAAGATCCTATTTCAAGGATGTAAGTGATAACATATGGCCCCAATAATTATACCTTAAGTTTTCCTGGATGGCACAAGAACTTAGAGTCATAGATAAGTACCATTTGTCTAATCGTAAACTTCTTTTCCCTTATGTTTATGTCATGCCATGCTTTCTGCTGGCCTTTTCTTGCTTCTGACTCCAACGTGTTATGGCTCATTTCTCATCCAGCTGAATTATATTTGCAATCCATTATTCTAAATATTGTTCATCAGCTATAACTCCAGCGCACACAATACGCAAAGAATGTAACATAAATTCCATAGGAAGAATAGATTCTATGCCAAACACTAACTAAAATGGTGTGGCTTTATTCAACCTTTTGTATGTTGTTCAATATGCCCAAATTACTACATATACTTTATCATCCCAATACTTTCTTCCAACATCACTGATTTTTTTTAATTTTTGGGTCAAATTTTTTTTGAAAGCTTCAACAGTTCCATTTTTTTGAGGATGATAGGGTGTAGTACTATGGTGTGAAATCATGAACTCATCCAATAGAATTCTGATTGTCTCATTAAGAAAATGTGTTCCGATATCACTGGTTAAACTTAAACGACATCCATAACTTGTAATAATATTTTCCCATAGGAACTAAGATGCTTCTACCCATCTTGTCAGATAGTCTGTGCAAGTTATGATGTAGCCTGATCCAATTCTACGCACATCTGGTGAAATAGGACCCACAAAATATATATCCCATTTCTCAAACAGTTCTGGGCTAGCCATAGGTCTCAAAGGCATTTCATCTCGCTGACCTGGTCTTCCAAGATGTTGACAATGGTCACATGTGTGTTCAATGAAAGAGTTTGTAAAAGCTATGGATATGGGGCAAGAACTCTCAAGAGATCCCAAAGCCTTGTGTAAAGTCCCTCAATGGACCATTTGATAAGAAGTAAAAAAGGTAATCTACTTTGTATGTATTAGATGTAAGAAAACAATCAAAATATACAAATTAGTGAACCTCTATTCTTTGAAAGCTTATTAATAATGTGCCTAATAAGGAAACTAAGCAATCGGTTATGTTTTTGAGAGAATGGGATCTCACCATTACTGGCTTCAAGGCGAATGGTTCTTCCCATTTACTCCAAAAAGATGGTATGTACAACAATGGTGAAGCAAACTAGCTCAATAAATGGAATAAAACCTAATCCATAATAATGCTATAATTTGGTTTAGAGGGAGAAGAGTTCTTAGGAAATGAGAGGGGGGTAGTGGGGTATTTATAGTTTTCATTTGGGATAATGAGATGATTTTTGGTGCATGTGGGATAAAAAAGAGTCCACAAGTGGTTTAGGAGAGGTTGACCATGGTTAGGACTAGTTAACCTAGGCTAGGCTAACTAACCCTATTTAGAGATAAATTAGGGTTCTGGGAGGATTTTAAAAGACCTGATCAATCTAATGGAGTGGATTGATATTCCAGGGAGATAATAGAGGTAGAAAAGAAGAGGACAAGAAGGGGATTTAATTATGAAGAGGCTTATAATAGCCATTTTAATTGAATTTTTAGAGGAAAAAGAGCAAAAAAGGGTCAAACAAGGGGAGTTAGATAGATCTAACTGATGAGGTGTTGCCAACTTGCAGGAAGAGGATTAGCTATCACAATATTAGGAATAATAGTGATTTGGTAAAACTACAGGTGTCTACATTTTCCCCTCTTTGGGGTGACGTAAGCTATGTCACTTCAAATAAAGTAGACAAGTACAAATGGGTTGAAACTTTTGAAGCTTAGAAGATGAAATTAACAGGAGTAAGGATGAAGGATGCCCCCTCGAGTGTCAATGGGGTGACGGAGGAATTTGATCGATAATCGAAAAAGAAAAGACAAGATAAATTGGGAAGAAAGAAGATGAGAAAATAATAAGGAAAAAAGGATATTGAGCTATCCACAAGCCAATGTTTTTATAGAATAATGCATAATCATCATTCTACTTTAGAATCCTCATCATCGGTCCTTATTAAAATGTAAGTATATGAAGGAGGCATATAATGACATGAAAAGTCAAGATACAAACAACTGTAATGTGCTAAGAACAGTCAACTCCATGTAACATACACGAATGCAATGTGAGAAATATAAAATCTCACCTAACAGGTAAGTAAGTACAATCACACACACTTAAACCAACAATGTTCAAGATAGTTGCACAAATTTTTTGTTATCAAGATGTATTACCAAATGTTCTGAAAAATGAAAAGGGTGAAGGATGAGACCCCAAGAAATGTGTATATACAAGGGAAGAAATGGAGGACACTTTGGTACAATGAAAAAGTAATGTGCACGATGAAAACAATGTAATGCCCACTAAAAACAACCCACTTGAGACCTAAGAAACAACCTAGGATTAGTTAGGAAAAAATATGAAATATTTTTTTCTTTTAAAAGAGTCTACAACCAGGTTACAAGACAATTAACTATCACTAATAGGTTCCAGAAAAATTCTAATCTACTAGAATATACTTTTCTTTTATTAATAATTATTAGAGGTCATAAGGTCCAAAGTTTAGGGTTAGAAGTTTCAATTAGGTTTAGAAGGTAATTCCTCACCAAACCCACTCCTTAACAGGCTTGAAGTTTCAAATTAATTTTTCTCACCCTTAACACATTAAAAATTTCCCTAAATCACTCCCATTGGATAGGAAATTTCCTCACCTTTCCATTGATATAAAGAAGTCCTCCTAACTCCTCATATTTTTCAAGTTATGGGCCGGTGGGCCTTAGGGTGAAAATTTTCCCCAAGGGCAAGCTTACAGGCCCACAAGAAAATTTACCCAAAGGGCAGGTTAGCGGGCCGTGGGGAGACCCTAAGAAAAGTTTTCCCATGTGAGGAAAAAAAGTGCTAAATTTGTTCCTATGCTCCTATGAGTCCGCAAGGTCCACAAGGGACACGTCGCACTCCCTAAGGAAGCACGGGGAAAAACAAGGAAAGGTAGGGCAGGTGGGAGACATTTTACAAATTCTCCCACGCAGGTGAAAATTCGACTCTGTGCCCACAAGCGGGGAAATTCCCAGGAGTCTGCAAGGGACACGTGGTTTCTCCTAAGACAACGCATGACGGGGAAGATAGGGGTGGCGGGAAGAAAATTAACTTAAAACCTCGAAGGTCTAAGAGGGTATAAGAGACCCGCATGCCTCTTTCGGCACCTCGCAATGCCATGTGGTAGCCACCCTTGATTGGCCAGGTGGGCCAGTGGGGAAAACATGGAAAATTTTCCCAAAATTTTCCAAAAGCGCTCCTCCACTGACGCTTAAAGCCATGTGGCATCCACCTTAGTCTCGAACCGGCAGCGGAAAAAACTTGGAAAAGTTTTCTCCAAATTTTATTTTTCGAAAGTGCAAGGTTAAAAAGTGATCCATCCTTTGCTGATGCCCAACAAAGTGCACATGTGATAGCCTTGGATTGGTTGTGAGTAAGTGGGGTGGAGGAGAAAATTTTGAAAATTTTCCCAAAAATTTTCCTCGAATTGCTTAAGGGAAAAATTCACATTGTGGGCCTGCACTAAGGAAAATTTTCCTAAAATTTAATGCCAAGTGAAAAAAAACTTCAGAAGGCCTTAAATTTTGATAGAGATCTTGGTTTGTGGGTAAACGTAGGACTTTTTAGAAAGCTCTCAATGTCCTCTTTGCACAATGATCATTAATATTTAGATTTTGATAAAGTTTAAGGGATCAATTTTAAGAAAACAACCTGCAGAATTTTAGAGTGTGAACTGGTAAATTGTAACTTGTTATATCTTTTCAATTTGTTCTCCCTCCTCTCTCAATATGTCAAATAGACATGGAGGATTGTTCCTAAATGAATTTAAGGATAGGATTCAAGGTTCAATTTGTCTAAATTGATTTGCAATTTGAACATTTACCGTTTCTTGACAGAAAATGACTACAAAACAGTTTAAGCCTGATTTTGCTAAGATTTGAGATATATTTCCTTAAGTGTTTTTATCTATTTGAACTTGTTTACAACCTACTACTTAATTCAATCAATATAATTTGTCATTTTACTGTTGCAAGTTTGAACTATGCATTTTTCTGTTTTGATTAATTGCCATTTTTTAAAATTACAATAACATGGATCAAATCTTGATGGGTCTATTTGCCATTTACTTCTTCCAAGTATCTAGAATACATTCCAATTCCAATCTGACACCTTTAGTTGGTTCAAATCAAACTATCCAAGACCACAATGCAGTACTGATTTCAAATTTTTCACATTTCAAAGAGACAAAATATTGTATTTTTCCCACACGCATTTCTTCCTTTCAAACATTTCAATAATTAATATTAGATTCAATTCAGGTTTAACAATGTAATTTAGGAAATCCTCACATTTCATACATTTAATAGGATTTCTAAAGACAATTTTAATCTTCTTTCTTTTATTCCTTCAAAATCATTAATTAATCACATTACAAATTTACATCTTTTCACATTCCCTTTACCACTTGTCAAACAGAGATAGGAAAGTATGTGAAACACATTTTCCAATGGAATAACATCATATGGATTCAACACAAAACATATTTCTTAAGTTATGGGTGAATGGGCCTTTGAAAATTTCCTTTCCAAGATTACCAAAATACAGTATACCAAAACGTATCATTCTTTCAAATTCTTTCTAAACAGAATATAGAGTATAACTTTCCCGCATGGGTCAAAAAATTTTCACTTGCAAAAGGGTACAACATCTTTCCATTACAAAAACCAGAAGAAATCCACTTTAAGTGGGAAGGATTACAATGAGGTTTCATTTCACAAGGGGGTACTAAAAATTCAAACACCCCGACTATCAAGGAATTTCTCAGCTCCAGAAGATAGCTCCAAAACTACGGGCAAGCATTCTTCTGATTTATCCAATTTGATCACAACAGGAATAGGGGAAAGGTCGCGAATGCTCTCCAAAATTTTCAACCAAGACAAGGAGATCCATCCCACCGCTGACAATGAAGAGGGGGGTGGTGGGGAATACATCCTTCTTCATTGGCCCCCGAGCCCCAACCACAAAGCAATTCATAAGGAAGATGTGTTTCAACTCATGGCAACTAGCAAGCTTCCACATCACAATGCAATTTTCAACATGCCTTCCGGATTTCAAATTAAAAACACACCCTCTAAAAAAATAGGAGTTTGACAACCACATGAAAGACATCACACAAAACTCAAGCTTTTTGAAATACCATGCAAGCCAAAAGGAGTAAGAACTATGGGGGATGCTTCTTATGCCTCCCAAATGGGGAAATGGGTTCTGTATTTTCCTACAACGTAGTTATCAAAACCTTTCAACACAGATGCCTTGCCTAAGTACCCCTACATTTCAATGCAGATTTTAAACAAGAGTATGCCTTTTGTAACCTCTTAAAACAACATATATTCAGTTGGAATAATTTGTTTTAGCAAAATTCTTCATTTTCAATGATCAAATACAACTTACAAAGATATTCAATATTTCTTTTCTTTCATTCAAAAATAGAGAACAGAGTGCATCACTTTCATATTTTGAATTACATTTTCATAATCAAATACAAGCATCTTTCCATCACAAAAATGTATTACATTTCATCCACTTCAAGTGGGAACTAAAACGTTTGAACCCTAGATTTTACAAAAATAACTCTAAAGGGAATGTCATAAAGTTAAATTCTTATATCCTTTGCTCCAAAAAGAACATTCTCAACAATCATACTCTAATTTTGATCACAACAAATAATAAGCATGGGAAAGGAAATTCCCTCCACCCAACCAAGACATCCAATGAAAGGATAAGCCATCCTTCTTCATTATTTGAGCCCTAACCACAATGCAATTAGAAATGTGTTTCAACTCATGGCAACAAACTATCAGGCTTCCACATCACAATGTAATCTTTCAACATGCACATTTCAAATTAAAAACACAGTCCAAAACAAAACAACAGTTTGTACAACCACATGAAAGACATCACAAAAAGGGGTATCAAACTTCATCATGCAAGCCAAAGGATCAAAAAACTATAGGGGATGCTACTCATGCCTCCCAAAGGGGAAATGGGTATCACCACCTGAGAACAAACAGCCAAAATACTTATCATTCAAATCCCTGACATACCCTTATGCCTCCCCCAAGTACCCCTTATTCCTCACATTTCCTTATGCCTCCCCAACCTCTTATGGCACCCCATAACGAGTAAAGAAATGCAAGCTATTTCTTTTTACAAGGTGGAACCCAAAACCCAACTCCCTCCACACTTATACCTCCCAAAAAACTTATGCCTCCCTCAAGAGTACCCCATAGTCTTCTCCTACACCATCCCTAAGCCATCTACCCAACAACCCACAACAATAACAAACATACCAGCATTTACATATTCATAAAAGGGAAAAGAAGAGCATATCCAAGAGCCAAGCTCTTACCTCTCCATGATGGAGTTTGTTCCAAGTTCCAAAACACCAATCTCTATCCTAATGCAAGCAGTCCAAAAATCAACCCAAGCACAAGTATCCAACAAACTTCCCAACTTCTCTAAAAGCAAGAGCTCTCCAAAACCAAAAGGAAGTATCCCAAAATGAAGTCTAAAAGTGAAGCAACCCAAAAACAAGGCAAGGAAATTTAATTTTATAGAAGAGGGAAGAGAAGAGGATGAGGTGGATCCATGTAGGATGCCACTTCACACATCCTCAACTTCCAACACATAAGTCAACTTCATTCTCCAATGTGTAATCAATAGGTGAGTGAATAATATGACAGATTTACTTACACACTCAAACAAGCCCATACCCCATAAGGATTGAAATTAAATTATGTAAGAAAAGTGCAATTACAACATTCAACTTGACTTGTAAAAATGCATAAAAAAGGTCTAAATTTAACCCTCCAACCATAGGCAAGGTTGGTATGTAAATTTAAGAGGTATGGGACAAGTTTAACTTGTCCCACAAGCCTCCAAAATCAGCCTCCAAGGACAAATTCGAATTTCCAAGAAGGTGGAGTGTTTCACACTTAAAGTTAACTTACACATCACTTACATATTACTTACTTACATTCTTACAACACTTTAAATCATAACCAACAACCATATTAATTACATTCTCATGATATCTTTTAATTAATTAACTTAACAATATGATTACTCACAATATTAACACCACATTAAATAAATAATGAAAGGGTAAGTGCACCACAAAAAACACATGCAAAAATTAAAAAAAAGGGACCAAATAAAAGAACAACGTAAAATCCATTGGTCACATTTAAAGGTGATCCCCCCATGGTAATCCCTAACACAATCAAACACACACAAACAAATACAAGTTGCCATGGTGACCTTGTTGAATTCATCTAGAATTCCAATGTGGTTGGTCTCCAATCCCCTGATGTTTGTTGTGATATTTTAACTTGCAAAACACAAATACCTCCTTCAACCTTGTGGCCATATCAGAACATCCAAATGAATATAAATATAATTTCAAGATCATGAATATATATGTGAATCACAACAATTATCACGAGTAATCAACAATATCACTCACAATTTCATTAACAACTATATCATCATCCATTTTATCTAATTTTCATTTCTAGGTCTAATCAAAATATCCAATATTACAAGTCTGAATGAACATCCATAATATAACCATGTCAAACAGTATATCATCATCAACATATAAAAGTGTCTCTAATAATCATCATGCATCATATAAGAATCAAAGTCAACAATAATCCATGATCAAATATCTAACATCATACTAAATCAAAACTATAATAATGTCCATAATATAGTCAACAGTGTCATGATCAGTATCAAAAGGTGTCAAAGGGAAGTGGGCACTACATCCCCCTCCCCTTAGACTCAACTTCCTCTTGGAAGTCACTGGAACAAATGTGGGAACTGAACTCGTAACAAAGTAGCATCCTCCCATGTAGCTGCAGTCTCATCATATCTGTCCCACTGCACCCAAACCTGATCAACCTCTCTACCTTGAAGGCCTAGGGTCCTACGATCTAGGATGCAAACGGGCTCCACCATCACCTGCCCCTGATCCTACACCTACAATGATGTCCAATCTAACACATGAGAAGGATCTGCAACATATCTCCTAAGAACTTAAACATGAAACACATCATGTATGTGAGACAAGCTAGGTGACAATGCTAGATGGTAAGCCAAAGGGACGATACAGTCCAAGATCTCAAAAGGACCCATGAATCTAGGAGCTAACTTAGAACCTTTTCCATAATAGATAGGGCTCTTATGTGGCCTGACATGAAGGAACACCTTCATTCCCACATCAAAACTACAATCGGTCCTATGTTGATCTACATACTTCTTTTATCTATCATGTGCCTCCTATAGTCTTTGTCTGATCAAAATCACCTACTACTCCATGTCCTGCAACAAATTTTTTCCAAGAGAAACCCTATCCTCTAGCCTGTCCCAGCTAAGAGGTGTCCTGCACTCTCTACCATACAAAGCCTGAAAAGGATCCATGCCTATAGAACTCTGAAAACTATTATTGTAGGAAAAATCCACCAAGTACAGGTACTCCTCCCATCTAGACTATTGATCCATCACATACATCCTGAGCATGTCCTCTAAAATCTGATTCACCCGCTCAGTCTGTCCATCTATCTCAGGGTGATATGTTGTGCTGAAATTGATCTTCCGTCCCGAGGGCATGCTGCATGGTAGTCCAAAAATGGGAAGTGTATAAAGGATCACGGTCACTAATGATCTTCTACGGAATCCCATGCAACCTAACAATCTCATCCAAATATACCTGTGCCACTGCTCTAGCTGTATAAGTGGTCTTCACCAGAGAAAAGTGAGCCACTTTTGTCAATTTATCAACCGTGACCATGATGGCGTCGTGGTGATATCTCGACATCAGTAGCCCAACAATGAAGTCCATGGAAATGGTGTCCCACTTCCACTCTGGTATAGCATGAGGAAAGAGAAGGCCAACTGGATGTTGATGCTCGACCTTCACTTTCTAGCACTCTAAACATCATGACACAAACTGGGCCACATCTCTATGAAGTCCTCTCCAATGATACAACTATCTCAAGGTGGCGTGCATATTCTTCACCCCCATGGGATGGGCTGAATAGGGTGCATGATGTGCCTTTGCCAAGATGTCCTACCTCAAGCCTCCATCTCTTGGGAACATAAATCTGACCTCTGTGCCTAAGAAGACCATCTGCCTCTAAAGAAAAACCATCAAACTTCCCCTCGAGGGGTCTCTGAGACTCGATCTCTGCTTGAACTGTAATGTAGAAGCTGTCAAGAGGAAGCTGCTGAAGAATCCTGCTCCACAAATTTGTGCTCACTGAGGTGGCCATAGCCACATGTCTCCATCTGCTAAGAGTGTCTGCCACCACATTCTCCTTCCCCTTCACATGCTCTATCTCCATATCATACTCACAAAGCAACTCCATCCAATGCCGCTGACGAGCGTTGAGATTGGGCTGCGTGAAGAGATGGCGAAGACTCAAGTGATCTGTCCTGAGTGTGAATCTCTGACCAAGAAGAAAGTGTCTCCATCAAACCAAGGCATGCACAACTGCCACAAGCTCAAGATCATGAGTCGGATAATTAAGCTCATAATCCTTGAGTTTGTGAGACTCAAAAGCCACTACTCTGCCCTCCTGCATCAACACACCTCCAAGCCCTACTAAAGAAGCATCCATGCAAATGAAAAAACTCACCCTGTGGATCCGGCACTACAAGAATAGGTGCTGTAGTGAGGCATTCCTTCAGTGTATTGAAGGCCTTCTCACACCTGTCTGACCAAACAAACTTCTTCCCTTTCCTCTGAAGGGAAGTGATGGGGTGTGTAATCCAAGAGAAGTCCTGAACAAATCTTTGGTAGTAACCTGCTAATCCCATGAAGCTGCACACCTCAGTCATAGTAGTGGGTGTTGGCCAATCCATAATAGCTCTAATCTTGGAAGGATCGACGGTGATACCTTCCCCAGAAATGATATGACCCAAATACTGCACCTCCGTCTGAAAGAATGCACACTTCTCCAAGTTCCCGAAAAGCTGTTGCTCCCAAAGACACTGAAGAACCTGGTGAAGGTGCCCCTCATGCTCCTCACGTGTACGTGAGTAAATCAAAATGTCATCAAGGAAGATGAGCATGAAGTGATCTAAGAAGGTCCTAAATACCCCATTCATCAAACTCATAAATACTGCGGGGGCATTAGTCAAACTAAAAGGCACCACTGTGAACTCATAGTGGCCATATCTCATACGGAAGGTGGTCTTATGAATGTCCACCTCCAAAATCCTCAGCTGATGGTAGCCTAACTTAAGATCAATCTTAGAGAAAATTGTGGCTCCCTTCATCTGATCAAACAAATCATCAATGCATGGAAGGGGATAACGATTCTTAATCGTTACCTTGTTTAGCTGGTGGTAATCAATACACAACCACAAGGATCCATCCTTCTTCTTCACAAAAATCACTGGTGCACCCCAAGGGGATACACTAGGATGGATAAGGCCTTTCTCCAAAAGGCCCTCAAGCTGCAACTTGAGCTCACAGAGCTCTGGGGTGGTCATCTGATAAGGTGCTCATGAGATAGGCTCTGCTCCCGGAACTAGGTCTATATGAAAATCAATCTCACGTGGGGGTGGTAACCCCGGTAGCTCCCCTAGAAAGACATCTGAAAAATCTCTCAAAATGGGGTGATCATCTAGTGATGGTCCACTAGACCCATCCTCTGATCTGTCACTGACTGTAACAACATACATCTGACAACCCCATCACACACACCGCTTAAGCTGCATAGCAGAGATGGTGTGAATAGAAACGGGTCTCCTGACCCCTGAAATCACCGAACTCAACTCCCAAATCATCTGCACAAGATATAATCTTGTGGTAACAATCCACTCTAGCCTTGTGTGCAGACAACCAATCCATACCCAAGATGACTCCATAAGAGCCCAAAGGAAGGATACGGAGATCCGAGGTAGTGGTGAAAGGTCCCAAATCCACCACACACTCCTTAACTAAGGAGTCTACAGAGATCTTGGCTCCAGAAGCCATCTCAACATCCCAACTATGACCCTGCCTAACTACCACCAGCCTGCATCGCTCTACTAAAGATGGTGCAATGAAAGAATCAGAAGAACCAGAATCAAACAAGATGGAGGTAGGAATACCACTAATGCTACCCTGTGGTCTCAATAACTATACTCTGATGCTCTTCCTGGGGGTTCTCGACCACTGCGTACATCCTATGATTATGCCCCATATCACCAACAGTAGGCTCTGAGATCTGTGTCTTACCCTTGTTGTTAGGGTTCTGTGGGCAGTCTCTCCAAAAATGTCTAGTAACACCACAACCAAAACAACCACCTGATCCTCTTCCCTTGTGTAGCAGGTCCAGTCGGTACTCTAGAGGTCTGTGGTGTGGATCCTGATGATCTGGCTACAGTCTGCTGAGGTCTCTGCTGGCGAGCTCCTACTGAGTGAGCTCTCTGGGCACCCTGTGTCCTGATGGGACCCCTAGGAGGAGGCCCCATACTCCAACCTCTTTGTGCATCAAATCTTTGTGGAGGTCTATAAGGTGGGCGGGACTAAAACTGCTACTGCTGCTAGCTGCTGGGTCTAAAAGATGACTATGTTGAACCCTATCCACCATGAGGAAGAGGTACTGACCCCCTCGATCTGTTGTCCTACATCTGCTGTATGTGGCTCCAGACTCAGTCTCTAGCCTGTTGGGTCTTTCCCCGAGTCTCCTCTGCTATATAGGCCTTCTCGATGGCCTCAACTAATGTCTGTGGATAATGGATCCACACTGCACCTCCAATGTCTAGATTTAGGCCCTGGATGAACTTGTGGATCCACACCTGCTCATCCTGCATGTAATCAACATACTGGAGTAGATCCAAAAATCTACTCTCATACTCAGCCATTGTAAGAGATGCCTATCAGAGGTCATGAAACTCATCTATCTACTATTATATGAACCTCCGTGACAAATATCTTCTCCTGGAAACACTCCTCAAAGAGCTCCTAGGTAACTGTATCAGAATCAACATGGAGATTCTGCTCCTCTATCCTCCACCAGACACCAGCTCCATCCCTCAGTATACGGATCGAACACGAGCTTTCATGTTTCTAGAACAAGGATAGAGCTTGAAGCATTTGCTCAAGCTCACCAACCAGGCCTCTGCCTAAAATCCACCTATGTCACCAGAATAATGTGATGGTCGAAGCTTCAGGATCTCCCTAATGTGGTCTGCAGCTGTGGTCTGACGGCCTCTAGGTCTCTCTGCATGCTCATCCCTAAGCCTAGGGCTCTGAGACCTCTCTCTATGTCCTGAAACTTGGTCACCCTATCCCCTCTGTGGTGACTCTACCCTAGCTGACTCTACATGGGAGTTCTCTCCTCCATGCTCCTCACTGGGTCGAGGAGATACCTGACCCTCAATGGAAGGGACTCTGTCATGTCTGGCTGCATGTCCTCCTACTGATCCTCCATGTAGAGCGGCATTAACATCCTGAAGAGTCTACAAAATATGGGGTAGGATGGCTACTACAACATGATCTGGTGGTGGTAAGTCTAGGTCTATGTGAAAATCCCCCTCATCCCATCTACACCTCCTGCACAGACCAAGGCGAGAGTTAGTTCATCTTTCTAAGTTTTATTCAATTTCCATGTTTACTAAAATATGTAATTTCTAAACTAAGTTACTTTCTAGATTTAAAAGTGTGATAGGTTTAAGGTTAATGTCTCAAGTTTTCTAGTGTGCCCAATGGCCCAATATTTTGAACCACTACTCTGATACCAAGTGTAACACCCGCTAAAAACAACCCACTTGAGACCCAAGAAACAACCTAGGATTAGTTAGGAAAAATTATGGAATAATTTTTTTTTGTTTAAAAGAGTCTACAAC
This sequence comes from Taxus chinensis, assembly GCA_019776745.2. Classification (NCBI taxonomy): domain Eukaryota; kingdom Viridiplantae; phylum Streptophyta; class Pinopsida; order Cupressales; family Taxaceae; genus Taxus; species Taxus chinensis. Next base: position 34,981,239 of record CM034157.1, on the reverse strand, counting down.
CAGGTTACAAGGCAACAACTATCACTAACAAGTTCCAAAACAATTCTAACCCACTAGAACATACTTTTATTTTATTAACAATTATTAGAGGTCATAAGATCCAAAATTTAGGGTTAGAAGGTTCAATTAGGTTCAGAGGGTAATTCCTCACCATACCCACTCTCTAACAGGCTTAAAGTTTCAACTTGATTTTTCTCACACTTAACACATTAAAAAATTCCCTAAATCATTCCCATTGGATAGGAAATTTCCTCACCTTTCCATTGATATAAAGAAGTCCTCCTAACTCCTCATATTTCTCAAGTTATGGGCCGGCGGGCCTTGGGGTGAAAATTTTCCCCAAGAGCAGGCCTGCAGGCCCAGGGGTGAAAATTTTCCCAAAGGGCGGGTTGGCGGGCCGCGGGGAGACTTTTGGATCATTTCCCATGTGGGGTGAAAAAATAACTTTGTGCCCGCCCATGGGTCCGCAAGTCCACAAGGGACACGTGGCGCTTCTCAAACCAGCGCGGGGAGAAACAGGGCAGTGGGAGATATTTTGAAAAATTTCCTGCGCGGGGTGAAAAGCCAACATTGCGCCCACAAGTCAGGCAAGCCACAAGGGACATGTGGCATCACCTAAGCCAATGTAGGGAAAGTGGAATGGTGGGGAGAAAATTCACTTAATGCCCCAAAGGGCTAAGAGGATAACAAGGACACGTGCCTCTGCCGACACCTCGCGATGCCACGTGGAAGCTCCGGATTGGCTGCGGGCCAGCGGGATGGTGGGGAAAACATGGAAAATTTTCCCAAAATTTTCTGAAGCACAAAGAGGAAAAAGGACTCGCTGACCCTATCACTGACACCCGTGGCATCACCTGATTGGTCACGGGCCGGCGGGGAAAATTTAGAAAATTTTCCCAAAATTTTCCATGGGAGCACTAAGTTAAAAGGAGATCCATCCCACCACTGACACCTCATGGTGCCACGTGGAAGCCTCTGATTGGTTGTGGGCCGGTGGGAAAAATTTGGAAAATTTTCCCAAAAAATTTCCTAAGCTCTAAGGGAAAAATTCGGGCCGTGGGCCTGCCAAGGAAATTTTTCCCTTTTTTTGACGCCAAGGCAGAAAAAACTTCAGAGGGCCATAAATTTTGATAGAGAGCTCGGTTTTGGACAAACAAGGACTTTCTGGAAATATCTCAACGTCCTCTTTGCATAGAGATCATTAATTTTTGATTTTGATAAAGTTTAAGGGGTCAATTTTAAGAAAACGACCTGTAGGCTTTCACAGTGTGAACTGGTAAATTTTAACTTGTGAGATTTATTCAATTTGATCTTCTTCCACTCTCTACATGTCAAATAGACATGGAGAATTGTTCTTAGATGGATCTAGGATAATTTTTTGAGGTAGATCTGTTTGATTGAATTCTAATTCAAAAATTTATCATTTTGACAGCAAAATGACTGTAAAATGGTTGAGCCTGATTTGGCTAAGTTTTGAAATATTTCCTTTAAGTGTTTTTGTCTAATTGAATTTTTTTAGGGCCTACTACTTCAATTTAATCATTTAATTTGTTATTTTATTGTTACAGGTTTGAAACTGTGCATTTTTTTTTGTTTTGATAATTGCTGTTTGAAATTACAAAAAACAGGGATCAAATTTTAAAGGATCTATTTTCCATTTTCATCTTCTAAGTATTAAAATTCATTCCAATTCTAATCTAACACATTTAGTTGATTCAAATCAAACTATTCTAAACCAAAATGCAATTCTGATTTCTAATTTTACACATTTCAAAAGACAGAGTTCTGTATTTTCCTCACACACATTTCTTCCTTTCAAACAGAGATTTCAAATACATTTCAAAGCAGATTTTAAACAATAGTAACATATTTTGTAAAGGCAGAACAACATATATTCATTTGGAATGATTTATTTTACAACTTCTTCATTTACAATGATCAAATACAACTTACAAAGATATAATATTTTTTTCTTTCATTCAAAAATAGAGAACAAAGTATATCACTTTCACATTTCAATTACAACTTTCATAACCAAATACAAGCATCTTTCCATCACCAAATGTATTACATTATCATCCACTTCAAGTGGGAACAAGGGATTTACAAAATAAACTCTCACAAGGGACTGTCACAACTATCTTTTCCTCTGCTCCAGAACAACAACATGCAACCATCATACATTCTTCATTTTGATCACAACAAAGGCAAGGGGAAAGGAAACACTCTCCACCCAACTAAGACATCCAATGAAAGGAGAATCCATCCTTCTTCATTGGCCCCCGAGCCCCAACCACAATGCAATAAGAAATGTATTTCAACTCATGGCAACAACAGGCTTCCACATCACACATGCAATCTTTCAACATTTGCACATTTCAAATTAAAAACACAGTCCAAAACAAAATGTAGTTTTATAACCACATTAAAGACATGACAAACAAAACTCAGGCTTCATCATGCAAGCCAAAGGAGAAAGAAACTATGGGGGATGATACTTATTCCTCCCACAGGGGAAATTGGTATCACCACCTAAGATCAAACCACCGAAACATTTATCATTCAAATCCTTGACATACCCTTATGCCTCCCCCAAGTACCCCTTATTCCTCACATTTCCTTATGCCTCCCCAACCTCTTATGGCACCCCATAACGAGTAAAGAAATGCAAGATATTTCTTTTTACAAGGTGGAACCCAAAACCCAACTCCCTCCACACTTATACCTCCCCAAAACACTTATGCCTCCCTCAAGAGTACCCCATAGTCTTCTCCTACACCATCCCTAAGCCATCTACCCAACAACCCAAAACAATAACAAACATACCAACATTTACATATTCATAAAAGGGAAAAGAAGAGCATTTCCAAGAGCCAAGCTCTTACCTCTCCATGATGGAGTTTGTTTCAAGTTCAAAATAACAAGCTCCTTCCAATGCAAGCAATCCAAAAATCAACCCAACACAAGTATCCAAAAAACTTCCCAACTTCTCCAAAAGCAAGAGCTCTCCAAAACCAAAAGGAAGTCTCCCAAAATGAAGTGATAAAAGTGAAGCAACCCAAAAACAAGCTAAATAATTTTAATTTATAGAAGAGGGAAGAGAAGAGGATGAGGTGGATCCATGTAGGATGCCACATCACACATCCTCAACTCCAACACAAAAGTCAACTTCATTCTCCAATGCATAATCAATAGGTGGGTGAATAATATGACAGATTTACTTACACACTCAAACAAGCCCATACCCCATAAGGACTAAAATTAAATTATGTAAGAAAAGTGCAATTACAACATTCAACTTGACTTGTAAAAATGCATAAAAAGGTCTAAATCTAACCCTCCAACCATAGGTAAGGTTGGTATGTAAATTTAAGAGGTATGGGACAAGTTTAACTTGTCCCACAAGCCTCCAAAATCAGCCTCCAAGGACAAATTCGAATTTCCAAGAAGGTGGAGTGTTTCACACTCAAAAGTTAACTTACTAATTACTTACTCATTCTTACAACACTTTAAATCATAACCAACAACCATATTAATTACATTCTCATGATATATTTTAATTAATTAACTTAACAACATGATTACTCACAATATTAACACCACATTAAATAAATAATGAAAGGGTAAGTGAACACACATAAAACACATGCAAAAATTAAACAAAAGGGACCAAATAAAAGAAAAACATAAAATCCCTTGGTCACATTTAAAGGTGATCCCCCCCATGGGAATCCCTAGCACAAACAAACATGCACACACAAAAAAATACAGTTGTCATGGTGACCTTGTTGAATTCATCTAGAATTCCAAAGTGGTTGGTCTCCAATCCCCTGATGTTTGTTGTGATATTTTTAACCTATAAAACACAAATACCTCCTTCAGCCTTGTGGCCATATCAGAACATCCAAATGAATATAAATATAATTTCAAAATCATCAATATATATGTGAATCACAACAATTATCACGACAATCAATAGTATCACTCACAATTTCATTAACAACTATATCCTCATCCAATTCAATTTTCCATTTTCTTGGTCTACTCAATATATCCAAATATCACAAGTCCTGAATACAACATCCATAATATAACCATGTCAAACAGTATATCAACATCAACATATAAAATGTCTCTAATAATCATCATGCACCATATACTGAATCAAAGTCAACAATAATCCATGATCAAATATCTAACATCATACTAAATAAAAACTATAATAATGTCCATAATATAGTCACTAGTATCATGATCAATATCAAGATGTGTCGAAGGGAAGTGGGCACTACAAGACTTGACTACACAATGGTCTAGTTTGGAAACCATATGGTTCCATACTAAAGTCAACAAGCAACAACCTCGTGGAATCTCATGGTATATGCATTTTAAAATAATTTTAATTATAATTTTCTATGGTTATTCCCAAAAAAAACCTCGTGGAATATTCTAAACGGATCAACTCCAAACTTATTCCTCAAATATTTCAGCCGTAGATGAACGGTTTACCAAGTTTATACTTTATCTGAGGTATTTCAATGTTTTTGGTTTTTTAAATAGTTTTCTAATTTTTGATTTTTGGATTTTTGATCGGTCAGAAGAATTTTAAAAGATCAAATATATTCTAAAAGTACGTGCGAGAGTGCTAGTGGGAAGGCGAGGCTGCCAGAGATCCAGAATATATTCCCCCAAGAAGAAAGATGGGTCGGGAATAATTTCTTTAAAATAAACTAATAAATAAATATCCCGGCGGATGAAAAATAGAGGAAGAGGTGGGAAAGGGCGCCTGAAAGGTTCTTAAATCATTCCAGTGTGATGGGAAAATAATCACATGGTGGCACAATGTGCCCCAACATGCGAAAATTAGCAAAAATAATTATTACAATGGATAGAAGAAGATTAGAATGATCACAGAGGAGAAAACATGCCCCAAGGACATCGCAACTGGTTAATATACCCACTCGGGGTCGGTAAATCAATCAAAACCAATTCACTTTCTACCAGAGCTCCTGTAATTTTTTTATTGCGAGCGAGATCGAAAGCCCTAGAGTAAGATGGCAAGAATACCAAGTAGGAGGAGGTGCGCAAATCACATCTGAGAGTTCATGCAGGACCCAATGGATGGACCATACGTGAGTGGCCTATCCCACTTTTTGTTTGAAGCTTTTAATGCCTTTTAATGGATTTTTTAGGGCTTTTCTAGGCTAGGTAGGAAAATTTTGATGCATGCGCCTGGGCGTACACGTTGGTTTGATGGGTATGTACACACATATGTGTCAAAATGAATAAGGACATGTATGTGCATCCATTTATAGTTGATACATGCATGTGCACCCATTGGGAGGGAAAGTTGTGGATGTGCATGCACATTTCGAAATAGGGGCATCATTTTTAGAGGGGTGCGTAGGTGTTGAGTGAGGGAAGAACAGGCATGCGCACATGCATGCGCCAAGGTAGGTGTGTAGGCGTCACAGTGGGCATGTATGCATTCTGTGTGGCCTTTTTCGATTGGAGAGAAGGTTGAGGGGGTGCGTACGTGTTGGAAAGGGTGCATATGCGCCAAAGAGGATGCACATGTGTCAAAGGAGGCACACAAGCAATGAAAAGAAGGGGAATAATAACTAGCTAGTAAAATAGCCAAGTATAGAAGAATATAGATTAGATTAGTGTAGAAGAAAAGAATAATTAGTAAGCTATATGACTTAAAGAAGAACTTATCCTTAGAAAAATAGATAGAAATAATTAAATTCCTAACACTTGTGTTGATTTTGCAGCATATATTACCTGTTATTCAGAATCATGAGCACTATGGTCAGTTAGCAGTGATAAAGGCGCAGTTCGACGATGATGATAGAGTGATACTAGATAACCTCTTATATGTTATGGGATTAGTCCACATGGTGGATATGCCCCAGATCACACTAGATCACGGCCTGCTGATGGCCATAGTAGAGCGGTGGCACAATGAGAGCTATTGTTTTTAGCTCCTGACTGGGGAGATCACTATTACTTCGGAGGATGTGTGGCAGATCATGCGGGTCCCGATCCAGGGCCAGCTTATTCAAGCTATGAGCCACTGGATTGATATTCAATGATACATGGTAGAGTTTTTCAGTGTCCTGACAATACCACAGTGTGGGATGAGCATTAGGATATCACGGTGCATTGATGACTTAAAGCTAGATCAGGTGGTGGTTTATATGATAGTGTTTTTCAGTGGAGTTTTACTCCTTGACAAAACTGGTGCTTCATTTCCACTTGGTCTCCTGAGAGTGATAAATGGGTTGGTAGCAGGAGAGACCTACTGTTGGGGTCAGTTTATCCTAGTACATCTATATTGGGACCTTCATTTGATTACCTAATACCATCAGAAGATGGTAGGGCTAACCTGCTTGCTTCATATTTGGGTGTGGGACCATATTGCCATTGGTCGCCCTTTAGGTGATTTGAGAGTCCGGGATCTTGAGAAGCCTTCTACAATGCTAGCATGCTTTTAGGTTCTAGGAATGTACCCAAGTACATGCTTTTATGTCTACATTTTCCCCCAATTTATGTTGTTGATTGAATACTTGATAAAATAAAGCATATAAGAGATGTGTACGTTAAGATCCTATAGAATGTTTTTTGAATAGCATGTCGAGTGGACAAGTGAAGCATGGTGAAGCATGGATACTAGAAAATGAAAGTGACCCTAAGGGTGAAGCATATAAATTTATTTTCCCTATTGTTGTAGGCTACTTCTTGTTGCGTATTAAGGAAAAATATGAAAAATAAGAGAAAAAGAGTAGTCAAAATCCTGTATATGAGAAATATGAGTAAATTATGCATAAGTATGTATAAGTGTGTAAAAGTAATAGTAAAGGAAAGTGTGCACCTGATGTAAAAGAGTGTAAAATATAGAAAAGTGTTCTAAAATGCTGTGAAGAGAGAGTTTTTGGGAAATCTCATTGTTTGACTATTTCTTTCAACAAATTATGATGCTAAAATACAACCACCCATTGTAATCTCAAACCTATACAATTTTGAAATATAACTAATGATAATCAAAATTTTCTTCAAATTGTTATTGTTCACCATAATGCTAATAAAAAACAAAACCCTAACTATTTGTGACTGTAAAATAACAAAGATGTTAATAACATGACTAAATATTGCGCTTAATTTATATCATAGACTAATTTTTAATCTTTGGTGATATATTGCTACATGATTATTCATAACAATTACTCATTCCAAAGAATAACATTGAAAAACAATGTAAACATTTATATGATATCGTAAAATATAAATGATAAATTATAAACAAACAACCTTGCAAACTATATCATAAAATCTAAAGACTCAACATAAACACTCATCACTAAACCCTTAACACAAACCTCACAAATTACATAACACAATGAATGAATCATAAATGATAACACAGTGCCTTAAACACACTTTTGACACATTTAAAACTCCTCAAATTCCCTAATGATGTACTAGGATCATCGTCAATAATAGGGACATGTGCATGGTACACTCATACGTATTCCCATAAATCCTAAATAGAAAATCAAAACACTATACATTAAATCCTTATCACAAATCCTAAATGTAAACCCAACATGTTTGGTTTTAAACACTTTAGACACCAATTTATTACAATGAATAACATTCTCAACATTTATATGACATCGTAAACTATGTATCGTAGACCATGAAAACGTGACATTACAGTTTTAAACGTTAATTTATCTCATTCAATAACAATGTAAACATTTATATGACATCATAAACTATATATGACATAAGACCATAGGAACAAAACCCTACACACTATATCGTAAACCATAAAGAATCAACATAGAAATGATTATCATTAAACACTTAACAAAAACCCCGCAACTTGCATACCACAATGAAAGTAAATGTAAGTGATATCACAATGCTTAAAAAAATATTGTAGTGTTGTGTTTACAAAGTTACATTTGTGATCTGGTGTTTACCATGTTATGAATTCCTTATATTAAACATTTTGTTTCATTCACCATAATTCGTCAAGGTTAATTTTTTTTGTAAAGCGTGACCACTTGTCCTGACATCATGGACTATGTAATATGTAACATGCCAAACACATAACTATATAAGTGATGAAGACATTGCTAAGGAAAAATGCACAACCATTGATGATGATGGTGGTGGTGGTAGTTTTGGTGATGGTGGTGATAATGCCCCCTGATTAGGATGATGATGATGAAGACGATGATAACTAATGATGAAAAACAATGATGTTAACGATGATGATGAAAAAAATAAAGAGGATGTTGATGATTGGGTATGATGACGATGAGGATGAGGATAATGAAAATGATGATGTCGATGAGGATGATGATGATGAATTGTACGATGACAACGACGATGATGATTATTAGATGATGATAGTGACGATGATCACAAGCACACGATCAAAAGGATTTATGAAAATGATTTTGAAGGCATTGATGATGATGAGGACAAAGGGATGATAACAAGATGATATTGATCATCATGGTCATGGATCATCATTAATGCACAAAACTTATACGAATTGGATCAAAGCAATTAAAAAATAGGAACAAAACACTACATAAGGCACTATATATCATATACCATAGGAACAAAACTATGCACACTATATCGTTAAATCATAAAGAATGAACATAAACTCTCAAAACTAAACACATGACACAAACCTTGCAACCTGTAAAATAGAATGAAGTAAATGTAAATGATAACATAATTATTCAAATGATCTTAGTGTCATGTTTACAAAGTTACATTGGATGATAGTGTGTTTATGATATGAATTTATATTAATTTTTTTTTTATGGTCATCAGGGTTTAATTTGGATGTCACGCATGAACACTTATGTCACATCATGGACTATGAGATATTAACACCAAAAAAATAACTCTATGCGTAGGATGAGGACACTACTAAGGATAAATGCACCAACTTGAACACTCATTCAATGCGCTAAGTGTTCTTGTGATCACTAGAACACAAGTTGGTCACAATAACAAAAATGTGTCACTCTGAATCAACTAAAAATGCTCATTCAAAATCATTAATTTTAAACCATAAATAAAAAATAGAGAATATTATACATAATGAGAACACAATGAAATAAACACAACACCTTAAATGCTCGTCCATGTGAAGCACTCATGTGACACTTTAAGCACTAACATGACACTTTGAATAGAAACTATGTTCGTGAACCATGAAACATAAATACTAAACATCAAATTAAGAACCATGGAAATATACATAATCCATGTGATTGGCAGGATGATGGTGACGATGAAAATATTTCTTGTTAATGAAACACTCATAATGAGGAAATGGTATCCAATAATGATGAAACTGTTAACACTAAATATAGACAATAATGCAACACCTTAATCCATCATAGGATGCCTTTAAATATAAATACTAAATGTTGAACATGAAAATTTGGACAATAAATACTAAATGTGGAACCATTTAAACATGAATCATAAATTTTAACTGTTCAGACTAAACCCTAAACCCTAAAAAATTAAAGGATAAATGTGAGTACCAATTAGACTTAGAGCACATTTTAAACCAAACATAAACCTAAGACGTAAAATATAAACCCTAAACTATAGATACAAACAATAATGATTGTTTCAAATCAATAAAACCTATACCCAAACATAATTTATAAACCCTGAAATCCTAAATGTGGGCTCAAGATTAGATTTTGTGTCTAGTGTTTAGAGTTTTGTATATGTATCTTTACATGAGTGTTTTACAGAGTTATGTTAGTGTTTATTGTTTGAGTTTAGGGTTTAAAATCCATGATAACAATGGTGACGATAATAATGAAGATGGTAGATGTCAATGACCATGACTGTGAAGAAGACAATCACGATCACAATATTTCAATGATTATAACGATGATGACAATCATGATGATGACTATGATGATGATGAAAATGAAAATGACAAAGAAGACAATGACGAAGACTATGATGATGATGACCATTGTCATGAATTATTATATTATAAATTATAAATAATATATATTTAATATTTTAATTTTTATTATTTGTTAATTTTTAGTTTTTAAATTTTCATTTTTAATATTTATTAATTTTAATTTTCTTTTTTATTAATTATTATTTTTGTTTGTTTTTTGTTTTTTAAAATTTTTATTGATTTTCTTTTCAATCTTTATTAATTATTTATTTTTATTAATTATTTAATTTTTATTAATTGTTTAATTTATATTAATTTTTACTTTATATTAATTTTTACTTTATATTAATTTTTTTAATATTTTAACTAATTTTTTAATTTTTATTTTTTAATTATACTTAATCTAAAAAAAATTATTTTATTTTATAATTTTAATTTTTTTTAACTTTGATTAATTTAAAATAATTTTAATTTGTAATTTTGATTTTTTTAATTGTTTATTAAGTTTAAGTAATTTTTAATTTTAATTCTGCTTGACAATGGTTGAAGGGATACTGTAACGACAGATGAGATGGTTCATAATGAATTTTGAGATATGTGCAATGGTGACATAAGTAAGAGGGACAATCTCTAACCATTTAGTGAAATACTTAGTGGGAGTGATAATATGGGTGTGACCATCATATGAAGAAGGATGGAGCTTCCCTATGAGATCTAAGCCCCATTTAGAAAAAGGCCAAGGTGTTGCGATAGGTTGTAAGGCTTGTGTCGGTGCATGTATTAGGTTACCATGCTTTTGACACAGTTCACATTTCTTTACAAAATTACAGCAATCTGATTTCATTGTAGGCCAATAATAGCCCACTCTCAATAGCTTCTTAGCCAAAACCATGCCGCTGGTATGTGCTCCAAAAATGCCACCATATACTTCTTTAATAGCGTGGACTGAGCCAATAACATCCAAATAGTGCAGAAAATTCCCTTCTTAGCTATGATGATAGAGGGTGCCTCCTACAAGGGTATAATGAGATATACATCAGATAAGGGCTTTCTTCTCAGAATGGGTGATGTTTAGCGGGAAAGTGCCATCTTGTAGGTGTCAAAAAATGGAATCATACCAAGGGGATAATGGACCAACAATTTCACATGCCAAACATGACTCCGACATATCATATGCAAGTTTTTGTAAATGCTCCACAAAGAAAGGCATTTTTCTTTCTTGAGGTGGAATGCGTAACAGGGATCCAATTGTGGCCATGACATCTACTGATTTATTGTACGACCTTGGTTTCTATTCAAAGATAACCTATGTAAAGTATTCTTTCAAGGTTTCTACCAATTTCTTGTATAGAATTAGTTTCTCATCTTTAACCTTGTATTCATCATTAACTTGTTTAATGATGAGTTGTGAGTCTCCAATGAATCGTAGCTGTTTGATATTCCATGTGATAGCTAAATTTATGCCAGCAATAAGATCCTCATATTCTGCTATGTTGTTAGTGCATGGGAACTCCAAACGGAATGCTCGCAGAATAACCTCCCTTGTAGGAGTGATAAGGACCACTCCAGCTCTTGATCCGTGAAAGGCGAATGACCCATCGAAATGGACCTGCCATTCCATGGATTCTTCAATATGCATCATGGATGCGACAGGTAAGTCCAGACACAAGGGTTTCATTCCTGGTAGTGGAGCTTCTACCAGCTGATCAGCCAATACCTGTCCTTTTAAGGATTTCTGGTTTACAAACTCAACATCAAATTCACTTAGGAGAATGATCTAATTAGCCATTCGACATGTGAGGGAAGATTTGGATAAGAGGTATTTATGAGGGTCAACTTTGGATATGAGTCAGGTTTTGTTATTAAGGAGATAATGGCAAAGCTTTTGAAATGTAAAGACGACTACCAAACAAGCCTTCTCAATCTGGGGACAATTCAATTCGTAGGCAATTAAGGTACAATTGAGGTAATAAACTACCCTTTCTCTATGGTTGAGGTCATATTGGACAAGCAGTGCACCAATAGAAAATTGGGTAGCTTAAATGTATAGAAGTACAGTTTCACCCAACGTAGGTGGCATGAGCACAGGTAATTTAGTACATTAGAACAAGTAATTTTTTTTTTTTTTTTGATAAATGCTTCCTAGTTCTAAATACATAATTTAGAACTCACAAATCAAAACAACCATTCTTATAACAGATAACCATATGCAGCTGTAATGACTCGGTGCACCACCGATCTATTCATTCCATGACTCGGTGATCTACCGATCTATTCATGAGTTTCACAGAGTTGGCATTTTTACTTTAACTCTTCACTCTTGTGGTTCTCTTCCCTAATCTGGGATTTCAGAATGCTCTGTCCAAGGAACCTATCTGAATAATTGTTACCATTATTCATCGGCATCTCGTCCCTTAGACTAGGTGACATAGGACAACGCAATCAGCAGCTTGCGATACTTTGGCCAAAGTTTTGAAACATACTGTTCATGTCTCATATTCCTTAACGGCATACTCGTCAATCTGGAATACATCCTCCACCCCACTCCGATGTTATATAGAATGTCCCATACTGACTTTTGTCAGCCATCCCTCTCCCAAGTCATTCACTCAGGAACGGATTAATAACATGACAACGTTATAAGGATGCTCTCGAGGACTAGGGATAAGCTGACATACTGGGTCAACCCTAGTTAACCCTGTGTGTCAAGGTACCCCAAATCTCCAAGGGCAGCCTCATAACATGACCATGTTCCTAACCAGATCCCGAGTAAAAACTTGTTCGAGTTTAAGGTGTAAATCTTAACGATCAATGCAAAGGGTGTCGCCATATGTCACCTGCATTGTTGTATCCTCGAGAAGATCCTAATCTCCTCGAAGGTACAACCCTGCAGTTGTCATGTGCCGACATCCTACAAAACCACCTCGGAAAGATCTATTAAACTTAAGGTGTTACTTACGTTGAGTTGAAATTATACTTTAAGACTCTCCTTTCCGGTTAGTCTTATCCCAACTCCTGGGTTCCTCATCATTGAGTTGCCTTACTTATTTAAGATCCATTTCACAGAGAGAAATTAATAAGATTTGAGATCTCGTCAAGAGTTCATTGATTCACAATAATCTTAATCAACGAAAATGGGCAGTAGCCCTAAGTCTCCTCTTAAGGATGCTAAATATACCCTTTTAGGTTTATATCGGTTTTCCAAAACTGAATTATATCTTACTTATTTGTATTAAGATATAGTGATTTAGATTCATTATGTACGTTGTCTTGGCTTAGATCAAGGTTAGGGAGTAATAGATTACTCCTCCCGTTCAGCTACCTATTAAGGTTTATTTGAACCTTAACTTCTTGGAAGACAGTGGTCTAATTTCCAAATTAGCCTTATATGGAATATAACAGAACTACTAATCATTCACAAGTATTTAGTCACAAAATCTTTACAAGGCCTACTTAGAGAATCCAAATATCTCCAAGGTATACAATAATAATAAAAATGCACTTCAAAACAATCAAACCAAAGAGGATCAATCCATCAAAATACAAATACAGCCATATAGTATCAATTCCCTCATTTCATTTAATTCTAAGCCAAATAATTACAATCTATGCATTCAGCATATTTGATACAATACTCAACAGCATAAGATCAACTTTCTTCATATAATACAATTAGAGAAGTCAAGTTGGAATTCATCATAAAACCAAATTAAATAATCTGAGCATCATATCAGATCTGCGTGCCTTTACCACTTATGACAACCATCTGCAAAAATTGCCAACACGGGTCAGTTCTGTGAACTGAGCATGATAAGCACTAATTCTTAAAACAATTGCATTCTACCAATTGCTCTCATTAAACAACATGTTTAAATGAAATCATTAATCAAATCCTAAAACATGAATCAGGCTAATTATCATTCTACAATTCTAACATGACTATAACGCATGAATCATATTATAGCTGCCAATTAAACCTAAATATTTTCAGATGACTCATCATAAATATTAGAGACTAAGAAGAACAAAATGAATCCAAAACATCCATCCATCTGAATCCCAAGGACAACAATAATCCTACAAATTATTCCATTCAAAAATGAATATCCTATCAATTCGTATATCCAACAGGTATGTTTTTAACAATTCATCAAAAGCAGATTATAACTTTCATCAAGTTCATCCGACGAGATTCCTTTAAAAACATTACAATATTTCAATGGTATTGGCAAATACACCAACTTTACTGCAATACATTTTTACTAGTTTCTCCCTACAGTTTAACAGTCTTTTCTTCTTAAGCCCGTACTGTAGAGTTCACATAAGGAATATAAAAGAAGAAAGCACTCAAAGTTTCTAGACAAGGAGAGAATATCTTATTATTCCTACAGTTATATATATCAACATATACTTTACAGCTGAGGAGAAAGAAACAGAGACATTCAGATTTCCATTCCAATCATGTTCAGGACTGTACCGACTTCTCAAGAATAATGCAATTACATTATACGCATGCGACTAAGTCAGTCGAGATAACAAGAAGAAACTACAGTTTCATCAAAATTCAAATATAAGAATCACCTGTAGCTTATTAAGTAATACAAGAGCTCTCGCGACAAAGCAGTAATAAATAATCCAACCACAATAGACTCAACAAAACTTTCCATATCATTCATCAAACATGAAAATGCCCAACACCATCGCCTGATATGGCACAGCTAGGAACTCTTTATCTCAGTCAAACACGAGACTAGATAACACTAATAAACAGAAGACGTAACCATGTGCAAACACAGCGACATTCCCACTGAGTCGAAACACATACATACACAGCAACATTCAACTGAATCTAAACCCTACTAATATACAGCAAGGACTTATATCAGAAGCTGAATTCAAGGAAGATAACCACAGCAAGGACTTCACAGAAGTCACCTCCATATCATAAGCTCAGCAAGGTTTAACCGAAGTCGAGCTAATACGAAAATACAGCAGGGACTCAAACAGAGTCGAGTTTGTTAAGTAACCCAGCACACATTTCCACAGAATCGAACTAAATATAACCACAACAACATTAAGAGAGAGAGTCGAATCCAAAACCAACTCAGCAAACATATCTACTGAGCCGAATTCATAAACAACGCAGTAATATTTACAACTGAGTCAAATTCTTAAATAAACACAGCAACCATTTGCACTGAGTCGGATCTATAAGTATTCACAGTGAGGGCTTACATCAGAAGTCGAACCAACACGCAGCACATCAAGGATTTTAACAGGAGTCGCATTCACATGAGAATACAGCAAGGACTCCAACAGAGTCGTTTCCAACAAGTGCTCAAAACTAGGCTTCAATAGAAGATGAACCATATAAAAAAAACATTTCAAGGACTCCAACAAAGTCACTTCCAACAAGCGTTAACAACAAGGCTTCGACAGAAGTCGATTTCATTTCAAGGACTCCAACAGAGTCATTTCAACAAGTGTTAACAGCAAGGCTTCGACAGAAGTCGATATCAACAAAAAAGATTTCAAGGACTCCAACAGAGTCCATATAGTGTATCCTTGCAAGGATTCAACAGAATAATCTAACCAAAATGAAAAACACAGCAAGATATTTCAACAGTAACGAATCCAAATGTACACTCAGCAAGGATTCAACAGAATAATCGAACCAGCATGAAAACACAGCAAGATATTTCATACATTAACGAATCCAATGTACACTCCACAAGGATTCAACAGAATAATCGAACCAGCATGAAAACACAGCAAGATATTTCATACATTGCTACCATTAAAACCAACTGAACCAAAAATCATCTGAACAGAGTTGTTCTAATGAAATCATTTGAAGGAAAGCAAGATTTTTTAAAAGTTAGGACCTATCATGCCTGATAGTGTCGCGTAAAAATCTGAAGAAGACCTCTGAATGTGCTTGCGCCTTCTCTTCTTCTTCCACGATAGATTAAACAACAATAAATTGTTACATTCATGCCTTATAAACTTTCCCCGACAGAGAAAAGAGTTAGATATTCTCAAAGTTGCCATGCAACACAGAGTAGACTGGTTCGAAGAACCAGTCATCAAGCAGAGAGAAAAACGGAACGCATGGAAAACCAAAATACCAACAAATTTTCCATTTGCATGCCTTCCCAAGCAATCCGCGCTCGGGAACCAAAGTTCATCAATGGCATTAACTCCAAGATTCCCACCTATTCTCCATTGCCACCGACCACCTAAGTTGGTGATTGCCAAATGAAAGCAAACAACCATTTCCAAATTTGGCGATGCTGCCACGTCAGGTCACAATAGCCGTTAGCAACCTCCACCAAATCCCAAGTCCTTCATCCTTATCCACCTCATTTAATGCCATGGAAACCACCGCCCATGACTCGCGCCCCTTCATAGGTCCCCCTCCATCCATTATCATTAGTTAAGATAGGTTAGAACATAGGTTAGATCATAAGGTAAGACATTAGTCTTACTTCCATAGTGCTAGGTGTAGCTAACCTTAGGAGCATTACGCTTATAGTTTAGGGTTAGTTTAGATTAGCAATCATTCAACCAATAGGTTATAGTTTAGGTTAAGGTTATTAACCTTAACGAATTCAGTCTAGGTCTCATAAGTAGGACCGATCAGTATTAGAACCAAACAGGGTATAACATTCCCGTATTGGATTCTATCCGGTATTGCTACTAAGCTTGCAGTATACACCAGAATTTCTTACCTGGCTTAAGGTCTAGGCCTTCCTGATATTACGATATCGGGAACCAAATTCATTTTACACGATCAGCCTGAGTTAAACTCTGGAATTTCTCATTCAACTCATTCAGACCTTGCATCTTCAAAAGGTCAATAATTTTTTTCTTTTTGTTCATCCTGAACAAACTTAAAACATCTCTTGGATCAATGCAACTGATCCAAGGCTGAGTCATAAAGACAGATAAATCCACAATTCCTCCCGAAATCAAATTGAACTCAGGTGCTAAAAATGAAAGAAATAAAAGAGTCCAAGCATATCCTGACTCAGTCAAAGATCTTCAAGAGCAAAGAAGATACAATCCATATCAAGCATGACTTCACAATCAAAGGAACACATCCTTATACAGAAGAAATCATATATCAACACTTGAATGCTCAGGAGGAAGTAACAATAGTTCAGGGTGTTACATGCTTCCCTCCTAAAAGATTCATCGTCCCGATGATTACATATTTTGATTTACCTTCAGGTCAACCAATTTATTAGTTCACAATACAATAAGACTATTTCCAACTTGAATAGTTCCAGAAATCAATGTCACGATACATTTTATTCAACCTGAATAATGTTTCCCTCAATCTGGCTTTCATAAAGACATGAAAAGATAAGTTCATAAAAATGTTTTGTCAACAGATTTCATTCTGTTCAAAAAGAAAGGGAAAAGCAATTTTCATCTCTTCCAGATTTTCCCAAGTTGCACTTTCTTCGTTAAACTGGTCCCACTGGACCTTACATTGCTGTATTTCATGATTTCTCAAATGCAATTGGTGAGTTTCCAGCACTCGTGTGGGTTTAACCACGATTATTCCTGGGTCTTGGACCTGCAAGGAATTCCAATTTAAAACATGTGACAAATCTGAAACGTATTTCTTAAGCAAAGAAATATGGAAAACATCATGCATGCGAGACAAAGCAGGTGGTAATGCTAATCGATAAGCTACAGGATTGATTATTTCGACAATTTCGAAAGGTCCCACGTAACGAGGTGACAACTTGGCAGCCTTGCCAAAAGTTATAGAACTCTTTCTGGGTTTAACACGAAGAAAAACCTTCTCACCAAGTTCAAACCTTCGATCAACCCGCTTAAGGTCAGCATAGCTCTTCTGCCTATCTGCTGCTTCCTTTAATCGTTCACGAATCAACTTTACTTGCTGTTCCATTTCAGTGAGGATTTCTGGCCCAATTACCACTCTATCCTCAATACTATCCCAGCTAACAGGGGTTCTGCACTTTCTTCCATAAAGTGCTTCAAAAGGTGCCATTTTAAGAGATGAGTGATAAGTGTTGTTGTATGCAAACTCAACTAATGGAAGATACTCTTCCCATTTATACTGCTGATCCATGCAATACATTCGCAACATATCTTCCAACACTTGATTTACTCTCTCGGTTTGTCCATCCATTTCCGGATGATATGCAGAACTGAAGTTTAGTTTCATTCCAAGAGCTGTATTAAGCATTTGCCAAAATCTTGATGTCATTCTAGGATCCCTGTCAGATATAATCAATTCTGGTACACCATGTAACCTGAAAATTTCATGCACGAATCTTTTGGCCAACACTGGTGAATCATCCTTTAGATTTCCAGCGATGAAATGAGCTACCTTAGTTAGTTTATCTACAACTACCAGGATAACATCATGTTTATTCCTGGACATAGGTAACCCTTGTACAAAGTCCATGCTTATTACTTGCCATTTGTACTGCGGTATGCTATGGGGATATAATAGTCCAGCAGGGTGCATGTGTTCTGCCTTAACCCGCTGACATTCCAGACAATGTGTCACAAAATCAATAACATCCTTTTTCATACCTTTCCAAAAGTATTGTTGTTTTAGATCAGCAAGCATTTTTGTGATACCCGGGTGTCCAGAAAAAGGTGAATTATGAAATTCAACTAACAACTTCTTTCTCAAATCATTTAGCAAAGGTACGTATACCCTATTTTCATAACGTAAGATTCCTTCCTTATCAAAATGAAAACCTTTATACCTTTCATCATTAGGTTCTGCAGCAAGCGCTGTTTTTACTTGCTGAAAGTATATATCAGATTCTGAGGCACTTTTTACCTCATCCTTAAACTGAGTTCTTAATGTTATAAGAGCAGAAATGTGCTTCCTACGACTCAGAGCATCTGCTACTCTATTCTCTTTCCCTTTGATGTAGCTAATATCAAAATCATATTGGGATAAAAACTCTAACCACCTTCTCTGTCTGGCATTTAGATTAGGCTGAGTGAAAATATATTTCAGTCCTAAGTGATCAGTTTTCAACTCAAAAGGTTTCCCAAGTAAATAGTGTCTCCAGACTTGAAGCGCATGAACAATGGCAGCAAGCTCCAAATCATGAGGGGCATAATTCAGCTCATGTAACTTAAGTTTTCTACTTTCATATGCTATGACTTGATCATTCTGTAACAAAACACCACCAAGGCCTTCCCCAGAAGCATCCGTTACAACAGTAAAGCTCCCATTAGGGTCTGGTACAGCTAATATAGGTGCTGAAGTCAACTGGCTTTTCAAACTTTTGAAAGCAGTTTCACACTTATCATTCCAAATAAATTTCTTATCCTTCTTCTGCAATGAAGTTATTGGTGCAGCCACTTTAGAAAAATCCTTAACAAATTTTCTATAATAACCAGCAAGACCCATGAAGCTTCTTACTTCATGCACATTCTTTGGTGCAGGCCACTCAGTTATTGCCACTATTTTTGAAGGATCCACAGCAATTCCTTCTTTACTAATGACATGACCCAAATAGTGAACTTCTGTATCAAAGAAAGAACATTTGGATAACTTACCATATAACTTTCTTTTTCTCAAAATTTCCAAAACTATCTTCAAATGCTCATTATGCTCTTCAACACTTTTAGAATAAATGAGAATATCATCCAAGAATACAAGTACAAACTTGTCCAAATATTCTTGAAAGATATTATTCATTAAGTTCATAAAAGTTGCGGGTGCATTAGTTAATCCAAAGGGTAGAACCGTGAATTCATAATGTCCGTACCTGGTTCGGAAAGTTGTTTTATGAATATCTTCTTCTCTAATCCTTAATTGATGATAACCAGATCGAAGATCTATCTTGGAATAAACCGCTGCCCCACGCATCTGATCAAATAGATCGTCAATCCTTGGAAGTGGGTATCTGTTCTTGATTGTTGCTTTGTTTAACATCCGATAGTCAATACACAGCCTAAGTGTTCCATCCTTCTTTTTTACAAATATTACTGGCGCTCCCCAAGGTGAAACACTTGGTCTAATCAAACCCTTAGATAAAAGTTCTTGCAATTGTGCCTTAAGCTCGACTAACTCTGTAGTAGTCATCCGATAAGGTGCCTTGGAAATAGGTTCCGTTCCTGGTTTGATTTCAATAGTGAAATCAAATTCCCTTTTGGGTGGTAAACCTGGTAATTCCTCCAGAAAAACATCCTTGAAACTTTGCAACAGAGGGAATCGTTTCATGGAATCACCATCTTCTTCTGAGAATTCAGATATCTTTACTGCATATAAGGTACATCCTTTGTTTTTAGCCTTTTTAAGTTGCATAGCTGACAGCTTCCTAACCGAAATTTCCCGTTTCACTCCTTGTATCTCTGCTGTTTTCAGACGATCATCTAAACATCTTATTTTCTTTTCAAAGCAGTCTACTTTTGCTTTATGGTCAGCTAACTAATTAACACTGATGACAATGTCATAGGATCCCAAAGGTGCAACATAGAGGTCAACTTCAGTGGAAAAGTTAGGTAAGTCAAGGACTGCCCCAAAAAGACACATACTCACTGTATGAACAGAGTTATTACCATACTGTACAGTCCAAGATTTATCCATTTTTCTAGCTTTTCTCTTAAGTTTAGAAGCAAGTTTACTAGAAATAAAACATTCAGTAGCTCCGGTATCAAAAAGAATAGTGACAGGTATGCCAAATAACTTACCCGGAACTTCTATTGGTGTCACTTGCTTTTCAGCTTGCTTGTCTGCTACTGCAACATGTATCTTATGCTGCTGATTACGATCGTCCTTCTTCAAAGGGCACTGATTGGCATAGTGGTCTTTGCCACAATTGTAGCAGCCTCCTACAGGTCCCTTTTTAGGCTCAAAATTACTTCCAGCCTTAAAATTATCACGTTGTCCTCCATAGGGTTTCTGCCCATTGTTATAATTTTTGGCAAAACTATCCCTTACATTTCCAGCAGGCTTATTCGCTATCGTTTTCTTACTATTATCCCCTGGAAACTTACTTCTGTTTCCAAACTTTTTCCATGGCCCCTTTTTGGGTGCAAGTGAAGTTGAAGAAGGGTTTACAATCTTCTTCCGCACTTCCTCTTTATGAGCAGAAATAGCCTTTAATTTCTGTTCTTGCCTTATGGCCTTTTCAACAACTCCTTCCATAGTGGTTGGGCTGTGAACATCGACCTCTCCTCCTATCACGGGATTCAGTCCCATGATAAATTTTCGTATTCTGAACTTCTCGTCAGTTTGATATTGTGGTACGTACTTGAGGAGTTTCGTAAACCGCTCCCAGTATTCAGTTACCGTTAGCTTCCCTTGAGCTAAGTTCTGGAATTCTGTCATTTTCTGATCATAGAAAAGTTGTGGCAGCCAACGTTGCCTAAAATAGCCCTTAAATTGATCCCAAGTGATATTGGTCTCATCAATATTTAGCTCAGCTTTACGGCTGTCCCACCACAAAGATGCTTCGTGGGAAAGTTGATAGGCTCCCCAAATAGCTTTGGTTTCCTCCGAAAAGTTTCTTATTGCAAAGTACTTCTCCATTTCGCTGAGCCAATTCTTAGCTCCATCTCCTAATGTGGTGCCATCATATTTAGGTGGGCTTATCCTTTTTATATCATTAGTGAGTTCCGCTGCCAACCTGGCCTTTTTGTTTTCTGGTTGGACAGGTGCATTTCCAGCATTATTATCAACACCCATATCAGGGTTGTCCTCAGGAGGTTGCTGATTGTCATTACCAGCTTCATCATCCTCCTCATTTCCCATTACTTGCTGCTCAAGTACAGCCAAACGATCTCTTGTGTCCAATAGGGCAGCAAGGATCTCATCAAGTTTTTGGGTTGTTGCCACCCCTTCTTCAGGTGGAGCATTATTCGCAACGTTCCCCCTTGTTCTAACCATTTTCTGTTACAAGAAAATTCAGGTTTTTATCAGATTATGGACACAATAGGTCCAAGAGCTGCAACCTTCAGCTCTGATACCAAGATGTAACGATCCCAATTTAGTACATTAGAACAAGTAAAAATTTTTTTTTTTTTTTTGATAAATGCTTCCTAGTTCTAAATACATAATTTAGAACTCACAAATCAAAACAACCATTCTTATAACAGATAACCATATGCAGCTGTAATGACTCAGTGCACCACCGATCTATTCATTCCATGACTCGGTGATCTACCGATCTATTCATGAGTTTCACAGAGTTGACATTTTTACTTTAACTCTTCACTCTTGCGGTTCTCTTCCCTAATATGGAATTTAAAAATGCTCTGTCCAAGGAACCTATCTGAATAATTGTTACCATTATTCATCGGCATCTCATCCCTTAGACTAGGTGACATAGGACAACGCAATCAGCAGCTTGCGATACTTTGGCCAAAGATTTGAAACATACCTTTTATGTCTCGTATTCCTTGACGGCATACTCGTCAATCTGGAATATGTCCTCCACCCCACTCCGATGTTTATACAGAATGTCTCATACTGACTTCTGTCAGCCATCCCTCTCCCAAGTCATTCACTCAGGAATGGATTAATAACATGACAACGTTATAAGGATGCTCTCGAGGACTAGGGATAAGCTGACATACTAGGTCAACCCTAGTTAACCCTGTGTGTCAAGGTACCCCAAATCTCCAAGGGAAGCCTCATAACATGACCATGTTCCTAACCAGATCTCGAGTAAAAACTTGTTTGAGTTTAAGGTGTAAATATTAACAATCAATGCAAAGGGTGTCGCCATATGTCACCTGCATTGTTGTATCCTCAAGAAGATCCTAATCTCCTCGAAGGTACAACCCTGTAGTTGTCATGTGCCGACATCCTACAAAACCACCTCGGAAAGATCTATTAAACTTAAGGTGTTACTTACGTTGAGTTGGAATTACACTTTAAGACTCTTCTTTCTAGGTAGTATTTTCCCAACTCTTGGGTTCCTCATCATTGAGTTGCCTTACTTATTTAAGATCCATTTCATAGAGAGAAATTTAATAAGATTTGAGATCTCGTCAATATTTCATTGATTAACAATAATCTTAATCAACGAAAAAATGGGCAGTAGCCCTAAGTCTCCTCTTAAGGATGCTAAATATACCCTTTTAGGTTTATATCGGTTTTTCAAAACTGAATAATATCTTACTTATGTGTATTAAGATATAGTGATTTAGATTCATTATGTACATTGTCTTGGCTTAGATCAAGGTTAGGGAGTAATAGATTACTCCTCCCGTTCAGCTACCTATTAAGGTTTATTTGAACCTTATCTTCTTGGAAGACAGTGGACTAATTTCCAAATTAGCCTTATATGGAATATAACAGAACTACTAATCATTCACAAGTGTTTAGTCACAAAATCCTTACAAGGCCTACTTAGAGAATCCAAATATCTCCAAGGTATACAATAGTAATAAAAATGCACTTCAAAATAATTGAACCAAAGAGGATCAATCCATCACAATACAAATACAGCCATATAGTAACAATTCCTTCATTTCATTTAATTCTAAGCCAAATAATTACAATCTATGCATTCAGCATATTTGATACAATACTCAATAGTATAAGAACAACTTCCTTCATATAATAAAATTAGAGAAGTCAAGTTGGAATTCATCATAAAACCAAATTAAATAATCTAAGCATCATATCAGATCTACGTGCCTTTACCACTTATGAAAACCATCTGTAAAAATTGCCAACACGGGTCAGTTCTGTGAACTAAGCATGATGAGCACTAATTCTTAAAACAATTGCATTCTACCAATTGCTCTTATTAAACAACCTATTTAAATGAAATCATTTCATCAAATCCTAAAACATGAATCAGGATAATTATCTTTCTACAATTCTAACATGACTATAACCCATGACTCATATTATAGCTGCCAATCAAACCTAAATATTTTCATATGACTCATCATAAATATTAGAGACCAAGAAGAACAAAATGAATCAACCAACCAACCAATTTTCCATTTTCAACGCATGGAAAACCAGAATACCAACCAATTTTCCATTTT
This sequence comes from Taxus chinensis, assembly GCA_019776745.2. NCBI lineage: Eukaryota > Viridiplantae > Streptophyta > Pinopsida > Cupressales > Taxaceae > Taxus > Taxus chinensis. The sequence continues at coordinate 34,957,256 of CM034157.1, read as the reverse complement.
CATGCCTTCCCAAGCAATCCGCGCTCAGGAACCGAAGTTCATCAATGGCATTAACTCCAAGATTCCCACCTATTTTCCATTGCCACCGACCGCCTAAGTTGGTGATTGCCAAATGAAAACAAACAACCATTTCCAAATTTGGCGACTCTACCACGTCAGGTCGTAATAGCTGTTTGCAACCTCTGCCAAATCCCTTGTCCTTCATGCTTATCCACCTCATTTAATGCCATGGAAACCACCACCCATGACTCACGCCCCTTCATAGGCCCCCCTCCATCCATTATCATTAGTTAAGATAGGTTAGAACATAGGTTAGTTCATAAGGTAAGACATTAGTCTTACTTCCATAGTGTTAGGTGTAGTTAACCTTAGGAGCATTACGCTTATAGTTTAGGGTTAGTTTAGATTAGCAATCATTCAACCAATAGGTTATAGTTTAGGTTAAGGTTATTAACCTTAACGAATTCAGTCTAGGTCTCATAAGTAGGACCGATCAGTATTAGAACCAAACAGGGTATAACATTCCTGTATTGGATTCTATCCGGTATTGCTACTAAGCTTGCAGTATACACCAGAATTTCTTACCTGGCTTAAGGTCTAGGCCTTCCTGATATTACGATATCAGGAACCAAATTCATTTTACATGATCAGCCTGAGTTAAACTCCGGAATTTCTCATTCAACTCATTCAGACCTTGCATCATTCGAAAGGTCAATAATTTTTTTCTTTTTTTTCATCCTAAACAAACTTAAAACATCTCTTGGATCAATACAACTGATCCAAGGCTGAGTCATAAAGACGGATAAATCCACAATTCCTCCCAAAATCAAATTGAACTCAGGTGCTAAAAATGAAAGAAATAAAAGAGTCCAAGCATATCCTGACTCAGTCAAAGATCTTCAAGAGCAAAGAAGATACAATCCATATCAAGCATGACTTCACAATCAAAGGAACACATCCTTATACAGAAGAAATCATATATCAACACTTGAATGCTCAGGAGGAAGTAACAATAGTTCAGGGTGTTACATGTGATAGTCATGACCTTTGCGGGGTCCACTTCAATCCCCATTTTTGAAACAATGAACCATAGGAGCTTTCCTGATAAAACACCGAAGAAACATTTCTTAGGGTTCAAACAAACCTTATAGTCCCGTAGATGCTGAAAAATATGCCTCAATACTGTAGGGTTTTATTTTCTACTCTTGGATTTTGCTAGAATGTCATCAACATAGTCTTCCATGATGTCACTTATCATATCATGGAAAATAACTTTCATGGCCCACTAATAAGTAGCCCCAGCATTCTCGAGCCCGAAAGGCATGAATTTGTAACAAAATGTTCCCGAAGGGGTGATGAATGTTGTTTTGTGTTGATCTTCTTCTGTAATCTATATCTGGTTATAGCCTGAGAAGCCATCCATTAAGGACAAAATTTCATAACTAGCAGTAGAATCAACTATCATGTCAATGTTAGGTAGGGGAAAGTCATCTTTAGGACATGCTTTGTTAATGTCCCAAAAATCAGTGTAGATTCTAATACCCACAGGATTTTTTGGTACTAGAACTATGTTAGAAATCCATTATGAATAGTCAATTGGTTCAATAAATTTAACAACTAATTTTTTTTATATTTCTTCTTTGACTAGAAGCGCCACCCTAGGATGCATCTTTCTCAACTTTTGCTTGATTGGTTTAGCATCTGGGTGTGCAATGAGGTTGTGCACAACTAGCTCTGGGTCCAAAACATGCATATCCACATATGTCCATGCAAATATATCAGTGTATTCTTTTAAGATATTTACAAAGATATTTTATTCCTGAGCTGAGAGTGAAGCTCCCAACTTTATTGTTCTAGGATTCTCCTCTGAGCCAATGTTGACGTTGATTGTTTCCTTAACAATAATTTCAGAAGCATCTTCCATCTATGTAGGATCAGGGGAAGAGTAAGATAGACCTCCTGTAGTAGCTCATGATCATATTTAAATGGATAAATCACTTGATCTTTAGACTCTTCATTCCTTTTGTCTATGAGTTTATCAAAGATTTTTTCACTGTGAGATTTCCATTTATCCTTTTTGTCAGGTTTCTCAGAGGTGGTTGTACTTTTATTTACAGCATTCTTATTCAACTGTCCACACAACTCTTCTTCTTCCCTGTAGTACGCACAAGTGTCTAGTTGAATCACAATTCCTTTTTTTGTGGTCCCTAGCTGGGATGAAATCCCTAAGTCCCATGAAATCTGCAAATGCCTCATCATTTTCAAAGAAATCCAGAGGCACATGAAGCTGTTGATCCCAATCTATGAGTTCACGATATACAAGGGTTACTTGCTATTTTTTTAAGGGAATGGATTCAGATAAGGTAAGGACCGACAAATTTGGAAATAGGTTAGTGGAGGTAAGATCATCATAAAGGCTACATTGGGAATCTACGTCGCTATCAGAATGAGATGAAACATCCTCATGTTCAGAAGAGATGGTGTTAATCTCAGAGGGTAGAACATCATGAGGCCTTATCCCAAGAACATGTTTATCTGTCTTAAAATGAGGGATGGGAATAGGTTCTAACCGGCCTTGAGCATTAATGCCATATCCAAACCCATTATAGCCCATGAAAAACATCATACGGTGTCCTTTGATGTACTGAAGTGCTTGATTGCATAAAGCCATGGTGCCTTCTAGCACTCTTCTGGTAGGATCTTCTAACATTTTCTCCTTAGATAGGAGATGGATAATTTTTTCCAATGGTTTAGGACATTGCTCATGAGTGCTCTTCAACTGAAAATAAGACTTACCCCTCATTCTAGGAGATACCGATAGATCTGATATTAACAATTCTTGTTCAAGAGTAAATGGCTTATTAGCGCCATAATTTGCTGATGTTGCCTCCCATGAAGTAAAAGGGTTAACCAAGAAAGGAAAATATTGATTGTAAGGGGTGATTGATTATAGATCAACTTGTTTCTTTATATATTTTGTTTGTAAGGGGATACCTACATCCACAGAAGGACACTCATAAGCTGCACGAGAAAAACTATGCAATTCCCTACAATGTGTGAATGGCTCCAGGTCACCCATAATGGTAACCACTTGACCTTCATGACATAACTTGATACATTGATAGAAGGTCGAGGGAACGGCCTACATGGCATGAATCCATGGGCACCCTAAGAGCATGTTGTATGGAAGATCCAAGTTGAGGACATGAAAGGTTGTGTCATGACAAGTAGGTCCTACTTCTATGGGAAATACTATAGTTCTTGCTTATTCCCATTCCTCATTGTCATAAGCCATGATTATGATAGTTTTAGCTCCCAGATCTATCTTTGAATGACCTAGCTTCTTGACCTGTTTGAGAGTACAAATGTTTATACCAGATCCACCATCCACAAGTACCCTCTTGATTTTGTGACGAGTAACCACCACTTCTAGATATAAGGGAAAGTTATGCTCTAGGTTGTTACATGGGATTACTATTTGATCAAAAGTAATATTATCACTAGAGTCTAGGCACACAATCATGGCTTGAAGGTTTGTGGGATCTATGTCTGTAGAAACACCTAAATTTTACAATATTTTTTACAGTATGTTCTTATGGGCAGTAGAGATATTAAGGAGATCGAGAATAGATATCCTAGCAGGTGTTTTCTCTAACTCATCTATTAGATTAAACTAAAATTCTTGAGGGATAGGCATGGGGTCTAGTATAATTAGCCGAGTACATCTCATCACTATTGCGTAATTATTCTCTAAAATCCTGATAGTATTGACATGTTCATTAGATGCGCGAATACATCCTATAAGTGAATCAAAGGGACTCTCACTAGGAGGGTAAACATAAGTGGTCATTCTATAGTCCTTGGAGGTCTACCTGTGGTCTGGTTTCCTTTTATTTTTATCTGCATGATCAGGAAAAGGTTCTTTGTAGATACCCATTTTCTCATTTTGATTTTGCCTTGATTCAGGGGGAGAATCTACAATGAACTTTACCTCTTCAATGAGGTCTTTTACATAATGGCACATTCTCAAACACCTATCTATTTTGTGTCCTTTAACATAGTGGAAGTCACAATATTCATGGTCCTTGAACCAAATAGGCTTGGGAGCATCCTTTGGGTATGGTACTATCGTAGTTGGATACTCCACCATTTTTTCACCATCTAATTGTTTTAGGATGGCTGATAAGGACTCTGTTAGTGATGTAAATGTACATTTAGTAGGTGCTTTGGGACGAGGTCCTTGTGAAAGTTTTAAAAGTGGGCCTGTCTGCATGGCTTGGACTCTCTTAGAGTCGGTAATGCCATCACTAATGAGATGTTTGTTTTTATTAAAAAAATTTGGTTTATCGACGGATTTAGCTTCATGTTTGTCTTTAATGACAGACTTAAGTGTTCCCTCATGATGAGGGCTTTCTCGATTTGACCGCCTTTCTCTATGACTTCTTCAAATTTTGAGCCACAATGCATTTGTAAATGAAAGGCTATTTCTAGGTTTAAGTTAGGAAAAAATATGCTCACTAACTATTTTTCTGGTAATGCACAAGGGAAACAGCTTGCTAACCCTCGCCATCATTGTAAGAAGCTTGCAAAGGTATCATTGGGATTTTGTTTTATATTGCATAAATCATTCATCGTGATGTCACTTTCCATGTTATAGGAGTAATTCCATACAAATTTTTATGCTAATGTGGGCCATGTTGTAATGGAGTCCTTAGGTATGCCATAGAACCATTCTAATCCCATGGATCGTAGGCTACGAGGAAAAAGTCGTATTAAGAAGTTATCATTATATGTGATCTCCTGACAATCCATATAAAAGTATTTTATGTGGTCCCGAGATCACTTTTGCATTTATACTTATCGAACTTGGGAACAGTAAAGTGTTTTGGGAAGGGTTCCCATAACACATCCTTATCAAATGGGTAAGGGCATAGTTCTTCATACGAATATTTCCTATTTTGGCCTACGTTTCCCTCATGTAACATAGTGAGTGTATCTATCATTGATCGTAACTCTTTCTTAATGAGTTTTTCTTTAGTAGTGACATTATTTTTCCTACTCGAGTTTCCTTGAAAGTATAGTCTGTGTGTGGATTAAATTGAAACTCACTAAATTTGTTTTTGTCTTTATCTTTTAATATGTTTCTTCTTGAAGAGCCTAGGTTTTCTAGTTTCTCAATCAAATTCAAAATTTGTTTTTGGAGGATCTCCTCCTCAACTAGGGGGTCCTCTTCTTCATCAAATTTCAAAGAAGGGGAAGCTTTACACTCAATTTTCACTTTACGTGAAGCTTTATAGTGAGGTTTCCATGATGGTTCTCCTTCGATAGTGGCCTTATGTTTCCTAGAAGTGGAAGCATATCCCACATCGAAAGGGTTATCTATGTCTAAGATGAATTTTCATTCTCCTAGATTAGGGTTAATGACCTTTGTTTCTTCTTCACGCTCTTGCGGAAGTTTAGCTCCTAATTCCAAGACTCTTGCAAGTACTTGATCTTTATTATAATATAGGAGTTCATCAAATCTATTTAGGTCTAATTGTTCTTGCTCTCCAAAAGAGTCTGACTCTTCTCCACTATGGTTAATTAATAGTTCTGCATCCTTGAATTGAGAAAAGAGAGGAACTAAATTATTGTCACTAAAAGGGAAGGTTCCAAATGGGTTTTCACCTAAGTCATGCTCATTTGATTTAGTTGCCATATTTGTGTTTTTAGGCATTTACTAGCCAACATTTGTTATGAAGCTAGCGTGACCCCTAAGTGTGTGGTTTTTTGTAAGCCATTCAAGGTGATGTTTGAAATATGCTACAGTGTGTTCTAAATGTAATGTTATGGAGTTATTTTTATCAGAGAACATGCATTTGCACACTTAAAATGTAATAATGACTAAAAAGATACTACCAAGCCTATACCCTAAAAATCGATAGTGACAATATTGTATTAATGCGTAGGTCAATATAGATTCTCTAACAAGACCTAAATATCAAAGTGGTATTGATGCAGTCTCCCGATGAGGTATACTTAAAATTAGTTTGGATTCCGATGAAAGCTAAGCCCTCTAAAAAATGGATGTCGCAACTAGATATAGTGTAACAAGGAAATCGTGATACATTAACCGAGCAAGCACGGTGTTAGTATCATGACAACTTTATTACAAGATATATAAGATGATATCAACACTTTCAAAAAGACTCAGATGACGTCAAAAATAACACTAAGTGATAAGTATAACAAGGAGTTTTCCAATTGTGTGAGCAGCATAACCACGTAATAGAGGGACTTATATCACATTCTCAAAAGAAATGAGAATACGACGTAAGTACCAAAGTTGTGTGACTAGAATGCGAGAAAAACTATCAACTCAAGAAAAGAAAAATGATGAACCAAGCTCAAAACTATGAAGATTATCTTGAAATCAAGATCAAAGGTCTTTATCAAAGATATGAAAAGCGTACCTTCACACTTTATACATTTAACAACCCAGCCGCAAACATGGATGGGTGTAAACAGACAAAAAAGTGGCGAGTACTATCTCTGATAAAAATGTGCGAGAAGTATGCACCTTTCTCACCCCAAAAAATGGGTGGTGAGAATGCAAAGGTATAGATCAGAAAATATGAAAACAAACCACATGCCACTTTGGTAGAGTTTCACCTCGTCCAAAGACAAGAATAAACTAAACGAAAGTGGGATGTACTTTAGTTTCGTGATAAAAGACACTTAGATCAAACTCACAAGGGTTCTTTGCCTTGTTCGATAAGCAAGGCTCAAATTCTAGATGAGTTGTCACTTCATGATGGCTTGATGTAGCAATGGACTAGTAAAGTGGGCTCCAAGATAGAATGGCCTCCTTAATTAGTTCTCTCAACTAGGTGTTACAAAGTTGTCTTAAGCGAGCGTGATTTACCCAAATAGTCCCTTACCTATCTTGGGAGTATCTCAGCTTTACTTTACCCCCTTCGAGCACAAAGGGAAACTATTGCATCTACATGTGCTCTCCCTGGGGTCACCATATAGATAACCAGCAACTCTATTTCACAAGATGTACTAGTCAAGTGGGTAAGTGGAGCACTTCCTATTTCTTCCAAAAGGTTACACAGCGGTGGACTACTTTAGGGTTCCTGGAACCACCCCCATTGTTTATCTTAAGGCGTTATGCCAAAGGGGTTATATTATAGTTGAGCGAATAGGGATGTACCCTTTTCTGAAAGTTGTAATACAATGTTTTGAATATGGTGTGTTTTTTATCTTGCTTAATTTAATGTGGTTTTAAGTAGCACACCATTTGGAAACCTACAACAATACATGTATTAGAAGTTGTGTTTTGGACATCTTTCTTCTACAAGCGTTAGGTCCTGTAGATAACAAGTTTTAGTAGTTTTGTAGTTTTGGAAATTGATGTCAAGAAAGAGAACTTTCCACTTTTCTTTTGATTCCTAAGATCGCTAATAGGCACGAAGGAAGAGCATATGCAATATGAAAAAGACTACTAAATCACATGAAAAATTTATCCTTTATGAAATAAGTGTTTGGAACATCCGATATAAGTTTTGTATAAGTGTTTCTAATCCCCAAGATCACTTTTGAAGGTGCGAGGAGAGAGCATACACACTTTTACAAATCTATCTCTAAGCTAAGAACCAAAAGAACACTTAACTATATAAACCGAAAGACAAAATAAAACTCTATTTTTAACTTGTTTAGTCCTAGAAATCTGCAACAAAGATTAGAAAAAAATATTTTATAGATTATAGAAAAAAATTGACATCAGCACTCCCTAACCGATGGGTATGCACTCAACTCAATGGATACACCTACAGAAAAAAATTAATGAAACCCAGTATATTAAAAACATGGACGTAACCATTCAAACAGAGACGCTTGCAAATTAACATGGATGCTTAGGTTTCAACATGTACATGCCCAGACATAAAACATGTAAGTTTCAAAATGTTACATAGTCAAGCCATTTACACATACGCAGCCAGAGAGGTGGATACGTTGTCCAACCGATGGAGATGCATGTGCATCCCTGCTGAGACAAAAATTTTGACAATGATAAAGACAGTCAGACAGGTACGCTCATGTTTCGACGGGGACATTGGGGTTTCAACGTGTATGTGACCTTGTCTAAAATTTGATGTTTGACTGTGTAACAGGCCCCGACAAGTATGCTCTTAACTCAACACCTGCACTAGGGTTTTGACGTAGATGCCCCCCCATACAGACACCTGCGCGCACCCCCCAAAAAACCTACAAAAAACATGGAAATGGAAATTTTCGAATGCAAATAGATTTTTTGTCAGTTCAAGGAAAATATTTCTAACCCTAACCCATAAATTAACTATGTATCAAACTTATTTATGCCCCTTAAGAATTCAAAATAAACAACTAACAAGCTAATTTGTTCTAAAAAGCTGAAAATGGGCTAAAAAGGCTTGAAATAAGCCTCCATCAATGGAGGATGGACTTCATGTCCCACTGGGTGTGCCAAATGTGTTCAATGAAAGAGTTTATAATAGCCATGGATATGGGGAAAGAACTCTCAAGAGAGCCCAAATCCTTGTGTAAAGTCCCTCAATGGACCATTTGATAAGAAGTAAACAAGGTAATCTACTTTGCATGCATTAGATGTAAGCAAACAATCAAACTATGCAAATTAGTGAACCTCTATTCTTTGAAAGCTTATTAATAATGTTCCTAATAAGGAAACTAAGAAATTAGTTGTGTTTTTCTGAGAGAATGGGAGCTCATCATTAATGGCTTCAAGGCCAATGGTTCTTCCCATTTACTCCAAAAACTTGGTGTGTGCAACAATGGTGAAGTAAACTAGCTCAATAAATGGAATAAAACCTAAGCCTTAATAATGCTATAATTTGGTTTAGAGGGAGAAGAGTTCTTAGGAAATGAGAGGGGGGTAGTGGGGTATTTATAGTTTTCATTTGGGAGAATGAGAGGCTTTTTGGTGCATGTGGGATCAAAAAGAGTCCACAAGTGGTTTAGGAGAGGTTGACCATGGTTAGGACTAGTTAACTTAGGTTAGGCTAATTAACCCTATTTAGAGAGAAATTAGGGTTCTGGGAGGGTTTTAAAAGACCTGATCAATCCAATGAAGTGGATTGATATTCCAGGGAGCTAATAGAGGTGGAAAAGAAGAGGACTTTAAGGGGATTTAATTATAAAGAGGCTTATAATAGCCTGTTTAATTGACTTTTTAGATGAAAGAGACCACAAAATGGTCAAATAAGGGGAGTTAGATAGATCTAACTGATGAGGTGTTGCCAACTTGTAGGAAGAGGACTAGCTATGGCAATATTAGGAATAATAGTGCTTTGGTCAAATTATAGGTGTCTACAACATGCCATTAAAAATTCCTCACAATCTTTATAGAGGGTCTCCCACCATAATCCAATAATTAGAATCTTGCATGTTATAGCATCACCTGCATAGTGGCCACCTATAATTCCACCATGAGATTCTTTCATAATAATCGTGCACTCATGTTCCAATACAAAATGACACAATACCTCATCTCAGCATTTAAACATCTAATAAACCCCTAGATGCATTGGAACATCACTCAAACTAGACCTAGCACTCACCCGAAGCACGTAAAGGTACCAGGTCCCTCTTTAGGGTTGCTGTTGCAGGATGTTAGCATGATGAATACTTAACACATATAGCTCCATTACTAACACATAATTCTATAGAGCATACCAAATCTATCTCTAAGGGAGAACAAAACTATATATTAAACATGATGAGATCAAAGACATACTAGATTCAGATACACATAGAACTAACACTTAGACTCAACCAATATCCTCCATTAGATTCAATGCAACAAGTGTAAAGAAGCTTCATTACAATAACAATAATATGTGCGTAACAATTTTATCTGCATAACCTCACTATGTATACATATCTCTGTATATGTCTGTCTTTACTATTACATGGTTTACTACATACTCATAAGGATGGGGACTTTCCCTTCACCACTTATCTATTCCATAAATAGGTCGCATGATATTATTAGCCATGTGCCGTTACAAAACTAGCCACACATATAAGTGCACTAACAATAGACTACTGCTAGCTAACTGACAGTAGAATATCTATATCCAACTTGTGTCCATATAAAGTGTTTCTTAGTTAATCCTCTAGAAATAGCCAATGTGTGGCATGCAAGTACCTGCCTCATTTGTGTGCTCTACACACCATCTCTAAAAATAGACCTTCCCGAGCGAAAATAGCTAATTCCCAAAAAGCTAAACTTCTGCTCCGCATGTGTGTTCTCCCTATCCATTTGCACCTTTTAATATGACCTAATTTCCCATATGGAATTCTTGTGTGCTTTCTATCAAGTGTTCTCTAATCAATATAAGTGTTCTTGTGTGCTGGATATTTTGGCGCTAGCATGTGTAGAGGTTCATCTTTAAGCACTAGGTCCACCAATGTACCTACATAGTGTATTGCCGAAGGAAATGTCTTTGGTACCTTTGGCTCTAAGTGTGGCCTAGCTCTTATGATATTATCACTGATTTCCTCCGCGATGCTGATAAATACATCATTCTTCTTCTGCACTAAGCATGTTTCTTATGTTAGGCATGTTATTTCCCCATCCTTATTTTTAATCTCTTCCCTAAGCACCCTGATTGTGGCATCCTTTTCCATATTCTACCTCACCACCTCTGTTGATAATTTCACCAATGCATTGCTCACCTGTTCATCTGACATGAAAGTAGGCTTTACTACCATGTGTCTAGCCTGGGGTGTATTTTTCAACCTCCTCAATACACATGACTCCTCACACACATCAAAATCTGGTTCATCCATGTGTGTGTGCATGGACTACGATAACTTCTTGCTTGTGCCCATTGTTGCCATATATTCATCCATTAATTCCCATCCATATAAGTCATTTTTTGTCAGTGTTCTCTGGAAATGGGAGTGGATAATTTTCCATGTGCCTTCTACATAACCCATGGCTGGTGGAATGTGCTCTCTACTTGTTCTTCTAGACCTAGGCTACTTAGGAACTTGAGCTTTTAGATTTGGGACTTGTGTCTCCATGTCATGAGTAGTCTCTGTAGATGTCTCATCTGTTCCCTTTTCCTCCTCTTCTCCTTCCTTCATTTCGTCATCTTTTTGTTCTTCTATGTTCTCTAGAGGTGTAGGAGAATTAAGAACGCTTTCCTCTGACTCTTATACCTCCTCATTCAACTTCAGTTTCCTTCTCCTTTTCACTATTTTCTCCTTCTATGGAGAGAGTTTGGGTGATTTGCATATTGTTTTTAGAGTAGCACCTTGGGTCCTTGTTCTCCTAAACACTCTCTTAAATCTGTGCTCTCCTTAGACTGAATCCAAGTCCTCATCATCCCCCTCTTATGGCCGAGGTGGTGTAGTGGTGTGCTCAGATTCACCCTTATTCATAGGATGTATTCTACCTCTATGTTCTAAACCACCACTATCCTCACGCTCATCTTCCTCATCCTCTACTTCAATTGGTTTTGTCAGCTTAGGTATTGGGATGTTCTCCTCTACCAGGACCTATTTTTGGCTATTTCTAGGATGGTTCATAATAAAGATGTACCAGTTAACTCTAGCAAGTGTTGAAGAATGGATACATGATCTGGAAGAATAATACACATGATGATTCAACACTGGATTTGAGTTTAATGCACGCATGTGGTGGAAAAAAATTTGTATGACAGTTTATATGAGATATTTTTCACCATCTTTCCAGTAGAATTGTATGAGTGGTTGATTGCTTATGCATCAATTCATAATTGGAGGTATCGCACATTTGTTCAGGTGCAGGAAGAATTTCGGGCCCTTTATGATGCTGATCTTATTTGGACTTGAGCTGTGGATACATGGTTTCATGGTGTCTTGAATAGTTATATCTTGGAGTACTCAATTTCCACTTATTTGTGTCTAGAAGTAGCTAAATTCCAATTTTTATGATGTGCAAGGGGAGCTTACCTATAAGGCATTCCTCTAGAGATCAAGATCCTGATGGTAACCTTAAATCTGGAGAGTAAACTGATGGCTAACTAAACCTCACAATGCGTGGGGGTATGATCAGGATTGGTGAAATATGGAAAACCTAGTGGCAGAAAGGTAGAGAGAGGAAAGGAAACTTAAGTATAATGAGGCACACAAGAGGGAGATAGAGAAGAAGCATACCATTACAAAAAGTATGGCATTGAGAAGAGAGATGGATTGTGAAGGATTTGAAGCTCACCTAGAAGATGTGGAGCTAGAGCATCAGGAACTCCCCATCTTGGAAAGCATGACAGGGATCTTCCATCGGCCTCATGTAGAAGTGCACCAGCAGAGACTACCTAGGCCATGGGTGCACATTTGAATCCACCTGGTGACCTAGCCCTTGTACTTGGTTTTCTAGTATCTAGTACGACAAGTAATCAGAAAGAAAATTTGGGAAGTAAGAGAGCAAGCACATCAATGGCGGGGCAAACAAATTCATTGTTATTTGGAGGTGTGTTTTCAGGCACATCATTCGCACAAAACATGAGCACACAGAATGTTGGATTCACCTCTGGAAGTGGAACCACTTCACATACCATAGGGGTTCAGTATAGTACTACTGTCAGAAAATAGGGGAGTACGTCTACAAGACCTATTCTAGCTACAATTTTGGGATCAAGAGGCATAGGTATCTCTAGTTCAGGTGGATCTGATGGTTTTGAAGGCAGGAGAAACACATGATGTTCTAGATCAGGTGGGTAAGGTCCACACCAACCCCATAATATTTACATGGAAATGTCACTTCATCTTCTAGAATATAGGGGCATAGAAGATGTTGTTAAATATGTGCACATGTGTGAAATATTGTGGCACACAAAAGGAATCACAACTTTTGAGTGTATGGAAAGCCAATTTGCTACTACATTACAAGGTCGTGCACATAGCTGGTACAGAAAATTTGACCCTAATCAGACTTTTATAGATTATACCACTTTAAAGGATGCATTCCTTGAGGAGTTTCATATCCTTGAGTTTGAGTAGAAGAGTATAAATGTGCTCAAATATATTAAGGAAGGCACTACTAAAAGTGTTAGAGAGTATGATGCATGGTTTAAAACATTATTATCAAAGCTTTCTTATGACATAAATGCAAGCCAACATGCACAATGGTTCATTGGGGGCTTAATTACCCCTTTTAGGAGGGCATTATCAAATAAGACATACACTGATCCACACGAAGAACTTGAAGTAGCCTTGAGCACTGAGGTAGTTGGAAGCATAGTTACTAGGGTGAGCCCATTTTTAGAAGCACAAATAATAGCAATGAAAAAACAGTTGGAGAGACTATCAACACATTCAACACATGATATGTGCACATGGATTTGGTGCACAAATTGTGAAGTAGAAGGTCACATAAAGGATAGTTTCCCTTACAGAATAATATGCTCATTGCTGATGGATTGTGAAATATGCAAATTAAACCATGATGCCATAAGCTGCCCATTATTACAACGGGTAATAAGGAAGAATGTTTCAATCTACTGTAAAATATCTAGGTCCACAACTCATGATAAAGAGGACTACTAGCTGATTGGAAAGATCCATGATGCTATAGATATTTTTGTATGATAGACATGATTTTTAGGTAAGTCTAAGGGAAAGAATGAGCATCAAGACCAAGAGCACAATTAGGTGCACTATGATCGGAATGAAGGGCATTTTGAAGGCATTCATGGCAGAGGTCGAGGGTACCACAGTGGAATCAAAGGATGAGGATGTGGTGGTGGAAGAAGTGATTTTCATCAAAAAACATGTTATACATGTGTATCTCCTGATCGCTATAGGCGTGAATGTCCTCAGAATATTACATGTTCTTTCTATGGAAAGAAAAATAGCTATGAAGAGTGCCCAAACTTATATGATCATCTAAGTAAGCAACATAAACAAGAAAACAAAGGTGCATGGATGGTTAGGATACAACGTGATGTTTACAATTAATGGATGCCCAAGATGGAAGTAGAATATGAGGCACTACAAGTGAAGATCACAACCTACGTTGAGGCAACACATGTTAGGGAAGAATTGTAGAAAAATCCTAACATCACTAAAGAGGAGGTTCTTCATGCACGTTACCTAGATCCTACCTATCAGAAGGAGTTTTATAAGGAAACCATGGAAGTCATAAGGAATCTTTAGGGTGAGATCCAGTACTTAAAGGAGAAAAAGAAAGCATCAGAGATGGTCTAAACTGATATGGATGACTTGAGGGAATTGTGTAAAATGTTGTGCCAGGAAAACATCATTCTGCTATCAGGGAGTTGGTTAAAAGGAAACACTCCTCGTGTAAGTACTGAGAATGAATAGAAGATCCTGCATGCAAATCTCCCTCCTCATAGCCTAGATTATGACAAGGAAATCACTCTGAATGTTTTTGTGGATGGGTGGTTGTTGAGTAATATACTGATTAATACAGGCATGGAGGTCAATGTTCTTACCTTGGTAACATGGGTATAAATGAGAAGACCCCCATTTCTTCCATCCTATAATGTTTTATTCATGGCCAATAGGACTAAGGCCACTCCCATTGGGGTTTTGAAGGATACATCCATTACCATACAAGGAGCCAAGTTCACTGAAGACTTTGAAGTTTTAGCACTGGCAGAGTCAGATATCTTCCTATCTCTATTGGGGCATCCTTGGTGCTATGCAGATTATGTGTCCTAAAATTATCCAAAAAAGTGTGAGAATACTAAAAAATAGGGAGCCATGTGACGTGATTAGAACTAGGTACAGAAGTGATGGATGTTAGAGATAAATACAATAGAAATAACTAAATTAATTGGTTAGACTAGGGAAAGTGCCACCATTGAATAATTTTCAAACTCAAGATCCATGCATATAAAAACATACTTGGTTATATAATAAAATAGTAATATGGCTGTGATTTTATATCTACATCTATCCATAGCTAAAAACTTTGAGCAACAAGCTAACAATCCTTACACAACAAACATGACTTCAACTTTGTCAAGAGTTACATACCTTTCCTCGACAGTTATAGATGATGATGTGCTAACATTACTTATCATGAAAGATTAATTCCATCAATAATCATAATGAATACACCCCACACATCTTATGGATCTAGAAAAGTATGAAATCATTAAAAAAAAATAGATACTCCACAGTATTTTCATCTATCTTGTAGTTAGCTTTTGAGATCTTCTTGGTCTTCTTTGTATGGATTTTTAGGCATGATAACATCTTCATTATTTTCTTCTTCTATATATTAGATACCTCTCAAACATGTATGGTTTTCTTCAACCGTAAGCTCATTCCTAATTATGTCTAATAATCCTCTTAAACTTGGTGACATAGGGGAACTAGATTTGATTGTTTCTTGATCCACTTTCACAATTCTACTTTGAGGATGTTTATGACTAGTGTTGGTGCTTCATTTACCTCCTCATGAGGGTCATACCATATATTATGCTTGAATGACATGAATTAATTCTTCTTGATCTCATTTTCTTGATATGTCTCTTCTATATTCTTGACACTACTTGGTTCCTCCTTTTCTTTATTTGCATGTTCAGATTTCAAGACGGTCTTAGATGATTTAGATTCATCTTTGGATGAGTTAGGTATCCACACCTTTTTATCCTTATGTTTTTTATTTTTCTGAATTTTAAGTGGAGGGAGGACTATTGCAAAAATCCTTGTAGGATCTTGTAAAAAAACTATTATGACCGTATTTGGATATTCATGTGCTTGCCATACATACATAGAAGCAGTATGATCGTAGAAGTTATGCATGTGGGATAATTGAAACACCATAAAGAAAGAGATGGTATCTATAGACTATTAACACAAAAGAGATTACAAAAATACGATGATATAATAGAGAAAAGAAAAGCTAAGGGATATAATCTTACACAACGGAAGAATGAAGGCTTTATAAAATGAGGATCCCAAGATTACAAATGTATATAACTAATTGTGTAAAAGAGGAGACCAGAGTGGAAAGGTGAAAGAGAATAGATGAGTGTGAAAAAAGAGAAGGCTCTAAAATGAGGAATTGAGGAGTTTGAAAACAAGGGAATGCACAAAAATATGAGAGTGTAGAAAAAAAAAATGGTTATGTAATTTTTCTATAAAAACATTGACTGTGAGGGTGGTGAATCAGTCATATAAAGAACTTTTCCTTTGTTGACCGTTACTTACATACATCATTAAGATCAACCATTTAAAATATGTTATCAATGTGATCTTATTAAATGTTTAACATCCATCCATAAGTATATGAAACAAGAAATATCACATGAACACTAGATATAATGTGGGAAATTCTTAAGGGGAAGAAAGCCCACTGAAACTTCTGTATATATTACTCAATACAAAAGACTTATGTGAATAATACTCATCACACAAGATTTCTTTAGTAAGACACCAATCCTATAAGGAGGATACAACACCCTATGGTGATCAAGAACCAACTCAACCACCTAAATATGAATATTTCTGATGATTTGTTTCTCTAACAACTGATTGTGATGACTAGTTTAGGTCCATACATTCAAAACCCTCTCAAACAAACTCTTCTCCTACTTCGCTCAAAATTACATCATATCATGCTGATTAGGTCTAATTACCTTAAATAGCTATTATTATACCCTTATCAACTATTCATTCCTCTTCTTGTCTCTTCCCTTGACTCATCAAACCTCTTCTTTCATCTTCTCTAGCTCGCTCACATCCCCATCACATTAATAACTCAAATGAGCTAACATAACACACCTTTTATACATGAATCTTGATAAAAACACTTTAGGTTGACCAAGATAATTAAGTTAAGTCATGAGAAAATTAAAAAAAAAATACACACTCATATAAATTACTACAAGAGACCCAATAGGTTGTCAAGAACCTAAACAAACTACATTTACTCACAATGCCTAAAACATAAGATTTATCCTCAAACGAATGCACTGTGAAATACAAGGGTACACTACATCATCATCATCATGACTCCATCCAACTCCAAAAAAATTAGGGATAACCTCTCACATACTCTAGAAATACCAAGAACCTATGCACCATCCATCATCACTATGAATCACACTAAGAAGCAAGCACCTCTAATTAGGTCTCCAACACCCAAAAATCACTCCATAAGACCGAGAAACTTCTCATAGTAAAACACTTCACCAAGATTCACGTGTCATGCCAACAAGAAGGAATTGATCTCTTCTAGCACATAAAACTTATTGAAATCATTATCTACAAACGTAAGGCACCAAAACATCTCCTTCTCTAACATTGCTCAAAATTTTAGATAGGTGTCAAAACTAGGTATTCAAGATCAAGATGGTTCACACCTATAAAATCTTCACCAATGCACAAGTAGCGTATAGATGGAAATATATCAGTGTCTACTAACTGAAAAAACTTACTTAAACCTCTAAATCAAGGTTTAAGGCTCCATAAAGCATGCATCTTTGAAACTTCTCTTAAGGTTCAGTTTAGGGGCGAATATTTGTAAATTGGTGAATATTAGATTTTGAAAGTTTGAAATTGGTGATTTTTTTACTACTGTACACTAACAGGTTCACCAAAATTTTACAGGTCATAAATAAGTTTGACCCTAATTTCAGCTGTTGTTTCCACTAAGGGCCGAGCAATGTTGTTATATTCGCCATTAAGTTATAATATACTATTATATATGATTAATTTTTCATAATGTAGTAATACAATATAATTCCAAAATTCTTTAATTTTGAGATCTAGAGTTCAAATTAATGGTAAAAGTGAATTATCCTATGGAAAATTGAAAGTACAAGCCAAAAAGCATGAGGGCATTGCACACCAGCATAATGTCATCACCAAATGATAACAAGTTTTTATTATTGTTATCCATATTTCACCCCCCGGGTGAAATATTGGATCGGCCATGACCTTGTGCGAGAAGAAAGAGATCTAAGCAACTGTGTCACATGAATCTGTGTCTTAAATCTATTTGACAGACTTGGGTAAAATAAAAAGGGAAAAGTCAAAGTTTGAACCTAAGTCAAAGCCAAAGTGGGGAGGTGGAGGAAAAGGTGAAAATTTTCCTTTTCTCAAATGGCACAAAGGAAAAGATTGGAGCAAACTTCCCCAGCCAAAAAAAGGGTGCCACGTGTCCAAGCGGAGCTTCGGGGCTGTGGGAGTATTTTGAGTTTTGCATTTTCTACGCAAAAGGGTAAAAGATAAATTCTGAACCCGTGGACCTGATTTTTCCCTAATCTGGCTGCCACATGTTCCATATCAAAAGGGAACCCATTCTTCAAGTTGTTTTTTTTCCGCCCTCCTGTACAGACCCGATACAAACTTTGAGGGGGCATATCTTTCAGCTCAGGGCTCGAAATATTACAAATCTACGCCGTTGAAAAGATCTCATCTGCGCCCACACCATGGAGGTCTGAGACTTTAATATTGAGGAGGTTAGGTAAAGGAAAATGGAGGAAACATCTTCGGGCCTTCAATGCAGGATCCATCTGTCTCAAAAACCAGATATCGGATTCGATCTGTTTTCACTGTTTCCTCTTCCTTTAAGGCACCGAACCAAGGATTGATGCAGTAAAGATGGATTTGGGGGAGAGATTTCATCAAAAGCATTAACATCGGTGGTTGAGTTTCGACCTTATTTTCCCACTTCTCTCTCTCTTCTTCTCTTTGATTGAATCTATAAATATGGGGGCAGTATTCATTGTAAAAGTTGTTGTTCATCCTTCTTCCCTACCTCCCCTCTTCTTTTCTTCCCCAGGGTCAAAAATGGAGTCTAGACCTCCTCCCCTACTTTATAAATGGAATTTTTTACCTCTTTCTCATGTATGATGCTCTGTGCAAATTTCTGAAGCAATAAAACTCATTTTTGTGATGCGTTTGTTTCCATCCTTCACTTGTTTTCATTGCATCTTCTTACCTCTCATCATTCTGGAGTATTTTGTGCATGTTTTGGATGTTTCATTTACAGATCTGGGAGCTGTGTTCATGGGGATTTGAAATGGTGTTCTGTGTGAACTTTATCCTTGGTCTGTGATGCATCTGTCCATCCTCTCCATTGCTCACCTCTCTCCACTTCAGGAAGCTGAGATTGTGATCAACACTTCCCTTTTCTTGGTGCTATCACCTCGTTAGTGTAGGATTTCCCTCTTTATGCACTTTCTCTCTCCATGTCTCCTTGGAATTGTTAGATTAGGAGTAGATAGATGTCATTTCTGCATTAGGAGTAGTTTAGCATTAGGATTAGGAAGAAGAATCCAGCTTTCTCTGGAGGTCCATCTCAATTCCACAAGTCCCACAGCTTGAGAGATGGTCTCATGTTATGCAATCACACCAAATGATCCTACCTTATAAAAGAAGATCCATGACTCATTTGGGAGTGCTGTGATTTCACACTAACAGTTTTGGCACACTTGATGGGATAGGTTTGAAGCACCTTACCACTTCACTTCATCAGGTTCGATGTGCTCTTGGTGAAGATTTCAGCCTTTGGAGGCACTTTCAAGCACATCTGGTGACTCCATCTAGTCAAAAACCCATTCTCTAAGTTGCAGACCTTTTCCATCCATTTCCACTCATTTCATCCATTTTCTTCTTCCATCTCTTTCATTTTCTCCCATTCCATGAGGTTGTGCAATCATGAATTCATTCCCTCCATGGAATTCACATCTACAGCAAAAAAAATACAATCCACCTCCAATGTATTTCCCAACTCCTCCAGATCAACATTATAATCAGATCCAGGACCATTATGCTTACCCATATGAGTAGAGTCAAAACCAGTTTGGCTATGGAGCTTATCAAGAGCAAGGGTACGCATATAATGACAATAGTCAAATGGAAGATACTGATATATTGGAGAAGATCAAAAAAATGGAGGCAAACATGGTTCAATTAAGGGCAACAGTTCAAATGAGGGCTTTCAGCATTGGTTGCAGGGCACCTTGTCCATGGGAAGGCCCTTTTCCAAGACACTACATCCCTCAAGAGAAGCTGGACTTCATGATTGGAATGCTGCCCCAACTTGCACAATGGACAGTGGAGATCATGGCTTATGAGCAGAGTGCGGGACAAGCTTTTCAATGGGTAAATCCTCCACAATTATTTGGTAATTTTCTCTCTACTCCTCAAGAAACACCATCTCAATTTGGGCTTCAATTTCCAAGATTCCCATTGAATGCTGCCCCAAGTGTGAAATCCATTTCTCCATCCCCTAGTCTTCCACCTCATCTCAGTTCTTCTGTCCTTTTCCCTTCCAAACAGTCATCCCCTCCAAACAAACAAGAAGTTCCACCTCCCTCCCCACCACAAACAATTGCAAAGCTGGTTGAACCCCAACCTGCCACTCCTCTTGCTTTCCCAAGCCCATGTTGGGAAGAGACTCAAGAATCCAGTCAAGGAGAACAGAAAGAAGAGGAGCCCAATAGAAAAGAAATGACAGACAATCTGAAGAGTTGGGCTGCCAAATTTGGGTTTACAAAGATCCCCTTGATGTTCAAGCCAATAGAGGAGGTCAAGATTGAAGACTCAGTGGTGGTTAGGACTAATTTTGTTAGCAGAAGAAGGAAAGGAAGAAGATCACAAGTTGATCAGAGTGTAGTGTCCATGATGGCACTCTGTCTGAGAGAAATTCTGATCCAATTTAAGTTGCACAATCAGCCAAGGTAGAAGAAGAACAATCAGCTCAAATTACCATTGGGAAGGAAAAACTGGGAGAGATCAAATCAGTGTTGAGGCCACTCAATGAAGAAGGCATCATTGAAGATTTTTTGCTTTCATTTCAAGGGCCTGATTTGATTGATGAACCCATGATGGAGGAGGACCATACAATTTCAGAGGCTCTAAGTGTGGAGCAGGCTACAGAAGAACCTTCAGTTCTTCCTCCCACTTCATCCCCTTCAAGCTCTGATGTTGAAGAAGAGTTTGATCTTTCAAACTTCATGTTTGAGAGTGAAGGAAACCATGGTGATCAAGTTGCAGATCAATAGGACACCATGAAGGAGGTAGAGCACATGCAATAGGACAAAACAGGAGGCAGACCATTTGTCAGACTTGAGAGATTGCCTTGATGAAGAGAACCCATGGAGATCACATCATTTTTCCTTCATCTCTCATATCCCAAGCACATGATCCTGTTGCCATGGAGGAGAAAATTCAGGAACAACAACCTACACTTCATAATGGCCCTCTGGAACCAAGGTTGGAAGATCTTGATCTTCCATGTTCTTCAAAAAAGGAGGAAGGCAAAAATCAAAAGATGTCACCATTTCTTCCATGCCATTCATCCAAGAAGGTCCACAAGAAGACTCCATTTTTGGAGTTGAATTTCAGAGAAATGGGCACATCCAAAGGATCAGACCATGCCCAATCAGGTACTTGGCTTCATTGGAGCCAAAGGAGCAGCCACAACCAAGTCATGTCCATCTCAGGGCATGAGGATGATATGCAAAGCACCAAGGATCAGGTTGCCATACCTCTTCAATCCAAATGCAGAGCAACTAAAAGAGGTATTTAATTTGTCTCCAGCTGATACTTTGTTGATTTGGGTGGAGGAATGACTTTTTGTCAGTTTTTCACTCATCTAACCAGCCATGTTCAGTGTCAAATCAGTTGCATGGCTGTCATTTTTTAGGAAGGGAAGCTATTTCTCCCTGTTAGTTATAGGCTTTGTTTGAGCTCCCTTTGCTCTTGGTTAGAGTAGTGTAGGTAGGTTTTTTTTTAGCAGAAGAAGTGATTTTGCACACTCTGCATGTTCCATTTAGAGCATGTATGATTTTCAGTTTGTACATAGTTTTTGGTGTTGTTGTATTGCTCTTGCACAGTGCATTCAGTTGGATTTTGGTGAAGATCAACTTCAAGTTTTAGTGGGTTTCCAAGTGATTTAGAGGTCATATTTTCAGAGTTAGATCAGAGAATTGGTTATCAGGATTAACTCCATGCCCAATGGATGCTTCATGGCCACTGGTCTCTTCATCTAGTAGGTAGATGTCCCCATGAGTCGCCAATTGTTATCCATATTTTTCCCCCCGGGTGAAATATTGGATCAGCCATGACCCTGTGCGAGAAGAAAGAGAAGAAACGGCTGTGTCACATGAATCCATGTCTTAAATCTATTTGACAGACTTGGGTAAAATAAAAAGGGAAAATTCAAAGTTTGAACCCGAGTCAAAGCCAAAGTGGGGAGGTGGAGGAAAAGGTGAAAATTTTCCTTTTCTCAAATGGCACAAAGGAAAAGATTGGAGCAGACTTCCCCAACCAACAAAAGGGTGCCACGTGTCCAACCTGAGCTTCGAGGCTGCGGGAGTATTTTGAGTTTTGTGTTTTCTGTACAAAAGGGTAAAAGATAAATTCTGAACCCACAGACCCATTTTTTCCCTAATCTAGCCACCACGTGTCCCATATCAAAAGGGAACCCATTCTTCAAGTTAGTTTTTCTTCACCCTCCTGTACAGACCCGATACAAACTTTGAGGGGGCATATCTTTCGTCTCAGGGCTCGAAATATTACAAATCTGATGTCATTGAAAATATTTCATCTGCGCCCACACCATGGAGGTTTGAGACTTTAATATTGAGGAGGATAGGTAAAGGAAAATGGAGGAAACATCTTTGGGCCTTCAATGCAAGGATCCATTTGTCTCAACAACCAGATCAGATTCATCTGTTTCTGTCGTTTCCTCTTCCTTCAAGGCACCGAACCAAGGATTGATGCAGTAAATACGGATTTGGGGGCATATTTTATCAGAAGCATTAACAGCGGTGGTTGAGTTTCAACCTGATTTTCCCTCTTCTCTCTCTCTTCTTCTCTCTGATCAAATCTATAAATACGGGGGTAATATTCATTGTAAAAGTTGTTATTCATTCTTCTTCTTTGCCTCCCCTCTTCTTTTCTTCCCCAGGGTCAAAAATGGAGTCTGAACCTCCTCCCCTGCTCTGTAAATGGCATTTTTTGCCTCTTGCTCATGTATGATGCTCTGTGCAAATTTCTAAAGCAAAAAAACTCATTCTTGTGATGCGTTTGTCCATCCTTCACTTTTTTTCATTACATCTTCTTGCCTCTCATTATTCTAGAGTATTCTCTGCATGTTTTTCACGTTTCATTTGTAGATCTAGGAGTTCTATGTTCATGGGGATTTGAAATGGTGTTTTGTGTGAACTTTATCCTTGGTCTGTGATGCATCTATTTCCATCCTCTCCATTGCTCACCTCTCTCCACTTCAGGAAGTTGAGATTGTGAATAGAACTTCCCTTTTCTTGGTGCTATCACCTCATTAGTGTAGGATTTCCCTCTTTATGCACTTTCTCTCTCCCTGTCTCCTTGGAATTGTTAGATTAGGAGTAGATAGATGTCATTTCTACATTAGGAGTAGTTTAGCATTAGGATTAGGAAGAAGAAGTTGGCTTTATCTAGAGGGCCATCTCAAGTCTGCAAGTCCCACAACTTGAGAGATGGTTGTTATGCAATCACACTAGATGATTCTAGGGGTGATGTGATTTCACATTAACAATTACCATACGGGTAGTAGTTTTCCATGTCACCACCTGGTAGTATGTTCCATGGTACCGGCCAGTGGTATTAGCACCTGGTACCATTTTTCTTGTTAACGGCTGGTGGTATTATCGATCGGTAGCATTTTCCCTGTTACTGGTTAGTGACATTACCACACAATAGCATTTTCCATGTTATGCCATATTTTGGGAGGATAGATTTTTCATTGAAATGATAATTTTATATGCTAACATCAAAAAAATTCAAAAAAAAATTGTTTTACATACAAAATTAACGAAATATGCATTTTTTTACATTTTTTTTTTTGAATTTTTTTGCTTTGCACCAAATTTTGTGAGGACATATTTATCATTAAGTCATTCATTTTAATTGCTATTGTCAAAAACAAATTCAAAAAATTACATATGTTTTTGGCCAACATCATGTACTAACAGCCAACGCCATTTATTATTGGTCAAAACTCACTACCAATCGACACCATTCAAAACCCATTTTCTTCATAATCACATAATTTTGAAATTCATTTTCACATATTCAACAAGGAATCTATACAAGTTTTTGGAGGGGACTTAAAATAAACCCTGACTACTCTAACCATGTCGTAGGTCTCAAGAACTAGTATTGATATAACTAATCTCAAATGCCTCAAAGGAAGTTTCAAGACTCTTCCACCACTTAGAACACATCAAGGGAAACCTAATACACCTCTCCAAGCATTCAACAATATAGGTTATATGGATAAAACTAACCAAGCACACATGTTTTAACACACCTTATTGGAAAGCCTAAGCGGGATGATTATGCCATTAGGTATTCAACTAAGATACATCACTTCAAATCAAACCAAACACTTTAACACATCATATCAAAAACAAACAATCAATCCATGACTAAATACCACTACTATAATATGCATTTCATCAAAGCAAACTTCAAACCACAACACTAGTTTTAGCCCTTCTAGGCCAAAAGTGGCAGGGTAATTTGGAGGACCTATTTCTCATATTTCTTCTACTGAAACTATCTAAAAACAATCATGACCACTTGAAGCACATTCCATGCTTCCTGGAACAATTAATTTCTTTTCATGAAACCTTTATCTCAACTTTGTACCCATAAATACTCACAAAAAAATAGTTTTTGTGTACCTTACTAGCTAACCTGAAGCATAAAAGTACTACTAAAAGGATTCAAGGAGAATCCTATACATCCCTGAATCATCAAACCAGTCTGACCAATCCATTTCATGTAAATACCAATAAAATCTATCCTACTTCTTTAGGTCTAGGGTTTTGGGATGTTTTCAAACCTACTTCACTTATTAGCAATTTTTCATAAATCTCTGACATCCAAATGAGCTCATTATTATTAATATTTCTTATTAAATCCATGCCCTAACATCCCATAATGGTTTATAATCCCATGTCAAACACACGTGTGTGGGTGAGCATAATAAGTTGACCTATTGATCTAGGTTTTACTTTCTAAGTTCTCGGTAGAGCTCAAATCAACTTTCTTATTTTTTTCTTTACTTCCTTATCCTAAATTTTTTCCCACAACATTATATCAACCTCATCCATGCTTACCAATGATAATTCATTCTTTTCCATACCTAAAGATCTTCATGTCATTTGGTTTTCCCATGCTTACTTGACTAGTCTTCAAGAACCTTATTCAAAATGCCTTCATCATGCATTATACACCAAATTTATGACATGTTACACAACCTACATATTGTTATGCAGCCTCAAAATACTCCTTACATGCTTCATACTAACCTAATATTCCTCATATTGCATGATACTACACCATTTTCTCATGTTATGTCTAGTATTATGCCTAGAATGTCTTGACTCAACTTATGACTTTCATGAACTGATCTTGACAACATTTTACACACTCAATAACACCTTTGAATCATCATACTAAGAATTTTGGACTTCATATGAAACTTATACAACCTTTGGAGCTCATACCATTACCATACAAGCTAGACCATGCACTAATAACCATGTTAAAACACCAAGACACCATGACATGACTACCTCATCTCTTCACTACCAATCAACCTTCACCTTATCTGACAGATGACACCTTATGGAGACATTTATGCCATATTTACACCCTTTTCCATCAATGAAAAATACACACACACACAATGCCAATAATTATAGTCCATTACAACCAAGTAGAGAGAACAAACTATAATATCGTTCCCTTGGAAAAATGCCTAGATTATGTAAAATCTCCATAAGAGAGTTCCAAGATCCATAGGTAGTATGTATATGTACATATAATAAATTCCATTGAGTGATTGAGAATAAATCATTTAGTTTAATGTCATTGTGTCAAATTTGAAAAAAATATTAGTTGTCACCACTCGTCTTGTCATTTTTAGTCAATTTGTTCAGCTAAATAGCCACTTTAGGCCAATTTGAGACCCTAATCATAATTTTGACTATGTGATGTGAATTTTGACTCGATTGGGCCCCATATTATATCATGAATTAATTAGATAGTTGATTGGATCAATATGAGAATAAATATGGCTTAACTTGAGCCATGTGAAACTAATTAGAACTTTATGATGTGATTTTTTCTTTATAGGGATAATTACAACTGTAGACATGAATCAATTAGTCAATTCAATTGAAATTAAATATGAATTTTTTTATGTGGGAGCATCAAGGGGGAATTGTATTTATTACATAAGTTTTATAATTTTAGTTAATTATGGGCACACACAAGGATGGTGAGAATGATAATGGAGAAAGGAAAGGGCATCACATAAGTTAGGTGATGGCAATAATTACGTAAATATTTCATGGATGTGTTTTGAAATAGTTAAATTATATAGTACATTATGATTGCATAAGAATAAGAAAAAAATGTGTACATTAAGTTTAAAGGGAAAGGTGGAACACTCCTATTTGTACCCTTTTTGTGATCTATGAGAATGAGTAGACCCTTTTTCTTTTGCATGCACATTTTCATGGTTGAATGCTTTCTTACTACATGGAACTCCATCACATTGCCATTTGAGTGTAACTCAGTTGATGTGTGCACCATCCCACTTGATCCTTGTTCTCACATTCTCTCACATGGTATCAGAGCATGTTGTTGGGATTCATGTCACTCTCCATCTTTTGTTGTCTACTACTCTCAATTTTGTGTTCTTACTAGTTTCTAGTGCAAGCTTCATAATCATTTTCCCATTTTGATTTACTTGCATTATTTGGTTTATCTTTTTATGCTTGGAGGTATTACATCTTGGTTTGGTTTTTTTTGGTTATCATCTTTGGTTTGTTTTGTGTGTTTTTTAGGTGTTTTTTTGCAGGTTTGGAAAACCAGGTTTTGGAGTTTTTAATTTTTTTAAGTTCATTTAAGTGTGTAAGTTCTTTTTGGGCCCAACTCCCCATCTTGAGTTGATGGAACCAAGCTGGCTCACCCAGCTCACTATCCCACTCCCATGCTAGTTCATCCTCTTGAGATCCTCTTCATTTATCTCCTATGATTCACTTTATTCACTGCATCTTCCCATGAATCTTGTTGAGCTTGAGCTCACTTGCATTGTTTCAGCTCTACCTACCTTCCCTCTGATCTGTTCATCTAAGCTTGGTTTCCCCTCCTCCTTGCACGTGCATTGACTATGTTGGACCTTGTTTATATCCTTCATCACTCTCATGGTTTTTCACTCCATCATTCACCTTGGTTTTTCCTTGGCCTATTGTGTTCCTTGTCCTTCTTTATCCCTCGCTTGGATTCTTCCCAAGATCCTTGGCCCAAGTTTTCCTATGTTGGTTCTCCCTCCTTTTGTCCCTGTGTCTACATGTAAGATTACCTTTATCAAGCTTCTCCTCATGTGCATCCTGAGCTCACTGAGCTCTTCCACCTAGGTTTATCCTCTTCTCACCTCTATGTTCCTCCCTGTACTAGATCACCATTCCTATTTACTCCAGCTTTACATCTCCATTACACCCAACTCATGTCTCCTTATTGTTCTATCCCTAGCCTCTTACTTCTAATGCGTTCACCCTCCATTCAAGCCCTACCTCTGCATCCCACTGTTCATTCTACATGCCTGACTAGATCTCCCACTCACCATGTTCATGCCTATTGGCACTGGTATTGGATCGTTACATAATTACCACCGATTCTCTCTACCATCATTGATTTAGCCTTGATTCCGTTGTTGAAATCTTTGACATAAATCATCAAGTTACATTGTGCTCTGATCTCAACATGTGGAATCATTTAGGCCTTCCATCTTAGCTCATCTCACCTCACAACTCGGCATCTCCACCATCTCGGATTTTTTAAGCCCGACTCACCTTAAACTCACCATACAGCTTGTCAAATTAACCTCAGAGTCAACTCCACACCAGGTCAGAACCAACTCACCAACTATCTCAGCACTTGCCTAACTTGCCCTCCCTCCAGCTAGCTCGCTGAGCTGGCTGGCTCCCTCTTCCAAGGTAGGTAAAGAAATCTCCTTTTTAATTTTTTTATTTTAAATTTTTAATCTAGTATTTTAATTAGATTAAATTTAATTAAGGAAAATTTAAAATTTATAAATTAAGGGGGAGTACCTTTTTTGGCTTTAAAATAGGGTTATTGGGATTTTTTGGGCCATTTTTTTAGCTCGTCATTATTGTAGTGCTCTTATTCACTTGCAGATAATGAGTACATCCTACCACAGCCTTGCAGAAAGAGAACCCCTTATGTGACATGTGAAACACTTTTTCTCACACCAACTTTGTTTTTCCCCTTGTTCCTTTTTTTCACCCTTTTGTGCTTGTTTACAGTGTTGTTCCTCTGCTTCTGACTGAAACTTATTATGGCCTCCACTCTTGCATGATTTGTCT
This sequence comes from Taxus chinensis, assembly GCA_019776745.2. Taxonomy (NCBI): domain Eukaryota; kingdom Viridiplantae; phylum Streptophyta; class Pinopsida; order Cupressales; family Taxaceae; genus Taxus; species Taxus chinensis. The sequence continues at coordinate 34,928,853 of CM034157.1, read as the reverse complement.
CCTACTACAAGTTGAGTGGTCAATTGTTTAACGTCACACAAACACACCTTACTATAACCAACACACTATTTATAAAGTGCCACAAACTGAAGGGGTTATCATTGTTCTTGGGTGTTGTATTACATGTAGACACATTCTCAGTTGAGTCTGATGTCTTGCAACCTTGTGTGTATTCTTGTACCCTTATTTTCTTGCATTTTAAATGCATTTTCAGCTGAGTTCGATGTCATCCATTTGAGCATGTATTTTTCTCCTATGACTCTTCTGCACTTGATTTCTCTTTTCACGAATGCACCATGGAGGATGTTTTTTCTAGACTTGAGCTTCACAAGATTGTTTCTCTGCCTCCACCTCCTCTTCTTGGTAGAGATAATTATACATCACGGTGTGCTTGCATGAATGTTTACTTACTCATGAGGGTCTTTTATCCATTCTTGTATGGGGAAGTTCCTACACTCACTGATCCTTATCATCTTGAAGACTGGCTCGACAAGTGTGATCATGTTCTTGGTTTCTTATTGATACATGTTTCTAGGCCTCTCCACCATCATGTGGTGCACATGGAGTGTCCTCACATAGTTTGGAGCATTCTTTAGACCTTATTTGGAGACCCTTTAGAGATTTTCATTATTTCTTCCTTCTTCTGATATAGTTGTTTCCTCACCTTCTTCATGTGATAACAGTTCTACTGACACAAATTTGCCTGTTTCTATCCCTAATGATGAGGTTTGTTCTTCTAGTTCTGATCACAAGAGTACTGATGAGGACTCCTTTCCTCTTCTCGGCCACCTTTCAGAGAATGTTGAACCTCCTCACTTCCCATCAAACATCAGGCAGTCTTGTTCCCAACCTCATACTTTCATTACATTTTCCTCCACATGTTCCTTCCACTTCCAGGGTGTGAGGATTTTTTCTATTTATCACTCCTCTTCCTTCTACAGGTGTTTCAGAGGATTCCTTCATCTCCTTTTTTGGGAGTTCCCCTTCTAATAATTTTATCACTTCCACTATTTCGGATACCATCACTGATCCACCTCCTCTTGTGGATCCTATTTCTACTATTGTGGGGGTTGTTACTTTTCCTTCACTTCACTTGGGCATCCTTTATATAGATTTTCCTGTCTCACACTCTGACAGTTATACTTCCATGGCATTACCTTTGGTTCCTTTGCACTTACTTGTTAGACCTATGTCACATTTCAATGGATACTAATTTAGAGTTATTTATACTACTACCTTCAGTGTCCTTCACGTAGTGGGTGGACTTCTAGTACTCCATTTCTATCTTTCATAAGGGCAAGAACATTGTTTGATATGGTTAGATCTTCTTTAGTTTACAGGTAGAAGACCACATCATCGACACTCTTATTAGAGACTTCATAGAGTTGTAGATTTCATATCAGGTTGTGGCTTATCATTTTCATTTGTATATCTTATCTCATTCTTCTCTTCTCTTCTTCTTATTCTAGAAAGATTACACTTTATACATGACTACCTTATCATGCCTCTAGTTTTTGGGACCCATTTGATGCATATTTATTAGGTTATTTAGGGGAGTCTTCTATCTCTTATAAGTGGATGTTTTCCCACTTGGTTTTCCTCCATTTACTTGATATCCTTATTATACATGGATATCTCATCAAATGTATAGCTGTCGGGACCCATTTATAATTTTTGACTTACCACCTCATCCTAAGTTACGATGAAGGGGGGTGTTGGTGTGGGGTAATTACCTTGTCATCTTGAGGTATTGTCCACATCACTTGATGAGTCATCTCACTTAGGTGATATCATAGGTCTTAGGTGTATTAAGGGGTATGATATATTCCATCATACACATAAGTGTGCATCAGTGTGTCATTCATGAGTTACTTTTCATTTCTAGAATGTAAATCCTCTTCCCCTTGTGGAAGGTATGATTGGTCTTGCATTGGGAGTTACACAGCACTCCTATTTGTACTACTTTTTTTTATCTATGAGAGTTAGTGGACCCTTTTCTTTTGCATGCACATTTTCATCACAATCTATGACTTGTAAATTAACATATAACTACATAAAGGCACTGAAATTAAACTTCAAATCAGGGATAAAATAGTATCATGATATAAAATCATCTTAAATACATGAAATTACACAATAAATAGACTATAAAAAGGTAAAAACAATTCCTTTATTGATCCAAGAGGTGAAACAAGTACAAAGAATCACTCCTAACCCATTCTCTTCCACTCAAAACTCAAAATAAACTCTAGGATTGAATAGAAAGTGTAGAGATGTTTTTTACAATGAATTCCATGGATATTTTATAGAGAATTGAGAGAGAGAAAAAGAGGGAAAACATATAAATGAAATTCTAACATTTAAAATAGCCAAACACATGTGACATGCATGTAGAATGATCAGTAAAGAGCAAATACGCGTTCATAAATAGCCACTTGCATGCCCAAAAAAGTAAAACATGCGTGCTCAAAAAAGTAGAAATGGCATGCTTTTGCAATGAAAAACTCATTTCTATCTTTAAGAGCTCCTGACCTATGCATGCTTGAATTGACAGTTCTATTATGCATGCTCTGATCTTCTTTTATTTTTTGAAGGCTTTGAAAACTATGATCTTTGACTGAAAGACATGAAGCTAAAATTAGGTTCATGGTTGGTCCCGTGCTATGCGGCTTGTGTCCCATGTTACACGGCTTTTCTAAGTTGGCTGCCTTGTTCTATGGCTTTCTGTCTTTTCCGCAGTTTTCCGCAGATCTTCTCTAACCACCCATTTGCAAACTTTCTTAGACCTCCGCGGACTTTAACTTTTGTTTTTACTTCGTTATGCAGACTTTTCTTGTGTTACGTGGTTGTTCTAAGACTTCTACGGAGTTCTTTAAGAATTTTGCAGACTTCTTTAGACATCCACAGAAATTATGTAGACCTCCGCAGATCACTTAGACGTCCTTTGCACCATAAATAATAATTAACGAAGTCTAGACTTGTTCCCCAGCAATAAGCTATTGAATTAATTCCAAAACCTATGTGCAATGTACATGGAATAAATTACTTAGCTAATCTGTTTCAAGCCTTATGTTAGGACAGTCCACGAACTGGGATAAACGTGCTGAAAAAAGTATGGAACTTGGGGTGTCTACAACTGCCACATCTGTTTAAGTGTTATTACGAAGTAATAACATAGATTGGGGTAACCTAGATTAGGTCAAGGGCACCTATGTACTGTAGACGGCTTTTGCGCGTGCTAAAGGCTTAAGAATAATGGTCGGAATGTGATTATCTTTATGTCCATCAGTGACCTTGTTTTACCTGATGCCATTACATTATGAGTAAAGAATGTTCATCTTGTAAGTCCGAAAAGAGAACACTGCCCACTTTCAAGTGGGTGGGTGACACAAGTCAAATTGGTATCCAAATCCGATTCAAATTTGGAACTTCAGAATGACCCCAGTTGTTCAAAAATGGGAGGAACTGTGCTTATGAGAATCATTTAGTGATTGAGTAACATTTCAAGCAGGCCATGTATTTTTGCATTGTGAATGTGCAGCAAGAGTTGTCACTATGATCTTCTTCCTTTTAGGACATAACTTGAATCAGAGAGAAGTAACCCATCAATGTGGTAAACAAACATATGTTTTGCACACACACAAAATGAAAGATCTCGATCATGAAAGAAGTGTACAAAGCAACAATAATGTTGCAAAACCATTGTACCATGGCTATGAATGAAGCCATGGATGCTCTCAACCTTTAATACATGCAATTGAGTTCAACAGTGAGGTGCTTCCCTAGTATTACTATGACTTTAGAAGGAAAATTATGGTCACATAAGAGTAGACATTTTAAGTATTATCTCCCTTGTTTGAACGGCTTGTGATAAAATACTAAAAGAGCTTGGTGATAAGAAATTTAAGATTCCAAGAGGTGGACACTATAAAGAGGACTATCAGTGGTGAGAAAGATACAAATATGACAAGGGCACTTAAGGGGATTTAGTCACTTGGGTGTTGGCATCAGAACCTGGAATGTTGCAACTACTGAACAACCTAAAATTTTGGCCAAATATCCACAAGGACAAAATGTAACAAATGCGTAGGATACCCAAATTATTGATCTAGGCTAGATTGACAGGAAAATTTTGTGAGCATAAGATTCCAATATCGTTTCCTCGGGAGAAAGGGTATGCACACAAAAGCACACGAAAGGTATTTTTGGTAGTTACATTATAATTGGAGTTCTGCAAAGAGAGAACTACGTTAAAAGCCATAACAATGTCCCACCATAGACAAGCATGTCCAGTATGGACGGGCCTCTACAGTGTATGGCCAATCAGGAAAGAGCATGCCTTAAATAGGAAGGTGTTATAACTACCCAGAAGATCAACATGAGATGGCCATTGTTAACGATAACTTCCTCCTTTACCCTGCATTTGAACTCCATTTAACCATGATTCCAACAATAGTGTGGGTTCTGAGGGTGTTCCTAGGCTCAAAGTTGACCAAACTTGGGAAAGTTAAATACATATGTTCCTGGTACAACATTTTTCCCTATCCTTGATGCATTGTGATCTTATGCCCAAAAGAAACCATTCATCTGGACTATGATATAGGATGATATTGTGGTTATCCTCGAGTAAGTGAAGCTCTGTCCTAAAGTGCTCCCAGTGGATCTTCAAGAGTGGCCAGGATGCCTTCTAAGCATGGACGCTTCTTCTTCCTTTTTTATTTTCTATTTAGTGGTTCCTCTACTTTTGTCTCATTGGTGCATATCACCTCTATGTAGTCTACAGACATCTTTGGCTAATGAATCAATGAATGGATATTACCCATGGTTACCTTTAGCTAGTAAATAGAAATGTCATCAATCCTTCTAGAGACTCTATATTTTGGTCATATGAATTCCCTATTTCCTTTCATGCTAAACCCATGACCAGCTACTTCATCTATCATTCCCTTTGCTAAAAATGCCACTGTTCTAGAATTGTTAAAGCACTCATGTCTGAAGGTGAAACTTAAATGTTTTTATAAGCTGATATCTATTTTTGTTCATTAGCCCTATATGATTCTTTACTGCCTCAATTTCTTGGCCTACTTAATTTTGTCCTAAGGACTAGAGAGAATCCTTCCCACTCAAATTCGCATAGAAGGTGATGAGATCCAAATGTGCATGCCTTATTGTAATGTTAGCTTCTTAGATTTTTTTGGGTTGATAGGCTTTCACCAGATGGGGTTATTTCAGGAAAAACCCTCAGGATTGTAAACCTAATGTACTACAATAAAAAATGCATCTTTACTGTAACCAAATTTTCACCCATGCAATAGGTAGTGGGATATTTAGGTTCATGAATTCATTGACCTTTTTCTAGTCACTTCACATGATTGATTGGTTTGATTGAGAAAATGATTGAAGACCATGATTTCCGTGATCAATTAAGATTAATGCTCTCAGATGGATTCAACCTTTAGGAGTACCAATAGCTTAAGACAACACCACCATGAGTAGAAAAGGACAACTCTACCATGTGTGATTAGCTTATGGTACCACCAACTCATTTTATGCTGCTTACAAGATAAAGTTATGGATTTGATGGCTTCATCAACCATCATGTTACCTAGTGATAGGAAGTTGTACATTAAAGTTTCCCAATACCATATTTTACACATTACTAGACCCTCAAAGGTAGACAAGAATGTCAATTTTTACATCAGGAGCCGGTGTTGGAGCATCATGTCTTAATTGTTCTAATGGCCTAGCTTCACTCTTGGAACTAAACCATTTCTACGTATTCTTAGCAAGCATTGCTGAGTTGGAATTTAAAGTGAGAACCTATAGATTTCCCTAATTTTCTATTTTGACTAGGTTCCTCATAGCTATGCTACAATGTTTCACTCACATGAATGATGATGAGTTGAAAATGATAATGTGAATCACCAATGGCTGGCAAACTACTTCTTGCCTACGGAAGGAAGCTCGGCCATGGAATAGGTGGGGACCTGTTGGTATGATAGAATTACCAGTGGTTATCCTCTACTAGTGGGCTCATTATAGTCTTTTTTTTATCTGAAAGGGAGATTGGATACCACCATTGCGAGGCTTGAATTTGATGCATTTGATGGATGACAAACATTGTTGGGACTAGGACTTGAGCCATCATGTCGGAACTAAAACCTGAGCCTTATGCTAGAGAGAAATCCTATCTTAAAGTGTATGAATCTCCCGACACCTTGCAAGCTTACTATGTACCCATAGCTTAGTCATCTTTTCTAGCAACTTCAGGAAGTTGTTGGCCCTGAACCTGTCACGCATGTTGAATTGAGCCCTTTGCTATATGTTTGTTCTAACTACCCATAAAATGAAAAGGCATGAAATTGTCAAACAATTATCCATGCATGAAGTTGACTATGAAACCATTCTTTATTTTTCATATAGCTAGCAAGATACAATTTCCTTAATGATTGCACATTGGTCCTTCTCCTATTATAAAAGATTCAAGTATTCAAATTTTTTTGTACATGTGGTTTCTAAGTATACAAGCTTTATCATAACTCACATCAGGGATACTCCGGATAAAGTAGTGAGCAGACGCTTATATCAAAACTGATCACATTGTAAAGACTCTCAAACTCACAGCACCCCTGGATGCAGATCAGGGTTCTAGGTTGATCACTCTAGCATCCAGTGTGATTGCACAACATGGAAACCTCTCTCCAAGCGTGGGGACTTGTGAAACTGAGAGAGGAATCTCCAGATTAGAGGCTGGTTCCTCAAACTCCTCTGATTTAGATCTATATTTTGCAAAACTACAGAGGTTTAGATCCTAATCCTATTCTAACTTGCAAGGAGACAGGGGTAGAAGTGCAAAAATTGAAACTAACTAAAGATGGTGATGCACCAAAAGGAGTGGTGAAACATATTTGTCATGCAAATAGACACAGACCAAAGTTCACAACATAAAACATACACAGACTGATAATGTATAATTTAGTATCTGAAATCAAGCAAATAATACAAACAGAGGATTGAAACCCATTCACAGAGCTTGCATTATCATTTCAATGTAAAAAACACGCATTACACCCTCAGAGAGGTAAAAGAAAACTGTTACAATCCTTGGAGAGGTCTGATCCTTCATCAATCACTTGTTGGCGGTGAAAGAAGAAGTCTGCTATGCCCAAAAAATGTTCCCCGCCTTGGAATGAGCCAAATCTGGCTTTTTACATTGCATGGGTCGAACCCAGGAGACAGAAAACGTACAAAGGCATGGGAGCCCATTCTTTCTTGACTGCAGGTGCATTAAAATGGCATGGGGGACCTTACAAACCCATACCCTATCACTTTGACCGGATTACAGGAGAATGCGACCCATTCTGCATTAAATCTGGTCGCTGGAATGTCATTTCTGGCCATGAACACGCGTCAGAGCCGTTTCTCAATTTTCTCCCTCCAGACTACTCCAAAACGCAAGATTGACCCCAGAATCGTGTAGAGAATTTCACCAGCTTTCCGTTGATATAAAGAACGTGCAAATCCGAGCTTTGGATCGAAAGTTATGGCGATCTGAAGATTTAGGGCACAAAACAGGTGAAAACATGTTTTGAAATCTTTCCCGCGCTCTGCCACCTGGATGACACGTGGCACGTGCTGATTGGACGAGCAATTCTCTCTCCTCTACCTTTCGCGGGCTTTCCTTTTGAAATTTCCTTGTGGGCCCCTAGCTGGGACACGTGGCACTATTTTATTGGTTCGGGCAGTGCTCGAAACTCGCCCCTTTGACTTTTTGGACTTTTTCCCTTGACACGTGTCATGATTTGATTGGTCCTCGGCCCTGCCGGCTCTCTCGCGCCCTTCGCGTCTTTTTGTCCCATTTGGCACAGTGCTCCTTGTGCTGATTTCGGCCGAACCGGCCGGTTCGCGTCCATTTGTCCCAAATGTCCCAAAGCAGTTAGTGCCAAAGTCTCCTTTTCGGCCGATTCGGGCTTTCCGCGTCCCGCGTCCCATTTGTCCCAACTGTTTGTTCCCATTTCGCCCGGGACAAATTCTTCCGGTTCGCCCGCCCGGTTCGCGTCCTCACGGTCCCAAATGTCCCACTTTGCTTCGGACTGTTTGTTCCCATTTCGGCCGAACCAGCCGGTTCGGGTATCTTTGTCCCAGATGTCCCAAAGCAGTTAGTGCGAAAGTTCTCTTTTTCGACCGGATCGGCTTCTCGCGCCCGCCGCGTACTTCTGTCCCAGATGTCCTTGTTGCTATTTGGGCCGCCTGGAGGCTTTTTGGCCGATCCGCGCCTTGACGTCCCAAATGTCCCAGTTGCTCCTAGGACTAGGACTTAGCCGATTTTCACAATTTTTCTGGATCAACCTACTTGCCTTCTGCAACCTTTTTTCCGCATTTTCTCAGAGCTTGTTCTTTTCAGCCTGGACAGGAGAGTTAGAAAATTTCCTGAAGGGACCCTAGAAACCTGATTTTTGCTCTGAATCAATCAATTTGCTTGGGATTTGAATATTCTGATGCATGTTATCAAAATTTACCCTGGGGGGTGAATTTTGGATAACAATTTGGCGACTCAGCGGGGTCATCTGCCTGCTAGATGAAAAGACCAGTTGCCTGAAGCAATCCATTGGGCATGGAGTCATCAAATATTCTGTTTAGAATCCAAACTGACTCAGAATGTGCAAGGAGGAAGATGGAATGTTACCTGATGAAAGCAAAGACATGCTAAACATCTCCATGGACAGCAAGCTGTGCCAAGGCACTTAGGGAAAACAAAACTAACCTACAGCAAAACAATGTGCACAAGCACTTGGAGGAAAGAAAATCTAATCTAATATTTACAGATGTAGTGAACCTCCCTCTAGAAGCAACGCTTGAGATAGATTCCATTTACTGGAATCTGCAGTTCTTCACCATCCAATGAGGCCAATTGGAAAGCATTGTTGTTCTTGCACTTTGTGACCATGTATGGGCCACTCCAAATGGCATCAAATTTTGAATGCCTTCCCGGTTTTGCTCTGTCCACATCCCATTTCAACACTAGATCTCCTACTTGAAAAGATCTATCTTTGGCCTTCCTATCAAAGGTCTTCTTGATCAAAGCTTGATCCTTTTCCATTGCTTGGGATGCCTGATCTCTGATCTCTTGCAGCTCCATCAATTCTGCATACCTCACCTCCATGGGCTCAAACTCTAGCAACTCCAGCTGTTTCATGAGTTCCAACGTTGGCAACTCAAGTGACATGGGCAAGATTGCCTCTCTTCCGTAGACAAGCCTAAATGGAGAGTTACCTGTGGATCTTTTGGGAGTTATCCTATCAGCCCATAAGGCTGATTTCAGCTTGGTATGCCAAGACCTTTGATTCTCATCAAGAGTCCTCCTAATGATCTTCAACAAGTTCTTGTTTGTAGACTCGGCCTGGCCATTACCTTGAGGGTAATAGTTTGATGAAGTGCTTAGGTAAATACCGTTCTTGACAGCCCACTCAGTCACCCTGGATCCAATGAATGCCAATGCATTATCAGAAATTATTGTGGCAGGTACACCAAATCTGGTTGTTATCTGCTCATAAAAGTCTAAGATGTTAGACTCATTTGCCTCTTTGAGTGCTACTGCTTCTGTCCATTTGGTGAAGTAGTCTGTGGCTGTCAAAATCCATTTGTGCCCTTGGCTCGAATTGGGATTGATGGCTCCAATGAAGTCCAGTCCCCACTGCATGAATGGCTGATCTACTGTAATTGGATGTAATGGAAGGGCAGCGAGTCTCTCTTTTCCTGTGAAGAATGCACAATTCTTACACCTCTTGATCCATGCATAGCAATCACTAAAGATTCTAGGCCAATAATAACCAGCCTTCATGATTTTTAGAGCTGTCACTCTCGGTGCAAAATGGCCACCAGATGGTCCATTATGAAATTCTTCTAATACCCTTTGGATCTGACCTGTGCTAATGCATCTCAGCAGCACTCCATTCACATCTTTCTTGAACAAAACTCCATCAATGATGGTATATGGAACAGCCTGCAACCTGAAGTATCTCCTCTTTGCTTTGCTCATTTCTGGAGGGCATAGGCCTGTTTGTAGGAAGTGCATAATGCCTTGGGTCCAGCAAGGGGTGGGGGCAGCATTGTCTTCTTCTTGCCTGTCACTCGGCTCATGGCTGTCTTGAACTGTCAAAACAGCCTCTTCTTCGTTGCATACTTCTTTTTGCTTCCCCAAAACCAGCTGCTCACACAATCCTTTTCCTCTTACCAGCTTGGTGATCTTGATTTCAATGTCATACTCCATGACACGGGTGATCCAACCTGCCCTTTTCTCATTCAAATCCTTGTTGAGGAGGAAGTCCTTAACCCCAGCATGTGAGACCAGCAACTGGACCTTGTTGTTTGAGACTAAATGCTTGAATTTCTTCAAGCTCCTGATTACTGCAAGCACATGTTTTTCAATAAAAGAGTACCTCACTTCGCAGTCATCTAGGCTCTGGCTGAAGAAGGCAATCGGCTGTTCATCATTATCTTTGTTTTGCTGTACCAGAATGGCAGAAATAGTGTCATCACCTCCAAATGCATAGAGGATGAAATCCTTGGAAAAGTCTGGGTTGATGAGAGTGGGTGCCTGGGAGATGGCTTCTTTGATTGCTTCAAAACTCTCCTTGCCTTCTGCCGTCCATTTGAAAGCCATGCTTTTCTTAACATTTTGGTGATGGGCTTGACAAGGGCTGCAAAATCTGGGACAAACCTCCGAACAAAGTTTATCCTTCCCAGGAAACTCTGAAGGGCTTTCTTGTGGCTTGGCAATGGTAGAGCTCTTATGGCTTCAACCCTCTCTGGATCAATTGCTAATCCTTCCTTGGAGACAATATGGCCAAGGAGCTTCCCTTCATGTGCAAGAAAGATGCACTTCTTAGGATTCAAAGACACTCCAAACTTTCTACACCTCTGAAACACTTGCCTGAGGTGAAAGAGATGGTCTGCAGCATTCTTTGAGAAGACAGTGATATCATCTAGGTATACCAGCACTATCTTGTTGATCAAGCCTTTGAATGCCATATCCATAGCTCGCTGGAATGTTGCTCCGGCGTTCGACAGTCCAAATGGCATCTTCTTGTAAGCATATGTGCCCCATTTGGTTGTGAAGGCTGTCTTGAACTGGTCTTCCTCCTTTACCATAATCTGATTGAAGCCTGAGTAACCATCAAGTAGTGAAAACCTTTCTGAACCAGCTACGACTTGTAATATTTGCTCCATGGAAGGGAGTGGATAATGGTCCTTGAGAGAGGCTCTATTCAAATCTCTGAAGTCAACACATAGCCTGATCTCTCCACTCTTCTTTCTGACTGGAACTAAGTTGGCAACCCAACTAGAATGCTTGATTGGGAATATAATTGCTGACTCAATCAGCTTGTCCAATTCTTTCCTCATGAGAGGCTCCATGTGTGGATTGACTGGTCTCTGTTTCTGCCTGACAGGCTTAGTATTTGGATCCAATTCAATGGTATGCTGAGCTAAGTTGGGATTGAAACCTTTCAAGTCTTCATAGCTCCAAGCAAACACGTCAGGGAATTCTTGACATAGCTGTATGAACTCACACCTTTCTTGCTCAGTTGTCATCTTTCCAATTTGCAATGGCTTGTTCTCTTCTACCAAGATGGATACCGAATCTTCTCTCTTGACCTGAATGTTTGCTTTCTCCTTTCTAAACTGATCATTGGGGTTGAAAATGGACTCCAAAGTGATAAGTCCCTTGGGCAGCTTGTCAGTTCTCAGCTGTATCACTTGGTCACCATATTGCTGTTCCAACTTTTCTTGATTCTTAGCTGAGAACTCAGCTTCTTCTTGCAAGAAGTGGATGATTTGCTGGTCATTCTCAAATACCTGCCAACTGACATTGTTATCCGGCACTGAAGGCCTCACAATCACGTGGATGTTTGGCTGTACCTTGTCTTGTTGAATGTTTTCTACAATGTCAAAGGCTGCCCCTACTGCTGCAAGCCTGTCAGCAGCTTGATTCTTTTTCCTAGGGATGGCTTTGATGCCGAAACCCTCAAAATCTTCCATGAGGTCCCATACCCTGTTCTTGTAGCACCTGAGTAGATCATTTTTGGCAGCATGCTGTCCCTTGACCTGATTTACAATCAGCTCACTGTCCCCAAAGACTTGCAAGTTCTTTATTTTTCTCTTGATTGCCCAATGCATCCCTTGCACCAAGGCTTCATATTCAGCAGTGTTATTGGAGCATGCAAATTGAAATCTAAAAGCTGAATAATACTTTACTCCTTGAGGTGAAATAAGCACGGCTCCACCTCCTGCACCTTGTCTACTCCTCGATCCATCAAAAAACAGCTGCCATACCTCATTGTCATCCTTGTGGTTTGGCTTGGTGATGCTAGGAATAGGTTGACTTTCTTCGTGTATACAATAGACTCCTAGCTCAGATTCTTCTATTCCTTGATAAGGATCAAAAGCATGCACCTTGTTTGCCCATTCATCAAGAGTTAGATCTGGGATGTTTCCAACTTTAGTGTCAGTTTCATCCGTGTTTGGGTGATCTTCTTGATCAAATGCTGAGCAATTGGCATTAATCTGACTTGGAGTATAGGGCTCAATGTGGAAGTTTGCAATAGGTTCTGACCTAATTGTAGCCTTAGTTCCATACCTTGTTCTGAATAGCATGTGAGACCAATCAGCGGACAAATATCCCCCAATTTTGGCAGTGAAGTCCCTTGATAAACATAGGGCAAAGAGTGGTGGAAGGTCTATGACTGATATATCTTGTAAGACAACAACATTTGGACATGCATGCAAGGTAAGACTCAAACCTCTAATCACTCCAACTGTTGCTATTGCTGTCCCATCCAGCTGCACTACTCCCTTAGATGTTATTTCATACTGGAGCCCTAACTGATCAGCTATCTGTTTAGGCATTACTGAGCTACTTGCCCCGGAATCTATCATGCAATTATGCACTAGCTGATTTCCAATGATTAACGAAACATAAAAAGGGGGAGGCTTCAGCATTCTACCTTGTTGTGCTCCATGATTTCCTTCAGGCTGGGCAGCATTTGTGAGTACCTTCTCTTGCATTTGGACCTGCTGATTCGAAGTTGGCCAATCCTTCATGGCAGCTTGCAGCAGATTTCTTTGGCCTGGGATAGATAGGGATTCCCACATAGATATATTGACATTTTTTTTCTTCATCTGATCAATGATACTGAATGGTGATGAAGGATCTCTCTACTGTCCCTTGGTTTGCACATTTATTCCTTGGATGTGGGCAGCAACAGCTGGCATTTGAGTTGGCCTAGGGGTTGTTCTTGGCTGCCCTTGTGCATTTGAAACTGGGTTTTGCTTGCCAATCATTTGTGGAGCTGTGGAAGGTTGTGGATTGGCTGGGGCTAATGGCTGTTCTTCACCCAAATTTCTCCTTTTTGACCTTGTGTTGGCTGCAACACCTTGAGAAACTGCCTGATTCATGCCACAGAAATCCTCTGCTTGCCAATTTACCAATGTGGTGTCATTTGGGGCTGATTGCTGTTGGAATGTTTCTTGTTGTTGGCTGTTTTCTTGACTGCTCTCACCCTCCACACCAGTAGTTGTTACCATTAAAGCTTGAGTCAAAGCACCATTGTAGCACATGGATTGATTATGAGGTTCATTACATGGAAAACACCAATCATACTCCTGGGCAATGTTGTTTTGTGCTGGTACTAATGCCTTAGAGGCAGATATGGCATTTGGATTATAGGGCTGGAATGGTCTATTGGCAGGAGGCCTTGTTTGATTCATATTTGCAGCTGGATTAGGTGGCCTTTGAGGCTGATATGGCTGCCTATTAGGTTGAGCTTGAGGCTGATACGAAGGTCTAAAACCTTGAGCTTGCTGTCTCTTGAGTGTGACCAGCTCATTACCTAAATTTTGCAGTTGCTTCATGACTTCTTGAAGCTCATTTGGGGCACTTGGAGATGAAGTGGAAGCTTCATTTGAACTCTGATTTCTAGGAGTGGGAGAAGGAGCTAAGACAGGTGCTTGACTAGTACTTGGGCTCTCTAAACTTGGATATAATGGCATTGGAGGCCTAGGAGCTAGCTTGCCAGCTTGAATCAGACAATTTTCAGCTCTAATGGCAATACTATAAGCAGCAGGGATAGTTGTGCCTCCCATAGATTGAATCAACATAGAAATATCAGAATTTAAAGCTTTAAGGTAATATAGAAAAGCACCTTCTGCTGTTGGCCTGACTGCTACTGGAATTCTATCCCAAGACCTTTGAAATCTGAAGTTGAAGTCAGTTAGCTGCTCATTGGAAGCTCTCTTGATGGTTGTCAGCTGCTCCAAAAGAGACAAGTTGTCTCCCTTCTCTCCAAATTGATCATGAAGTGCAATACACAGCTGATTCCAGTTTGTGATAGAGCCAGCTTCAAGGCTCCTAAACCATTGCAATGCTTTCCCCTTGAATGAAGACGCCAGCAATTTGACAGCTACTTGCATCTCATTAATCTCATGGATTGCACAAATGTTAGCAATGTCCTTGACATGATCACCAGGAGTGGTCTGATTTTCTCCAGTAAAGTATGGGATGTTCTTCAATGCTGCAACTGGGATTGGATTTTGTGCATTGAGAGCAAGTGGGCTGCTGCCTGTGAAGTTGACATAGGGGTTCACTGGTTGCGCCATTCTGATTGGTCGAAGAACTCTTGAATACTGAATGAAAGGCCGATCAGGTGGAGGAGTTGAGAGAGTTCTGTTTGGTGGAGATGGAGACCTTTGAATCCTTCTTCCTCTTTGCCTTCTTCTTGGAGATAATTGCAGATATTCAAACAGCACCTCTTCTTCTCCAACTCTTGACCTTGTGATTCTTCTCATAAGCTTTCAGGCCTGAACTGCTGAAACCAATTGATTCTTTCTCTCGGAGTCGCCAGATATGCAAATAATAGCTCTTTTCAAGCAAGAAAACTGCAGCAGATGCACATCAACTTTGCTGCAATAAAAATGAGACCTCTAGGTCCCACCGGGCGTGCCAAAACTGTTGTTGCAGACTCACAGCACCCCTGGATGCAGATCAGGGTTCTAGGTTGATCACTCTAGCATCCAGTGTGATTGCACAACATGGAAACCTCTCTCCAAGCGTGGGGACTTGTGAAACTGAGAGAGGAATCTCCAGATTAGAGGCTGGTTCCTCAAACTCCTCTGATTTAGATCTATATTTTGCAAAACTACAGAGGTTTAGATCCTAATCCTATTCTAACTTGCAAGGAGACAGGGGTAGAAGTGCAAAAATTGAAACTAACTAAAGATGGTGATGCACCAAAAGGAGTGGTGAAACATATTTGTCATGCAAATAGACACAGACCAAAGTTCACAACATAAAACATACACAGACTGATAATGTATAATTTAGTATCTGAAATCAAGCAAATAATACAAACAGAGGATTGAAACCCATTCACAGAGCTTGCATTATCATTTCAATGTCAAAAACACGCATTACACCCTCAGAGAGGTAAAAGAAAACTGTTACAATCCTTGGAGAGGTCTGATCCTTCATCAATCACTTGTTGGCGGTGAAAGAAGAAGTCTGCTATGCCCAAAAAATGTTCCCCCCTTTCGGAATGAGCCAAATCTGGCTTTTTACATTGCATGGGTCGAACCCAGGAGACAGAAAACGTACAAAGGCATGGGAGCCCATTCTTTCTTGACTGCAGGTGCATTAAAATGGCATGGGGGACCTTACAAACCCATACCCTGTCACTTTGACCGGATTACAGGAGAATGCGACCCATTCTGCATTAAATCTGGTCGCTGGAATGTCATTTCTGGCCATGAACACGCGTCAGATCCGTTTCTCAATTTTCTCCCTCCAGACTGCTCCAAAATGCAAGATTGACCCCAGAATCGTGTAGAGAATTTCACCAGCTTTCCGTTGATATAAAGAACGTGCAAATCTGAGCTTTGGATCGAAAGTTATGGCGATCTGAAGATTTAGGGCACAAAACAGGTGAAAACGTGTTTTGAAATCTTTCCCGCGCTCTGCCACCTGGATGACACGTGGCACGTGCTGATTGGACGAGAAATTCTCTCTCCTCTACCTTTCGCGGGCTTTCCTTTTGAAATTTCCTTGTGGGCCCCTAGCTGGGACACGTGGCACTATTTTATTGGTTCGGATCAGTGCTCGAAAACTCGCCCTTTGACTTTTCTGACCTTTCCCCTTGAGACACGTGTCATGATTTGATTGGTCCTCGGCCCTGCCGGCTCTTTCGCGCCCTTCGCGTCTTTTTGTCCCATTTGTCCCAGTGCTCCTTGTGCTGATTTCGGCCGAACCGGCCGGTTCGCGTCCATTTGTCCCAAATGTCCCAAACTGTTTCCGGACTGTTTCTTCCGTCGCGTTTTGTCCCACCCGGCTTCGTTTCGTTTGCCCGGTTCGGCCGGTTCGCGTTTTGTCCCACTTGTCCCACTTTGCTTCGGACTGTTTGTTCCCATTTCGGCCGAACCGGCCGGTTCGGGTATCTTTGTCCCAGATGTCCCAAAGCAGTTAGTGCGAAAGTTCTCTTTTTCGGCCGGATCGGCTTCTCGCGCCCGCCGCGTACTTCTGTCCCAGATGTCCCTGTTGCTATTTGGGCCGCCTGGAGGCTTTTCGGCCGATCCGCGCCTTGACGTCCCAAATGTCCCAGTTGCTCCTAGGACTAGGACTTAGCCGATTTTCACAATTTTTTCTGGATCAACCTACTTGCCTTCTGCAACCTTTTTTCCGCATTTTCTCAGAGCTTGTTCTTTTCAGCCTGGACAGGAGAGTTAGAAAATTTCCTGAAGGGACCCTAGAAACCTGATTTTTGCTCTGAATCAATCAATTTGCTTGGGATTTGAATATTCTGATGCATGTTATCAAAATTTACCATTTTGGATAACAGAAACAAGAGGGAACCACTCATAGATGACAGGGACCATTCACCTCAAGTATTCTTTGAAATGTCTCTACATTTTCCAGATTATAGGGGCATTGAGGATGCTATGCAGAACATGTTCACAAGTGTGAACTGCTATGGTGCGTGAAGGGTATCACAACCCTAGAATGAAAGGCTAGTCAATTTGTGAACACACGTTGCAAGGGCATGCACATAGCTGGTATAGAAAGTATGAACCTCATCAAATGGTGGTGGACTACACTACTTTAAATAATGCATTCTTGGTAGAGTTCCATATTCCTGATTTCAAGCAGAAAAGCATTAGTGCTTTGAAGGAGATTCAGTAAGGAATGGCAGAGATTTTGTGGGAGTATGATGCACATTTTAAAACTCTCTTGTCTAAATTATCATATGATATCCATCCTTTCTGCAGCATGCATAGTGGTTTGTTTGAGGATTGATCACCCCTTTTAGAAGGGCCTTGTCTCATAAAACTTTTATAGATCCACGCAAAGCATTGGAAGCTACCTTACGTGTTGAGGTTGTTGGTAGTATTGATACTGGAATTAGCCCATTCCTGGAGGCTCAGATTGTTGCTATGGCCACACAGTTGGAAAAATTGCTATCTGTGAAAAGATCAGTCCATGAGACTCGCAATGGTTTATGGTGCACAGATTGTGAAATAGAGGGGCACGTTAAGGATAATTGCCCCCGAAGGATGGTATTGCTATGATGGTAGATTGTGAGATCTGTCATGGGGACCATGATGCAAGTAGATGTCCCTTGCTGTAGCACGTGATCAGGAAGAATTATCTTGTTATTGACAAAATTTGTTCCACAACCCATGATACTAAGGACTGTAGGCTCATTGATCCATGAGGCCATTGATCATGGGGTGCACCAAACCAGCATTTCCAGTGGTTCTAAAAATGATGATCACCATTATGAGGAGCACGTAGATGGAGGCACGTGTGGAAGAGGTTTTCAAGGAGGATTTTGTGGTCAAGGTAACTGTGGAGGAGGAAGGAGTGAGTTCCCATGCGAGGAACATGTTTCAACTATGGATCTACAGAACATTACAAGCGTGAGTGCCCAGACCTGTTGCAGTGCTCATGGTGTGGAAAGAAGCATAAGTATGAGGAGTGCCTAGAATTATTTGAGCATATGAATCAACAACACTGGAAAGACAAGGGCACTGCAATGGTTAAGCATTAAGAAGGCAGACATACAGTGGATGCCTCAGGGTAACACAAGATGAAGGTTTGGAGCCTGTCTTGGTAACAACAAGGGTAGAAGCCACATGCGCAAGAGAGGTACCAAGACAGAAGAACCTGGTTTCAAGGGAAGAGGTCGTTCATGGAAAGTATCCAGACCTTGTGCATTAGAAGGAGATATATCAGGACACCATGGATGTTATTCAAAGTTCGTAAGGGGAGATCCAGTGTCTAAAGGAGTAATCTAGAAAGAAGGAACAAGGAAGGAGAGTCGAGGTGCAAAAGGATGACTTGGATGAGGTCAAGGAGGTGTGTAAAATGCTAAGGCAAGAGAACATCATTCCTTTGCTAGGATCCTGGTTAAGAGAGAAGGTACCACACTGGAGAAGAGCGTGAGAGACAGGTCTTACACGTGAACCTTCCCCCTCATAGCCTTGACTATGACAAGGAGATTACATTGAATGCAGTTGTAGATGGATGGCTCCTCAGCAATATACTCATTGACACTGGTGCGGAGGTTAATGTTCTGACTTTGGATGCATGGCATCAGATGGGAAGACCTGCATTACAGCCATCTTCAAATGTGTTGTATATGGCAAACAAGACTAAGGCAATGCCCATCAGTGTCTTGAAGGATGCAGCTATTACTATCTAGGGAGCCAAGTTTACTGGGGACTTCGAAGTCTTGGCACTCACTGAGGTGGACAATTTCCCAGCACTACTTGGGTGCCCTTGGTGTTACAAGAATAATGCAGACCTTCAGTTCAACAAAGGGTACATCAGCTTTGAGAACAAAGAGGAATGGGTCATTATACCCCTGGTTGATGGGAAGTCGACACCCTATATTGAACCATTGGGAGAAGAAGTTCTGGACAAGATTTATGTGTGCTCAATCAGAGACCCTGAGATGGTACACCCTACTAACAGAGTTATCCAGTTTGAAGATGCTCAGTCAGTGAGTGATACCACCAGTCTGGCATGTGAAAATTGGGCACATGGAACTTATGAATTAATGGGATGACAGTTGAGAGGGTCGGTGACCAAGGTAACAAAGGTGCGCACTGGTAGGCACCTTGGAGGAAAAGAACTGCCCAAGTATTCAGGAGGAGCCTTCCTTGAGATCTTTCTATAGGAGGTAGAAGCTCAGTGGAAGAATGAGAAGGAATGAAGGGAGATGTTAAGTTATGTCTTGCTTAGCACAGTAGCTCATTGGTGGGCCACACATCAGGAGAGCCTTTTAGAGTGGCACAGGTAAGAATTGCTCTCTCTATCAGATTTTCTAGGAGTAATGTACCCACCATCATCAAGGACTACCATGGGAAGGATCCCACCTCTTTCCATATCCAAGAGTGTGAAAGGGTCTGGAGAGAAGGTGCAGAAGCTTTGCCACCATCCCTCTGGGTGCACAAGTTATATTCTACACTGCAGGGTTGTGCACGTGCATGGTACATTCATTCGGAGACACGCCGCCAGACAAGGAATTGGCAGGAGCTTGCAGCTAACCTTATTCAAACCTTTGAGTATCAGAGTACCAATCCATCGATTGATAAGGCCTTCTAGGGTATCAATTTCCTTACCATGGGGGATAGTGCCAGAATGGAAGATAGGCTATTGGAATTATTAGGTAGACCAATATCAGAGGCGCGCTTTTAAGAAGTTGAGGAAATAGAAGAGTTACAGCTTGAGTGTGCATGTTTGGAAAAGGAGAAGGGAAATTAGTATATGTGATTGATGGAGAGGAATCAAAAAGCTTAGATGTTATCCATTCTGTAGGGACATGCGTGAGGTAGTGGATAGTGCAGATGCTCATGTGCATGCCTACCATGAGCCTTTAAAGATGAAGAAAGTTAACATTGGTTCAGAAGAAGAACCTAAGGAAGCTATTATTGGGGATTACTGGATAGAGAAGGAAGTATCAAAGATCATTGATCTGCTATGTGAATTTGAGGATTTATTCCCACGGGTACCATGAGCTCAAAGGCGTTCACCATTCCTTGGGGGAGATGAAGATAAAATTGAAGGATAGTGCGCGCCCAGTTAGAAAAAGGCCCTACTGGATGAATCCCAATTTGTGCATGAAAGTTAAGGAGGAGATAGACAAAATGATAGCTTCTGGGATCATTGAGGCAGTGGAAGAATCAAAGTGGATAAGTCTGATGGTAATCAACATCAAGAAGGATGGGTGGATTAGGATTTGTGTGGACTATAGGGAATTGAATGTAGTTTGTGTCATTGATCCATTTCCAACCCCCTTCACTGAAGAAATTTTGGAAGGAGTCGCTGGGCGCAAAATCTATTCCTTTACGGATGGATTTTCAGGGTACCACCAAGTCCAGATTGCAAAGGAAGACCAGAAGAAGACAATTTTCACCACCGAGTGGGGAAGTTTTGCATATACGGTCATGCCCTTTGGGTTGAAGAATGCGCCTACTATTTTTTCGTGCATAGTGGTGCAAGCATTCCAGGACTTCATCCATAAATTTCTTCAGGTCTATTTGGATGATTGGACAGTATATGGTCTAGTTAAGGACCATTGTGACAACTTGAGATTAATGTTTGAGAGGTGTAGGTAGTTGAGGATATCCCTCAACATTAAGAAATGTGTGTTTGCTACTCCCTTTGGGACTTTATTGGGGCATATCATATGTAAGGAGGGCTTGCTGGTAGATCCCACTAAGGTTGCAGTTATTGTGGGGTTAAGGGAGCCTACTAACCAGAGCACAGTGCATTCCTTGGGCATACGGGCTATACAAAAAATTCATTAAGGGATATGCCAAGATCACCATGCCCTTAGAGGAATTCTTAGACACAAAAGTTAGAGGCGTATAGAGGGCGTTTGATACATTAAAGGATAGGCTTATTACCACCCTATTTTACAATTTCCCTCTTGGGACAAGCCCTTCCATGTCCATGTAGATGCCTTTTATTGGAGCAGTGCTTAACAACTTGGTGAGGGATTGGATCATCCTTACTGTCCATGTCAAGGAAGTTGTATTTACACCACACTGGAGCAGAGGCACATGTCAATGATCTATTGATCTTCAAGTTTAGACAATATCTATACACCCTTTGTATTCTATTTACCGACCACATGACATTAAAGTATTTAGTGAACAAGCCCATTTTACAAGGAGCGCATATGTCGATGGGTGTTGTTGTTTCAAGAGTTTGAATTCACCATTGTAGTAAAACTGGAAAAAGTAAATGTGGGACCTGATCATCTGTCAAGATTGATTCAGGAGAGGATGCACAAAGTATTGAGGAAGCCATGCCAGATGCGCAACTATTAGGTTGTGGCACTGCCCTCAGATTTGAGGAGATTGTTGTATTCTTAAAAATTGTGGCACCAGATGGAATGAAGGCATTGGAGAAGAAGCAGTTGGCCATACGCCCACCCTACATGTTGATTAGTGGAGACTTATACAAGTTGGGACGTGATGAAGTTTTTCAAACTGCATGTGTATTAGAGCATGAGCATGGCCATCATGGAGGAAGCACATGAGAGGAAGTGCGGGTGGGATTATGTAGGTGATGCCACAAGCGTGCAAGATATTAATGACAAGATTATGGTGGGAAACCTTGTACAAGGATTGTAGAGATTATTGTAAAGCATGTGACCACTGTCAGCGCATTGGCAAACCAGGAAGGAGAGATGAAATGCCTTTGCGTCCTATCCCTAGCACGAAGCCTTTTGAAAAATGGGTGATAGATTTTGTGGGACCTATTGCACCAGCAACGCATAGGACAAGGTCACGTTATGTCATCACTTGCATGGATTATCTCACAAGGTGGGCAGAGGCAGCCCCAACTAAAGATTACACTGGCAGCAACAGTGGCAAGGTTCTTATGGGAGAACATTATCATGAGGTATGGATGTCCATTGAGTTTGACCAGTGATAGGGGTACACATTTTCTTGAATGAGACCATGAGGATCCTGTTATCAGAGTTCATGGTGGCTCATCACAAGACTACACCCTATCACCCACAAGCAAATGGAACCATGGAAGCATTCAACAAAATACTGAGTCATACCTTGACCAAAATCTGTGATGTTGGAAGACAAGATTGGGATGACAAAGTATCGGCAGTGTTATGGGCTTACATGACAATGTATAAAAGACTAAACAAAGCCACACCTTTTCAATTGGTGTTTGGCATGGAAGCCATTTTTCCAGCTGAATTTATGTTACCTTCTCTACAAATAGCACATGTAGGAGGATTACCCAATGAACAAGCACTGGAAGAAAGAATTAATGAACTAATGAAACTAGATGAGAGATGATCACTTGCCCATGGAGCCAAACAGTGGAAAAGGAAAAGCAAAAGGCTTGGCATGATCACCATATTAGAAACAAGAAGTTTGAGGTTGGGTAGATGGTGTTACTATATGATTCCAAGTTTCTGTGCCATCCTGGGAAGTTGAAAGTCCATTGGTTGGGTCCCTACACAATCTCATACATCCTTGATTCAGGCACGTGCCAGTTACAAGCTTGGATGGGACGAAGTTTCCTGGACACTTCAATGGGAGTAGGTTGAAGCCCTACTATAAATAAGTCTTCTTGGTGTTTGTAAATAAGGTAGTTTTTCCAGTTAGTTTAGAAGTTTCCTTTATGCATTTTCCCTTTCTTGTGTTTCCCTTTCACGTTGTTGTTTTGGTTTTGCACCTTGGGCACCGGTAACCTTGCTATTTTTGGAGAATTTGTGAGTGCACAGAGGACCATGCATCATTTAAGTGTGGGGTGGAGAAAAGTGAAGAAGCACATGATTAAAGTACCAAGGAAGTTGTGTTGAAGAGCCTTGTTGTGTAGCCTAGTTGAAAGAGGTAGATGAAGAGAAAAGATAGAATGGTTGGTGCCAGGATAAAGCTACTTGTAGATCCCACGTGCAAAGGAAAAGAAAGCACAGTTAAAGCAACATGAGGTAGGTGAAAGCAAGAATCTGGATAGAAGAAGTGCCTTCGGCACAGGTTAAGCACGTGCAAGAGTCTCCTGTCAGGTTGGTTGGTTGCACGCCAGAAGGTTGGAGGAGTTTTCACGCAGGAAGGGCACGTGAGTGAAGGCACTAAAGATGGACTTTGTTTGAAAAATCCACATTAAATGAACAAAGTATGGGGGTAGGTAAAGTAACATTTAATGATTAGAAAAAGGAAAAACTATAAATAAAGGGTCAGGGCACTCTCATTTTTACTTTGTGAAAACAAAGAGTTGAAGATATAAGTGAATGTTATAAACTAGGGTTTTCAGATTTGATTGAGTGGAATATCTGTGTGATTAAAACATGAAGAGCCAGTTTGAGATTGTGAACCATAAGGAATTACACAGGCATGGGAGGAGTTGAAAACGCATTGTCTTGTGAAGAGTTTATCCAAGCTAGGGTTCGAAAAACTAGGGCATGAGTTTAGAAGAGTTATATCACAGATTTGAGATCGAAGGTTGGGAGAAGAAAGACAGAGTAACAAAGAGAGGGTAGGAGTGATAAAAATACCTCGACCATGGCACCCAAGAAAGGAAAGGGCAAAGCTAAGGCTAAACAACCAGAACCTGAAGTAGACACAAATGAAGAATGGTATGCAGAGATGCAATACCCAGATGGGGTGATGATGGGAAAGGAATGGGAATCCCACTTGAGAAGCATACCTGTTAGTGACTATAATCACTACACAAACACCATAGAGAAAGAAATGGCATTGGAATTGGTACACCCCACCAACAAGTGAACACCTGAAGGTTTTCCCATATATGATGATGATGTTAAGGTTAAATTGGCGAAGGCAGGGCTGTTGCAACTCTATGAGTTGCCTTATTTTGGGAAGCCAGATCACTTGTACCAGTGGTTGATGTCTCAAGTGCATGAAGACTATTTCCACTTTGTTGGGCGCAAGATGCGCATGACTCCCCAGTTGATTTCACAATTTACAGGCCTCATATGTGAGGGAGATAGCCTAGAAGATGACCTTGGCGACAAGGAGGCTATTCAAGAGAGCATCACTGAGTATGCATGCAAGAAAGGGTCGTGGTACTATGATATTTCAGACATCAAGGACCCCGTTATGAAGATGGCCGCACATCTGGTGACTAAGTTGAATGGCCAAGAAAGATGGACACAGGTCAACAAACCTTGGCTACATGTCTGCAGGAAGATTGCAGAGGGGACTATATACAACTTATCCACGTACATTGCAGAGGAGATTGTTAAGTGCACAAAGGAAGGGGACAGGATCCTCTTTGGCAATGTCTTGCTCACCATAGTGTTTATAGAAATTGGAGTGTCAGATGCACCAGACAAGTTTGTGTGGGAGTACCCAACCGAAGACCCTTCACCCGCGAAGAGGTTTGAGAAGTATGCTTGTGATACAATGACAGCTCCCCACAAAGCGTGGCTGGAAAAGTGGTATACGCACTTGAGGAATGCATTCGGGGTAGAGTGGAGGATCCCTGAACAACTCTGAGGGAGAAGCTAAGTTCACGGTGTACCAACACTACTGCTTGGGCAGATTCAAGCTTATTGATGAATCATGGAGCCCTTGGTGCAAGCTTCCTTTCACATTCACTGCCCAATACTTCCAAGTGGGAGTAAACAGATTTAAAGAATCAAAGAAGCTAAGGCTGGAACTAGGAAGGTTGGACCAGGAACACAGGGAGATGAGGAAGAAGCTGAATTATTCCAGTGATAAGAATACGTACATAGAGAAGTACGTGTCACATGAGATCCAAATGACTAGGCTGATGACACTTCCCATCGCTGGAGGATCCGTGGTGCGCATGTACATGCGCATAAGGCCAAAGTTTGAAAAGGGCATGTATTTGGAGAATGAAATCTCCATACCTGAAGACCCCTTGGGAAAGAAGAAGCCAACGTCTAAGAAGAGAGGCAGAGGAGAGGAAGGAGCACCAAGTGTGTCGACTGCTCAGACAGTGAGCATGCCATCTACAAGCACCAAGCCAAGCACCTACATATAGAGAAAGAAGTCTCCAGTAAAGGAGAAGATGCCAGAAGTAGAGGCACCCGAGCAACCCACCACCATGGAAGAATCACCAAAGGAAGAAGAGAAGGCCAAATCTCCTGATCAGAAGCCACCTCTTAGGAAGAAGTAGAGGGTGGATGAAGAAGCTGACTCGGAGGTGACTGATAGCTTGGAGAAGTACTTGGGAGAAGGAGAAGATGAGAGTGAAGGAGGTGGCGACGAGGAAGAAGAGCCTGAGAAGGACAAAGAGCCACATGTGTTTAGTGTCTATGACTTAGAGGAAGAAAGTGGAGAGGAGAAGCAAGAGTTTGTATTTGTGTGGCACAAGGGTGCACAAAGATGAGGAAGGCACCAAAGACATGAAGGCAGATGAGAAGGATGCCAAGGAGTAGGGAGCCATAAGCCTTACAAAAGAGTAGATTACTGAGGTAGCAGAGTGAGAAGTGAAAAATATGCTCGAAGTCCTTGTAGACCAAGAGTTAGAGTGCAGTGCGGACATAGTGCTTAAGGAAGGGAAGGAGGAGAGCATTGAAAAGGAACATGACAGCCTAGGAGGCCCCGCTCTGACAGTTAGCTTCCCCAAAGGTGCGCACTTGGGTAGGAGAACTCTGGATACAGAATAGAGATAGATAATGGGCTATGTGGATGACACAAAGAAGGTGTTACACGCACGGTTCCAAAGCACCGTACCCACGGAAAGGCTCCTAGCCATGGGGTCTTTTGAAAAGGATGGCACATACCCCAGGACCAAGAAGATGCTCTCTTGGGTGTTCGAGTCACACATTGACAAGCCAGACTTTGAAGTCTGCCAGAAAGCACTCATCTCATTGCTAGAATCTAAGGGAGACAACCCCTTAGTAAATGCTCAGGAGCTTTCAGATGAGCAAGTATGCAATGCTCTGAACAAAGTCACGGTCAAGACCGAGGCTAGGCTGTTCGGATGAAATGATAGAATCAGAGCATTGGAGGTGAAGTTGCTGAAGAAGGAGGAAGAACTGGGAGAAGGCCAAGAGTTTAAAACAGGAGGAATTAATCAGCACACAGTTAAGGCGTGAGTTAAAGGAAGAAAAGGTAAAGGTGCAGGAGGTCTACAAGAAGGTGGAGTCAATCAAGAGCACCATCATATTAAAGCACCCAGACCTAACACCAATCCCTCAGAGGTACACATCAACTTTGGAATGCTTAGAAGACCTAACGCACATCCTCACTATGGAGAGGTGACCCTTGGCACTGGAATCTGTAGAAGAAGTGGCTACGCACTTGAAAGAGGAAGACCGGTTGAAGGTAGTAGCAACAATTTCCAAGTACAACCAAGTACTCGTGGAGATTAAGGTCATTGCCCAGTCTACAAAAGCTGCATATGACACATGCATGGATAGAGATAAGGTGGCAAGCTCCTTGGTCACCACACTTGAAGCAGAGCTGAAAGAGTTCCAAGAAAAGAACAAAGGGAATAGGGAAGAGAGGGACAAGGTTCTGGCCGAAGGTAGAGAAGAAATCAGAGGCAATTGAGGCTTTAAGGAGCTCAATTAAGGCCCGGCTGAAGGAACTATACCCCCAAATTACCAGAAGAATGGATAAACTCACAGACCTGGGTAAGGAAATGGAGCAGATTGTGGACACTTTGGGCACCCAGGGAATTGGCCTAAGCTTTGATGAAGTGAGCACCCTGGTGGGTGACCTATGCCAGAAGGCAAAGGGTGAGGTCGAAGTGTGGAACAAGCTGGAGGAAGATCTGTGAAAGGACTTTCCCAGCCTATTGAATTGATGTTCCCCCCCATTCTTCATTCTTTCCCCTATTCTTTCATTCCTTATTCATTTTGTAAAGTATAAGTCTACATCTTGGTTCCATAAAACAACTTGCATCTTGGTCAAGTAAAATGTTTCTGAGGATGGAGAATAGGCATAGTGTGGGGTGATGTTGGGCCCCTGGAATATTGACCAAGTATGAAGGCACTTAGGCACGTGGGATCCCAGTTATAGAATGGCGCGCAAGGAAAAAGCACAAGAGAAAGGCTTAAGGAAGAAAATAGCATGCACGACGTGCAATGTGTGAAAGGAGGTTCGGGACTTAGCCAATTTGAGCACCCAAGGTAGAACACGTGAAAAGCATGATCAGTTGCACATGGATAAGATGCCAGCCTGGCAACAGGTTGGCCCAGGAAAGAGCATGCCCTAGATGGAATCTTCTAGAAGATCATCATGAGATGGAATGGAGAGCTCAGGCCTGAAGGAACATGCTCGCATGGAGGACCACATTCGACACTTGGTGATGGATCTGAGGGTGTGGTAAGGCGAGTTGGTAGCCCAGGAAAGTGATAAATACAAGTGCCTACTACAGGAAAAGATATATAGATATAGATATATACACACAAAAGAAAGATATATCATCTGGATATACATAGGGAATAACGGGTTAAAGAGTAAGAGAAGCTCTACAGAATTACTGCAAGTGGATATTCTGGTTCAGGAAAGGATGTACTAAGCATGGAGTTGTTATTTTTCTTTTCTGTTAGCTTAGTTACATATGTCCAGTGATGCACATGACTTTGGTCTGCTCTCTGTGACACTCTGTAATGAATCAATGAATATATTGAGGTTACCTGTTATAAATAGATATGAATATCAATGGGTTTAATGTATATTTCATTCATATGAGTTCTCTTTCCTTTCATGCTATGAATGAATGGTTGTATCTTTCTTTCTGTTATAGTATATGTTCTGGAATCTGTTAAAGCACTCGGTCTGAAGTGACTGCAAGGATCTGGAGGCCGTTCTGAGCCCTATGGTTCTTGTATGTCTCAACTTCTTTCCTAAATACTCTTACACTAATCATAGATAATGCTTCCCACTAAACTCACATAAAAGAGAGACTCGGTACCTGCGTGTGCCTCGGGTGAGCACTCAGCTTCTGCTGGGTGATAGGCCGGTGTGCATGGGGTTCTTCCTTTTGTGATAGGAGTAAAAATGACTTAATAACCATGTAGATGGATGGAGAAAGCGTGTTGAGGAGATAAGAAAAAGTGCGGAGTGATTAAATGAAGCGTGAAAGCTAAAGTGGAGGAAGTTACCTTAGGGGTAAAAGCATGTGTGTATATTTCACATTGTACTTTTTTTCCATTTTCATTTGATGTGTTTGATGATGTGGTTGTTTCTTCCCATAAGGGTGGACCTACAAAGTAGAAGAGAAAAAAAGTATTCAAATATGTGTATATGAAAAATTTAATCCAAATATGTAAAAATATGTAAAAATGCAAAAAGGAACATGTGCACCTAATCCGTGATGAGTGAAAAGGATAGAAAAGATCCATAAAATGTTGTAGAAGAACACTTTTTTGGGTGATCTTATGCCACGATAGAAGAAGGGTAGGGAGAAATGTATAGTGTTATTCTCCATCCTTTGACTATTTCAAAAAATTTATACACCACTGCAGATGGTGTGATCCTTTTTTTTTAAAGTTTGATCCATTTTGATCCAGTTCAATCTAACACAAATAGAAAAACAAAGAAATCATGCATGCTAATTGTTGGAGGATTGTTCCTATATCTATAAAACCACTGTGTAAACTAATAAAAACTATTATGATCTGAGAAAAAAATTGTAACTACCCTTGGTCATAGGCACCCAGGAAGGGTAGGTGCATCCAAGAACTCATGTGTATATCTGGGTAATGGCGTATGTGTTGTGTTGAAAACCCAAGTTATATTTTGGGGCATTTCTATGGCTAAAGACTGTGGTACCTATACTGAACTATGTTAAATGATGGGTGTCATTATTCCCTTCATTTAATCAACTCTTTGTTGTTGTCATATTCAAACCAGGGGTGTGTCTAAAGCTATATACAACAAGAAGAATCCTATTGATTTAGCAATTGACTGTAGGTATTTTTATTTTATTTCTATGGGATTTTTGCAGTGTCCTTAGGATTCCATGGCCAAAGCCTTATTATATCTATGTTATAAGAAACTTGCTAAAATAAACACTCATTGTTGGAATAAATTGCTAGAAATAAACACACATTGTAGAATGAAATAAATTGCTGGAAATAAACACATGTTACAGAAGTAAACACACTTGCTTGTAAATAAACACACTTTCTTGGAAATAAACACATGGTTGAAAATGTTGTGAAAATGCTTACAAGGAAATAAGAGTCTAGTCCATAACACCTGTGGTGACAAGTACATAACAAAATTTATCTAAAGAATCAGAAGCATTTATAGAATTAACAGATCTACATGATTTTATTAGAAATATAAATACCAATAAAATAAGGATCCTAGTTCTTGGAGGAGCGGGCCCTTGCTCCACCTTGAATCAGGATTTGAAAAAGTATGATTCTCTCAAAACGAAGTGGATATTTTATTACTAAAATGTTCTGTCTTACAAAGTTTCACTATACCTCTATCATATATATTCTATCTCTCGCTCTCTCTCTATCTATCCCTATATATATATGTATTAAATCTATCTGTATTTCTTTATGTATATTTCATCATCCAAAGATGCATTTACAACCATAGTTTTTCTACCGATTCAAATGGAACCGAATAGTGCCTAAAATAGATGTGGAATTTAGAAACCTGGTTGGACATACAACTTTATGATAAGTTATCTCTGGATCTTGAGTATGAAGAATCAACAATCTATTTATCTGCTCCTGATTGGAAGGACTATTGATTTCTCTATCATCGGATATTGTCAAAATAAACAGATTCCCATTGATTCTGGGACTTTGGAGAAGTTCTAGAGCCAAAGGGAACTATTCCAAAACTAACTATAAAAGTACCTATAACATCTTTGACATGGCTATTATGGTGATGACTTCCACTCTTGACATTGCAAATGTTGATAGGTGATTTGTCTTAGGAAGGAGTACTCTTATGATTTTAGGAAATCATGTTTGCATTGGATAATTCATTTTTTTGTTGAAAAGAATCATTTTTGGTTGTGAATTCTACTTACTTGAAATTAATTCCATTCATCTCTTTGTACAGCTTAAATTCACTTTTAGGAAGGTGATGAACTTGTATTGTGTATACATAATTTATCTTGCATAAACAACAAGACCTTGGATCAATTCCTTTGATCCAAGGTATGCGTCAATTCTTCTTACCTACTCGTCTTATTGTATTGTCATTTGGAAATGGAAGGTGAGCTTGAAAGTGACTTGTTTTTCTTACCATTGTGAAGAATTCTTCTTAGGGGTCCTTGACCGACAATAGGCCTTAAGGTGATAAGCATGATCCTTTTTGTTAAATGTTTAAACGTTGAGCAATGTATAAGGGTCATAGACCTGATAGTGAATCACTAAGATGGGTACCCTAACCTAAATTGGGATGTCCTATACTATTTTTGATTTTAACCTAAGGTAATTAAGACCTACCTAGGAACTAAGGTTGATTTCTAACCTTATAAAAATCTAATCTACACTTTTTCTAAGCTAAGAAGATACCTATGGACCACTTGGCAAGTGGTAAGGTCAGTGGAATCGGTTTTCAAGGAATTAATGGGAATTGATTTTGGTTTTTAATGACTTTGGACTACCAATTTTGGCAGAGGCATTGGGAGTTTAGGGGATGCTTAGTTGACATCACCACTAAATGGAAATTGCATGCAAATTTTGAATTAAAGGCTTGCCAAACTTGGATGGCGGTGGAGTGGAGAATTAGGAGGGAAACTGGCTGTCCTTCACATTAATTGATCTTAGTTATGGAAAAGAAACCACCTAGGATAAATGCATGGAGGATTTTCAAAAGGTTGTTTGATCTTAGTTCATTTCAATTTTTTCTCTGCATGGGGTTTTCGGTTCTGCGAACCAGTAGTTCTATTTTTTATCTAGCTATATTCTTGGCATTCTTGAGCTATTTTTGGATCCGGTGGAAGTATAAGAAGAATTAGAAAGATTGGAGTGGTTGACATCACTTGGAAAAATAAGAGATTGTTGAGGCTCGGCTGAGAAATCATCTGCAAATTGAGAAGAAGCTCTATCAGGCATGATAAGATCTACCCATTAAGTTGTTCTAATTTTTCCTAAAATATTTGGTGAGAATCATATCGAAAAATTTGCACCATGATAGAGTTGCACTTTGAAGGAAACTTAATAGCTCCAACATAATCACAAGGACGAATCGATCAATCAACTAAAGAACTTGCATAATAGAACAAAGCTTGCGCATGTAGAGAAAGATAGCGGAGTGTATTGGCATACTCATAAATGTCAAATGAAGGGATACATATAGGGTGTTGAGTAACCCTAGTGTACGACACATAAGAAATCCTAAACCTAACCCAAGTGAGATGACCCTCCATATGTGTGTGGAGAAATATAGGATCTCACACACCAACACCCCCCTTCATCGAAGCTGGGGTAGCGGCTATGATGAGTCAGATAAAAAGGAAGACACCCCTAAAAAACTAAGAAAGATGCGTCACTGGGGGCTGAAAAATAAAGGTTTGATAAGGTGCCCATGCACAAACAACATCTTCCTAGAAGAAGAAGAAGAAGAAGAAGAAGAAGAGGACTATATAGCCTGAAGAAGATGAACAGTTGTATAAGACCTCACCCCAAGAAGAGACCACAAGTAAAGAAAATTCACCTCAGTGAAGGGCTTGGTGAATATATATGCAATTTGATCAGCTATCTGAATGTACTGAATGTTGATGATACCATCATGAATAAGCTCTCATATGAAGTGCATATGGATCTCAATGTGCTTCATCCACTGATGCTGAACTAGATTTCTACAAATTGAGATAGTGCTCATGTTGTCACAATAGATAATTTTAGGATGCCGAAAGTGGATGCCAAAATCTGTCAGAATACCCTATAGCCAAATAGCCTCTATGGTAGTGTTAACTACTCCTTTGTATTCTGTCTCTATAGATGATATCATAATTACATTTTGCTTCTTGCTAGACCAACTAATATGACCCAAACTAAGAGAGAAACTGTACCCTGAGGTAGATTTCTAATGATCTAAGTCACTGGCCCAATCATAATCTGTGAACCCAATCAAATCAATGTTCACCCCTCCAAAATAGTGAATGCCATCAGTATAGGTGTTATGAGCATAATGAAGGATCCACTTAGCTACTTTTGAATGTAACTCATGTGGCTCCTACATGAATTTAGATACGATCCCAACAACATAAGATAAATCCATTTAAGTGTGAGTCAAGTAAATCAAGCTCCCCACCAACTATCAATAAAGGGTACCATCAACCAAGGGGGTAGAGCAATCAGAAACCAAATTAACCCTGGAAAGAAAAGGAGTAGGAGAAGACTTGCAATCAGACATCTGAAAATGAGCAAGAAAGTCAAGAGCATACTTAGGTTGTGAAATCAAAATTCCTGAGTCAGATTGTGAAATTTGGATCCCAAGGAAGTAATGAAGCAGACCTAAATCAGTCATAGAAAACCTATTGGCCAAGGTGGTCTTCACAGAATCAATGATAGAGGAAGATCTTTCAGTGATAAAAAAGTCATCAACATAGAGAACAAGAATGAGTATGGAGTCATCTTGCCATAGAATATAAACATTTGGATCAGAGTGACACCTAGTAAACCCTGATGTAAGTAAAAAGGATTCCATCTTGGCATACCAAGCCTGAGGGGCTTGTTTAAGGCCATAAAGAGACTTATTTAACTTACAAATGAGGGAGGGATCATGGACATAACCCAGAGGTTGTTCCATGTAGATCTCTTCCTCTAGGTCACCATGAAGGAAGGCACTCTTAACATCCATTTGATGGACTTTCCATCTATTTTTTGTGGAAATTTCTAGGGTCATTTGAATAGAATTCATCTTTATAACCAGAGAAAAGGTTTCAGTATAATCAACCCCAGCTATTTGGGAGAAAACCTTAGCTACTAATTGTGCTTTAAAATTTTTGACATCTCCATCTACTCCATAATTTTTTCAGAACATCCACTTACATCGAACGATTTTTCTTCCTTTCGGAAGAGGGGTGAGATCCCAAGTATCATTCTTCATAAGAGAGGAATACTCCTCATCCATGGCAGAATCCCACTCAGGAATACCAGAAGCCTCCCATAAATACTTTGGATCAAAGGTAGAGGCAAAGAAAGAGTGGGGTCCAATGAAATATGAGCGAGTACGTCTCATATCCAAAGTATCTCCAACCAAATCTCTATCACTTTGTAGAGTTTTACTAGCCCAAAGAGGACAAGGATGATCAGCATCTGAGTCAGAAGATTCATCACTCAAGTGAGAAGGGACATAGTCCTCATCATCACTACTGTCAGAATCAAAAGACTCAAGGGTCTGATGGTCAGGAGGATCAGGAAGAGGAGCATGCTCAACAACATCATCATCTGATGAGTTAGAATCCGAATCAGCAAGCTGAAGAACCTCAATAGGTAGAGAAGTAGAAGTTGAAAGAAGACTCATCAAACTTAACACTTCTCTCAATATAAAGCTCATGAGAATTAGGATTCAATAATTGATATCCCTTCATGCCATTAGGATACCCTATAAAGATACAAAGTTTGGATTGTGGTTCCAATGCCTTGTGTTTCTTCTTGGGAATCCGAGCCATAGCCTTAGATCTAAAGACTCGAAAGTTATTAACATCAGGCTTACATCCAAACCAGGCTTTAAAAGGTATCATCCCTCTTACTACCTTGTGTGGAACATGGTTCTGAATGTAATTAGCACAATTCACTACTTTAACCCAATATTGCAGAGGAAGATACTTTGATTGAATCATATAAGCGACCATCTGTTTAAAAGTACAGTTCTTTTTTCTACTACGCCATTCTGCGAAGGGTTGTATGTAACTGTATGCTGTAAGGAGATCCCTTTAGAAGTACAAAAATCCATGAACCTATTATTTACATATTCACCTCCATTGTTGGTTTGAAGAACCTTGATAGACTGTTCCACCTATTTCTCAGCAAGAGCCTTAAAGTCCTGAAAGTGTTCAAAGACTTCAGACTTAAGGTAAGAAAATATACCCAAGTATATCATGAATAGTCATCAATGAAGGAGACATAAATGGACCAGAAATATTACTGTGAACAAGATCCAAAGGATGGGTATCTCTCCAAGATTTTCCTTTGTCAAAGTTCTTTTCAGGATGCTTTCCAAGGGTACAACCCTTGCAAAGACATTTAGAAAACTTGACACGGGGTAAACCATTAACCATTTCATTTTGGCTCAATTATTCAAGGTAACAATAATTTAGATGTCTGAATCGCTCATGTCATAGCTTACTAACCTCATTTGCATGAGTGAGCAAGGTAGTGGGTGTAGAATCAGAAGTAAAGTGGGAAAAGGTATACAACCATGAATGGTGATCTACCTTTCCCTTAGCCACTGTAGTGTCATCATTAAGCTCACGAATAATCACTGAGTTAGGACCAAATTCCACTCGCATTCCTTCACCAAGGTGAGTAATTTGGTAAACTGATAGGAGATTGGTAGAGAGATCAGGAACACTCAACACTTGGTTTAATGTTCCACCATCCATCTCTACCAGAAACCAACATTGTCGAGTCATTACCTATCGTTATTTGGGACATACCAAAATGCTCAATGTTAGTGAAATCAACATGCAAAGAAGCCATGTGGTGCGAGGCACAAAAATCTATAATCCACATCGATTAAGGATAAACTTTGGCTATAGGGCCTTTCCTTTCTTCTTATCATATTTTGAACCTTTTGCAGTAGAAGACTCAGCCTTCAGAGCATTTTGTTTGATAGAATCAGGAACACCTATTTGATTTTTCTCAAGTAAATGAGTAAGGTGATCAATTTGTTTTCTCATACACGTATGCTCTTTATGACCAAGATTCTTGCAATAAGAACAAAAATACTTGTCTTTCTGTGCTCTAGGCTCAGAATTCGAAGTGTTTGTGTTAATTTTAGTTTTGGTCTTGGTTTCCTTCTTAGGTTGATCCTTTTTTTCTTTCTTCTTTTCATTCTTCTTTTCCTTACTAGTACTTGCTACAAGGGCATGTGACTTGGACTTGAGAGACCCCATTTGAATGAGTTTGTCCTATTCTCAAATGATTTGGGATGAAAAATAGTCAAAGGAGGGAATATTCCAATCCTTTCCACAGGAAAATTTTGTAGCGTAAAAAGTTGACACAAAGACAGAATATTCAGGACCTAACTTAGAGAGAATCGACAAGATCAGTTGAGAATATTTCTTCTCTACTTGACATTCCTTTAACAACAATCTAGTGTGGACAAAATTAGAGAATAATGCTTGTAGGTTTTCAAAATCACTAGGATTTAACCCTAGTAATTCATTTTCCAACTCATGCGCTCTCATGTCATCTTGTTGTCCAAACATCCCATCCAACGTTTTCCACACAGAATTAGGTGTTTCAAACGACTCAATGTGGAAGAGCAAGTCAAGAGAAATAGACATGCAAAGAAGACATAAAGCTTCATCACTACAATTTTACCACTTAGAGTTTTTAGGGTCATCGTCTAGTTTAGTCTCAGTTCCCATGGTGATGCGGAATAACCCTTTACCCCTTAGTTTCATAATTATTTTTGATCTCCATTCGAAGAAGTTGAATGGCATAAGTAAAGGAATTGAAAGTGCATCCATAGTGAAAGGAGAGAGAAGGAATGTAGAAAAGAAACACAACCACCCAGGACAATATAATAACCCCCCTTCTTTCGGAACTTTATAGTTTAGTGCATTGAATACAATCAGGTCTTAAGTGTGCATCTAGAAACATTTGGTAACTCACTTTGCAATCAACATAATAATGCATAAGAGAGGAGACCACAATCATGTTTCATGAAGCGCAACAAAGTGACACTGTACAAAAGCATAATTGCAAAAAACTAAGAAGGAGGTGAAATCAAATCTTGGTTGTGAGAAAAATCATCTCACATCGTGAAGGATACCCCCTTACTGTAAACTATGGCCGATGCACTCACTAGTCGTAAGCAATAATAAGGGTAAAATACAATGTTTTGAACTCAATATGAGTCCGGATGATCTTCAAAACACCAAAAAGGCACGCAGAAGACAAGGAGGTGATCAGAGTGATACTACATGCTTGAGTGCATGATTAGTAAAAAAATCAATAATAACACTTTTAAAAAGGTTACCGTTTTGAAACGTCTGATTTAGCTAATTTTAGAGCTTTTGGAGTTAAAAAAATGATTAAAAAACTCTGTTACTATAAAGACAATTTTTTGAAAGTAAATACTAATCATTTTAAATTGAGGAGAAATTGATAATTAATAAAACTAGATTTAATTAAATCTAATTAATTACAAAAATTGAATTAAGATCTACTAATTAAAAAATTTAATTTAATTAATTTTGAAAATGACTTTAATATTTGAAAAGTAAATCAAATTTTTTTTTTAAAACAAATTTAAAAATTTGAAAATTTTATGCCTTAATTAAACCTAAAAAATTTTGTAATGAAAATGGAAAGGATATTTAAAAAACAAATTACCAACCGTATCGGGAAAATGAGTTTTGTAGCTTAGTAGTTGGAACCGTGGTGGAATCATCATCAGGCAACATCACTAAAAATAAAATCCCTAGTTACGCAATAGTACTTACACTCAAAAATGCAAGCACCTTTTGAGCTGATTTTTAAGATTTTGTTAGTATTTGCAAAGGAATCTTAGTTTCCTTAAAGAACTTACTTTACTATCTATGACCAATGGAGTTGGAACTTATCTGCAATTGGGAGACCAGACCAGAAATGCACAGGCCATGTTTACTGACATGACGGCAGGGAGAAGCACGTATGGTTTGTGCGACTCGGATCGGCTCGACCAGGTTTTGGATTTGTAGGATACCAGGAAAGTTGGAATTGACTCGGCATGTGCATGGAGTCAGAAACCAGGGGATGGAAACTAGGCAGGATGCAAGCGGATTGACGAAAAGCATGTACACGGCAGGAACTTGTGGCTAGAGAAACAACTCAACCAAGTTAAAACCCACACACCAGGGGGCACAAGCCAAGAGAAACTGGTTGGGAACCTAATGATGTCGAGTATAAAAAAAGCCCGAAGTTCAAAACAATGAGGAGCCACCTAGTGCTGAAGTGGTAGGTGATTGGTCACAGAAAAAACTAAAATGACTGCGGCCTCAGTGAGAAGAAGCTCGCCAGGTGTGAAGGGCAGCGATCGATACTCACCAAATTGAGAGTTTGTGGCAGAACTAGAAAATGGATCTCAGCTCAGTTGGGGTTGAACAATAGCTCATTAAAAGAGAACTAAAACACCTTAAATACCTGAACCACAAACCTATCAAACCACAAATGAAATTTTTAAACCTGTATTCTATAAAAAAACATGCAAAAAGACATAGAGAGTTTTCAGAAACATAGAGATCGCAAAAATTTTGACTAGTTTAATAAATTTTGTCATTTAGAAAATATAACCTCTTCTTTTAACTGATCTCCAAATTTATCTGCATACTAGCTAAATTTAGCTATAAAATCCCTGATAGCTCAAGGAGATCTGCACATGCATGAAGAACACAACAAAACTGAAAACTTTCCAAGAATGAACTTGTTAATATACATTAACAATGAAAAACTAGAATATAATGATCAAAAAAACTTACACGAGGAGTAAAAAAATGAAACCATGTGTAATCACAACTCAATGGAAATTTAATTTACTTGATAACAACTTCTAATACCATGAAATATTTGAGAATTCCCATCACTTCATACCACAGTTGTTTTTTCCTTCATCAAAGTTGCAACCTGCCAAAAATGTTGTTTCCAAAGGTTAGCTCATAAGGAATAATTTATACATACATTAAATACCTAAAAACTTGATTCATTGATTTATAAATGAATCCCTCTTCACATTCTAGGTAATACAATGGAGTCATCCTTGGCATCCATCTCATAAATTCAAATAATATACATATACTTGCACCAACCCTAGATGTTATCTTAAACTTCCAAAAATATTCTTGATCAAATAATCACCTAGAAACCAATTCAAATGACATCATCATGAGGAAATCCATATATCACTAGAGATCTCTCTTAATATTCATTTTAACACAACTTGAATTGCCTCCAAATTCCACATGTATCTCAATTTATTGAACCCTGTTATTTGAGATCCCACAACTGCCCTTTGACCAATCAACTTGTTTGGACCACAAAACATCCTAAAATTGCATGAACATGTCCTAAAACCTCCGTGTAAATCAACAAAAACTCCCAATCATCATTCAACATCAATTTTTAAATCTACCCCTTTGGACTATCCTTTCCCAAAACCTTATCCTCCAAAAATTGTTATTTTTAGGTGTAGCCCAAATATCACCATGACCTCAACCATACAATTCTATAAATCCTGAGGAGTCCTCTACAACATCTGTTAGGTTATGGAGATGAATTGATTCACAGATAGAAATTTTTACACCTTTCTATAATACTCATTAACTAGCATCATTCAGTAAAGGATTCGGCATCAGTCAGGGAGCTAACATCCATTAGCAAAGGAGTCGACATCAGTCAGGGAATTGACATTGGTTACCTATGCGTGAATGCTTATATTTAACTCGCGGGATTAGATCAAACCTTTGATTATAAGGTGATATAAATTTTGTAAATGCATAGCTAAGGTTCCCTAAGTTTTTCTAATCTTATATAAGATGGAAAACTAGGGTTAGAACATAAGTATTAAGGAAGAATGTTAATTCTCCTTGGTTGAAGATGAAGAATAAGAAAAAGAAGAAAATTTTTTCCTAAAGACAAAGCTCTAATAGAGAGCAGATGAACACAGCTCTAACAGAAGAAAATAACAAGTACATTTGAATGGTGATAAAATTTTTATGTCTTCTACTGTACATTTGAAAGGCTTGCATAGTATGCAAAGAACATAGTATTTCATCTTATAAATCCAAAGGTTGTTGTGAGATCTTGTATTATAGATCCATGAGATCATGTTATATTTTTTATTGATTGTAGATCTAGTATTGTAGCTCAAAGGAGAGCTTGTGGGTATAGATAACATCTATATATTATATAGGAAGTCTTATTGTATGCACAAGTTGATGCAGTGAGATGGAGGATAGACTTACTTCTTGGTGCACAAATATGGTTGCACATTGGTAGACCCTTGTGAGAGGTATTTTATGTAGATTCACAGGAGAGCTTGGTTGCACAATGGGAGATGTAGTAGTTCCTATTATGTGATATTTGGTAGTGTTTTAGAGGCACATTTGTAGTGCACTCATGAAGATCCATTTAGAGATCTGGAGGAAAGGAGATACTCTTGAAGCGATGCATTACACTATTATATGAATAATTGGTTTGTACTCTTGTTCATTATTATATATTGAGATATCTATATTTGGTGGGTGTAGCCCACATTGGGTGAACCACGGTGCATGTTGTGTTATGTGTGTGTACTTTTTTTTTTATTTGGATTTATTTAGTTTACATTTCCACTACTGTAGATTTTGGGGAATTGATTCCATTTATGCATTCCATAATTCCCAACAACTAGCATCAGATCCAGGTTTGTTATCTTATCTTATACCAATAACTGGAAATAAGATCGATGGATTTATTTTCCAGAGTAAGGGTTTTTCTTCAGTGTTTTGATAGTGGTATTACTGACATATATATGAGAGTGGGATTTGTTTTTTCTCATGAGTAAATCATAGGAAGATATTTAATCTCAAGTGGTAACTAGAAAAGTAAAGTTTGTTAAAAATGACAATGACCATGGTCGGTTAGATGTATACTGATATCGATAGGGTAACCATGTGATGGTTAAGATGGACACCCATGAAATTAGGGTGAATGTGGTCAGTTATAGGGTGACCATGATTAGTTAGTGAGAAACCTTTTTTAAATAGAAAATCATAGATCTAAGGAATTAGAGAAGATATAATAAATGCATCTTGATTTCTAAGGTGTCCCTAGTTCTTGGAGGCATAGGTTTATTGGTCAGATTATAGATCTTGATTATAGAGGTATGGTTTTGTGTTATCTTCGTATTACAATTCTTGTATATTGGTGGGTGTCATTATTCCCTTCATTTAATCAACTCTTAGTTGATTTCATATTCAAAACAGGGGTGTGTCTGAAGCTATATGCAACAAGAAGAATCCTAGTGATCTAGTAATTGACTGCAGGTATTTGTTATTTTATTTTCTAGGGGTTTTTTTAGTGTCCTTAGGATTCCTTGGAAAAATCCTTATTATATCTATGCTAAAAGAAACTCTCTGAAATAAACACTTGTTGCTGGAATAGATTGCTAGAAATAAGCACACATTTCATAATGAAATAAATTGCTGGAAATAAACACACGTTGGAAAATGCTGTGAAAATTCTTACAAGGAAATGGGAATCTAGTCTCTAACACCTAAAATGATAATTACATAACATAATTCAACTAAATAATCAAAATCATTTACAGAATTAACATTTCTACATGATTTTCTTAGAAATATAAATACCAATAAAACAAGGATCTTAGTTCTTGGAGGAGTGGGCCCTTGCTCCATCTCGAATCAGGATTTGACAAAGTATAATTCTCTCAAAATGAAGTAGCTATTTTTATTACTAAAATGTTCTATCTTAGAAAACTTCATTGTATTGTCTCACACATATCCATCTCTTTTTGTCTATCTCTCTATGTATATAGTCTATAAGGTGATTTGCAGATGTCCATATTGGAACACATAAAGCAAAGGATATTTATATGTAATTTCATCATCCAAAGATACATTTAAAACCATTACTGTTTTACTGATTCAAATGGAACCGAATAGTGCCCAAAATATATGTGGAATTTAGAAACCTTGATAGACATACAAATGTCTGATAAGTTATCTCCAAATCTGGAGTATGAAGAATTAGAAATATGTTGATCTGATCCTGATTGGAAGGCCCATTGATTGCTCTAAGATTGGATTTTTTCAAAAATAAATAGATCCCCATTGATTTTGGAACTTTGGAGAAGTTCCAGAATACTAAATGGAACTATTTTAGAACTACTTATGAAAATTATGAAGCTATGGACAATAGTTCCAGAACTAAGTGCTAGAGTTCCTTAGCTATGTGATGGAGTTCTAGAACTAAGTCTGGAGGTTCTAGAACTAAGCTGTATTGAATCCAATGCTCCCAAAAACATGTTGATTGCTTCATACTTCATTCTCTTGACTGATTGTGACCTATTTTATTAAAAAAACTGAATCTCCACACACTTCATTAGGAATTACATAGTTTTTATATGTTTTAACTAAATCTAACAAAACATGGACAATCACATCCTAACTTATACTATATCAAACAAAAGTCACAAAATGTAGTCAAAATTGATAGAAGGGAGAGTAAAATAAGATCATTTATTACACATTAACGAGACATATTTTGGCTTTATCATCTCTCCCATACTTGTTTGTAAGTCCCCTTACAAAATTTACTCTACAAATCTTGGGTTATGGATTCTGTATTCCAATTGACTCAGGTCAAATGGTTGAAACTGAATATCCCAGTGCTTTAGTTGAGAAGTACTATACCCTGATCCTACTTCTATCTTCCTCTTCCAATCCTCAAAGTGAGTGAGATCTTGAGGCTCTCTATTTTTCCATGGAGACATGGGGGTGAGAAGGAGAGGAGGCCTTGTTCTCATTATCATCCATATGCCCCTACATTTTTCATTGACCTAAGGGATTAATGTACACAAGGCTTTAGCTATTTCCAGGATCCCTATTAAGTTTGTGGGAGATATCACTTCTCTTCATCTCAATGCAACTATGAGAAAATCCCATATTTTCAAACATCCATGATAAGTATCTTAAAATGTTTTCCTCCTCATAAGAGGTGAAGGAATCAATACTTTTATGTAAATTGGAAAGATAATGTGCCTTTAACTAACTATCAAAGGCATATGGTTTACCATAGTGATCCCTCATCTCAGAAAATGCTAGATGAAATAGATTTTAATAAATGTTTAGAATCCCTCTCTTTCCATGCAATCTTATTTTGATGTAAAGAAATAAATGCATTTAACTGGATTTCCCCTACATACAAATTGATCATGAATCATGCATTATTTTCCAGCATAAAATTGTAGCAGATATAATTCACAAAGAAGATTTTTCTGCTCTGTACTGGTTGAAGAATATGTTGTCATGAACTTAGATTCATCTTTTATTTCATGTGGAAGGCCACATGCAATTCTTGATAGATACCAATGAATAAATTGTTCTTTCAAAAAGATGATGTATGTAAGAGAAGGTCTCCTTCATGTGAGTAATTTCTCACTCATTATGTAAACCATTTGTATCTTTACTAGAGATTTAAATTTGTT
This sequence comes from Taxus chinensis, assembly GCA_019776745.2. Taxonomy (NCBI): domain Eukaryota; kingdom Viridiplantae; phylum Streptophyta; class Pinopsida; order Cupressales; family Taxaceae; genus Taxus; species Taxus chinensis. The sequence goes on along the minus strand of CM034157.1, from coordinate 34,886,487 downwards.
TTCTACCTCTTTGTAAAAAAATTCTTCCCATTCCTTCCTTGACTTCTACTCCTCTTCCATCTTGCTTCTTAATTCCTCATTTGATGTTTTAAATTCATTAAGTTCCTTGCAGGTATCATCCCATAACTTCTTAAGTGGCTAGTAAGTCATTTCAGTCTGTACAACTTGATTCTTTGAATATATATTTGACATATCACTCTATTTTACTGGCCAATTGACATTATTTTTATTTTTTCATCATATGTTATTTGACCATTGTCAGTTCTTCAGTCCTATCTGTGAGCTGAGCTGTTAGTTGCTCAATGAGCATTTCCCTCTGCTCCAATTTGAGTTTGAGGAAATTTAATTCCTCATCTTTCTCCCTAATGATAATTTCTGTCTCTAGACTAAGAACAAAGTCTAGTTTTAAATGTCTGTTTTTCCCTCCTTTTTTGAAGAGTACCTCAAGGTAATGGAGCATTCCTCTTATACTATCAAAGGGGATTTCCCTTTTCATTCTCCATAGATTCCAATTCCTCTTCTTCATGTGACTAGTACTGTTGATTCACTCATCTCTTGAAAATCATGTTCTTCAAATCTCTCTTCTTATTTTTCCACCTTAGTTTGACTTGGTTGAGGGGGATTCATTGCCATGCTACCCAATAATATTAGCAACTTATTTCTCCAAACCATCATGTTCTTCAATATCCTTTATGATTTTCTCTAGACCTCTTACGAACTCTTCTTCTTTGAGGAGCTTCAAAATGTCCTGCAGTGGGTTTCCTCCTAGAGATTCTTCTAATTTTCACTTCATGATCTAGACTTAGGTGAATTGTCACTGTCAGAGACAGATATTAGTTATTCTATTATTTTTGTAGAGGAATGGAGTTTCTTTTGAAGGCACAATAGGTTTTGCAGTTTTAATCGTTCTTTCATATATCCTCCTCTTTGGTACATTAACCCCCTCCTATTTCCTTATTTTTCTCTTTAGGGGGATCAATCTCCAAATTTAATTTTAGGGGAGAAAGGGTTTTCTATTCCCCTCTTGATATTATTAGAGCTTTGTTTGAATTTTTTAAGGAATTTTTCCCATGCTTCTTCTCTATTTTTATTTGAAATAAAATGATGCTAACAGACCAGATGGACTAATCCATGATGTCTAATTATTCCAACTCCCCAAGAATACCTCTGAGCCATTGTTTAGATGGATTCAAAAAGGAAAATTAGAAGTTTTACTATATATTCTGGTTTTTCAGCTCCATACCTAAGATATATTAACATCTTAAGGACTTCTCTTCCCACAATCCCAAATTGGCCATCACAGGTTAGGTACTTAACTACCCAAAATGCTACCATGTCAAAGGGTTTGGGCAAGATGGCTCTTTTGAACCCTCTTTATGATTTTATTAGTGTTATAAATGTATTGGGGTTCATATTCCCCCTCTTGTATCAAGGTTTCCACTAGTTCTTTGAGGGTCCATTTTACAAGATTAGGAACATGTATAATCGGTACCCCCGATTCATTACTCATTGTATTGATAGTAAAAGGAATTACAATGCTTTTAACTTTAGTTTTGGATTCTTCTAAATTTACAATGAACCTCCATTACCAATTCATCATTGTATCTTGAGAACATTTTTAGGAAATCTAGCCACCCCCGCTTGTCCAAAAATGGTTGCCACTTCTCCATCCACAAGAAGTTGACGTATCATCCTCTAGTTCTGACTTTTTTTTAATCCTCGTAGTCAAAGAGGACGATTCAAATTCTTCTTTCTTAAAATTCAGAATTAGCTATTGAACTACTGGATTTAGCTGCATGGAACTATTGGGTTTAGCTTCATAATTGCTATGTTTAAGCTACAGGATTTTTTTGGTTTAACTATGGAATTCAAACACAATTCTTCTGCTTCTTCCTTGAAGTTCTTTCTGCAACTGACTTCTCAAATTTTTTTATTCCACCCAAATGATAACTAATTAAAAATATGCTACGCCACTTTCTTATTCCATTGACATCACCCTCATGATTACTTTCTTTTAATCATAATGTACAAATAAATGACTAATCATACCAACTTATTAAATCAAGTCTAATTACACGTGTGAAACTTTTAATTTAACCTTTAATAAGATCAAGACATAATTATTGTCCTTGCTGATGTAATCCCTCTCGCCTTAATAAATCATCATTCCTAAAAGTGAAAAAAAGTGAAAAAAGGTTAGAAAAGATAGCTGGAATTCCAAAGAAATTATGTTTATTTTGTATTATCCATTTATTGAAGAGACCAACCACCATTTCTGGTTTTCAATTTGTCTTTTGAGAGATCTTTTTATTTTTGGGGAAGAGAATGCCATTTACTAGTTTTCATTCCTTCCCTTTATTATTTATTTTTTATTTTTTTTTTATTGGGGGGGTTTGGGAAGAGAACTCCATTTGCTAGTTTTCATTATCTTCCCTTTATTTTGGATTCATGCACCTGATTATTTGATCATTTTGGAAGAATTTGGTTCTTCCATATGATCAAATTCTTCGTCTGCTTCAATCTTCTTCAAGAATTCATCCCTAGTAGGAGGCTTCCTATAAATTTTTAACCTATGTCCATTGACACAAAAGTGTCCATTTTATTGTCATCAATGGGAAGTAGTCTGAATAGATCCATTTTCAAATATCTACTCAATTTGATAGGGTCCTAGCCATCTAGTTCTTAACTTTCCTTTGAATTTCTGGTATTTGGAATCAAATATTAATGCCCCAATATCTCCTACCCTGAATTGTTTCCTTGATATTTGTATCATGTCACTACTTATTTTGGTCTTGGATTATCTTTGTCTGATGAAGTTTTTACAATCTCAACTCATCCAACTCATTCATTTGCATAATTCTTTCCTTTTGTGCTGCATCCAATTCAATACCCACTTTCAGCTATTGTATCTCAATGTTTTGTAGTTAAAATTCAATAGGTAACAAGGGATTTTTCCCAAAGACTAAATCATATGGTGAGAACCCTATTGTAGTCTTTCAAGTTGTATTATAAGCTCAAACAACCTCATGTAGTCTCTTTACCAAATCTTTTCTACCTTCTTCAACTGTTTTGGTAAGTATGTTTTCCAATTCTCTGTTTTTTACTTTTGATTGTCCATTTGATTATGGGTGATAGGGAGATAAATTCCCATGATTGATCTAATAGTACATTGTGAAGGATTGGATAATATTAGACATGAACTATTGCCCTTGATCTAAAACTATACTCCTTGGTGCACCAAAGTTCATCATAATTTTGTGCCAAAGGAAATCAGAAACTACTTCTTCAGTAACATTTGTTAAAGCCTGGACCTCTACCCACTTTGTCACATAATCATTACACACAAGAATGTGCACCTTTCCTTGTTAATGAGGACTAAAGGGACTCAATAAAACCCATCCCCCACCTTTTAAATGATTCAATCACTACTTGAGGTTGCAGAGGCATTTCACTGGTAAAGGTTGGTTATCTCATCCTTTGACAGGGATCACACCACTTGATATATATCTTCACATCTTTATATAGAGATGGCCAATAATAACCAATGCCAAGTATCTTGTGAGATTTTATTTTCACTGAAAAGTGTCCTCCACTTGGTTCATCATGACATGCCCTAAGTATGTCAAATATTTCATCTTCTCTCTCACACCTACGTAAAACCAAATCAGGACCACATTTAAATAAAATTTCATTTAACCATTTAAATTGTGCACTAGTTTTGATTAACTTATTCATTTGTTTCTTAGTAAAATGGGGAGGAAACTTCGCTATTGCAAGATAAATCACCATATCAACAAACCATGGTGTATCAGATGAAATAGAAAATAATTGTTCATCTGGAAAGTTGTTCTTAATTGGATCTTGCTCCCCTATAGTGGTTAATCTTGACAAGAAATAAACTACCTAATTATATTTTCCTGGATTATCCACTATGGTAATATCAAATTCTTGTAAAAGTGATAACCATCTAATTATCCTACCTTCAACCACTGGTTTGTTCATTAAGTATATAATTTCCAAGTGATCTTTATGTACAAATATTTTGTACCATGTAATATAATGTCTGAACTTATTAATTGCATAGATCACAACAAGAAATTATTCTTCAGTGGTAGTGTAATTTCTTTCAGTGGGATTAAGATTTTTACTAAGGTAGTAAATAACATACATTTTCCCTTCTTCATATTTCTATCCCAAAACTACACCAAGTGAAAAGGTTTATCCCAATTAGGTCCTCTCAATATTGGGGCAATGATTCATTTTTCTTTAATTTCTTCAAAAGCATGTTGACACTTTTCATCCTAACAATATTCACAATCCTTGCTAAATAAAATAAACATGGGGGCAAAAATTTTACTAAAATCCTTGATAAAATGCCTATAGTATCTAGCATGCCCTGAGAACAACTTGATATCTATGGTGGTTTGAGGAACAAGTAAGTCTAAAATAATCCTAATTTTGTTTTGGTCAACTTGAATTCCTCTTTTTGAAATGTGGTGTCTTAATACAATCCCCTCATCGACCATCATCAAACATTTCTCATGACTAAGAGACAAATGGTGTTTCTCACATCTTGTTAATACTTTGTCCAAATTCTTCAAAGCATCATTAAATGTGTCTCCATGCAGAGTAAATTCATCCATGTATAACTCTACACAATCATTCGTTAGGTCTGCAAAAATTGCTAATATAACTCTTTGGAAGGTTGCTAGAGAATTACATAGTCCAAATGGAAATACCTTGTATGCAAAGGTACCCTGTGGATAAGTAAAGGTAGTTCTATCTTGATTCTTAGTAATAACTCTGATATGATTATATCCACTAAATCCATCCAGGAAGGAAAAATATTGTTTACCTGCAAGGTTATCTAAAACTTGATCTATGAATGGTAAGGGAAACTCATCTCTGAGTGTGGCTTTGTTCAACTTCCTATAATCAACAAAAACTCTCCATTTTCCATTATTTTTAGGCACAATTACAAGAGGAGACACCCACTGAATATCTAAGATAGGGTAGATAAAACCTACTGGTAATAGTTTTTTAATTTCTTTCTTGACTATGTCCCTTAAGGTTGGATTAATCCTTCTCTGAGGTTGTCTAACTGGTTTAATGTTTTTAGTATAGATGTGATGGGTGAAAATACTTTGATGGATTCTTTTCATGTATTTATAGTCCCAAGAAAAATATCTAGTATGATCTTGTAGAACATAAAACAATTTAGCATCTTCATCATTCTTCAACCAACTATTAATGTTCAAACTTTTACCTGGTTGAATATCAACATTATTGGTTCTAGTGCATGATGAATTGATTTTTTGAAATGGTTCCATTAAGGAGTTTAATGGATGTGGGTGTGGTAATAACATATGATATGTAGTAATATCTCCAAAATTCCCTTGAGAAATAATACTAGTAAAAGGATAGTAGGCAGACTTATGGTACTTACCTTGTTGTCGATCAAACTCCTCGTCATTGTTGTTTTCCAAATATTCCTCACCATTTATTCATATCTTTGAGACTGAAGCTAATAATTCCATAGCCACTCTTTCCCCTCCCCGAGATAAATCTTGTTCCTCTAGAGATAAATTATTTACATTTGCAGGGAATTGTTGTTGGTGTGGTTCTAGAGATAAGTGTGAATGTTGTGGAACTAAATCTAATGGTTCCAGAACTAAGTCTATAGGTTCCATAACTAGTTTGTAAGTTCCAGAACTATCCCTGATTTCTCCAAGGACAATTGTTGTTAATTCAATGGTTGATTAATCATATCTTCCACCTCCCGTAATGATCTTGTAATGTTATCATAGCCAAATAAGAAAAGTTTTTCTTATTAGAATCAGGATCATCAACCCATAATTGTTCTTGATTATCAATAAAAGGTTGTGCAGAGGGATATAAGGAAATTTTCTTAGAGTTCTTACCATTTGAGATAGTCATATCACTTGATCTTCAATCAATTAAGGCAACAACTGTAGCTAACCATGGTCTACCCAAAATAATGGGATAACCAAGTGTTTTACCTTTTGTCCATAATATAAGGAAGTCCACTAGATATTCCCATGACTCCACCATAACTACCACATCTTTAATAACTCCTTTTGGTTTTGCTATTGACTAATCTACCATCTGCAATATGGTGCTTGTAGGTTGTATACCTGTTAATGGTAATGTTTCCAAAGTATCCACTGTCATCACATTTCTAACTGCTCCCAAATAAACGAAAACATTATGATATCTTTATTCCCTATAGAGACAAAAATAACAAGGCTTCTAGGATCTCTGTATTTGGGAAGTAAGAGTTTTCTTGATAATAAATCAACAAGTTTCCCATCTATCTTAATATTCCTACGGTATTGTTTCTTCCTTCCAAGTCTTTTTAAACATAGAGTATTGATTAACTTGTTTAACTTCGGAATACCCTTGATTGCTTGCAACAATGGTCTTTCCATATTTAATTTCCTCAACTCCTACACCAACTCAGATTCCTTGGTCCCTAAAACTTCTTTAAATCTCTCTGGAGATGGATTTTCAATAGAGTTACTATCTGGCTCCTTATCTTTTTCTTTTTCATCCTCCTTAGGAACAACCAAACTAGGGGTTTCAATTTCTTTTATCATTTCAATAATATAACAGGTGGACTAATAATTATTTTTCTAGATCAGGTTTGAATATCTTTACAATCCATGGCATTAAGATCAACTATTTTTTCTTGTTATGTCCCATAGACAAGAGTTGTTTGTTTGTTTATGGGATTAGCCACTGGTTGTGTTGGTCTTTTTGTTTGAACCACATTTTTATTCTATGAATTTAATGTTGGGGAACCCATTATGTCTTGTTGATTCTGATTGGGATATATCTTCCCTTGAGTATAGTTATTATGGATCCACCTAGGTTATGACCAAGCATATGAGCTACCTTAACCAAACCATGGTTGTTGGTGTTCTTGAGAATACCAAGGTTGTCTTGCCCAATCCTGGGGATTCCATGTTGGTTAAGGGGCCTAAGGTTGTTGTCCCCAATTTTTTGGTACTATTTGAGCCACCCATGGCATCATCTAGGGATTAGGAACTTACCTTGTCATGAACTGCCCCTGGCTAGGTTGTCAATGGAAAATATGATGCTGATGGAGTGTTGGTTTGTCTAAGCTAATTTTTTATGAATGGAAGAAGAGAACAAACATTAATCTCATGGTCCCTAGATTCATAGATAATACATACTTCTATTTTATCTAGAGGACAATCTCTTATTGAATGCTTCTTACTACATCTAAGAAAATGCATAGCTAATGGTTCAGTTTTAGTATTTTCTTTAGCTTCCAATCCATCCATAGTGGAGGTTAATTGAACTAAAATGTCTATTTTAAATATTTCTAGTTCATCCATTAGTTTTTTCATATCTGGATTCAAACTTTTCACTATTTTTCCTTTCCTAGGTCCACCCCTTGTTCTTGAATAGCTTCTACAAATGTATTTAATATCATTCATTCTCAATTGATCAATGTTTCCACCTCCTATAAAATTAAGGGCTTCCCTAGATTCATCATCTAAACCTTTGAGAAAAATGGTTTTTCTTAACTCTTCTTGAAGTACAAATCCACACCTTTTACTTACAAAGAGGAATATGTCCAAATAATCTTCCATATTCTCATCCTCTTCCTCCTTGATTTTGAAAAATTCTTCCTTCCTGTTTCTCCCTCTACAGTAGTCTTGATATTTTTCTAGGAAGTTTCCATTTGTGCCCAAGTGGTAATAGAATTGGATGTTAATCCCATAAATAACCTCATTTTCACATCCTTCAGAGTAGAGAGAAACAACTTGAGCTTCTGATTATCTATTTTGTAATCATAAGTATGACACAATACTTTAAATTCAAATAGAAATTGGTTAGGGTCTTCATATGACATCCCTCTAAATGTGGGTAAATGTTCATTTGAAATATTCCTCATAGGTGTATCATCATCATCTAACTGAATTAGATAAGTAAAATTCCTATCAGGTTCTCTTTTAGCTTCTCATGCCATTTCTATAGTACTTGCTAAACTTTTATCCCAATCAATGTGGTATGTGATCTGTTTTGGTGAAGGTGAGAAGTTAGGAGTAGGATGTTGATTACTCAATTGAGAATCAAAACTTTATCTAAATGGGTCTTGGGAGATAATCCTTCTTCTAAAGGTTCCACTTCCTTCTGGTGATTGATCCAAGAATTCCAAAGGTGGTAGTTCTACTTCTTGTCTGATAGGGGACAATGGTACTTCTAATTCTTGGTCAACTTCCTTATTTAAACTAGAGGATGCTGATAATTCGTGTTGATATATTTTTGGGATAAATATACCCTTTGAGTCTCTTGGTCTACTCATAAATTTTATGATAATGTAGGGAAGATTTTTCAATTACTAGATGTATGATTGTTGCTCTTGTTGAAACCTAATTAGAAAAATCTATCTAGTGGGTCCTCGAAAATGGTGCCAAAAATGATGGGTGTCATTATTCTCTTCATTTAATCAACTCTTTATTGATGTCATATTCAAACTAGGGGTTTGTTTGAAGCTATATACAAAAACAAGAATCCTAGTGATTTAGTAATTGACTGTAGGTATTTATTTTGCAGTTTCCTTAGGATTCCATGGCCAAAGCCTTATTCTATCTATGCTATAAGAAACTTTCAAAAATAAACACTCATTACTAGAATAATTGCTGGAAATAAACACATTGCAGAATGAAATAAATTGCTAGAAATAAACATGTGTTACAGAAGTAAACACACTTTCTTGGAAATAAACACACAGTTGAAAATGTTGTGAAAATGCTTGCAAGGAAATAAGAGTCTAGTCTATAACACCTACAGTGACAAGTACATAACAAAATTTAACTAATGAATAAAAAAAAATTACAGAATTGACAGATCTACATGATTTGCTTAGAAATATAAATACCAATAAAACAAGGATCCTAGTTCTTGAAGGAGTGGGCCCTTGCTCCACCTTGAATCAGGATTTGACAAAGTATTATTCTCTCAAAATTAAGTGGATATTTTATTACTAAAATGTTCTATCTTACAAAACTTCATTGTACCTCTATCATATATATTCTATCTCTCTCTTTGTCTATATATATATATATATATGTATATATGTATTAAATCTATCTACATGTCTTTATGTATATTTCATCATCCAAAGATACATTTACAACCATATTTGTTCTACCAATTCAAATGGAACCGAATAGTGCCCAAAATAGATGTGGAATTCAGAAACCTTGTTGGACGTACAACTGTCTGATAAGTTATCTCTGGATCTTGAGTATGAAGAATCAACAATCTATTAATCTGATCCTGATTGGAAGGCCCATTGATTGCTCTATCATCAGATATTGTCAAAATAAATAGATTCCCATTGATTATGGGACTTTGGTGAAGTTCCGAAGCCAAAGGGAACTATTCCAGAACTAACTGTGAAATTTCTGAAGCTATTCGTAGGAGTTCCAGAACTAAGTGTTGGAGTTCCATAACTAAACTAAGTTTTAAGGTTCCAAAACTAGGCAATAGAGCTCCTTAGTTATGTGATGGAGTTCTGGAACTAAGTTTGGAAGTTTCGGAATTAAGCCGTATTGAAGCCAATGCTCCTAAAAATGTGTTGACTGCTTCATTTTTCATTCTTCTGGTTGATTGTGACCTGTTTTATTACAAAAACTGAATTTCCACACACTTTGTTAAGAATTACAAAGTTTTTAGATGTTAGAACTAAATCCAAAAAAATATGGACAATTACATCCTAACTTATACTAGATCAAACAAAAGTAACAAAATGTAGTCAAATTTGATTAAAAAAAGGAGAGTAAATTAAGATCATTTATTGCACAATAACGAGACATATTTTGGCCCTATCATTAAACCATGACTATGAATTATTATATAGGGTTATTGATTCACCCAATGTATTCCCCTTCATTTGGGGTACGTGCAACATCACTAGGAGGATGCGGCCTAAAAGAGAGGACCAAATGATGAGCCAAATTTAATACTCTACAGGTGGAGGGAATGCGCTTGGTAGAAATCAAGGCACATGTAAACAAAGTGGCTAGAAACATGTGTTAGTACAATCAAGATAAATACACAAATAGAAGATAATTTATAAGATAACAAGAAAGACGACAATGTAGATTGTGGAAAGTGGATTTCAAACACAGGACATTACTCATAATGTCATAAGATAATCAGGGATGAAGTGGCCAAAATCATACAGTGTGCACACAAGACAAAGGGAAAAGCCCATAAACAATGGAAAAAAATGACAAGTAGTACCAATCAAAGTAACAGATAGCCATGGTAGGAAATAATTCTTGCTAGAAAAATGTTGTACATGAAGCACCTGTTAGCATATTAGAAAGATAAAATTATGTCAAAGCATGTATAATTTGATATAGTAGTATACTACTATGAATATGAAATAATAATACTTGTGATGTGTATGAAATTTTATGCCCCAGGGAACAACTGTGGGACTGGTAATAGGTACAATGTAAATAATCTATGTTGTATGTAATGATCTGTGTAAAGGTTGCATTCAAAACTAGAAGGAAAGTTAACGCACATGTGTATATGATAAAGATAATTACATACAAAGTATCTATCTAACATAGTAAGAAAAGTGTAACTTACAAGTTGTTGGGGAGAAAATTTGTCAGGGACGAATTAGTGGTTATCTTACAACCGCTCTAGGAGTCTAAGTCCCTCTACTTAACCAGTGAAGCTACCATACATGCATGCGCGAGTAAATTGTGAATTTTATCCTGGTGGCCTTTCAGTCAGGGATCCAATAGGTGCAATCCACTAACCCTGCAATAAATGATTGTAGGTATCTCAAAGGGAATGATTTTCTACGGAGGAGAGAAAGGGTAGTGATAATATTTAGAAAATAGAAACTAATGTTACAAGTAGAAATTCAGATACTTGCACACACTAGCTAGAAGTTTCATTACATACACTTGTATTTCATAAGAAAATAAATATGCAAAACAACAAGACAAAATGGATCTTAATGAACACAAAGTACCAATAAACTCCTTAATCAAAGAGGCTAAAATTCCTTCTTCCTTTATTGAATCTCAAGCAGAATTTATACATAGTGTGGGGAGTAGAAGACATTTTTATTAAGATAAATGGAATAAACTTGTTATCTCTTGCTCTCTTCACAAGGATATATCTCTCGTGAATTCACAAAATAGCTCCAACATCTAAGAAGCAAAATTCAAAAGAATTTTTGAAGTAAAAAATTAAGAAGACCCTCAAATGAGGAGCTTGTTACAATTTATAGAAGAGGAGACAACTCTTCATCTTCCCGGTGAATTTTTGAATACCTTAATATGAATTAAGACTGTTCATATTCCACATTAAATATTTAAGTCCCTTTTATAATAGCAAGGTGACTTAAATTTATAGTATATTTCTAAAGTCACTTAAGTCATATTCTAAAGTGCAACCTTTTATTTTAAAATTCACAGACAAGAATATCCCTATGTTTTCGAAGCCTACTCAGAGACGCATCTTCACCTAGCAGAAAATACTTGATCAAAACATAAAGAGAGATAAAAAACTACGGACACTGCTAAGTGTCAGGAAGGTGCAACTTCAGAAGTCAAATAAGGCAACGAAATATCAAACTCCCACATGATTGACATGAAGAGCCAAAAAAGGAGTAGGCCAATGAGTCCACAGATGGTGCTAAGTGTCCACCCAACACTTTCCCAAGAGCCTTAAATAAAAGTAGAGTGTTAAGGATGCGCGGACCTTCCACATGGATCTTACAGCAAATGGACTCCATCTTCAAATTAGGCCATAAAGATGACAAGCCATCCATCACATATAAGTGATTTTTGGTCTGATCTGTAAGATTTAATGCTCGAGGAATTTTTAAAATATCGGAGGCAAAGGGTAATTTCATTACAAAATATGCACCATTTGAATCAAGGTGTCATGAACCAATGCATAAAGGGTCAAAATATCTGGTTATGTAATAATCAGCCGAAAGAGTTTATTCTTAAAAGGTGAGTCCATCTCAAGGGATTTGGTTATAGGATAATCAAAGATGCATTAATAAGCATGGCTCTCACACCTTGGAAGGGTCAAATAACATGGGAAATATTTTAAGAATTCTATTTCTATCACTTTATATCATTTATCATAATTAAGGGGCAGATGGGAAGGAGTTTGAAAGTTTTTTCTTGCCTACTCCTCACCCTATAAATTGTAATCAAAGTTCAAAGAAAAGGAGAGAATTTTAGTTAGATACTAGGAGAGTTAATATTTTCCTCTCTATCGTAATTTTATCTTCTATAAAAGGCATATATCTTGGAACTCTAACCTTTTTCTTGGGTTTTGTAATAACAATCTTGTCTCCTTCTAATGTAATATTGTACACAACCATTGGAGTAATATATATGTTTTGTGGTGTTTCCGATTCATCATTCACATATCTTTATTGTCTCTGATCACCTTTATTTTCATTTAGAAATTGTGCATCTTTGGGTGTTGTTGTAATATTTAGTGCTATGCTTAAGTAGTTTGAGATGATTATGTATTCGGTTGGCTTCCTAGTGTATTCTTTTTGGCACATCGCCTTAGTTTGTTTTATGTTTTTTATTTCCATTTTTTCTGACCACTATCTCACCTCATAGAGAAGAGCCATATTTTTTAAAACCTAGAGGTCTCCTTAGGATGCACATCCCACTAACCTAAGGATTTCCATGACTCTAACGGAAGTGTCTGCCAAGGATGTCTATCAACAGTTTTCCTTGCACGCATGGTGGGACAAATCAAAGTGATATTTTATTATGGCATCAGCTTGGTCGGTTCTTGAAAATGTTCAAAATTCCATAAATATGGTTGTGGAGTACATCCAACAACTCCCCAGGGTCTGAAAAAATCATTACAAAGGCTCGTAGAGCTCCCTCTCATCCATTTTCATTCATATGTCTTTTCACACCTCCTATTTCTCTTCATCTTATGAGGTCTACAACCATGACTTCATTACCGCCAAGGGATCATCCCCTTGTCCATCTCCAAGCCACCCATTCCACCCTTTCCCTTTCTTTGACCAGCTATACCACTCACACCAGTAAGAAATGGCTCTAAATCCAAAAGAAGAGGAGCATATGGTGAGAAGTGATATGAGCTTGGGAAGTTTGTGTCACTAGCTAAGTAGAAAGAAGGTTGAAGAATTTACCACTATTGGTCCTCCCCAAAAAGTAGCTCCCCTAAAAAAATCCTTATCAACGGGATTCATTCTGCAAAATGAAGCCACACATGATGGAGAATTTGTAGATTCAAAATCCATCACATCAAAGCATAAAGATTTGATAGAGGATGAAGAGGATAATCTCAAGTGCTCGTCAGATTTGGGGGGATGGCTCAATGAGGAAGAGCTTCTAGAGATAGTAATCTTCATTGCTTCATCAAATCCGCAACAAAGGTAACCTTCCACTCACAACAACTCCCTTTGGACTGATTCTAGGACTCTAGAAGAAAATCTTATTGAGATATTTTTTCTTTCAATCAAAGATCCTGGATTCACTAGCAAAGATGATAAAAATGGAGAAGGATAAGATAGGGATGACACCCATCAGAGAGGCTTGCAAGGAAGCCCCATTCAAAAAAATACAATCCATAGCCACAGGAAGGAATAGAAAATCATACCAACTCTCACCGGAGAATGGTCCTCCTCAAGACCAAGGAAAACTTCCATGTCTGTCATGCTCACTACAGAGCATAAGGATGATTTTCAAGGCCCCAAGGGTTAGCCACAACACCTCCAACAAAAATATGAACAAGAGGAGGTATGCATAATTTTAGTTAATACCAAGGGTGGAAGAGTAAAGGTTAATTTTTCACTCTTACTACAAGTCATGTCACTAGCCAAATTGATTGCATGGCCACGTTTTATAAGGAAGGGAATCTATTTTTCCTTTCCTATTTCAAGTTTTGTTTAGCATGCATTAATCCATTTAGACTAGGAGTAGGAGTATATTTTATTTCAGTAGAATAAGTGCTTAGGCACACACTGCATGACTCATTTGAGACATGTATGTTTTATCTTTTGTATAGGCCCATGCTTATATTACTCTATTAGGAAGGTAGCATATCTGATGAAAATTCTGAATTGATTGAGAATTAACAATAAAACTGAGGCGGTTACAAAATTCACTCCGAGAAAATACAGAGCAACTAAAATCAACCAAAGGTTGCCATTGGCCACCCTTTTCAATTTTCTACTCTCAGAAAAAATAAAAGTTTACTGAGTTTCAATATGAGAGTGGGAAGGAGCTAGAGTCAAGTGGAAATTATGAATACTCCATAGAAATCTTAAAGGACCATAGGCTCTGATTTGGAGTAGCTTCAAAACACAGTACCAGACCAATTTGATAGCAGGAAATCACATGTTCTTTTCATTTAGAAGGCTAATGGTCCCAGTGAGTTGCCAAACTATTATTTTAAAATCCCCAGATGAGAAGATTCTTGTGGTTTTGAAGCCTACGTAGAGACGCATCTTCACCAAGTATAAAATACTTGATCAAAACATAAAGAGAGATAGCAAGCTATGGATGTTGCCAAGTGTTAGGTAGGCACAACTTCAGAAGTCAAAGAAGGTGATGAAGTCTCAAACTCCTGCAAGAGTGACATGTAGAGCCAACAAAGGATTAGGACAGCAAGCCCATGGACAGTGCTAAGTGTCCACCTAGTTCTTTCCTAGGAGCCTTACAGAAAAGCAAATTCTTAAGGACGAACTAACCTTCCACGTGGATCTTGTAGAAAATGGACTCCATCTTCAAAGCAGGCCATAAAGATGACAAGCAATCCATCACGTATAATTTATTTTGGGTATGATCTGTAGGATTTAATGCATGAGGAATTTTTAAAATATCGGAGGTAAAGGGTCATTTCATTACAAAATACGTGTTGTTTGAATCAAGGGGCCAGGAACCAATGCATAAAGGGTCAAAATATCTAGTTATGTAATAAATAGCTGAAAGAGTTTCTTCTCAAAAAGTGATTCCATCTCAAGGGAGTCGGTTTCAAGATAATCAAAGATACATTAATAAGCATGGATCTCATGCCTTGGAAGGGTTAAAGAGTGTGGGAAACATTTGAAGAAATATGTTTCTGTCACTTCATATCATTTATCATAATTAAGGGGAAAATGGGAAGGAGTTTGAAAGGTCTTTCTTACCTCCTCCTCACCATATAAATTGTAATCAAAGTTCAAATAAAAGGAGAGAATTTTAGTTAGATACTATGATATTTAATCTTTTCCTCTCTGTCACAAGTTTCTCTTCTATAAAATATAGAGATCTTGGAACTCGAGCCTTCTGCCTGGGTTTTGTAATAGCAATATTGCTTCTTTCTAATGTAATACTGTGCATAACCATTGGAGTAATATATATGTTTTTTGGTGTTTCCGGTTCATCATTCACATATCTTTATTGTCTCTTATCGCCATTATTTTCATTTAGAAACTATGCATCTTTGGGTGTTGTTGCAATCTTTGGTGTTGTGATTAAGTAGTTTGAGATGATTGTTTATTCAGTTGGATTCCTGGTGTACTCTTTTCGGTGCATTGCCTTAGTTTGTTTTATGTTTTTTATTTCCAAATTTTCTGACCCCTATCTCACCCCATAGAGAAGAGCCAACTTCTATAAAACTTGGAGGTCTCCTTAGGATGCACGTCCCACCAACCTAAGGATTCCCACAACTTTAACGGAAGTGTCTACCAAGGATGTCCATCAACACAACCCTCAATGTAAAAAATATAACATTGAGGAGAGAGATTGTTGTATGAGAAGAGAAGAGAGAGAGATAAAGAAGAGGAAGAATAAGAAGAAGAATAAATATACTGAAGGATGAGTTGTCGCAGTGGACTTGTCTCCTCTCTCTGACTGCTCTCCACTTTGTGATCCTGAGAAGGCTTCTATATTTCCATGCTCTTGTTTGAAATGGTCCATTGCTGGTTCTACTTTGTTGGCATGAGGGATGTGAACGTAGATCAAGGTTTCAGTCCATCCATTTGTTACACTGTTGATGTCCTTGCACTTCTCGAACAACGATCAATGATTTTTTGTGATAAGTGAAATAGAGGCTCAAATCTATGAGAAGAATTAAAGAGTATCCTTAGTGAAGGAAAATGGGTTACCCACCCCTTTCTTTACATATTCCTTGAAAGGGATAATCACTTCATCAGCAATTGTGTGTTCACTCATTGCAGGTACTCCAAGTTTCTGAAATTTCTAATTTATACTATCCTACAACTTGTATGTTTGTTCTTCTTTCTCCTCTAGCTCTATGAAAGCCCAATTGATTGCTTCAAATATGATTACCAAGGCCCTCACCCATACAAGTGTCAAGTCTTCTGCAGGAGTTTCAAAAACCTTATTATCGATCAACTCCTGACGATGAGTGTTGCTCATCTCACTCACTACTAGTCCCAGAGGTTCCCGGTAATCTCTTTCTTTCTCCACATCCTTTTTGAGTTCTTTCTTTTTATTGGATTTTGTGTACATGTATGCAAAGAGATTGACTTCCTCTTGGAGTTTTTCCTTCCCTATTTCAGAGGTTTAGTCAATCCATTCATTGTTTTCTTGCCCTTGTATCGTGAGATCATGTGTTATTCTGATGAATTATGGATCGAAGCTACTGATGGGTGCCACTTTCTCAATAGGAAGTGTTGTAGTGCTTGGTTCCACTAGGTTTTGCACATAAGTTAAAGAGTTCATACCTATTCCTCTAGTACCTCAATCTTCAATTTATATTCTTTATTCCTCACCAACATGTGAGTAGAAGATTGTTGATATATGTGGAAATCTCCCTCATGAGTAGATGGTCCCAATTATATTGTGTTCATCTTGTATTTAGATGGTGTCATCTCATCCACTGGCTTGATTACCTTTGTCCAAGCTACTTCGATGTATTGATTACCTATCTCCCCATTATAGAATCATGATGTTGTCTATGCAATATTTCTTTACCTTTTTCCTTTAGCCAATGAGACAATCACTGATAGATCAAGGGTTGCAACTTATTTCATGGTGTGAGTGTTGAGGATGACCATTTCCTGCATCCACAAAAACATCTCGCTGAATTCAGGTTCAATGATGGGTGCACAAACCATTCTTTATTCTGGTGGAGGAGGAAATTCCTAAATGAGAGGGGCATTGGTGTCAAAAATAGGAAATATTGGAGAGGTTTGAAGATTGGATCATGAGTCATATACTCCTCATTCACTTGTGCATCTATTGCTGCATTTTCTATTTGCATTACTAAGATCATGTATTCCTACTACGGAAACACCAATGAGCCTTCTCATAACCTTACTTTCTTGGGTATCTTCACACGGGGAGAAATTTATAATTCCATGGGATTCCTTTTTGAACTCACTTCAGAGTGTTTAGAATAGGGAGTCACCTCCACTGCTTTTAAATATGAATGATGTGAAGTTTGATTTTTTTTTGGAGAAATTACTCATGACTGGATGATCATAGTCCTCTTCTTCTGAAACCAGTTCCTCATTCTCCTCACCACCTTTTCATTCCCCTCCACTATATCTCCTGATTCATGAACATGCAAGTTGATTTGGGGCATTGGGGACATCTTGACTACTGCATACTCAGGTTCATAAATTTTTGTTCCATCATCATGCAAGATGTCTTCATACCAAGAGAAATTAAATTTCTTCATCTCACTAATTGTCATTCTCATGTGGTCCTTTTCACGTACTTAAAACTCGTCAATAAATTTAGCCCAGTAGTCCTCAAATTGTGGCTCATATGTAAGTTTTGGGACATAGAACGAGTTTGGATATTCTCGGATGTCAAAATTGGGCCTAGTAATGTAGGAATGAAAATTCAAATGTGCAAAAGTAGCCTTCAGGTGGGATGTGCTGTTTGAGATTTTACACATGAACATCCCTAAAGATATAGGGAATGAAATATATTTCTTTCCCCTTCTTCTGAGCTTGATATTCACTTGAGTGGTCTATCTACATAGCTTGAACAATACAATCTGGTCACTGAGGTACTTAGGCAGTTTTAGGGGAGCTTGGTCGAAGCTAGAAACTTGTATGTAGGATAAGTTTGAGAATTGTATGAATTATGAGTCGTATTCATTAATCGGGGATGCCAATTTTGGTGACATCCTAGATTCAAGATCTCCTTCTAAGCTTTGAACCATGTATATAGTGAACACGTCGTTCATGTGAGGGAAATGCATGTTGCTCTCCTCCATTAAAAAATATGGAAGTTTCTCAAATGAAGGTACCTTGGGATCAATGTTTTGAGTGAGATCCAATCTTTTGAATGATCTTCAGATTTCAAGGAGATAGACTAGGTAAGAATTTGTGTGGGAACTTAGAGCATTTTCAGATAGATATTGTCATTGATGATCTGGCCCCAGTCAATTCTCTTCTTTCCTTCTAACAATGTAAGGATGAAAAGGCCCATCCAGTATTGGAAGTCTCTCATGCTTGCTTCATCCATATCTCTACCAAGGAGAGTGATGACATCAGAATACCCTTCTCAGAACTCACACCTTGGAAGATTCTTGGGCATTCTGGAGGGATTTCTTCCTATTTTCAACCATGAGTTGAGCATTACTCCTTGGATATATGAATCCATTGTTTCCCAATCATGCACGACCCTATGCTTTGAAATGACCACCATGATGGGGGATGTCAATATCTGTAGAGAGAGTGAAATGGTCCTATGGCTAATGAATTCCATTATTGTATGGTTTTCATCTTGGATGGTTCGTGTCTCAGGCTCATAGTGGAAAGAGAATGCTTGGACTAACTTGAGACTTTGCACAGACACTAGGTGTCCTGCAGTGGTGAACAAGCCACTTGTGAATATCTAGTCTTCAATCCTCCTTTAGTCCTTGGAGGCCATGCAAGTCTTAAGGTCATTTAAATCCATGTGCAAGACATCACTATCTTACATGTCATACTCGCAGGTGAAGGGTTGTGTCAGCTTCTAACCCATCCACTTTGTTTTCATGTTTAGCCTAGAAAGAAAAACTTACTATTTTTAATAAGTGTGAAAAATCAAGTCCCCGATCTTCAACTGGATGTTGCGGCTTTATTTTCCTCTTTCTCCATACGTTCCTTATTCCTTCTAGATCAACTTTCTATTTTTATCACGTGCTCGTGGGCCCACTTAATATTTTTAGTAAGTGTCAAAAATGTCTATTCTAGTGAATTCTCAACTGTAGTGCACCTCCAATGTCTTCACCTCCTTTGCAAGTTCTTTTGTTGATGACTTTCCTGAAATAACAGTCTCTATGTATTATAACTTCTATTTTTAGAAATTTGGCTTCTAGAAGTTAGTTTGACATGGAACAAAGTTTTTTGATATGAGTTTTTTTCACAATATCGTCCCTCTAAAATTTTGGCTCTACCCACTCAAAACTAGGAGATTTTAAACTTTCAATTTTCAGACCTGGCAGTGCTTCTGGATGCGGTAGCCATTAATGGACCTCAAAATTGTAGGTTTTCTTTTCTCATCCATTTGCAAAGAAAATTATATATTTGATATGGGGTTTTTTTGTATGCTTCACGTGTAATTCTACTTTGTTTTTCCCAACGATTTGACAGGAAATTGGATTTTTTCTTCATTGAGCTAGAAGTGGGATTTCTTTGCTATGGATACTTTGTTACATGGAAGGAGATTTTGAAGGTTTCTTCTTGTTTTCCTTGGGTATAGGAATGAACATAAAAATAAATCTTGTTGTTTCATGCATCCATTTGAGATATTTCTCCAAATTCTTGTTTCATGGCCATGGAGTTTTCTCTTTTTTCTCCTTCTTCTCTTTGTGCTTCTCCTTCTGTGTTTGCTCCAATTTTCCTTCTAGCGTCTGTGTGCTTTCATGGAGTGAAGGGAAGTACCCTTGTGTTAGGTATAGTTTTAGTTTCAGCAATGGAGGAATGGTGGTGAGAATTTGCAGAGGAATAATGGAGAAAATTTGTGCACAGGAGTGGAAGTAGCTGGAAGCACTGAAGCGACAGTTAGATTTTTTGAATTTTTGAGATAATGGAAGGAGAATATTGGGTGCATTTTTCATGACTTGATTTCCCTAACCTTAGGGACATGAGGTACATCAAATTCCATCATGGTCAAGAGTACAACACATGGCGGTAATCCGACGACAGTGAATAAAGGTGAGAAAAGCTACTTTAAGCACTGGGGGTTGAAATTCGGTCACATGGGTGACTAAAAGACTCCCCATAAGGGCTGGGAACATGTTCCCATGCTTGATGTCCCTAGCTTTAGGGATGTGAGGGACATCAATTTCCATGGTGGTCCTAGAGCTGAAACATGGCACTCGATCCAATGGTAGGGAATGGATGCTTCAAAAATGCACATAGGGGTTGAAAGTCAATCACATGGATGACAAAAAAGACTCCCAATAGGGGCTGGGAACATTTTTTCATGTTTTATTTCCCTTACCTTAGGGACAAGAAGGACATCAATTTCCACAGTGATCCTAGAGTTGACACGTGGCACTTGATCCAATGGTAGGGAATGGATGCTCCAAAAATGCACCTAGGGGATAAACTATCAAGTCTGGAGGTCACGTGACGGTCCTAGAGGTCATATGGGGGCAGGGCACATTTTTACAATGTTGGTGTACCTGACCTCAGGGATGTTAAGGACATGAAATCCTGCCAAAATCCTAGTGGTGACACGTATCCTCCCGAAAATTGACTAACTCTTGAACTACCTTTAAGAGAGAAACTTGGGATGATGATAACTTGAGCTCCTAATTAAATTTATTGGTGAAATTTTATATGATCCTAACTTTAAATGGAATATTGAATCCATTGGTGGGAGTATCATGTCTTGATTCAACCATCTGATCCCTAAAAAAATGGATTTGTGATTTGAGACTCCACTTGTGCCTGAGAAAGACTACCTGTCAATACTATGCACCAAGGTGTTGTAAAAAGTATAATTTCACCATCATGTAGGTCTTGGAATCCTCTTTCTAATGATGTTATTTTTTACTTATAACTCCATCTGGAGCTCCCAAAATATTCTTGTGAAGCCTAATAATTGTTTTAGGCCAGTGTACTACCTAGGCTTGTGAACCCTATTTTGTACTCAGACTATTCCAAGTCTTTAAAAAATTCCCCAAACCTTCCAAAATCATTTCCATGATGTTATAACATCTTCAATTCACCTCTGTGTTGACTTTTTCCCTTTCATTGCACTCCAAGGGGGTTAATCTAGTCTTGGGAAAACCCATGATAGCCCTTCCTAATACTGCCAGAAGATAGCATCTTTTCATAACTCCCTAAAATCACCTAGGGGGAATGAATAGACTTTCCTAAATCACCTAGGGAATGAATTTTACATCAAATAGGGGGTGACCAGAATGACAAATTTGACCTAGGGTTCCTAAGAATGATAAAACATGAACATTTTGGCACATGGGTATAGTTGTCGTGCTTGGAAACTTCCAATTTCCCTGTTGCAAATTTTCACTACATGGCATGGAATGAGTGCAGTGAAGACATGACATGGGAATGCAAAATCTCAATCTTAGACCATATAATTCATTTACCAGTGCCTATCCATTGTTCCTTACAGCTTCATGTACAACTTCTAGAAATAAATATTGGAAGAAGGAAACACACACACACAAACATACAAAAACTAACGGAAAGGAAATACATGACACACAAAAAGATGGGAAACACACATAGAAATCACCTATGGTGGAAGTCAGGGGAAAACCCACTTTCACTGATGATACAATTTTAGGTATTTCCCATTGTGAGGAAATTCTAGTGGTGTTCCATCCAAATATTAGAGTATAAAATCATTCTCACCTCAAGCTTCATGAATATGGAATGGGCTAAGCCATAATGAATCAAAATTTCCATGGCTACCTTTTGGTTCCCTCCTCTTGTCCCATAGTAGGAAAAAGTCTCCAACTTTGAATTCTCTCATTTTGGCTTTCTTATAAAAAAAATCCTTACTTTTAACTAATGATCTTTAATATGGTCCACCACTCAGAGTCTATTTTCTTCTAGCTTCTCAAGAAAGAGAATCCTTTCGTTAATGGAATCCTTTTACTGACCATATTCTATTCCCTGTAGCAACTGAGGGCTAGTATCTCAATTATGAGGGGAATTTTTACTTCGACTCCATACAAAAGTTGGAATGGTGACATACCTATTTCCTTCTTGGGAGTGATCATGTCCGCCAACAATGCATCATACAAATTTTTGTGCCAATTCCTTTGGTTCTCATCTACAAGCTTACAAAAAATGGTCATGATGTTCTTAATGTTTGATTCAGCTTGTCCATTCCCCTGAGGATAGTAGTCTGATGAATGAGATAGAGAGATTCGGTAGCCATATAAAAACTCGTTCAACTCCCTTGAAGAGAAATAGGTAGCGTTTTCTGCTAAAATATTATGTCATACTCCTAAATGTACTATGATATTCGCCTTGATGAAGCTGCATACTATTTCGGTGTTGGCTTGCTTGGATGGAATGGCTTCCACCCACTTGGTAAAGTAATCTATCACCATGGGCACATAGGTGTGCCCCGCTCTTGAGTGAGGATTTAGAATGCCAATGAAGTATAACACCCATTTCTGAAATGGTTCTTCAATAACAACTAGCCCAAGAAGTAGTGCAACAAGTTGTGGTCTCCCAATGAATTGTTGGCATGCTTCACATTTGGAAACCCAAACTTGAGTTTTTGTAAAGAGGGTTGGCCAATAATAAATTCCTCAGAGGATATTGTATGCAGTGACCATTGCTGAAAAATGTCCACCACATGCTTGGTCATGGTATGCTTTAAGCAATTTTTGCTATTGCTCTTTATCTATGCACCTGAGGAAGCATCCATCTAGGCCTCTTTTGTAAAGTGCGTGATTCCAGATTACAAACCTTGTTGCCTTTAGCTTGAGTGTTCTCCTTTGCTTGTAATCAAAATGAGGAGGGAATTCTTCATAAGTTAAGTAATAGGAAATATCAGCATACCACTCATTAGTAGTGGTTACAAAGAGAACATGTGGGTTATTTTCAGAACAAGTTGAGCAAGCACAATTTTTGTCACCATGTTGAGCTTTGAGTGTTTCGTCTTCAGCAATCAACCTGCATAAACCACTCCCCCTTACCATATTGGAGGGTCAAATATCTAAGTCATATTCTTGAGTCTTTGCAATCCAATTTCCTATTTTAGCTCTAGGATCTTGCTGTGTTAAGATGGACTTGATTACACTTCTGGGAACCATCACCATTGTATGAGAGTTAAGGATGTAAAAACTAAATTTTTTTATAGCCTTAACCACTGCATAAGCATGCTTCTCCAATTGGTTATAGTTTAGTTCATGTTTTTTCAATGGAAACCTAGACCATTTTGAAGGGCTTCTCGAGACCTTTCCGACGGTATGCTGAAATTCAGAATCGGAGTTCGTATGCAAATTCTATCACCGATCAAAGTTAAGGTCGTAAACGGGTCAACCCTGGTCAACAGGTCAACAAGTGGACCAATGGCAAGGTGACATGTGGTAGTTGGCGACAAGGAAAAATTGATGGTCTTGTAATGTTTCAAAATCAGTTCCATGGTATAGAGCTCATCACAAGCTTTCTGACACATTTTGAACAAACCAAATATGAGTTCGTATGCGAAAGATATGCATAGTCAAAGTTGTGGTCAAATGATGACGTGACACACTCTGACGTGGACAAATGACATATTATGGGCGTGACACTTGGTAGGTTTGTAGTGGATTTGGATTTAAAATAATAATAATAATAATCTATTTAATCCATTCCACGTGAATAAGCCTAAATCCCATGGGATAAGGAGGATTTTGTGGCCAAAAAGCTATTTAAAGGCTTATCATATCCCTTTCCCACCAAATGTGGGGTCAATGGCTAAATTGGGCACCTAAACCTATGGAAGGGGGATTTGAACCCTTGACCTGTGCCAAAATACTTATCAGCCTTACCAACCCGCCACTTTTTAGCAAGTGATAAACATGAGATCACTTCTATTTAAAGGGACCTTTTGGTAGGTTTGTGAATGGACAACGAAGGACCAATTTGCAGAGATCACCATTTTCGAGGCACTTACAGTCTGAATTTTGCAATGGTGTAAAAATAAAATTTGTTCATAATTCTGAGATATTTCCATAAATGTAAATTTTTTATAGGAAGTGTTGTATATTTTCCTGTGTAGGCATTTTTCCATCGCAGTTTCACATATCAGGCATGAGGAGCAGGCAAAGATCTGCATTTTCCAACCACTTCTGGTTTGAATCAGGCCATGGAGTAAAAAGGGAAGTTTTTCATAATTTCCTCTAGTTTCCATAAATGTAAACCTATTTTATGTAGGTGTTGTATATTTCAAGTTTTAGATGTTTTTCAAACGTAATTACACAGGAAACTATCAGTGAAAATATTGTAGGGGCCACAAATGGACTTGGGAACATTTCTGGTAAATTGCAGAGTTCCAAGAGGTCTGAATCAGCTCATTTGTAGGTATAAAGGTCTGTTAAGTCAATAGTGAAGGGATATTGTACTTCATTGGGCAATAATAGATCGATTCACTTTCTGTGAATCCAGAGACGTAGCCTTCAGGTGAACTCCATTATCAAGTTCTTGTGTTGTGGATTTGATTTTAGTTTTTAGAAGCTTTTGATCAGATAAAAACATTCAAGTTAGTTTATTTGATTAATTATTAAAGCAAACACAAACTGGAGTAAATGGATTGAATGAAAATTTCAGTATCCATAACCCACAACAAGATCTAAATACACTTATCAAATTGGATTCAAATTTCAGTTTGAGTGTATGATTTGAAATCAATTGTGAATTTTAAAATGGATTTGTAATAGATTCAGTATATTCACTTAAGTTGAAAAAAATAAGGATGATTGATTTATTTGGAAGAATTTAAGGATTTGGGTTTCAATAACTCCCAAAATTGGTTTAAACTCTTAATTAGTTGTCAAATTTTTAAATCTGAGAATTTTCTAAGTACTAAAAAAAATTAAGTACCATTTTCAGATCAAGTTGGTATCAGAGCTGGTTTATCTCTTTTAAACTTTT
Source organism: Taxus chinensis (assembly GCA_019776745.2). Classification (NCBI taxonomy): domain Eukaryota; kingdom Viridiplantae; phylum Streptophyta; class Pinopsida; order Cupressales; family Taxaceae; genus Taxus; species Taxus chinensis. The sequence continues at coordinate 34,861,376 of CM034157.1, read as the reverse complement.
AATCTTCAGTATTAGAGTTTTTATGGTTTAGTTTGGTTTTTGCATTTTGGACTTGATCTTTCAGTTGCAGTGTGCAGAGTTTGGAAGAACAAGTGTGCAGAAATCATGGGCAAGTTGTCCAACAAGACCAATTTTGAGGAACTTGAAGCATGTAATCATCAGATTCAGGAAGAGAATGCCTTCCTGAGATGTCAGGTGTTAACTCTAGAGGAGAAACTTGACACATTGAAAAGAGAGCTAGAATCCAAAAATGAGCTCTTGATGGTGTTGCAAATTGAAGGACCTAAGAAAGAGGTACCTATTACTATTGATGCATCCACTATGACAGATGAGTGCACAGTAAGTATGACAACACTTAATTCCTCTCCCAAAGCTAAGTTAGATTCAGAAAGTGTGCTTGGTGAATTTGAAAAACACACTAAAGGTATATGATCTAAGCTTTTAAGTAATATGGGTTTAATGGAATTGGCCTTAGTAAGAACAACCAAGGCATAACTAACCCAATCTTGGTAGAGGAAAGGCCTCAACATGCAGGACTGGGATATGCTAGAGCAGGGGAAAAGGAAATTGGAGAGAGTTCCAAGTCAGCTGGAAGAAGACAAGCTTCTGACAGCCAAGTGTTATCCCCCTTAGCATCAGGTGGTTCATCCTCATCAGGAGGATCTGGTAAGAATTCACCACGAAGAGGTATAGAAATCCCTCCACCTTCTGTTTACCATGGTTCTAAAAAGAAAGGTAAACAAATTGATCCCTTATCTACATTGGAAAAATTTGGCTATGATTTTCAAGCAATGTTGAATAGTTACCCTTGCACATTTTGTGGGTTGTCTAATCATTGTGTGGCCAAGTGTAGGAAATAAAGTCCATATTGGAACAGTTTGAGAAAATGCATTCTCCTAACCCTGGCATGGCTAAGAGCAGTCAAGGTAAGGTTCCTAAAAATGTGGATCCTAAAAAAGTGGATCAAAGATTTTGTGGTCACTGTAAGAAACCAGGTCATGAAATTGAAAAATGTTGGAAGCTACATCCAGAACAAAAATTAAAATTTGTTAAAAAGGATCATAGTTTTAAACCAACTATTATGACCCCTTCAGTGGCACATGTAAAAACTGAATTGAATCAACCCCCTAAACAGGACAATATGTTGAGTAAGGTGGGTAAGCAATTTATTAGTTTTATGTTTGCATAGTTGATTTGTGGAATACATGCAAACTAACAAAGCAGTTTTGGAAATCCTATTGAATTGTGAAAGGGATAAGTACCAAATTTATTTTTCTACTTTGGTGTTGGTGAAGTATCCTGAAGAGGAAATAATCAGGTGACAGGTTTAAAATACTTGATGTAATTTTCTTTTTTGATGGTTTTACAACTTCATCTTTCAACAACATTTACAGTTCAGTGGGCATGATCATTGGTCAGATGTCTATATTTGGATTGTAGTTAGTATGTTGTTATTGTGTAATTTGTGGCATGTAGGCATTGTTTGTAAGTGTACAACTTATACAAACTCTTTGTTTACTATACATGATTTTTGCACATGTGTAAGTCTTATTGATAGGCTTAATATTTGTAACTATCAGATATAGTTGCAAATAGTATGTACAAGTTTTGCACTAACAAGTTGTGAATGTAGGTTACATTTGCATTATTGACAGTGGTGAGTGCAGGATCAGGATGTACAGAAGAGGAATATGGCAGTTGCAATGTCATATCAGTTGCAGTTCAAGCCATTGGGTTATGTTACTATTATTGGAATTTGAATATTGCAATATTTTGGAAAAATTACCATGCTATAAACTGGGTTCTGTGTTTGTATTATGCAGAGAACGTGTGTACAGTTCAAGAGAGTGAATTTCCATTTTGAGGTCAAAATGGTCTTACTGGGGAGGAGTGATCCAGAGGATTTTTCACTATGTAGATATTCCCTAAACTTCCCTAAACCTAGACCATGTTGAAGGGATTCTTGAGACCTTTATGATGGTATGTTGAACTTCAGAATCAAAGTTTGTATGCAAATTCTATCGCCAGTCAAAGTTAAGGTCATAAATGGGTCAACCCTGGTCAACAGGTCAACAAGTGGACCAATGGCAAGGTGACACGTGGCAGTTGGAAACAAGGAAAAATTGATGGTCTTGTAATGTTTCAAAATTAGTTCCATGGTATAGAGCTCGTCGCAAGCTTTCCGACGCATTTTGAACGGACCAAATCTGAGTTCGTATGCGAAAGATATGCATAGTCAAAGTTGTGGTCAAATGATGATGTGGCACACTCTGACGTGGACAAATGACATATTATGGGCATGACACTTGGCAGGTTTGTAGTGGATTTGGATTTAAAATAATAATAATAATAATCTATTTAATCCATTCCACGTGAATAAGCCTAAATCCCATGGGATAAGGAGGATTTTGTGGCCAAAAAGCTATTTAAAGGCTTATCCTATCCCTTTCCCACCAAATGTGGGGTCAATGGCTAAATTGGGTGCCTAAACCTATGGAAGGGGGATTTGAACCCTTGACCTATGCCAAAATACTTATCAGCCTTACCAACCCGCCACTTTTTAGCAAGTGATAAAACATGAGATCACTTCTATTTAAAGGGACCTTTTGGTAGGTTTGTGAATGGACAACGAAGGACCAGTTTGCAGAGATCACCATTTTCGAGGCACTTACAATCCAAATTTTGCAATGGTGTAAAAATAAACTTGTTCAAAATTTCTGAGATATTTCCAGAAATGTAAATTTTGTTATAGGAAGTGTTGTATATTTTCCTGTGTAGGCATTTTTCCATCGCAGTTTCACAGATCAGGCACGAGGAGCAGGCAAAGATCTACATTTTCCAACCACTTCTGGTTTGAATCAGGCCATGGAGTAAAAAGGGAAGTTTTTCATAATTTCCTCTAGTTTCCAGAAATGTAAACCTATTTTATGTAGGTGTTGTATATTTCAAGTTGTAGATGTTTTTCGAACATAATTTCACAGGAAACTATCAATGAAAATACTTTAGGGGCCATAAATGGACTTGGGAATGTTTCTGGTAAATTGCAGAGTTCCAAGAGGTCTGAATCAGTCTCATTTGCAGGTATAAAGGTCTGTTAAGTCAATAGTGAAGGGATATTGTACTTCATTGGGAAATAATAGATCGATTCACTTTCTGTGAATCTGGAGACGTAGCCTTCAGGTGAACTCCGTTATCAAGTTCTTGTGTTGTGGATTTGATTTCAGTTTTTAGAAGCTTTTGATCAGATAAAAACATTCAAGTTAGTTTATTTGATTAATTATTAAAGCAATCACAAAACTGGATTAAATGGATTGAATGTAAATTTCAGTATCCATAACCCACAACAAGATCTGAATACACTTATCAACTTGGATTCAAATTTCAGTTGAGTGTATGATTTAAATCAATTGTGAATTTTAAAATGGATTTGTAATAGATTCAATACATTCACTTAAGTTGAAAAAATTAAGGATAATTGATTTATTCCAAAGAATTTAAGGATTTGGGTTTCAAGAACTCCCAAAATTGGCTTAAACTCTTAATCAGTTGTCAAATTTTTAAATCTGAGAATTTTCTAAGTACTAGGAAAAATTAAGTACCATTTTAAGGTTGCCTTGGTGTGATCTTCTTTTGCCACTTTTATTTTGTTATACCTTGAGAATCCATCAAGCAATGAAAGCATTTCAGATCTAGTGACTTCTTGCAAAATGTGGTCCATGATAGGGAGAGGATAATCATCTTTCAGTGATGCCTGGTTCAGGTTGCAAAAATCTACACATATTCTTATTTTACCATTATTCTTCCATACCAACACAATGTTAGCCACCCATGTTGAATGATGGATGGGAAATATGATTCTTGCATTGAGCATCTTCACTACCTCCTCTTTTATGGTATCAGCAATCTTTGGGTTATATAGCCTTTGTTACTACCTAAATGGCTTAGCATCTTGCTTTACAGGAATTGAGTGATGCATTTCCTTCGGTTAGAAGGATTTTAGTTCATCATAAGAGTAGCCCAAAACATCTGGATATTTCTTGAGTAATGAAACAAACCTTCTCTTCTCTTTGGGTGAGAAACATTTTCCAATATTTACCATCCTTGGATCCTCCGAGGTGCCAATTTTTTCCTTGTCAAAATCAACCAGGCACCAATGAGATTGATTTTTTCTCTCTTGAATGAATATGGCATGTTTATCAAAGAGGTCTTCTAGAGAAACTAGGCCTTTGGGAATCTTGATTCCTTTCAATTTGATCACTCATTATTCATCAACCCCTTTAATTCCTTCTTTATCTTCTTCGAAAACCACTTCTTGGTGAGGATTTTTTCCTCCTTCAAAGAAGAGATTATTGAAATTATACCTTTATTCCAAAAATTATAGAATCTGGTTATCATCATCAAATACTTGCCAATTATTTACATTATTTGGTACACTGGGCCTGAATACCATATCTATGGTCACCTTATCTTTACCAAAATAAGGATGATGTTTCACTAGGGAAGCCAATACTTCAAGAGAATTAGCCTTTTAGTTATTTTCTCTTGGGATAGTTTTAATGGAAAATGCATCAAAATATTCAATACATTCCCATACTTTGTTTGTATAATGTTGGAGTCTTGGATTTTTCACTTGATATTGTTGTCAGAATTTTTTTACTATCACTTCCTCATCACCTCAGCATTTCAGCTTCTTGATTCCCATGTTTTCAGCCACACCCATGCCTAAGATGAGAGCTTCATACTCTGCTATGTTATTTTTATTATCGAATTATAGCTTATAGGTAGATGGATACAATTCTTTGGAAGGAGAATACAACACCACGCCCACTCCCAAACCTACACTAGAATGAGTACCATCAAATTCCATAATCCAAACTTGATCTTCTTCCTCATCATAAGAAGTGGCAAATTCTCATCTTTTTCTGATGTGAGGAAGTAGTTTCCTATCTTGTTATCTCGAAAAAGGATGTTTGCCTTTGGATCATCAAAATTTTATACTGTGAACTTCATCTTTCTTACTAGAAGTAACTTTTTCATCTCGCCTTTCACTGGAATAATTTCATATGACCAATCCATTTTTATTTCTCCATCTAAGTCTCTGCAAAATCTTTAACTCAATAGCATACCAAAGGATGTTGGGATGTCTACCACTAGGATGGTTAGAAGCACATTCTTGTCTGGAAAATCAGCTAATGCTACATGTGCATCTTTTATTCTTCCTACAAATGGCACTTGTTTGGATTCCGTTGAACAATAGGTGTCATTCACTAGGGTCAAGGTGAGGTCGAGAGAATTTGTAACTTTGACGGGCATCACATTATCTGATGCTCTAGAATCTACGATAAAATTATTTAGTTAGAATCTTTTAATGAGGAGTGACATGTAGAAAGGTTCAACCCTTGTGGTTTTGGAGGCACTGAGGGTTAGTATGTTTTTAGAAGGTGGTGTGGATGGTGTGGGGAGTAAGCCTTTGGAATTTGGACCTGAGGTTATAGTATTACCGCCACAGACTACATCAATGAACCTGTTATCACCAAATCACTACACCCTCTGAATGGCCAAAGTGTGAACCAGACATTCAGTGTGATTGGGACACATGGAATCACCTCTCAAGCTATGGGAATTTTTCTCAAGGTGAACCTTTGGAGAAGGCCAACTTCATCTTCCTAAACTAAGTGTTGTACTACTCCTAGTATAATAAAAAGGCAATCTAGTCCTATGCTAATATTTTCATGGGGTATTAGGGAAAGAGATTTTATAAAATGAAACTATACCAAGGATGGTGATCCTCCAAAATAAAATATGTTGCAAGACTCAGGAAGGGTTAATTTGAAGAGGGTGTGTGCACCATAGGTCAACTTCACCTACTGCAACTTAGACAAGGTACATGATACCATAGACTAGGAAACACGCATTCCCTTAATTAAATATGATCAAACAGAGAAATATATCACTCTCCTAGTGAAGAAGGATGAAATTAAGAAGGGTGAACAGACACCACAACTCAATTGCATGAAATAATCCACCACTTGATAATAACATAACTCTAAGAACCTGCAATAGAAACTTGAACTTGCATAGTGTACCTACAAGCATGAGAAAAGGAACAAGGAAGTATATAAGGATGAAAGGACTAAGATTAGTCATAAAACAAACACTTGTATTACTTCAATAACATGAAAAATTCATCATACATTCAAAAGGGGCAATGGTTTCCATTACAGTATTGAAAAAGAGGCTTGAAAGTTATATCAACACACAAGGACAACTTGTAGAAGAGAGATGACTCTTGAAAAATTGCACTTGCCTAAGATGTCTAACTTTCCAACCTATCTGACGTATTGAAACCCCTTGATGAGCTTCCGAATTACATTTATAGAAGAATATGTTAGAGAGAAGAGGAAAAACCATAATTACATTCCTAAATTGAAGGCACATGATGGTTCATTTATTACAGTTGGTTGAACCACTTTAGAAGGTTCCATCATGTGTCATTAATGCCTGGTTGACCTAGTCTTCTCAATTAATTAAAAGAATATTTAAATAAAATATTTAACTAATAATAATATATATTATTATTAAAATATTAAGATAAAAATATTAAATTAATTAAAATACTGGTGGGACCCCTCGTTTGACCGGTTTACACTGAGGAGGAGGGGTCATGAAGAAAAGGAAAAAAATGAGTCCAACTCAGTGATTGGCTTGTTGAGCCAACTCACCATGTTGGACTTGAGTTCTTCCATGCTCCATCGAGCTCTAACTATGAACCGAGTTCCTTTACCTACACACATCAACCAACCTCCCCGCATCGATATTCACAATACAAAATTTCCATTGAGATCCATACGCTACATTGGCCCACGATGGTTTCCTAAGGACATCGACCTCACCCCAAACACCTTTGAGCTCAACCTAACCATGCCAAAGTTGGGTCACCCATGAATCTTCTTGTGAGTTATCTCAACTTCTGTGCCATCAAGGCCAACTCACGACCCAACTTTGTGAGACCAAAACAACCCGACCATTAAGCTTTGTGAGCTTACACCCATGGAGTCTTTTCATGCTATGGACCATGTCTCAGGATCATGAATAGCTCACGTAGCTTGTTTTATGTTTTTGTAATAGCTCCTCACCATCATATTGACCGAGCTCACTGTTTAACCATACCGATATCCTTTGCATTGAGATAACTACCAACTCTACCAAACTGACATCGATCCCACCTGAATCAGTTTATGGTTGAGTCATTTGAGCTCACTCACTTTTATGTGACTCGGTTCAAACACCAAAACAATGAATTTCTCACTTCGGGCTATTTCACCTTTGTTGTAGCAAGCTCGGCCTTATCAACCTTACCACCTTGCACCACGTGAGGATTCACCAAATTCTTTCTAAACATGACTCAACTCTCAACTCTGCATTGAGCTCAACATCAACATCAAATGACAATTTCTTGGATCAAGCCTCACCTTGGCTTGAGCTCCTCCATGCTAAGACAGATCCTCGAGCTCCATCTTACACTAGGATTCAAGATTAAATTTCCCAAATGATTTGTCTCCTTTGTGCACTAATATCATCAATTGTTAATCATCATACTCAATGCCAATGAATTCCAACCCGCCCGATTCATGAGCCATTACCGAGGTTACGCCCTTCATGAGCCTTCTGAGGACTCACCGAAATGTTAGAATCTATCCCTAAAATTATCTCATCACCCAAGAATGACTTTGTTCAACTCACTAGGCATGTCAACACTACTCAAACTTCCCACGAGCCATTCATGTGATCATCCTAAAAAATTCCCTCTACTCCCTTAGCTTGGGTAGACTCAAACTTCATGGCTTAGCCGACATGTGCATAATGCCTATAACTCAATCTGAAACAATATTCGTTATGGATTTCTTGATCCGTAACTTTCCTCCAACACATGCCTTGGTGAGTGCAATACCAACCTCTCACCATCTCCTCTGAGTGAATGATTTCATGAGCTGCACCATAATCTGAACCAACACTGATCCCTTCATGAGTTGAAACCAATGATCTCCCTTCAGTTCCCATCAATGAATCCTCTGTGAGTGACTCACCTAGCCATTAGCCTAGGTATCTTGCTCCTTCAGACTTGGCCTAGCTCAGGTGAATGAGCTCTCGACCTATGTCCTAGCATGGAGCAACTTGCTCAATCCTACCAGTACTTACCAAAAGCTTGAGGCTCACTTTTGAATTAACTCCTATCGTGAAATGAGCTCGTGCTTGGTGAGCCCTATAATTTGTTTAGTTGAGTGACTTTAACATTTCTCCCTGGTGTCTATGTAGATATCAAATCTAAGTTCATTTTCCAACTGAATCCACCCTATGCTCTCTATAATCCCCTTCGACTATGACACGACTCACTTTGGCATCAAGTTTTTCAACTGATCTTGAGTTCCTCTGAACTCATGCAACTTGGCCATCATTGGGCTCACTGAAACGAGCCACAACTCAACGTTTTCAGTCTATGAGCAATATGAAAACTATTATCATGCATCACCTACAATGTATTCATGAGCTTATTCTACTTGCATAGTCAAGCTTAAAACTATGACCTCATCACTACGATGCCTCTCTGAGCACTCACCCAAATCACGTAAAGGTGCCAAGTCCCTATTTAGGGTTGTTGTAGTAGGATGTTAGCATGATGAAGACTTAACATATATAGTTCCATTACTAACACATCATTCTACAAAGCCTAGCAGATCTATATCCAAGGAAAACAGAACTAAGTACTAACCATGATGAGATAAAAAAGAATATGAGATTCAGATACTCATAGAACTAATACTTAGATTCAGTCAATATCCTCCATTATATTCAATGCAATAAGTTACAGAAGCTTCATTACAATATCAAAAGTATGCACGTAGCAGCATAACACTGTATGTCTCAATCTCATCACCTCTCTGTCATGATCTAACACTCTATCATCCTTATATTACATAGTCTACTACATATATATAAGGGTGGGGACTTTCCCTTCACCGCTTATCCATTCCAAAAATAGGTCGCATGCTATTCTTAGCCACACAACTTTACAAAACTAGCCATACATGCAAGTGCACTAACAATAGACTACTACTAGCTAACTGACAGTAGCAGATCTATTTTGGCCTGTGTCCATGCAGAAGTACTTCATATCCAATCCTCCAAAAATATCCAATGCATGGTGCACACGTCTCTACCTTGTTTTTGTGCTCTGCACGCCATCTCTAAAAATAGACCTTATGAGTGAAAATGGCTAAGTCCCAAAAACTAAACTTCTGTTCTGCGCGTGTGTTCTTCCTATCCATTCACACCTTTGCGTATGACTTGCTTTCCCACGTGGAATTCTTGTGTGATTTCTCTATCAAGTGTTCTTTGATCAACATTACCCCACACTAATTTCATTGTCACCCCTGACAATGGTTATCTCCAAAACTGAAGTAAAGAATAAAGAATAATGGAAAGAATGAAAAAAAATGTAGGAAAGAATATTTTTACTCCACAGTCTCTTCTTCAGCCTGAACAACTAATTCAGGATATTCCTATTTTATTTCAGCCTCCAAGGTCTGTCATTCAGCGAGTGCTTGCTCTACTTTTTCTAAAATGTCCACAGCAATGGACTCCAATTCATCCCTCACAATCTCCCTTTTCATTTTGCAAGACTAACACAATGCTGGACATTGAGGTCATTCTTCCCTCTAGTAAATCCATCTTCTGCGCAATGAGCTTCCCAAGCTCTTCTAGCTGAGTCTTGTGTGGTTCTTGTGCTACTTCCAGGGCCTCACGCTTCTGCTTAACCATTGATAATATTTTTGTGTGGCCCAATGTTTCATCCTTCATTTCTCTCTAGACCTCATTGTTTTCTTCCAGGATATTTATGTTTATAAGCACCTTTAGAGCTGTACAGATGTTTAAAGCCTAGTCTGATTTCTTCAATTATTCTTGTAGCACTTGCAACAACCCTTCATAGGATGCAATCTTCTACATCAGTGAAGCCTTCTCTCATTTTGCCTCTTGTGTTGGATCCTTTGGCGCTGGCATGCACAGAGGTTCATCTTCAAGTACTAGGTCCACCAACTTTCCTACATAATGTATTGCTGAGGGAAATGTCTTGGTACCTTGGGCTCCAAGTGTGGCCTAGCTCTTATGACATTGTCTCCAATATCCTCTATGATGCTGATAAATACAGCTTTCTTCTTCTGCGCTAAGTCCCTCTCTTGTGTTAGGCATGCTATTTCTCCATCCTTAGTTTTAATCTCTTCCCTGAGCGCCCTAATTGTGGCAGCCTTGTCCATATTCCACCTTGCCACCTCTGTTGAGACTTTGACCAATGCATTACTCACTTGTTCATCTGACATGACAGTAGGCTTTACTATCATGTGTCTGGCCTGAGGTGTCTTCTTCAACCTCCTTGATACGCATGACTCCTCACATACATCAAAATCTGGCTCATCCATGTGTGTGTGCATGGACCATGACAACTACTTCCTCGTGCTCACCATAGCCATATCTTCATCCATTAGTTCCCAGCCATATAAGTATTTTTGTGTCAGCATGCTCTAGAAATGGGTGTGGATAATTTTACCTGCATCCTCTGCATAACCCATGGCTAGTGGAATGTGTTCTCCACTTGTTCTTCTATACCGTTGCTACTTAGGAACTTTATCTTCCAAATTTGGGACTTGTGTCTCCATGTCCTGAGTAGTCTCTGTAGTTGTCTCCTCTGTTCCCTTTTCCTCCTCTTCTCTTTCCTTCAATTCCTCATCATTTTTCTCTTCTATGTTCTCTGCAAGTGTAGGAGAATTAGGTGTGGTTTCCTCTGACTCTTCCACCTCCTCATTACACTTCAGTTTCCTCCTTCTTTGCATGGTTTCCTCCTTCTATGGAGAGATTCTAGGTGATCTGCACATATTTGTGGAGTATCACCTTGGGTCCTTGTTCTCCTGAACACCCTATTAAATTTTTTCTCTCCTTGGACTACATTCAATTCCTCATCATCCCCCTCTTGTGGCTGAGGTGGTGTAGTGGCGTGCTTAGCTTCATCCTTATTCATAGGATGTCTTCTACCTCTATGCTCCAAACCACCACTATCCTCGCGCTCATCCTCCTCATCCTCCACTTCTATTGGCTCTGTGGGCTTAGGCATTGGGATGTTCTCCATTGTATGATTTCCCTTTGGTGGTGTTGGAAGTGTAAACTCACCTTCCACATACTTGTTATTCTCCATCTTTGGCTTTAGTTGGAGATACACCAGCGCTGCTCCAATATCTCCCACTGCCAAACTTATTGGTTTAATGCTCAATACATCTGAAATGAGTCTTTCAACATATGCACCCTGCCCTGGATACACATATTTCTTCCTTAGTGTGTGGTAGTCGCAATCTACCTTATCCACATTGAATGTCAGTCACCGTGCATCTGTAAACTTGTGTACTGACACCTGGAAGTACCTTGTTGTGAAGGCATATGGAAACTTACACCAAGGAGCTCCATGCTCCATCTTTCATGGCAACCATGCTATACAGAAATGTTGGTATACAACAAACTAGACCACCTTTCCAACCACCAAAGGAAAGTCCTTGGGGATATGCCATTCTTCCTCAAAAGCCACGCAGAGCCTATCATACCACTTCTCAGCCCTTTTCTTGACTTGCTCTGTCATGGATCCCTCACACAAGTACTTCTTGAAGTGTTTTGTAGGTGACTTGTGTTCCATTGGATACTCCCATACCTTCTCCTTTAGTCCATCAGGTACTCTGATCTCCATGAACACCAGTGATAACAGAACAGTTCCAAAGCTGATCTTTCCTCCTGTGCGCATTTCCTTAATGATATTTTCTACAATATAACATGAAATGTTGTAGACTACTCCTTCAGACATCTTTTTGGCAATGTGCAGCCACATGGTGTTCACTTGTGACCACCTTTCCTGGTCATTTATCTTTGTAACAAGATGCGTGGTTGCTTGCACAACTAGATACTTCTTCAATTTATGATGTCCATACCACACGTGACCCTTTGTGTACCCCAACTCCTTTCTGGTCTCCAATATTGTGGTCTTGTCTGTTAGATCATCTCACAAATCATCTCATGTGCCTTTCAACCACATTACCATGGAGATGAGCACAGATGAAATTCTGACTCTGCGACCTGCAAAGTAGAAAAAATCCTCGTGTTCACTCTGCTCATGAGCCATTGGTACAAGGGCTCATATTTCCAAAGTAAGGGAGCTCATATAGTTGGTAAACTCCTATCTTCTACAAGAACTTCTCACCAGCATCGTCATACAATGGCATGTCTTCTGCCATGCGTTTATTTGTCTTTGTGTTCAGCAACGTGTCAAGATCCTTCTTATTCTCTGTGGTACGATGATTGTACTCACTCACCTTACTTTTCCTTATGTGAGAATCCCACTCCTGGCCAACGATAACCCCTTCTGGATATTACATCTCAAAAAAATTGCTTTCAGGAGCCATCTCTTCTTCTTCTTCTACCACCTTCTTCTTTCCCTTCACTCCTGCTACAACTACTTTCTTGGGTGCCATTTCTACCTTGCAATCCTTTGTAGATCCTTGCCACTCAAATTCTGAAATGTGTGAAGAAAACCCTAGTTTGATTCAGCATGCCCTAGGTGAAATCACGTGCCCTAGCTCCTCTCTGTCACCTTGCTTCGCTCAAACCCTTCACCACCGGAACACAAGCTCTTTATGTGCACAGATCTCTTCATCACGACTTGTTACACACCTCTCACACCTTAATACGATCACTCAGCTCTTCGCACTTGGCTCCTTTTCAAATACTCTTAATCACAATGGTAAAAATGAACTCACATCCCATCCTTATATAGATTTTCAAATTTTTGATGCATTCATTTCTCCTTCACCTACCAAATATCCTCTCATTAATTGACCAATTCCATCCTTTCCATGTGTTACATCCTCACACCTCAGCTATAACCTTCTAGCGCGCCTTCCTACCCTCTGGTCACAGACTTCTCTTCAGTGCACTTCCTTGCACCCAAGTACCTCATCACTGTACCTTCTACTGGTAGTTGTTATGGCCTCTACTTACCTCGTGTTATACTATTCCTTCATTCATCTTCATCTTTGGTCATTTTTTAGAAGCAATCCTTTGACTTGAAGAGCACCTGTAGCAGCTTATTCTTTTCACCTTTCAATTCCCATAATCTTGTACCTAGATATCAACAAACCACCCCACACTAAAAGTATGTGCAGTCCTCTATGCATAAACATGCTTCATGTAGTAATTAGCTTCATGCGTGCAAGCGTGCTTATTTCACAACACACCAACTAAATTGAAAAAGCATAGCAACAAAGAAGGAAACACATTAAGGAAATACAAAATTGAAAACCTAATCTAAATGGAAATACTACCTTATTACAAACACCAAGAAGACTTATTTATAGTAGGGCTTCAGCCTACTCCTGTTGAAGTAACTGGGTAGCCATGTTCCATCAAGTGCTTCTAACTGGAAAGTTCCTGTTTCAAGGATGTAAGTGATAACATATGGCCCCAACCAATGTACCTTAAGTTTTCCTGGATGGCACAAGAACTTAGAGTCATAGAGAAGTACCATTTGTCCAATCTCAAATTTCTTATCCCTTATGTTTCTGTCATGCCATGCTTTCTTCCTGGCCTTTTCTTGCTTCTGACTCCAACGTGCTATGGCTCATCGCTCATCCAGCTGAATTATCTTTTCAATCCATTCTTCTAAAGATTGTTCATCAGCTAGACCTCTAGTGCACGCAATACACAAAGAAGGTAACATAAACTCCATAGGAAGAATGGATTCTGCACCAAACACTAACTGAAATGGTGTGGCTTTGTTCAACCTTTTATATGTTGTTCTATATGCCCAAATTACTGTAGATACTTTATCATCCCAATCCTTTCTTCCAACATCACAGATTTTTGTCAATGTCTGGCCCAAAATTTTGTTGAAAGCCTCAGTAGTTCCATTTTCCTGAGGATGATAGGGTATAGTCTTATGGTGTGCAATCATGAACTCATCCAATAAAATTATGATTGTCTCATTAAGAAAATGTGTGCCCCTATCACTGGTCAAACTCAAAGGAAATCCATACCTTGTAATAATATTCTCCCATAGAAACTGAGCTGCTGTAGCCATTGTATAGTCCTTGGTAGGTGCTACTTCTTCCCACCTTGTCAGATAGTCTATAGAAGTTATAATATAGCGTGATCCAGTTCTACGCACAGCTGGGGAAATAGGACCCACAAAATCTATAGTCCATTTCTCAAACGGTTCTGTGTTGGTAATGGGTCTTAGAGGTATTTCATCTTGCTGACCTAGTCTTCCAAGACATTGACAATGATCACATGCCTTACAAAATTCCTTACAATCTTTATAAAGGGTCTCCCACCATAATCCAACAAGTAGAATCTTTTGCATTTGTGGCATCACCTGCATAGTGGCCACTTGCAATACCACCATGAGCTTCTTCCATAATATCCATGTGCTCATGTTCCAATACACAACAGTGCAATATTTCATCTCGGCCCAATTTGTACAAGTCACCACTAATTAACATATAAGGTGCAACACGTATAGCAAGTTGTTTCTTCTCCAAGGATTTCATTCCTTCTGGTGCCATCCCTATTCGTAAAAAGATAGCAATGTCCTCTAGTTCTGATGGCACATTTGTAACTTGTATATAATTGTGCATCTGGCATGGTATCCTCAATTGCTTGTGCTTCTTCTCCTGACTGTATTCTTGATAGATGGTCTGGTCCAGAATTACTTTTTCCTGGTTTTACCACAACTGTGAAATCAAACTCTTGAAATAGGAGCACCCATCGACATATGTGCCCTTGTAAAACAAGCTTATTTACCAAATAATTCAATGCCATGTGATCTGTATAAAAGATGAATGGTGTAGCTAGTAGGTACTGGTGGAATTTATGCAACACATAGATCATGGACAAAGCTTCGCGCTCTGTAGTTGTGTAATTTTGTTATGCAGGAGTCAACTTTCTACTAGAAAAATAGATAGGATGATCTACAATACCTTCTCCAGGTTGAGCCAACACCATGCCAATGGCCATGTCAGAGGTGTCAAAATGTACATGAAATGGTTGGTCCCATGAAGGAAAATGTAGAATGGTGCGGTAGTAAGTTTCTCCTTCAATGTCTCGAATTCAGGTTGTTGCTATTCACCCCAGTAGAATGTACCTTTCCCTTTTAGTAACTCTTCTAAAGGTGCAACAACTTTAGCATATCCTTTGATAAATTTTCTGTAATATCATGTATGTCCCAAAAATCCACAAACCTCACTTTGACTGGTAGGCTCCCCTAGGCCTATAATGATTGTAACCTTCGCCGGGTCAACCAAAAAACCCTCCTTGTAGATTATGTGCCATAAAAGTATCCCAAATGGTGTAGAAAATATGCACTTCTTGATGTTCAAAGAGATACTCAATTATCTACACCATTCAAACATTAAGTACATATTATCACAGTGGTCCTTAACTAATCCATACACCGTCCAATCATCTAAATATACCTGTAAGAAGTTGTGAATAAATTATTTGAATGCTTGGATGAATATGAGGGAAAATACAACAGGCACATTTTTCAGACCAAAAGGCATCACAGTATAGGTGAAGCTACCCCATTCAGTAGTAAATGTAGTCTTTTCTTGATCCTCCTGGGCAATCCTAACCTGATGATACCCAGAGAACCCATCTGTAAAAGAATATATTTCACACCCTGCAACTCCTAGTATTTCCTCAGTAAATGGCATAGGGAATGGATCTGTTACACATGCAGCATTCAGCTCCCTATAGTCCACACATATTCTAATTCATCCATCCTTCTTGATATTGATCACCATTGGACTAACCCATTCTGACTCATCAAGGGGCTTGATAATTCCAGATTTTAACATGTTATCAATCTCTTATTTGACCTTTTTATGCAAATTGGGGTTCATTCTGTAATGCCTCTTTCTAACTAGGTGTATATCCTTAAGATTTATCTTCATTTCCCCAAGTGAATCATGCATGCCTTTAAGTTCATGATACCCTTGAGGGAATAAGTCATGGTAATCCCTAATAACTCAATGATTTTTTCCATTTCAGAGTCTGACCAATAGTCTCCAATTATGGCCTCCTTAGGCTCAGCCTCTGTTCCTATATTCACTTCTTTGTCTTCATAGGTTCATGATAGGCATGGTCTTTCCTTTTCTACTATCCAAGACCTCACACCTTCCCTTGTGAATGTTTAATATCTAGGTTCTCTAGCCCTCATCATCCACTAAGTAAACCATCTTTCCCTTTTCTTTCTCAAGGCTAGCATGTTCAAGTAATATGCATCCTCCTCTAAATTATCAAAATGCACTTTATTGATTCTTCTCATCTAATAATTCCTGGATCTTCAGCCTTTGCACTATCTCCCATAGTTAAGCGCTTGATAAATTTCAATGCTTCTTCTACTTAAGGTTTTGTCAGAGAAGAAGTCAAATGTATGGAGCCATTCCTGTAGTCAAATTCTACCAATTTCACAGTCTCTCTATGTAGTTCTTGCATATACATACCAGGTGCGTAACATCCTTGTAGAGTGGAATAAAATCATGCACCCAGAGTGAAGGTGGTAATGCTTCCTGTCCCTATGTCTAGAGTCTCTCACACTTCTGAATGTGATGCTGAATAGGTTGATCACCATTATAAATTACATATCCTGTGTAGGTGCATTATCCTTAAAGAACCTAGTAGATAGGGCAATTCCAATTTCATTCCATTTACAAGATTATCCCTTATGAACTACCCACCAAGGCGGGGGGGAAGTCCCATGTAAGTATATGCTAGCATATCTCTTCTCTAATGGGTCTATCCACTTTGCTTCCATGGCTTTTCAGAATATATGGAAGATCTTCTTCTCCTGTATAACAAGGTATTGCAGCTACCTATCCTCAAACTTAATGAAGTCCATTCTTTGCTTGCAACCACACTTTTTACTTTGTTCCCTACTAGTTCATATGTACCATGAGCCCAATTGTCATAAGCAATACTTGTAGTATCACTAATAGAGTGAGAATCCTCCCACTGAATAGGATACCTTCCTTTGATGGCTCATTAACCTCTGGGTCTCTAAATACACATACATAGATTCTATTTAATCCTTCACTTAGAGGCTCAACATATGGTGTAGACTTTCCATCTGTCAAAGGTATCACAACCCTTTCCTCCTTGTTGCGGGTCAAAATGATATACCCCTTATTGAATCTAAAATCAACATTATTCACATAACACCAAGGCATCCAAGCAAGGCTGGAAACTATCTGTTCTGCAAGTGCTAATACCTCAAAATCCCTAGTGAACTTTTCTCCTTGTATGGTATGGATGCATCCTTCAAAATCCTATGGGAGTGGCCTTAGTCTGATTTGCCATGAATAAGACATTAGAGGATGGCTGCAATGGGGGTCTCCCCATTTGTACCCATGCATCTAAGGTAAGAACATTGACTTTGCACACCTGTATCAATCAATATATTACTCAATAGCCATCCATCCACACAACAACATTTAGAGTGATTTCCTTATCATAATCAAGGCTATGAGGGGGAAGATTTACATGCAGGATCTGTCATCCAGTCTCAATACTTGTGCAAGGAGTGTTCCCTTTTAACCAACTTCCTAATAGTGGAATGATGTTCTCCTGGTGCAACATTTTGCACACTTCTCTCAAGTCATCTATATCAGTTTGGACTGTCTCTGATGCTTTCTTTTGCTCCTTTAAGTATTGTATCTCACCCTAAATATTCCTTGTAACTTCCATGGTATCCTGATAAACCTCCTTCTGATAGGCAGGATCTTGGTACCATGCATGAAGAGCCTCATCTTTAGTGATGGTAGCTTTCTAGGTTGCAATGCCTCCCTACGCATGCCACTCAGCTGTGTAGTCATGATCTTCACTTGTAGTGCCTCAGATCCTCTACTATCTTGGGCATCCATTGATTTCTACAGTGTGTAGATTCTAACCATCCTGACCCTTTGTTTTCTTGTTTATGTTGCTTACTTAGATGCTCATATAAGTCTGGGCACTCTTCATAGCTATGGTTCTTTCCACAAAAATACCATGTAATATTATGAGGACATTCATGCCTATAGTGGTCAAGATATCCACATGTATAACATGTTCCACGAGGTAACTCACTTCTTCCTCCACCATGGCCTCATCCTCTCAAATCCACCATGGTATCCTCGACCTCTACCATGACTTCCTTCAAAACACCCCTCATTCTATCATAGCACGTAATTGTGATTATGATCCCAATCCTGATGCTCATTCTTGTCCCTTAGAGTTATCTGATTAAATCCTGTCTATTGTACACCAATATCTATAGCATCATGGATCTATCCAATCAACCAGATATCTTCAGTGTCATGAGTCGTGGACTAGAATTTTACAGTAACTTGAACATTCTTCCTTATCATGCATTGTAATAATGGAGAGTGACTAGCATCATGATTTAAATGGCATATCTCACAATCCATAGTAATGAGTGTACTATTCTAAAAGGAAAACTATCCTTTGTGTGACCCTCTACTTCACAATCTGTACACCAAATCCTTGAGCGCATTTCATGAGCTGAATTTGTTGATAATTTCTCTAACTGTTTTCCATAGCTGTAATTTTTGCCTCTAAGAATGGACTAACACTAGTGTCAATGCTCCCAAATGCCTCAAGATGCAAAGCTACTTCCAGTGCTTCACACGGATCAATGTATGTCTTATGTGACAATGCCCTCTTAAATGGTGTAATCAATCCCCCAACAAACCATTGTGCATGTTGGCTTGGTGAATATCATAAGAAATATTTGATATAAGTTTTAAAATGCATCATACTCTCTATACACTCTCAGTAGTGCCTTGCTTGATATCCTTGAGCACACTTATACTCTTCTTGCTCAAATTTAGGGATATGAAACTCTTTCAAGAAATGCATCCTTTAAAGTTGTATAATCCACCCAAGTTTGATTAGGGTCAAACTTCCTATACCAGCTGTGTGCACGATCCTTGTAATGTAGTAGGAAATTGGCTTGCCTTATGAGTCAGAATGGATGATCCCTTTTGTGTGCCACAATAAGATTTCACACATATGCACATATTTGGCAACCATCTTCTATACCTCTATATTTGGAAGACATGTAGAGACATCTCCATACGGAGATATTCTGTGGTTGGTGTGATAGGCCTTGACCACCTGGATCTAGAACCTCCTGTGTTTCCTCTGCCTCTAGAACCACTAGATCCACTGGAACCAAAACCGCCTATACCTCCTGATCCTCCACCTATAGCTAGAATAGGACCTATAGATGTACTCCCCTGTGCTTTTTATAATGTAGTACTATACTGAACCCCTACAATCTGTGAATAGTTCCACTTCCAGAAGTGAATCCAACATTCTGCGTGCACTTACATATCTATGTAGATGATGCACCTAAAAATGGTCCCACCAAATAATGTGCATTGAAGCCGTCTATCCTACCATTTATTATAATGAAGCTCCATGACTTACTTATGATCTTTTCCTAAGTTAAGCTGTTGGTTAATCATCATACTAGATATATGAAAAATCTAGTATGCAACTTGGTCATGGATTAAGGTGCTAGGTCACTACAGGATTAAGGTCTTTCTCCCTTAGGTAGTCTTTGTATGGTAACTTCTATGTGAATGCCATGGGGGATCTCTATCATGCTTTCCATGTGTTAAGAGTTCATCATGCTTAGGCATCCATGTCTTCTACATGAGCTTCAAATCCTTCAAGTGAGCCATCTAAGTCTTCTAATGCCATACATCAGTGCAACTACGGCTTCTCATTTCCCTTTGCATCACTTATTATACTAAGATGCCATTTTCCTCTTTTGGGACCTTTCTGCCGCTGGTTTGCCATCTTTCACCATGAACATACTTTGCCCTTAGCAAGATGTTGAGGAATTTAGTTATCCATACACATGGTGATTCAACTCTAGGTCAAAGTTACTATTAAGATCTTGATCACCATATGTATAACTTGCAAATAGAGATCCTCGCTAAGATACTACCAAAAACTAGAATTCAGCTATTCTTATGGAAAGAATAAGTCAAAATTGAATATTCTAAAGAATATAACTGTTCAGAACACCATGAAACCACCAATCCATATGTGTGAGTCTAAATCACCAAAATGTGCCCCCTGCTCATTTTGTGGCTAACTCCTTTCATCCTTCCTTCTCTTGTGCCTCAGACATAATATTTTTCTTTTCAGGCACTCAAAACCTTCTGGAAATGGCACCATTGGATAGAGCTCTTTCTCAGCTTTCCAGAAAGGTAAAGTTTTCCTCCTAACTCCATGTATTTTTGAAGTTATGGCTCGGGAGTTTTTGTGGGAAATTTTCCCCTTCAAGGCCCGCAGCCAATGAGATGCCGCCACGTGTCCAAGGAGTGGCGGGGGTCGGAGGAGAAGACTTGGTTTTTTGCCAAGTGTTTTGAAATTTCAAAGGGAAATATTTTCCCCATCAGGCCCGCCGACGAATCAGGTAATGCCACGTGTCCAGGGGAGAAATTTGAAAAATTTGGCTAAGTGTTGGCGCATGGAAAATTTGAAGGAAGGCCCGTGCCCAATAAAAACATGCCACGTGTCCTAAGGAGCCAGGAGGTGGCGGGGGCGGAGGAGAAATTGGTTTTTTGGCCGAGTGTTTCACCAAAAATTTCAATGAAAAGGTAAGTTTCCCCTGCGCCAGCCAATCGAATAAGTCTTGCCACGTGTCACCAGAGCCTACACTGCGGAGCGCGGGGGGAATTTGGGAAAATTTTCCCAAAAGTGTTGGCGCAAAAGGAAAAATGCTTGCAAGGGCCCGTGGCCAATTATATGTCGCCACGTGTCCTATAGTGGTGGAGCAAGGGGAGAATTTGGGAAATTTTCCCAAAGGAAAAATAAAGGAAAATTCAGAGAGGAAAACCCGCCCCCCTTATTACGAGCCAATAGAATCTTGCCACGTGTCCAAGGGCGCCAAAAATCAAGGAAATGCCCGCAAGGAAATTTTGGAACGTCAAACCCACATCCAATGGGGTTTTGACATGTGTCCAGGTCGAAAATTATCAAAGACCCATGGAAAATTCAGGAAGGATAGGGCCGCGTCCAATCAGTGCTCGCCACGTGTCCTCAGCTCACCGGCCCGCGGGGAATTTTGGAAAATTTTCCAAAGGCGAAAACAAAGGAAAATGAGAGCAGGATGGGCCCACGCCCAATAGAAACATGTGCCACGTGGCACCTAGAAAGGTGGAGAGCATGGGGAAATTTTGGAAAATTTTCCAAATGACCAAAAAGGTAAAAAATTCAAATTTTTTGCCCGCCGACCCACTTTGGCCCTGTTTTGACCTAAAACTTCAAATCGCCATATCTTTCGATCCAGAGCTCAGTTTTTCACGTTCTTTATATCAATGGAAAGCTGGTGAAATTCTCTACAAGATTCTGGGGTCAATTTTGCATTTTGATGGAGTTTGGAGAGATAAAATTGAAAAACACCTCTGGCACGTGGTCATGGACAGAAATGACGTTTCAACCACCGTTTTTAATGAAGAATGGCTCGCATTCTCTCCCAGCATGTTTAAAAATGTCAGGGAATGGGTCTGTAAGGATGCCCATGCTGTTTTGAATGCATTTTGGTCAATGGTTGAACCTCTCCCACGTTTTCCCGCGTTTCTCTCTCCTGGGCTCGTCCCTTGCACTGTAAAAGCCAGATTTGGCTCATTTTCAAAGGGTTGAACATTTTTTGTGTATTGCAGGTCCCCTTTCTCACCTTGGAAGTGATTTTGGTGGAATAATAGACCTTTTCTAAGAACTGCAACTTATTTTTTCCTCTCAGGTGTTGTAATGCAAGTGATTTTGATGTTAAAATAACAATACAGGCCCTGTGATTAATTTTTCATCCTCTGCTGGTGTTGTTTGACTAATTTCTGATTCTTCATTACAGTTATCAGTTTGTGCATGTTGTTTTGTTGCATTTTATGAATTGTGTCAATCTGCAGAAGTGAGAAATGCTCACCACTCCTTTGGTGCATCACCTATTAGCATTAGTTTTAGTTTTTTTGCATTCTCTATCTCTGTCTCCTTTGGAATTTAGGGTAGGATTAGGAATATAGACCTCTGCAACTTGTAAGTGATAAATCTGACCAGAGGAATTGAGGAACCAGCCTCTAAACTAGAGATTCCTTTCTCATTTTGCAAGTCCCACACTTGGGGAAAGGATTCAATGTTGTGCAATCACACTGGATGCTAGTATGATCAAACTAGAAATCTGATCAACATCCAGGGGGTGCTGCTGATTTGCAAAAACAATTTTGGCATGCCCGGTGGGACCTTAGAGGTCTTCATCTTCATTGCAACAAAATTGATGTGCATTTGTTGCAAGTTTCTTGCTTTAAAAGAGCTATAAATTACACATCTGGCAACTCCAAGGAAGAAGAATCAGCTGGTTTTAGCAGTGCAGACCTGAAAACTCATGAGAAGAATCACTACAAGGTCAAGAGCTGGAGAAGAAGAGGTGTTGTTTGAATATCTGCAGTTATCTCCAAGAAGAAGGCAAAGTGGGAGGAGAATCCAAAGGTCTCCATCTCCACCAAACAGAACTCTCTCAACTCCTCCACCTGGTAGGCCTTTCATTCAATCAACAAGGGTTCTAAGGCCAATCAGAATGGCACAAAACAACCCCTATGTCAATTTCACTGGCAGCAGCCCACTTGCTCTCAATGCACAAAATCCAATCCCAGTTGCAGCATTGAAGAACATTCCATACTTCACTGGAGAAAATCAGACCACTCCTGGTGATCATGTCAAGGATATTGCTAACATTTGTGCAATCCATGAGATCAATGAGATGCAAGTTACTGTCAAATTGTTGGCATCTTCATTCAAAGGGAAAGCTTTGCAATGGTTCAGGAGCCTTGCCTCAGGTTCTATTCAAAATTGGAATCAGCTATGTATAGCCCTCCATGAGCAGTTTGGAGAAAAGGGAGACAACTTGTCCCTTTTGGAGCAGCTGACAACCATCAAAAGAGCTCCCAATGAGCAGCTGACTGATTTTAATTTCAGATTTCAAAGGACTTGGGAGAGAATTCCAGTGGCAGTCAGGCCAACAGCAGAAGGTGCTTTCCTTTATTACCTTAAAGCTTTAAATTCTGATATTTCTATGTTAATTCAATCCATGGGAGGCACAACTATCCCCATTGCTTATAGCATTGCCATTAGAGCTGAAAATTGTTTGATTCAAGCTGGCAAGCTAGCTCCTAGACATACAATGCCATTGTTTCCAAGTTTAGAGAGCCCAAATACTAGCCAAGTGCCTAATTTAGCTCCTATTCCCACTCCTAGAAATCAGAATTCAAATGAAGCTTCTACTTCATCTTCTAGTGCCTCAAATGAACTTCAAGAAGTCATGAAGCAGCTACAAAATCTAGGCAATGAGCTGGTTACACTCAAGAGGCAGCAAGCCCAAGGTTTTAGACCTTCTTTCCAGCCCCAAGCTCAGCCTAACAGGCAGCCATATCAACCCCAAAGACCACCCAATCCAGCTGCAAATCTAAATCAAGCAAGGCCTCCTGCCAACAGACCATTTCAGCCCTATAATCCCAATGCTACATCTGCATCTAAAGCATTAGTGCCAGTACAAAACAATATAGCTCAAGAGTATGATTGGTGTTTCCCATGCAATGAACCTCATAACCAATCCATGTGCTTCAACGGTGCCTTGAATCAAGCATTAATGGTGACAACAACTGGTGTGGAGGGTGAAGGTAGTCAAGGAAATAACCAACAACAAGAAACATTCCAGCAGCAATCAGCTCCAAATGATACCACACTTGTAAACTGGCAGGCAGAAGATTTTTGTGGCATGAATCAAACAGTTTCCCAAAGTGTTGCAGCCAACACAAGGTCAAAGAGGAGAAATTTGGGTGAAGAACAACCATTAGCTCCAGGCAATCCACAACCTTCTGTCACTCCACAAAATATTGGCAAACAAAATCCAGCTCCAAGCACACAAGGACTGCCTAAAACAGTTCCTAGGCCAACTCAAATGCCAGTTGTTGCTGCCCATACACAAGGAATGAATGTGCAGGCCAAGGGACAACAAAGGGATACTTCATCTCCATTCAATATCATTGATCAGATGAAGAAGACAAATGTAAACATATCAATGTGGGAATCACTATCTATCCCAGGCCAAAGAGATTTGCTACAAGCTGCCATGAAGGACTGGTCAACTTCAAATCAGCAAGTCCAAATGCAAGAGAAAGTGCTCACAAATGCTGCCCAGCCTGAGGGGAATCATGGAGGACAGCAAGGTAAAATGTTGAAGCCCCCTCCATTCTATGTTTCAATGATAATTGGAAATCAATTAGTACACAATTACATGATTGATTCCGGGGCAAGTAGTTCAGTAATGCCCAAGCAAATAGCTGATCAGTTGGGAATTCAGTATGAAACCATATCCAAAGGGGTAGTGCAATTGGATGGGACAGCAGTAACAACAGTTGGAGTGATTAAAAACTTGAGTCTTACTTTGCATGCATGTCCCAACGTGGTTGTTTTGCAAGATGTCTCAGTAATAGACCTTCCACCACTCTTTGCCCTATGTTTGTCAAGGGATTTCACAGCTAAGATTGGAGGTTACTTGTCTGCTGATTGGTCACACATGTTGTTCAGAACAAGATATGGAACCAAAGCCACAATCAGGTCTGAACCTATTGCAAACTTTCACATTGAGCCTTACACCCCAAGTCAGATAAATGCCAATTGTTCAGCGTTTGATCAAGAAGATCACCCAAGCACTGATGAAGCTGACACCAAGGTTGGAAGTATCCCAGATCTAACTCTTGATGAATGGGCAAACAAGGTGCATGCTTTTGATCCTTATCAAGAAATAGAAGAATCTGAGTTAGGAGTCTATTGCATGCATGAAGAAAATCAGCCTATTCCTAGCATCACCAAGCCAGACCACAAGGATGACAATGAGGTATGGCAGTTGTTTTTTGATGGATCAAGGAGTAGACAAGGTGCAGGAGGGGGAGCTATGCTTGTTTCACCTCAAGGAGTTAAGTATTATTCAGCTTTTAGATTTCAGTTTGCATGCTCTAATAACACTACTGAATATGAAGCCTTGGTGCAAGGACTGCATTGGTCAATCAAGAGAGGAATAAAGAACTTGCAAGTCTTTGGTGACAGTGAGTTGATTGTCAACCAAGTTAAGGGGCAGCATGCTGTCAAGAATGATCTACTCAAGTGCTACAAGAACAGGGTGTGGGACCTCATTGAAGATTTTGAGGGCTTTAGCATAAAATCCATTCCTAGAAAAGAGAACCAAGCTGCTGACAGGCTTGCAGCAGTTGGGGCAGCCTTTGACGTTGTTGAAAGCATTCAAAAGGACAAGGTACAGCCAAACATCCATGTGATTGTGAGGCCCTCAGTGCCAGACAACAATGTAAGTTGGCAAGTGTTTGAAAATGATCAACAAATCATCCATTTCTTGCAAGAAGAGGCTGAGTTATTAACTAAAAATCAGGAAAAGTTGGAGCAGCAGTATGGTGACCAAGTGGTACAGCTGAGAACCAACAAGCTACCAAAGGGACTTATTACTTTGGAGTCCATTTTCAATCCTAATGATCAGTTTAGGAAGGAGAAAGCAAACATCCAAGTCAAGGGAGAAGATTCAGTGTCCATCTCGGTGGAAGAAGGCAAATCACTCCAAATTGGCAAGATGACAACTGAGCAAGAAAGGTATGAGTTCATACAACTTTGTCAAGAATTCCCTGATGTGTTTGCTTGGAGCTATGAATATTTGAAAGGTTTCAATCCCAAGTTAGCTCAACACACCATTGAATTGGATCTAAGTACTAAGCCCATCAGGCAAAAACAAAGACCAGTCAATCCACACATGGAGCCTCTCATGAGAAAAGAATTGAATAAGTTGATAGAATCAAGAATCATATTCCCTATCAAGCATTCTAGTTGGGTGGCCAACTTGGTTCCAGTCAAAAAGAAGAGTGGGGAAATCAGATTGTGTGTTGACTTTAGAGATTTGAATAGAGCATCTCTCAAGGATCATTAGCCACTTCCTTCTATGGAGCAGATTTTACAAGTTGTTGCTGGCTCCGAAAGGTTTTCACTACTTGATGGCTATTCAGGGTACAATCAGATTATGGTGAAGGAAGAAGATCAGTTCAAGACAGCCTTTACAACCAAATGGGGAACTTATGCATACAGGAAAATGCCATTTGGGCTGTCCAACGCTGGAGCTACCTTCCAAAGAGCAATGGACATGGCGTTCAAAGGTTTGATTAACAACATAGTGCTGATATATCTTGATGATATCACTGTTTTTTCAAAAAATACAGCAGACCACCTCTCTCATTTGAGACAAGTGTTCCAAAGGTGCAGAAGATTTGGAGTCTCCTTGAATCCTAAAAAATGTATTTTCTTAGCCCATGAAGGAAAGCTCCTTGGTCACATTGTCTCCAAAGAAGGATTAGCAATTGATCCAGAAAGAGTTGAAGCCATAAGAGCACTACCATTGCCAAGCCACAAGAAGGCCCTTCAAAGTTTCTTGGGGAGAATAAATTTTGTTCGGAGGTTTGTCCCAAATTTTGCAGCCCTTGTCAAGCCTATCACCAAGATGTTAAAGAAAAGCATGGCTTTCAAATGGACAGCAGAAGGCAAGGAGAGTTTTGAAGCAATCAAAGAAGCCATCTCTCAAGCCCCAACTCTCATCAACCCGGATTTCTCCAAGGATTTCATCCTCTATGCATTTGGGGGTGATGATACTATTTCTGCAATTTTGGTACAGCAGAACAAGGACAATGATGAGCAGCCAATTGCTTTCTTCAGCCAAATCCTGGAGGACTATGAGGTGAGATATTCTTTCATTGAGAAGCATGTTCTTGCAGTAATCAGAAGCTTGAAGAAATTCAAGCATTTAGTTTCAAACAACAAGATTCAATTGTTGGTTTCTTATGCGGGAGTTAAAGACTTCCTCCTCAACAAAGACTTGAATGAAAAGAGAGCAGATTGGATTACTCGTGTCATGGAGTATGACATTGAGATTAAAGTCACCAAGTTGGTCAGAGGAAAAGGATTGTGTGAGCAGCTGATTTTGAGCAAACAAAAGGAAGCATGCAATGAGAAAGAGAGGTTGTTTTGGCGTTGCAAGACAGCCATGAGCAAGGAAGCACTCAAGAAGAAAATAATGGTGTCCCCACTCCTTGCTGGACCCAAGACATAATGCACTTCCTAAGCACAGGCCTATGCCCTCCAGAGATGAACAAGACCCAAAGAAGACACTTCAGATTGCAGGCTGTCCCATATGCCCTTGTTGATGGTGTTTTGTTCAAAAGAGATGTGAATGGAGTACTGCTGAGATGCATTGGTACAAATCAGATTCATAGGGTGTTGGAAGAGTTCCATGGTGGACCAGCTGGTGGTCATTTTGCACCAAGAGTGACAGCTCTAAAGATCATGAGGGCTGGTTATTATTGGCCCAAGATTTTCAGTGATTGTTATGCATGGATCAAGAGGTGCAAGAATTGTGCATTCTTCACAGGTAAAGAGAGGCTAGCTGCCCTTCCATTGCATCCAATTTCAGTTGACCAGCCATTCATGCAATGGGGTTTAGACTTCATTGGAGTCATTAATCCCAATTCAAGCCAAGGGCACAAGTGGATTTTAACAGCCACAGATTACTTCACTAAGTGGACTGAAGCAGTAGCTCTCAAGGAAGAAAATGAAGCTAGTATCCTAGACTTCTATGAGGGAATAGTAACCAGGTTTGGCATACCAGCTACAATAATATCAGATAATGCATTGGCATTCATTGGATCCAAGGTGACTGAATGGGCTGTCAAGAATGGGATCTACCTAAGTACTTCATCAAACTATTACCCTCAGGGTAATGGCCAGGCTGAGTCTACAAACAAGAACTTGTTGAGGATCATTAGAGGACTCTTGATGAAAATAAAAGGTCTTGGCATACTAAATTGAAATCAGTTTTATGGGCTGATAGGATAACTCCCAAGAGATCTACAAGTAACTCTCCATTCAAGCTTGTTTATGGGAGAGAGGCAATTTTTCCCATGTCACTTGAGTTGCCAACATTGGAACTCATGAAACAGTTGGAGTTGTTGGAGTTTGAGCCCATGGAGGTTAGATATGCAGAATTGATGGAGCTCCAAGAAATCAGAAATCAGGCATCCCAAGCAATGGAGAAGGATCAGGCTTTGATAAAGAAGACCTTTGATAGAAAGGCCAAGAATAGATCCTTCCAAGTTGGAGATCTAGTGTTAAAATGGGATGCAGATAGAGAAAAACCGGGGAGGCATTCAAAATTTGATGCCATTTGGAGTGGCCCATACATGGTCACAAAGTGTAAGGACAACAATGCCTTCCAATTGTCTTCATTGGATGGTGAAGAACTGCAGATTCCAGTCAATGGAATCCATCTAAAGCATTGCTACTAAAGGGAAATTCTCCACCTTGTAAATATTAGCTTAGGTTTTCATTCCTCCAAGTGCTTGTGCACATTGTTTTGCTGTAGGTTAGTTTTTCTTTCCCTAAGTGCTTTGGCACAAGCTTGCTGTTCCTGGAGATGTGTTTGCAGGCCTTGCTCCATCAGGTGATATTCCATCTTCCTCCTTGCAATGTTCTAGTCAGTTGGGGTATCAAACAGAGAAAATGATGACTCCATGCCCAATGGATTGCTTCAGGCAACTGGTAACTTCATCCAGCAGGCAGATGACCCCTCTGAGTCGCCAAAATTGTTATCCAAAATGTGCCCCTGCTCATTTTTTGTGGCTAACTCCTTTCATCCTTCCCTCTCTTGTGCCTCAGACATAATTTTTGCTTTTCAGGCACTCAAAACCTTCTGGAAATGGCACCATTGGATAGAGCTCTTTCTCAGCTTTCCAGAAAGGTAAAGTTTTCCTCCTAACTCCATGTATTTTTGAAGTTATGGCTCGGCGGAGTTTTTGTGGGAAATTTTCCCTTTCAAGGCCCGCAGCCAATGAGATGCCACCACGTGTCCATGGAAGTGGCGGGGGTCGGAGGAAGACTTGGTTTTTTCACCAAGTGTTTGGTGAAATTTCAAATGGAAATATTTTCCCGCAGGCCCGCCAACGAATCAGGTGCTGCCACGTGTCCAGGGGAGCAATTTGAAAATTTGGCTAAGTGTTGGCACATGGAAAATTTGGAAGGAAGGCCCGCGCGGCCAATAAAAACATGCCACGTGTCCTATGGAGCTGGAGGTGGCGGGGGTCGGAGGAAAACTTGGAATTTTACCAAGTGTTTCACCAAAAATTTCAAAAGGTATTTTAGCCCGCTGCCCCCACGTCCAATAATCAGTGCTTGCCACGTGTCACCAGCCTTCGCTGAATGCGGAGTCAGGAGGGAATTGGGAACTTTTCCCAAAGTGTTGGCAAAAGGAAATATTTGCCCCAAGGGCCTGAGCCAGTCCTAGAGTGGGGCAGCAAGGGGAGAATTTGGGAAATTTTCCCAAGGAGAAAAATAAAGGAAAATTCAGAGAGGAAAGCCCGCCCCCCTTATTGCGAGCCAATAGAATCTCGCCACGTGTCCAGAGGGCGCCAAAAATTAAGGAAAGCCCGCAAGGAAATTTTGAAGGTCAAACCCACACCCAATGTGGTTGTGCCATGTGTCCAAGTCAAAAATTATCAAAGTGACCCATGGAAAATTCAGGAAGGACAGGCCCGCATCCAATCAGCGCTCGCCACGTGTCCTCAGCTCATCGGCCCGGCGGGGAATTTTGGGAAAATTTTCCAAAGGCAGAAACAAAGGAAAATGAAGCAGGATGGGCCCGCGCCCAATAAAATGTGCCACGTGGCACCTGGAAAGGTGGAGCATGGGGAAATTTTGGAAAATTTTCCAAATGACCAAAAAGGTAAAAAATTCAAATTTTTTGCCCGCCGACCCGATTTGGCCCTGTTTTGCCCTAAAATTTCAAATGGCCATATCTTTCGATCCAGAGCTCAGTTTTTCACGTTCTTTATATCAATGGAAAGCTGGTGAAATTATCTACAAGATTCTGGGGTCATTTTTGCATTTTGATGGATTTTGGAGAGATAAAATTGAAAAACACCTCTGGCACGTGGTCATGGACAGAAATGACGTTTCAACCACCGTTTTTAATGAAGAATGGCTCGCATTCTCTCCCAGCATGGTTAAAAATGTCAGGGAATGGGTCTGTAAGGATGCCCATGCTGTTTTGAATGCAATTTTGGTCAATGGTTGAACCTCTCCCATGTTTTCCCATGTTTCTCTCTCCTGGGCTCGTCCCTTGCACTGTAAAAGCCAGATTTGGCTCATTTTCAAAGGGTTGAACATTTTTTGTGTATTGCAGGTCCCCTTTCTCACCTTGGAAGTGATTTTGGTGGAATATCAGACCTTTTCTAAGAACTGCAACTCATTTTTTCCTCTCAGGTGTTGTAATGCAAGTGATTTTGATGTTAAAATAACAATACAGGCCCTGTGATTAATTTTCATCCTCTGCTGGTGTTG
Source organism: Taxus chinensis (assembly GCA_019776745.2). Classification (NCBI taxonomy): domain Eukaryota; kingdom Viridiplantae; phylum Streptophyta; class Pinopsida; order Cupressales; family Taxaceae; genus Taxus; species Taxus chinensis. Next base: position 34,830,782 of record CM034157.1, on the reverse strand, counting down.
TTTGACTAATTTCTGATTCTTCATTACAGTTATCAATTTTTGCATGTTGTTTTGTTGCATTTTATGAGTTTTGTCAATCTGCAGAAGTGAAAAATGCTCACCACTCCTTTGGTGCATCACCTATTAGCATTAGTTTTAGTTTATCTGCATTCTCTATCTCTGTCTCCTTTGGAATTTAGGGTAGGATTAGGAATTTAGACCTCTGCAACTTGTAAGTGATAAATCTGACCAGAGGAATTGAGGAACCAGCCTCTAAACTGGAGATTCCTTTCTCATTTTGCAAGTCCCACACTTGGGGAAAGGATTCAATGTTGTGCAATCACACTGGATGCTAGTATGATCAAACTAGAAATCTGATCAACATCCAGGGGGTGCTGCTGATTAAGACTACGTTGATGACCTCTTAGGAAAGTCTAAATCAGGTAAAAACCATCTTGATATCCTTGAATTAATCTTCACTTGTCTCATACAATTTTATCTTTATATTAATCCTGTGAAGTGTGTCTTTGGTGTTCTTATTGGAAAAATATTAGGATTCATCATATCCATCTAAGGCATTGAAGTTGATCCCGTAAAAGTTAGAGAAAACATTGAGATGCCTTTACCTTCTAATCTTAAGAAGTTGCGCAACCTTCAAGGTATGTTTCATCCTATTCAACATTTTATATCCCAACTCTCTAAGCATTATCAACCATTTCACCACTTTCTCTATAAGGACATAGAGTTTCATTGGGATTTTGATCACTAAAAATCATTTGCCGAAATCAAACCATATTTGTTGTCATCAATTGTTCTTACTCTTCCTTAAAAAGGGGGGCCATTTTATTTATACATATCCACTTTGATACATGCCTTAGTGGCTATGCTTGCCCACCATGATGGGAAAGGCCTAGAACAGGACGTGTATTACATTAGTCACACACTCCATGAATATGAGACATGTTATAATGAATCTGAAAAGTTGTGTTATGTGTTGTATTTTTCTACCTCCAAACTTCAACATTATCTCTTTAATCACAAAACATACATCATCGCTAGTTTTAACCCACTTAAATCCATTCACACAAAACCTTATCACAATGAACGCATAACCCGATGGCTTATGCTTATGACTAAATTTGATCTTGAAATTATTCCACAAAATTCCATTAAAGGTCAAGCCATTACAGATCAATTCATTGAAGCACCTCTTTTGGATAATCAACCACCTCATGAGTAGTTTCCTAACGAATCCATCAAAAACATAAATGAAGATGAAAACTATGAGTCAAATTTTCTCCCTATCAAAATGATCCTCTTCTTTAATGGTGCTAAATTCCAAGAGGGAGGAGGATCTGTTGTTGTTATCATCCCACCCTAGAAACTAGGATGAATTTCTCCCACGGGAAAAAGTATTGTGATGGCTTTCTGTTCCAATCTTCCCACCATGGCCGTAACCATCGAAAATCCAACGAGTAGAATTATCATGATGGCTTTCCATCACTGAAATTTCCACCATGGAAATTGAAGTGGAAATTTCTCCCACCTTAGGCCAGAAACTATGCGACTTAGCTTGACATTGTGAAAATACCCCACGTCACATGGGACAACTTTATTCCTTTGTTACTCCATAGTCAAAGTTCCATACAAAGATGAGCCATTTGAATCACTAATCTCCAAAACTCACCATGCTCGTGTGAGAATCTGTCAGTGAAATCTGATACCTTGTGCTCGGCATTAAAATGTTTTCTCTGAGTCCGAGCTATGTTCTGAGCCCTAAACTTGTTCAAGTTGATCTACACCATTCCCGATCGTTGTGTAACATCACTTAGCGATCTTGGCCATGGAGCAAATTGTTCCCTACGGAGCTTCTGATTCTTGTGATAGACACATCCTGAACTCATTAATGATCCCCTATTTCAACCTGTGACCAACTTGAGCCAAACCGTTTTTCTCGAGTCACTCTGTGTTATGTTTTCATAGAATGATGGTTAACCCTTCCATCTAATGAGCTACAAACCAAACTTTCTCCTCTACACGATTTGATCACATTGATTTGAGACTAAGTTAGCCTCTGAGTTGAGTCATGTTTAGATTCTACAACACTACTCATTTATCAATTTATTGAACTTGTTTGGCTAATTATCTAGAGCTCTGTGATGACTAGATACCCAACCCCTAGGACCCATTTCAATAAAATTCGGCCTAAGCTCGAAATAGGAGTCCGTTGTCTGAGGTAGTCCCGATGTTTGAAATTGGATAACGATTCTTGGCAACCTCATCAGGGATCATTGTCTCCTAAGCATAATTACAGTATCCCTTAAGTAGTCCATTGGGCAATGACTCAATGTTGCAAACTCCTGACCAGTAATTTGATCTTTCGAGTGAACCTAAATATTCCTGAGTTCCCTGGTAAGCAAAGCGCCTCCTGTACCAAGCCAAAACTGATAGGCTCGAGCTTCATACTGTAATTTGTACAGATGTTTTTCAAAATCATGAGCTCATCTACAAAAATCCACTGCAACGAAGAAAATGTCTCACCCTAGGGATGATCAAGAAAATCTTATCGAAAATTTGATCCTCCTTAGCGATTGAGCTATGTCCCAATGATCCGCTAAGTTCTCACTTAACTTGAACCTCAGAATGCGAGTTGTCTGTCACAACTTTTTTTGCATGATATTCAATATGCTGCAATATGGTCTTCACACAATACAATAGCTTAATATATTGGCCAACATAGTTTCCATAGAATATAGGAAACTAACTATCTCGACTGAACTATATTCGTAAGGTGAGCACTTAACCACCTCACAAACAATATAATGCTAATATTATATTATTGTTGATTAAGTTGTTTATAACAACTCATAATAACAATAATAATAATTACTTGACAAATATACTAATGGAGCACTAATACATAGGATATTCCTAACATTCCCCCCTTAGTTTGAACATGGGGGAAACCTATCTTTATACTTGCACATACTTTCATGATTAGGTGATTTTCACAGGATAATCACAAACCTGATGAATGGTTTTACTCCGGTTGACCATAAACCGATACTGGTGGTTTTCAAGTGGTTTACCACAAACCACATCATGATGTGCCACAGTACTATTTTTAGCCCTCATCAATATCACACTGTCGAATAACATAGGAAACACAGACTATCACCTAAACTAAACAATAGAACTCATACTGGAAATATTTCAAGATTTCCACCTCTGCAGAATCACAATGTTCTTCAGTATACAGCCATTGTTGTTATATCTGCCACTTCGATCGTGAATAACACAACACACTAACGTTGAAGCTGCCCTTGACCCTTTAGCCATTTTGGCACATAATGGGAATGGAACATTGTTAATATTCCAGCACCACACAATGTGAAATTACCAAATAAGAAGATAGAAAAGGAAAATTATATCATGTTGTATCCTATTGGTCGGATCTTGTTGCACATGATCACCATTGCCAATGAACGTATTCACTGACCAATCATTTTCCAAAAAAGTATGGCAGTTAGAGGATGACTGCAGTTCTCTGTCATCCTATACAAATGTTTTCTAGTAAACACAATACACATAATGCAACAGGAACACTACAAAGAAACACACTACAAAAATGATAAGCACACACTACACAGATGTCACCACAAAACTGCCAGTGAACCCCGTCGTTGGTGACTGACGAGAGGTCATTGAATGACCTCCATCCTCTGATTCCTCCTTCCTATATTCATTTATGCTACTTACTCAGCAAATATGATCATGTCAATCAACTATTTCCACATTGTAATGTATTCGCGTCCTATCAAGCAATGTGACGCTTTTGATTGAGAGATCTCAGGTAACACCAAAAATGCATCCCTCATGGATCTTGCTTCGAGATTTTTTAGAATTTTACAATGAATCATTTTGACATTTTTGACAATTAATGTCGGTTTCAACCGATGAATTCGTCCTTTTCCATTTTGAAATATGGACTATTACATATACTCATCTATTGACAATGAACAACTATTTGACTAAAATTAAAAAGTAATCGAAGATTGACTTTTTAATAACTTATGAATACAAAATGAGGACTGAAATTATTGAAAATTGACACAACTTTAAAAAGACTTATGAATGACACTCTTGAATAATAATAGACATAAGATACTCAGGACAAAGAACAAGATAACACTATAACTAAATGACTTCTAATAATAATGATTTAACTTGATTGATTTACTATCCAAATGTGATGACATATACATGTCAATAGAGAACGAGGCTCAATAGTGACAAGGTATTTCATGTCCTTTTAACAAATTAAACTTGAGCTCATTTATGAAATTGACAACGACAAACATGTAGCTAGAAAGAATTTGAGTAACTTTGCAACTAATCCAAAGTGAAGATCTTCTCTGGAAAAATAAGTCAATGGCATTACGAGTAAACTGGTGGCCTTAAATCCCAACTCTTCGAGACAGTTATTAAAATAACTTGAAGATCAGTTTGCACGCCTCTTATCTGAAAAATAGTAAACTACATAATGCAGATTAGACAGTGCATGGCTCTTCTATAGGATATGCAAGGGTAGATATTTGCCAAGGGTGAACGGTAGCATATATTAGAAAAAAGTCAACACATATAGCGCATATAGCATGGATTGGAAAACATGACTCACTGACAGAGTCTGGAAGTGCATTGGATTCACGTACACAGCAGATTATAAAAGAAGGTCATATAAAATGCATAATCTATTTCTAATGACAAACGATTGCATGTGTTTGACTCATGACATGGAAAAGCATACCATCTGCACAGGAACAATTCGTAGCACAATGCACAGGTAGACTTATTTACGCTTGCCAGGAAAATTACACATTGTCTTGATCCTATTGTATCGAAGAACAACTTTATGGAAATCATATGACATATGCAGACTATTTAGCCACAGGTCTAGAGCACAAATGTCATTCTGCAAGATCGTTTCTGGGCTATGACTATTACTTGGCCGCCATATGGATAATCACTCAACCAATGCTTTTGCCTTTTGCTAGATTGAATTCACCATCAATGCACCATAGTACAATGCATACGAGGTTATGATGGACATTCCATGGCTCAGTCTGCAAGTAAAATTAATAATGCAGAAAACATGAAGGATCCAACCTACATTTAGGACCTAAATGCACAGGCCATTTAACATTGAAAAAAATCATCAAAGCGTTTCACAGCCAAAATGTACTAACCACGCTCTGATACCAGAAGTATCAATTTGGTTCAGCTGCACAATATTAGTTTAACACACCTACGAATGATATTAGAACTCATGATTTCCAATATGATTCATGCATAATTACATAGACTAATATACAAGCCCAATATATTTCCTTAGAACATCCCTAGAATTAACTATCTCAAACCAATTTGAAGGTGAGTAAAAACCACCTTACAAACAATATAATGCTAATATTATATTATTGTTAATGAAGTTGTTTATAACAACTCATAATAACAATAATAATAATTACACACTAATAAACTAATGGAGCACTAATAGTTAGGATATTCCTAACATGAAACAGTATGCGCAAGAACAGTACAAAACCACAACAACAAGGAAAACAAAAGAGCAACACACAACAACAATGTGCATAAGCACTTGGAGGAAAACACTTAACTAAACTGTACAGGGGTTGAAACCACTTCCTCAAAAATCAAGCTTTGAGATGTATCCCATTCACATGAATGGGAAGTTCTTCTCCATTGAGCCTGGATAGATGAAATGAATTCACCTCTTTGCAACTCGTGATGATGTATGGCCTGCTCCAGAGAGCATCAAACTTGGCGTACTTGACTAGATTGGCCATGTCTTCATCCCATTTGAGGACTAAATCTGCCCCTTGAAAATGCTTGTTAGATGCCTTCTTGTCAAAATATTTCTTAACCTAAGCCTGATGTTGCTCCAAAGTCTTCATAGCCTTGTTTTGTACTTCCTCTAACTCCATGAGTTTAGAAAACCTTACTGTCAGAGGATCACTCTCCATAACTTCAAGTTGATGAGCTAACTCCAAAGAAGGTAACTCCAAGGAGAGCATAAGTTTTGCTTCCCTTCCATATACAAGAACAAAAGGAGAATTCCCTATGGCCCTTTTAGGTGTGATCGGATCTGCCCATAAGGTAGTCTTAAGCTGTGTATGCCAAGTCCTCTTGTTAGTTTCCATCATGTGCTTAATAATCCTTATGAGGTTTTTATTACTAGACTCAGCCAATCTATTTCCTTACAGATAGTAATTGGATGAAGTCTTGAGGTAGACCCCATTTTTAATAGCCCATTCACTCAACTTCATACAAAGAAAATCCATCGCGTTGTCTGAAATGACTGTAAAAGGAACACCAAACCTTTTCATTATACCTTCCAAGAAATCTAGAACTACCTTTTCATTGCTCTCTTTCAATGCTACTACCTCTGTCCATTGTGTAAAATAGTATGTTGTAGTAAGGACCCATTTATGTTTGTTACTAGAAGGGGGATTAATCATTCTGATGAAGTCCAATGCCCATTGAACAAAGGGTTGATCTACTTGAATTGGATGCAGTGGAAGAGCTTCCAAGTTCTTATTGCCTGTGAAAAACGTATATTCTTTACATGTTCTTACCTAGATATGGGCATCTTTGAACAAATCTGGCCAATAGTAACTGGATCGCATGATCTTGGTAGTAGTTGTTCATGCAGAGTAATGTCCTCTAGATAGGCCATTATGAAACTCTTCTAGTATCTTACTCACATGTTCTAGTCTTGGGCATCGAAGAAGGACACCATTCAAATCATTTTGAAAGAGAACATTATCTACCAAAACATATGGAATAGATTAAAGATGAAAAGTTCATATTTTTTTTTTATCCATGTTCACAGGATATACTTCTGAGAACAGGAAATTCTTCATTTTAGATAACTAGTCAAATTGATCATCACTCTCATCAGTGTTTAGGAGCATCATATCCTCATCACCTTTTGATTCCATGTCTGAAGCAAGTTGTTGACAAAAACCTTTACCTCTAAAAAGTTTGGTAACATTGATATGTGCATCATACTCCATCACCTTCGTGATCCATTTGGCGCGCTTTTCATTCATCTCTTTGTTCAGAAAAAAATCTTTGATTCCTAGATGAGACACCATCAGATGAATTTTGTTATTGGACAACATGTACTTGAATTTATTCAAAGATTGAATAACTACAAAGACCCAATTTTTAAAAAATGAGTATTTGAGCTCATAGTCTTTGAGGGATTGACTGAAGAAAGTAATTGGTTGCTCCATCAGATCATCATTTTGCTGGGTGAGGATCCCTAAAATGCTCTCTTGACCTGTAAAATCATAAAGGATAAAGTCTTTATCAAACCTGGGGTTCACTAGCGTGGGAGCTTGAGAAATTTCCATTTTGATGGCTTTGAATCTTTCTCATCCTTCCTTTTTCCATGAGAATGGAATGTTTTTCTTCAACATGGTTGTTATTGGTTTAGCCAATGTTACAAATTGAGGGATGAATCTCCACATGAAGTTTATAGTTCCCAGAAAACTTTAGAGGCCCTTCTTATGACTTGGGAGAGATAAGGACATAATCAAATGAATCCTGGTTGGATCAATTGACAGTCCTTCCACTGAAACAACATGCCCTAACAAATTTCCCTCATGCACTACAAAAATACACTTCTTGGGATTGAGTGAAACCCCAAATTCCCTACACCTTCAGAAAACCTTCCTTAGATGTGTGATGTGATCATCTGCATGCTTAGAATATACAGTTATGTCATCTAGGTAAACCAAGATGATATCATTGATTAGTCCTTTAAACGCCATGTCCATGGCTCTTTGGAAAGTAGCCCCGGCATTGGACAATCCGAATGACATTTTGTTGTAGGCATACATGCCCCACTTGGTAGTGAAAGCCATTTTGAATTGGTCAGATTCTTGGACTAGGATTTGATTGTAACCCAAATATCCATCGAGTAAAGAAAATCTCTGAGCTCCTACCACTGTTTGAAGGATCTACTCGAGTTAAGGAGGAGGATAATGGTATTTCAATGATGCATGATTCAAATCCTGAAATCTACGCACAACCGAATCTCTCCGTTCTTCTTCCTTATGGGTACCATATTGGCTACCCAAGAGGAGTGCTTGATGGGAAAAATAATAAAGGCCTCAATGAGTTTGGTTAGCTCCTTTCTCATTAGTGGCTCAATTTTTGGATTAATCGGCCTCTGTTTCTGGTGAACTGGCTTGGCATTAGGATCTAGTTCGATGGTATGTTGTGCTAGACCTGGATCAAAACCACACAGGTCTTTATAGCTCCACGCAAAGATGTCATGATACTCTTGAAAAAGTTTGATGAAATATTATTTCTCTTCAGAAGTACACACTTTTCCAATCTTCAGAAACTTCTCATGCACTACCTCGACTTCCTCAAAATCTTCTTCTTTGACCACCATGTTAGAGATTTGTCTTTTGGCTTGATCATTTGAATTGAAAATGGATTCCAGAGTGACTAAGCCTTTTGGTAGTTTTTTTCTTTTCAATTGTATAATTTGATCACCATATGAATCTTGTAACTTATCCTGATTTCTTGCAGCAAACTCCACCTCTTCTTGTAGGAAAAGGACAATTTGTTTGTCACTATCAAACACTTGACCAGCTACTCACATTATCAGGGACTACAGGTCAAACCACCATTTTAAAAAATTTCTTCCCTTCTTTCATGACATCAATAGGTATGTCATATTGTGAGCCAATTGTAGCAAGCCTATCAACATCTTGATTCTGATTTCTAGGAACTGCATGGATTCCAAAAGCTTCGAAATCTTCAATCAAGTCCCAGACTCAGTTCTTGTATGATCTTAAAATATCATTCTTGGATGCACTGTGTGAAATCACTTGATGGAAAAATAACTCACTATCTCCAAAAATAGTAAGGGATTTGATCCCCTTCTTTTGGGCTAGTTGAATTCCTTGTACAAGGGCCTCGTATTCAGCAACATTGTTAGTGCAACTGAATTGTAATTGGAAAGATGAGAAGTACTTATCTCCCTCTAGATAAATTAACATAACACTAGATCCATTCTTACTTCTCGAGCCATCGAAGAAAAATTGCCACAATCCTTCCAAATCACTTGGTGTTTTGACAAGTTGCGGTATGATTGTATCTTCTTCATGAATGCAATATGTACCCAATCTCATTTCTTCCAAAAGTAGTAAACCAAATTCTTCTTCTACCAAGACATCAATGTAGGGATCATACTGATGATCTCCACTTACTTCATATAGAACAGTATTAGGGACTTCTTCAACGAGAGTGGTCAGTTCATGATCAACATATTCTTCGTCTGGATCTCAGATGGTGTAATTCCCATTTATAGGACTAGTAGTGTAGGGTTCTATATGATTGTGGTAGATTGGTTCTGCTCTTATAGTCACTTTGGTTCTGTATCGAGTCCTGAGAATCATATGTGACCAATCAGCTGATAGATAACCACCCATCTTGGCAGTGAAATCTCGTGATAGGTAGATGGCAAAGAGAGGAGGAAGATCAATGACTGATATGTCTTGGGTGAATGAAAAACTTGGGCATGCATGGATGGTAAGTTGAATTCCTTTGATAACTCCAACAGTCTTAATAGTTGTGCCATCCAGCTGAACAAATCCTCTTGCAATTGGCACATATTGTATGCCTAGTACATCTGTAATTTGTTTGGGCATGACTGAGCTACTTGCACCAGAATTGATCATGTAATTATGCACCAGGTGGTTACCAATGATCAGGGAAATATAGAATGGTGGTGGTTTGTTTTCTTTAGGAATATTGACACAAAATTGTAGCAGTTGTTTCTCCATGACTTGATGATCCGCCGGTTGTACCAAAATTGTTCAGAGCCTCTCGCAACAAGTTTCTTTGAGAAGGAATTGAGAGTGCGTCCCACATAGTAACACTCAGGTTGGTTTTCTTCATCTGTTCCACTATGCTGAAGGGAATTGCTCCTACTTTTTTATGCTTCTTTGAGCATTGGGATCCTCCTTTGAAATTTTTTTGTCAAACTTTCTTTTCTTGCAGCTTGGCTAATAGGTATTTCTGGTGGTTTCTTTCCCACATCTTTATTAACTACCACATGTGTCTAAGGATATGAAGTGGATGCTTGGTCAGCCTTGGAAGTTTGAGGTTTCATTTCTCTCTTCTTGGAATGAGTGTTTTCCGCCACTGATGAGGAATTTGTATTCAACCCACAAAAATATTATGCTTGTCAGTTTAACAAAGTGGTTTCTTCAGGTGGCTATGGGTGATCTGTTGTTTCCTACGTAGATGTGTTCTTTGTTATCTTCGAAGGAGAAGATACGCTTTGAACCATAAGGGCTTAGCTAAGAACTCCATTGGGACAAAGATTTTGATTGTGGGGTTGAGAACAAGAATAGTATCATTCATAGTCTTAAACTAGATTATTATGGATAGGTACAATGGCTCTAGATGAACTAGCAGCAAGAGGGTTCTGAAATTTCAAAGGTCTAACATTCACAGCTTGATTTGTAGCTTGATTTTATGGCTGATTGTTCCCTTGAAAAGGAGGATGGTTAGCCTGATACTACTGATTTTGTGGCTGATATGGATGATTGTATTGAAATTATTTCCTCTTGAGTGCAACAAGCTTGTTTCCAAAAGTTTGTAGCAATAGTGACTTGACTTCAAATAGATAATTTGAAGAGGTATGGGAAGACTAAGTTGGTTGATTAGAGGCTACTGGAATAGGAGCAATGATATGCTTATTGTTTGTAAGATCTGAAGACAATGACATTGGTGGTCGTGGAGCTATCTTTCCAGCCTGAATCAAGGAATTTTCCACTCTTATGGCAACGTCGTAGGCATCAGGTAATGTAGCCCCTCCCATGGACTGGATCATAACTACTACATCACTATTCAAGGCTCACAAATAATACAAGAATGCATTATGTGCAGAAGGCTTTACAAGTGCTGGAATCCTATTCCAGGTCCTGTGGAATCGGAAGTTGAAATCACTCATGTATTCTTGGGGAGCTCTCTTCATGGTAGTGAGTTGTTCCAAAAGTGATAGGTTATCACTCTTGTCTTCAAAATGTTTACAGAGCTTTTCTCCTAATTCATCCCAAGTGGTTATACTGCCAACACTTAACCCTCGAAACCATTGAAGTGATTTTCCCTTAAAAGAGGTAGCAAGAAGTCTAACCACAACATTGTCCTCCATGACATTATGTATAACACAAATGTTGGCTACATCAAGAATATGTTCCACTGGAGTAACATGAGTTTCCCCTATGTAAAAGGGTAAAATTTTGAGTTCCGCAACAGGTATAGGGTCACGTTGAGCCAACAGAAGAGGACTGCTTGCATTGAAAGGGGGAAAAAATTGGTTTTGTGCCATAGCAACAAGAGGTTGATTGTTCCTTGGTGGAGTGAACCTTCCGTACGGAGGAGTTGAATGACCCCTACGAGGTAGAGCTGCAACTGGTGATGTTGAAATGCCTCTTCTTCTTCTCTTTGGAGGAGATAAGGAAAGTTTGATATGTTGATAATTTCCTTGCTTTGAAGAAGCTCTTGTCTGAATTATTCACATAAGTTAACACACTGAGATTTGGAATCCAGAGATATAGAGTCACCAGGTACTTTGACTTGTGTAAGTGAGAAGAGAAGTACCAACTCTTTGTCCCACCAGGCGTGCCAAAAACTGTTGTCACCAAATCACTACACCCTCCGAATGGCCAGAATGTGAACAGGATGTTTGGTGTGATTGGGACACATGGGATCACCTCTCAAGATGTGGGACTTGGGCTCAAGGTGAACCTCCAGAGAAGGCCAGGCTTCCTCTTCCTAAACTAAGTGTTGTACTACTCCTAGTGTAATAAAAAGGCTATCTAGTCCTATGCTAACATTTTCATGGGGTTTTAGGGAAAGAGATTTGTAGAAATGAAACTATACTAGGGATGGTGATGCACCAAATAAAGGGTGTTTCCAGACTCAGGAAGGGTTAATTTGAAGAGGGTGTGTGCACCACAGGTCAACTTCACCTACTGCAACTTAGAGAGGGTACAAAATACCATAGACTAGGAAGCATGTGTTCCCTTTGTTAAACTCGATCAGACAAAAGAATATGTCACTCTTCCAGTGAAGAAGGATGAACTTGAGAAGGGTGAACAGACACCACAACTCAATTGCATGCAATAATCCACCACTCGATAAGCACAGAACTCCAAGAACCTGCAATAGAAACATGAACTTGCACAGTGTACCTGCAAGCATGAGAAAAGGCACAAAGAAGTATAGAAGGATGAAAGGACTGAGATTAGTCACAAAACACACACTTTTATTACTTCAATAATGTGCACAATGCATCATACATTTAGAAGAGGAAATGGTTTCCATTACAGTCTTGAAAAGGAGGCTTGAAAGTTCTCTCAACACACAAGGACAACTTGCAGAAGAGAGAGGACTCTTGAAAAATTGCACTTGCCTAAGATGTCTAACTTTCCAACCTATCTGACCTATTGGAACCCCTTGGAATGAGCTTCCAACTTACATTTATAGAAGAATATGTGAGAGAGAAGAGGAAAGGTCATAATTACATTCCTAAATTGAAGGTACATGATGGTTCATTTATTACAGTTGGTTGAACCACTTTAGAAGGTTCCATCATGTGTCATTAATGCCTAGTTGACCTAGTCTTCTCAATTAATTAAAATAATATTTAAATAAAATATTTAAATAATAATAATAAATATTATTATTAAAATATTTAAATAAAAATATTAAATTAATTAAAATACTGGTGGGACCCCCCATTTGAATCTCATTGGTTTACACTGAAGGGGAAGGAGTCATGAAGAAATGGCCAAAAAGTGAATCCTCAACTCGGTGGTTGGCTCATCGAGGCCAACTCATCAGTTGGCCCGAGCTACTTTGTGAGACCAAAATGACTTGATCATTGAGCTCTGCAAGCTTACACCCATAGAGTCTTTTTATGTTATGGACCATGTCTCAGGCTCATGCATAGCTCACAAATCTCGTTTTATGTTTTTCTCCAGAGATCCTCACCATCAACTTGATCGAGCTCATGGTGTAACTGTACCAAGTTCCTTTGCATTGAGATCACTCACAAACCAACTCTAACATCGAGCTCCCCCATGAATTGTTAACGTGTCAATTCATGTTGAGCTCGCTTAATCAACTTTTTTTGAGCTTCGGTTCAATCTTTTACCTTGCACCACGTGAGGATTCACCATGTTGTATCATGAGCTTCTTTCTACATGACTCAACTCTCAACTCTGTGATGAGCTCAACATCAATGTAAAATGACGAGTTCTTGGATCAAGCCTCACCTTGGATTGAGATCCTCCATGATATGATGGTTTGTCAAGCTCCATCTTAAACCAGGATTCAAGATTAACTTTCCCAAATGATTGTCTCCTTTGTACACTAAGTTCCTCATGAGTTGACTCATTTCTGACTTCTACATGATTCCAATGCATTCTCAAGCCACACTCTGCATCGATGACTCAATTATTTCTTAGGTTGAACCTGTGAAATTTCATGAGCTCTATTCCCTTTTGAGCTGACATCTCACCTAATGAAATGATTACAATTTGTCCCTTGGAAATTATCTCCTTGTGCCAAGTAGTGATTGTGCTTAACTCACTAGTCCTATCAACACCGCTTAGCCTTCCTGTGAGCCATTCATGTGATCATCCTTAAAAATTCCCTCTACTCCCTTGGCTTGGGCAAACTCAAATTTCATGGATTGGCCGACGTGTGCATAATGAATGCAACTCAATCTAAAATGATCTTCATCGTGGATCCCTTGATCCATGACTTTCCTCTAACACATGCCTTGGTGAGTGCAATACCGACCTCTCACCATCTCCTCCGAGTGAATGATTTCATGAGTCACACCATCATCTGAACCAACACCGAGCCCTTCATGAGTTGAAACCAACTAGCTCCCTTCAGTTCCCATCAATGAATCCTCCGCGAGTGACTCACCTAGCCATTAGCCTAGGTCTCTCACTCCTTCCAACTTGGCCTAGCTCAGGTGAATGAGCTCTTGACCTATGTCCTAGCATCGAGTAACTCACTTTGGTCCTACCTGTACTTGCTTAGCTTGGAAGCTTGAGGCTCACTTCTGAATCAACTCCTATCGTGAAATGAGCTCGTGCTTGGTGAGCCCTACAATTGGTTCAGTCGAGTGACTTCAACATGTCTCCCTGGCGTCTATGTAGATCTCAACTCTAAGTTCATTTTCCAACCAAATCCACCCTACGCTCTCCATAATCCCCTTTGACCATGACACGACTCACCTTGGCATCAATTTTTTCAACCGATCTCGAGTTCCTCTGAACTCATGCAACTCGGCCATCGTTGGGCTCACTAAAATGAGCCATACCTCAGTGTTCTCGGTCCATGAGCAATATGAAAAATGTTATCATGCATCACCTGCAATGTATTGACAAGCTTATTCTACTTGCACAATCAGGCTCAAAACTATGCCCTCATCACTACAATGCCTCCTAACTATGCCACGACCATTTTATGGTTCAAGGAAATGGGTCCTTCCCTGCCAATTCTAGAATTCATTCCAACCGACACTGAATTCTTCACCAGTAACCACGTTAGAATCCACATGATTCACTCTAACCATGACGTGATTTGCATGAAATCTTGGCAATGGACCCGGGCCACTTCCATGCATGGGAATCTTCCATTAGGTTGCCATCTTATCATCCCACCCTAGAAACTAGGATGAATTTCTCCCACAGCAGAAGTATCATGATGGATTTCCATTCCAATCTTCCCACCATGGCTGTAACCATCTAAACTCTCATGATCGAAAGTATCATGATGGCTTGCCATCACTAAAATCTCGAGCTTGGTTTTGAAGTGGAAATTTCCCGGTGAGGCCAAAATTGTGTGCTCTAATTTTCTCCACACACGAACTCACCTGAAAAATTATTCTATCAAACTCCACATTGAGCTCCCTACTGAACCGAGCTCTGAGTCAAGGCCAAAATTACCATTGAGTGAGCTCCGCAGTCAAATGATCTTTGTATTGAAATGACTTCACTGAGCCCAAGTTATCTTCGAAAATATTTTTGAGATGACTACACCATCTTGACCGAGTTGACCTTGCTTAACGACCTCCTACCATTTCTAGGCTTGATTCTTGTCATACCAATCCTAAAAATCATTTATGATCTTAGATTTCCATTGTGACCAACTCGGTCGAGTTGGCCCAGACCTCCATGTTATGTTTTCATAAAAAATAGTTGACCCTTCCTACCATCAAGCTACACATCAAGCACCCTAACCGAGCTGGTAACTAAGTTGAGACCAAGTTGGGCTCTGAGTTGATCCTATTTAGAGCTAGGAGAGCTCATTTATCAATTTATTAATTATTTTAATCATTTTATCTTATTGATGACCAGAAACAGGCCCCTAGGACCATTATCATGATTTTGATTGAAATAAGACCCTATTGTCCAATTTTTTCCTGTGTGTAAAATTGGATAATAGAGCCTATCAAATTGGGTAGGATGAGTTTGTACATATTCTATTTTTGATAGCTTTTAGTTTTGCTTGCGTGTTCTACAAATTTAAATGGCATTATGGTGGGTGAGGAAATGCTTTCAAGAGTGATGAAAGTTTTACATGGTGAAGGTTTTATTGTTTTGGGTGTTGAATTTTCCTTCACGTGTGTAGTAACTAGCTTGGTAGGAGATGGGGATGTGGGTTTTGATAGAAGATTATATGTTTTTATAGGAACAACATTTGAAAGAGAATTAGTTTTAGTAACTTTTGAGCTAGGAGAAGGATTAGATGACTTACTTGGTATGGCAATATGATCCTTGATAGCTAGCAAGTTTGGATTTCCTTTGGCTGACTCCATAAAAGGTGGTAATGGTGATCCTCTGATGATGATTTTATTTTATGGAACCTCTAGATGAGATTCTTCTTTCTTGTTCTTTTCCTTTACCATAGATGTTAAGGATGAAGCACCTTTCTTAGACTGTACGCAAGTGAAAACTGCACATGAGAAACTTGGAGCTTCTTCATCATCAACGTAGTCAATTAGGCCATTGTGCGTATCACCACTAACATCCTCCACCTCAAGATAGTTTTCATGGTCCTCCACATTTTTTTCTTTAGGTTCTTCAATTTTTCACTTCCTCCTCTAGTTATTTGGTGTCACTAGTGGCATTGACTGGTGGTTCTTTGAGAGCAAGCTGGTGAGGAGGTGGAGCAATCCTTGGTCTATTTGGAGGATTTTTCTTCCTTGGAGTGTTTTACATTGTAATCTAGGACAACTATTATTTCAAGGAAACCAAGTCATTTTCCATTTTTTGGAACATTGGTTCCATGGTGACTGAGCTTGAATTCTAGCCTTTTTGCTTTCCATTTGGGCCTTTCACTTTACTAGAAAGCATTAGATCATCATCAATTTCTATCACATAGTATTGAGCTTCCCTCAATGTTCTTGGTTGGGTTATTATAAGGAAGAAACCTACTTCTGATTACAAGGCACTGATGAATAATCTCTTCATATTATTTTCAAGAGGCACCACATCTTCAAGGATTCTTCTTATCACTTTGTTATATCTTACTACGAAGTCCCTCATTGACTTGGAGGTTTATTTTTTATTTTGTACCAATTAGACCAAGATATCCTAAATATATTTTGTGGTCTTGAACTTGTGTTCGAATACACTTCTTGTATCTTCCCAATAGGTGACCGACCTTAGGGATAGCATATAGAACCATTCGATAACCTTTTCTTGAAGTGACTCCACAAAGAGCTGGAATCACACATCTTCATCCTCAATGCCCAATACACCGTAAGTGGTGATAAATACTACCACATGTTCTTCAGGGAGTTGAGAACCATCCCTTCTAAATTTTGGAAAAAAAAATCTTGAGCTTTTTGGTAGCTCGTGGAGTGGTTGAGCAAGAACAAGTGGGCTGGTGTTTTCTCCCATGGTACATTAGGCCTATGGGCCTCATGATCATGATCACACTCATGATCCCCCATTTTATTTTTGTTTCTATCTTCCAACCTTGCTAAGGTTGTGGCTTCTGTTGCTACTCTTTCATCCACCTCGGCTTGAAGTCTTTCAATTTCTTTGAGTTGAGCTCTTATTTCCTCTTCTGCTCTTGTTTCTCTTTCTCTATATTCTTCTTCAGTCTATACATTAGTGAAATATTCAAGGTTCTCATTGATGTATGGAAATTCACCATCCAAAGGATTGGAAACACTCAGGTTCCCAATGTGACCCATTGTTTGATGAAAGGGAGGTCTCTGAATTCTGAGCAGGTCTTGTCTTCTTTTAAGTTCTTCAAAAATGGGGTCATTTTTTCCTCCTTGCCTCTATTTAAAGGTGTATCTTATATCCACTAGTTTGGAAATCTATTGTATTCTTTTTGGTTCTTTAATTTGTCTTTCCCTCTCCAATTTAGCAGTGCTTTCTTCTCCAAGGTCAAGAATTCTTGTGGCAATGAAGTAGTGGTTGAAACTTTTCCTGTTATGCTAGATAGCTTCTCTCAAATATGAAGTAATATCTTCTTAGATGTGGAAGAGAAATTTAGGTCTTTCAAAAGGAGGATTACCCAGAATAGCCATGGTTTATAGACATGTGGCTCATATAGCTATTCAACTTCCATAAATTTTCTTTTTTGAATTTTGAATTTTCTAAATTTTGTTTTGTATTTTTCAGACCTTCTATTTGTATTCAAGTGCAGATGTTGCTAAATCTACCCCATGGTGGGTGCCAAAAACTGTTGGCAAATTTTTTTTTTTGGGAAAAATTGGTGGTTATCTTTCTAATGCTCCAGGAGTCTAAATCCCTCTACTTAACTGGTGCAGCTACCATACGTGCATGTGCTAGTAAATTGTGAGTTTTATCTTGGTGGCCTTTTGACCAGGGATCCAACAGGGGCAGTCCACTGACCCTGCGAAATTTTTTTGTAGGTATCTGCAAGGGAAGAATTTTCTATGAAGGTGAGAAAGGGGGGTGATAATATTTAGAAAGGAGAAACTAATGTTGCAAGTAGAAAATCGGATACTTGCACAAACTAGTGAGAATTTTCATTACATGCACTTGTATTTTAGAAGGAAAAAAATCTTGAAAATAACAAGACTAAATAGAGATTAATGTGCACAAAGTACCAATAAAATCCTCAATTAAAGAGGCTAAAACTCCTTCCTTTGTTGAAGATCAAACAAAATTTGTACATGGTGTGGGAAGTAGAATACATTTTTTAGTAGGAAAAATGGAAGAAACTTGATATCTATTGCTCTCTTCACAAGGATATCTCTCTCGTGAATTCACAAAAAATAGCTCCAACATCTAAGAAGTAAAATTCAGAAGAATTTTTGAAGAAAAAAATTAAGAAGACCCTAAAATGAGGAGCTTGCTATAATTTATAGAAGAGGAGGCAAATCTTCATCTTCTCGGTGAATTTTCGAATACCTTAATATGAATTAAGACTGTTCATATTCCACTTTACATATTTAAGTCCCTTTTGTAACAACAAGGTGACTTAAAATTACATTATATTTCTAAAGTCACTTAAGTCATATTAAAAATTGCAACCCTCAATGAAAAAATATAACATTAAGGAGAGAGAGTGTTGTATGAGAAGAGAAGAGAGAGAGAAAGAAGAAGAAGAGGAAGAAGAATTATGTTGAAGGATGAGCTATTACGGTGGACTTGGCTTTGATCTCTGACTACTCTCCACTTTGTGATCCTGAAAATTCTTATATCTTTCCAAGCCCTTGTTTGAAGCGGGCCAATGCTATTTCTATTTTGTTAGCATTAGGGATGTGAATGCAACTCAAGGTTTTAGTCCATCCATCAGTCACACTGTTGATGTCCTTGCACTTCCCAAACCATGATGAATGATTTTATGCGATAAGTGTAATGGAGGCTCAGATCTCTGAGAAGAAGTTGAGGGTATCCTTAGTGAAGCAAAATGGGTTGCCTACCCCTTTCTTAACAAATTCATCAAACAGGCTGATCACTTCATTGGTAGTTGTGTGTTCACTCATTGCGGGTACTCCAAGTTTCTAAACTTTCTAATTTATACTATCCTACAACTTGTATGTTTATTCTTCTTTCTCCTCTAACTCTGTGAAAACCAAATTGATTGCTTCAAATATGATTGCCAAGGCCCTCACCCATACACATGTCAAGTATTCTACAGGATTTTAAAAAACCTTCTTATCGATCAACTCCTGACGATGGGTGTTTCTCATCTCACTCACTATTGGTCCCAAAGGTTCCTAGTAATCTCTTTCTTTCTCCACATCCTCGTTAAGTGTTCATGGTCTGTTGGATGTTGCTTACTTGCACACAAATAGCTTGATTTCCTCTTAGAGTGATGACTTCCCTTTTTTAGAGATTGATTTGATCCATTTATTATTTTCTCGCCCCTGCATTATGAGCTCATGCGTTCTTATGATGGATTCTAGATCGAAGCTATTGATGGGTGCCAATTTCTCAATAGGAAGTGTTGTAGTACTTGGTTCCACCAAGTGTTGCACATAAGATGAAATATTTCATACATGTTCCTCTAGTACCTCAATCTTCTCTTTATATTCTTTATTCCTCGCTACCATGGGAGAATAAGATTGTTGATATATATGAGAATATCCCTCATGAGTAGTTGGTCCCAATTGGATCATGCTCATCTCATAGTCAAATGGTGTCATCTCATTCACTGGCTTGATTACCTTTGGCCGAGCTACTTTGATGTACTGATTATCTGTCTCCCCACTATATAATCATGATGTTGTCTGTGTGATCTTTCTTGACCTTTTTCCTTCAGCCAATGAGACAATCATTGATAGATCAGATGTTGTTACTTGTTAAATAGTGTGAGTGTTGAGGATGACCATTTCCCATATCCATGGAAACATCTCGTTGGATTCAGGTTCAATGATGGGTGCACCAACCATTCTTTGTTCTGGTGGAGGAGGCAAGTCCTAAATAAGAGGGGCATTAGTATAAATAATAGGAAAGACCTCTTGGAGTGGTTTGGAGACTAGATCATGAGTCATATACTCCTTGTTCACCTATGCATATGCTGTTGTATTTTTTGTTTTCATTACTAAGATCACGTCTTCCTCCTGGGGTGACACCAATGAGCCTTCTCCAACCCTAAATTTCTCAGGTGTCTTCTTATGGGGAGAAAATTCTAATTCCATGGCCTTCCTTTTTGAAATTGCTTTAGAGTGTTCAAAACTATGAGTCACCTCTACTACTTTTGAAGATGAATGATGTGAATTTTTCTTTTAGCTTGGAGAAATTCATCTTGACTGGATGATGATAGTCCTCTTCTTCTGAAACCAGTTCCTCATTCTCCTCACCACCTTTTCAGTCCACTCTAGTATATTTCCTAATGTGTGAACATGCCAATTAATTTGGGGCATTGGGGACATCTTGACTGATGCCTACTTAGAATCATACATCTTTGTTCCATCATCATGCAATATGTCTTCATACCAATAAAACTTGAATTTCTTCATCTCACTGATTTTCATCCTCATGTGGTACTTTTCATGTACTTAAAACTTGTTAATATCATTAGCCTAGTAGTCCTTGACTTGTGGATCATATGTGAGTTATTGGACATAGAATGAGTCAAGATCTTATCAGATGTCAAAGTTGGGCCTAGAAATGTAGGAATGAAAATTCAAATGTGTGAAAGTAGCCTCCAAGTGGGATGCATCATTTGAGCTTTTACACGCGAACATCCCTAAAGATATAGGGAATGAAATAAATTTATTTCTCCTTCTTCTGATCTTGGTATTCACTTGAGTGATATGTCTGTAGAGCTAAGAAAATACAATTTGGTCACTGAGGTACTTAGGTAGTTTTAGTAGAGCTTTGCTGAAGCTAGCAACTCATTTGTAGGAGAAGGTTGAGAATTGTATGAATTATGAGCCATATTCCTTAATCATGGATTCCATTTCTGTTGACATCCTAGCTTTGAGATCCCCTTCTAAGCTTTAGACAATGTACATAGTGAATGCATCATTCATGCGAGTGAAATGCCTGTTACTATCCTCCATTTCCAATGGTGGAAGTTTCTTGAATGTAAGTACCTTGGCAGTAGTGTTCTGTGTGAGATCCAATCTTTTGAATGATCTCAAGATTGCAAGGAGATAAACTAGGGAAGAAGTCATGTGGAAATTCTTTATCATGGTCACTTGGAGTAGTTGCAAAATAATATTTTCATTGATGATCTACCCCCAGTCAATTCTCTGTTTTCCTTTTGTCAATGTCAGAATGAAAAGGCCCATCTAGTCTTGGAAGTCTCTCGTGCTTGTTTCACCCATATCTCTACTAAGTAGAGTGATGACATCAAAATACCCTTCCAAAACTCAAACCTTGGAATATTCTTGGGCATATTGGAGGGATTTCTACTCCTTGGACATATGAATCCATTGTTTCCCAATCATGCACGGCC
Source organism: Taxus chinensis (assembly GCA_019776745.2). NCBI lineage: Eukaryota > Viridiplantae > Streptophyta > Pinopsida > Cupressales > Taxaceae > Taxus > Taxus chinensis. The sequence goes on along the minus strand of CM034157.1, from coordinate 34,809,272 downwards.
CTATGCTTTGAGATGACGACCATGCTAGGGGATGTCGGTATCTGTAGAGAGAATGAAATGGTCCTAGGGCTGATGACCTCCATTGCTGTACCATTTTCATCTCATATGGTTCATGTCTTAGGATCATAGTGGAAAGAGTAGGCTAGGACTAACTCGAGACTTTGCACATACACTAGGTATCCTACAGTGGCAAACAAGACACTTGTGAATATATGGTCTTCAATCCTCCTTCACTCCTTTAAGGCCATGTGAGTCTTAAGGTCATTTAGGTCCATGTGCAAGACATCACTATCTTCCACATCATACTCGTAGATGAAGGGTTTTGTTGGCTTCTGACCCATCCACTTTCTCTTCATGTTTACCCTAGAAATAACAACTTACTATTTTTAGTAAGTGTGAAAAATCAAGTCCTTGATCTTCAACTAGATGTTGTGGATTTGTTTTCCTCTTTCCCCCTGCATTCCTTGTTCCTTCTAGATCAAATTTCTATTTTTAGCACGTGCTCGTGGGCCAATTTACTATTTTTATTAAGTGCCAAAAATGTTTGTTCTAGTGAATTCTCAACTGTAGTGCACCTCCAATGTCTTCGCCTCCTTCGCAGGTTCTTTTGTTGACGACTTTCCAGAAATAACAGTCCCTATGTAGTAGACCTACTATTTTTAGAAATTTGGCTTATGGAAGTTGGTTTGACATGGAATAAAGTGTTTTGATATGGGTTTTTTCTGAATATCGTACCTCTGAAATTTTTGCTCTACCCGCTCAAAAATCCAGGAGATTTTAAACTTTCAATTTTTAGACCTGACAGTGCTTCTAGATGTGGCAACCATTAATGGACCTAAAAATTACATTTCTGATTTTATCCTCCATTTGAAAATAAAATTATATATTTCATATGATTTTTTTGTTTTGATGCTTCACATGTAATTCTACTTCATTTTGGCCAACGATTTGACAGGAAATTGGAGTTTTTCTTCGTTGAGTCGGAAGTGGGATTTCTTTGCTATGGATCATCTGTTGCATAGAAGGAGAGTTTTAAGGTGTATTATTGTTTTCCTTGGGTAAAGGAAGGAACAAAAAAAAAATCTTGTTGTTCACGCATCCATTTTAGAGATTTCTTCAACTTCTTGTTTCATGGCCATGGAGTTTTATATGTTTTCTCCTTCTTCTCTTTGTGCTTCTCCTTCTAGAACCTGCATGATTTCATGGATTGAAGGGAAGTAAATTTTTTTCAAGTATGGTTTGAGTTTCAGAAATGGAGGAATGGTGGTGAGAAGTTGCAGAGGAAGAATGGAGAAAATTTGTGCATGGGAGTGGAAGCAGCTGCAAGCATTGAAGCGACAGTTAGATTTTTTGAATTTTTTAAATCATGGAAGGAGAAGCTTGGGTGAATTTTTCATGAATTTATTTCCATGACCTCAAGGATGTGAGGGACATAAAATTCCATGGTGGTCAAGAGGATGACATGTGGCGGCAATCCGACGGTAGGGAATGAAGGTGAGAAACGCTGCTTTAAAGCACTAGGGGATGAAAGTAGGTCACATGGTTGACCAAAAGACTCCATATAGGGAGTATGTGCATTTTTCCATGTTTTATTTCCTTGACCTTAGGAATTTGAGGTACATTAATTTCCATGGTGGTTTTGGAGATGCCACATGGCACTTGATTCTGATGGCAAGGAATGGATGCTCCAAAAATGCACCTGGGGGCTAAAAGTGGGTCACATGGATGACTGAAAGACTCCCCATAGGGGTTGGGTGAATTTTTTCATGTTTGATGTCCCTGACCTAAGGGACATGAGGAACATAAATTTCCATGATGGTCTTAGAGCTAACACATGGCGCTCGATCCGACGACAAGGAATAGATGCTCCAAAAATGCACTTAGGGGCTGAACTGTCAAGTTTGGAGGTCACGTGAGGGTCCCAGAGGTCACATGGGGGCTAGGTGAAGTTTCCAAGGTTGGTGTACCTAACCTTAGGGACATTGAGGACATGAAATCCCACTAGGATCCTGGTACTAACATGTGTCCTCCAAAAAAATGACTAACTCTTGAACTACCTTTGAGAGGGCAACTTGGGATGATGATAACTTGAGCTCCCAATGGAATTTATTGGTGAAATTTATATGATCCTAAATTTAAATTTAATTTTTAATCCAATGGTGGGGTCTCATGTCTTGATTCAACAATTTGGTCCCTGAAAAAAGAGGATTTATGATTTGAGACTCCACTTGTGCCTGAGAAAAACTGCCTGCCAATCCTATGCGCTACAGTGTTGTGAAAATTTTAATTTCACCATCATGTAGGTCTTGGAATCCTCTTTCCAGTGATGTTTTTTTTACTTATAACTCCATATGCACTCCTAGAATATTCTTCTAAATCCCAAAATTTGTTTTAGGCTAGTGTATTGTCTAGGCTTGTGAACCCTGTTTTTTACTCAGACTATTTGAAGTTTTTCAAAACTTCCCCAAACCTTCAAAAATAATTTCCATGATGTTATAAGGTATTAAATTCACCTCAGTGTTTAATTTTTCCCTTCCGTTGTGCTCCACAGGGGTTGATCTAGTCCTAAGAAGGTCAATGATAGCCCTTCCCAATACTACCAAAAGATAGCATCTTTTTAGAACTCCCTAAAATCACCTCGGGGGAATGATATACTTTCCTAAATCACCTAGGGGACCAATTTGACATCAAATATGGGGTGATGAGGCTGATGGATTTGACCAAGGGTTCTTAGGAATGATAAAACATGAAATATTTGTCACATGGGTGTAGTTTTTGTGCTTGGAAACTTCCAATTTCCCTATTGCACATTTGTATGACAACATGAGTTTAAGTAAGAAAGAAAAATGTGCAACCAATATATTCAGTATGTAATGAATTTTAATGGAATGGAATAGAATTTTTTTTTTGATAGGATTATCATGCCCCCCAAGTGAATTTTAATGAGTATGCATGAGATGAGGTTCATTTATAAATGCCCCATTAGTAGTCAAGAATGAACCATAAAACAAGAGCGCGTCATCAGGAAATGATTTGAATCATTTTCCATAAAAATATATAGTCAAAAAAGCATAAAGTGTAGAGAGTGAGTGAGTGTGGTGAGGTTCATTTCAGATTTAGACCCTCAATAGTCAAGTATGAATCACAGAACTAGAGTGTGTCATCGGGTAGTGATGAGGTGTGAGAATGTAATGTTAGAAAGAGGTGTTGTGAATGCGTTAATTGTGATATGGGGCATGTGATGTGGTGTTCATGAATTTAGTACGCCATTAATAGTCAAGTGTGAATTATAGCATGAGAGTGTGTCATAGGCTAATGATGATATAAATGTATCAAGATGCATAAGATGACTGCTAAAGACTAGATCCAAAGTGTGAAGTGAAATAGTAGAAATGTGAGACATATGTCAATTCTATAAGGGGGAAATATTAAGCATGATTCCCCCCAACTATATGATGATAAGTGATTTATCCAATGAAAGTGAAGGGAAAGGGTCCTCCACTTGATGCTTGTAGAGATAAAGGTGTGTGACAATGCTCTGAAATCAGTGATATATAAGACTGATGATGCAGTAGTGAGTGAGATTTATGTGTATGAGACCTATGAGGTGATGAAAACCTATATGAAGGAGACCATTGAGGTGATGAACACCTATGTGAAGGATATCATAGATGTGATGAACACCTATGTAAAGGGAACTAAGGAGGTGATGTATACCTATGTGAAGGAGTTTCTCGAGTGGTGGACTTATACTGAAGAGATGGACTAGTAGATCAATGATACCAAGTAGGTTGTGTGTGAACAAGAGAGCTAGTATCATATTACACTTTAGATATGAGAGGTCAAGGGGACCTAGATGCTCTAACGAGTTCAATGGTAACCTCAAGAGGAGGTTACAGTCATAGTGTGCATGGTGGAACACTATTGATAGTAATGAATTTCTTGTTTTGAATTAACTTTAGACATTATTGATTCATGAAAATGATAACATGAGTAGCATGAAGATGGGAAATACATAAGATCATGTTATATCCTTTAACTAAAGGTTCCATAAGAAATGGCACAAGAATGGTAAGAGGATCAACTATGACTGGAATCTTGAAATAATTGTAAGCTTTAGGAACCGTATATTCAATATGTGATAGTAGATAGTCGATAGCAACAAGAAGTTCAATAGAGAACATACACATATGAATCGATGGATCAATCACTGTATTATTGATAACATAAATCCTGATAGAAGTGGTTATATGTAATGTGTCAGAATAGAATGAAGCATGATAGTCATTATTAGATAATGTAATGAATGGTGGAGATGCATCAACGTGAGAAAATAGAAAATCAAGAGCCCCCAATGAAGGAGGAGGCACTACACAATATGTATGATTAGCTAAAGAGTCAGTAGATTTATCATCATGTTTGGGAAGAGGATTTTTGAATATATTGAGCTTGATATTTTCGTTGAATGGCATAGATTTCGTAGGCTTGGGAAGATCGATTGGATTATTATCGATAATATCTTGAATAATATTCTAAAGTTTGAAACATCTATATGTAGAATTACCAATGCATTGATGATAATTACATCTGAACTTTTCATAATAATTATGACCTTTAGGAAGAGATGGATCTAGATTGAGTGGAGGAGGAAGAATAATAAGATTGTTCTCTATAAGTTGCGGCAATAGAATATGTAGAACATAAGTAAATTTAGTAAACGTGCACTTAGGAGGTTGTCATTACAAATTTTTAGGATTAGAGACAATGTTGACAATATCTTTAGCTTTAGTAGGTTTAGTAGATGGATTGAAGTTGATTTATTTTGAAAGCGTGTTTAAGATGAAGCCTTATCATGAAAATTAAGCTTACCCATATATAATAGTTTAATTTTGCGTAGCTTGAGAGTATGACATAAATGGTAAAATGATGGAGATTCCTCAAAGATGAAACTCTCTTGTAGAGGCCATAATATAATTTGGATGAAGAGATATTGAAGTTTAGATTCTACAAGTACATTAGACATCTTAGCTTTTTTTCTTATATCGCAAGACATAATCCACTAGATGGTAATTAGATCCTTTCTTAAGTTGTGCAAGTTGAGCATAGGATAACTTAGAGCTGATATTGATATAAAAATGAGTTGTAGTCATTTTTACACACACCAAAGAACAAGAGAATCCCATGTGTGCTAGCCTATCACCCAACGGGCGTTGGGTGCTCACCTGAGGCACATGCAGGTGCCAAGTCTCTCTTTTATGTGAGTTAATTGGGAAAGCATCATCTATGATAGGAAATTTAAAAATAGTGAGTGGACACAAGAATTACATTCATCACATATCTCATAACGGCTTCTAGATCAATGCATTCATTTCAGAAAAAAGGATACTTAACAATTTATATAACTAAACTGAAAAAAAGGAAATGTATAAGAGTTTATATTCATTCATATAACACATATGAAACAGAACTATGCAGATATATGTATAAAACAATGTCTATTACATTTATATTCCAACATACCCAACAACCTCATCACATGCATTAGATTTGTTTCAGAATACCACAGTATGGTAGACCGAAATCATGCATCATAACTGGCTTAGAGTCCTCTTAAACATGAAATGGAAATTCCATACCAAAAACCATTGATACATCCTTCCCCCATAGGTCATTTACCCAACCCAATAGAGTTACATGCAACATTTCTATAGAGCTTTGCTCTCTATTGATCTCCTCTCTCAATTCCTCAGTGGGCGCTTGTATTTATAGACCTCTTGAACTGGAAACCCACCTTACTGAGGCTTCAGATCCATTGCCAAGTGTCCAAATATGGTCCTTCATGGGAACATGCTCCTCTAAGCCTGAGATCTCCACTCCTTTCCATGATGGTCTTCTAGAATCTTCCATCATAGGGAATATTCCTTCCTAGGCCAACCTGTCACCAAGTTGGCACCTTTTCCACTCTACATGCACAGTCATGTTTTTCACGTGTCCTGCCTGATATGCCAAATATGGCTAAGTCCCAAAATCCAACTTTTCTTTACATGCACATGATAATTATTCTATTAAACCCTCCTAGAACCCTATCCTACACATTTTCTCCTTGCACGCCCTTCTTTAACAAGGCCTTGCATGCCCACACGCCTTATTGTACTTAGCCAATAAATCAGGGTCCCAACATCACCCCACACTACACTTGTTCTCTACCCACGGGAACACGTCTTTAATGAATAAATAATTACAACAGATCTTGGAATAAATAGTGATTTGGAAAATAATAAGGGAAAGAAGAATTGGGAAAGATGAAAGAATGGGGAAGTGTTGTTACTACTACAATAGGAGAGGAAAATCTTTCTTCAATTCAGCCTCTAAATTCTTCCAAGCATCAACTTCATTTTTTTCTCTTTGGGAAAGGTTGCCGACTAGGGTGCTTACCTCATCAAAACTCAGTCCGTCTCCTTGAGTATTCATTGCCTCAACCACCCCTTCTAGTTTCTTACCCACATCCTCAAGTGCATCCATCCCCTTTGTGATTTTTGGGTACACCCCTTTTAGCCAGTTCTTGACTAAGACTCGTATGAATTCAATGGATTTGGAATTCTTCTCACCCTCAGCTAAGATATTATCCTACTCCGCTTTGTTCCCTTTGTTATCCTCTTGGAATTATTTGAGATTTTCCTCGTGAGTGGTGACAAGAATGCTCACCACTCTATCTTTGTCTACATAGTTGTCATACGCGTCCTCGACAACTTTGGTAGCAATTTCTACATCAGCAAGGACCTTGTTATACTCAGAAATGATTGCTACAACCTTCAATTTGTATTCTCTTTCCAAGCGTTTTGATACTTCTTCTGTAAACTCTAAGGCCAGTGGATGCCTCTCCATGGTGAGGATACTTGTTAAGTCTTCTAGGCACTCTAGGGAAGATCCATAATTTTGTACGGGTGGTGCTAGGTCTAGATGCTTCAAAACAATGGCATATGTGATGTATTCTACCTTCTTGTATACCTCATGCACCCTTTCCTTATCTTCCCTTAGTTCACGCTTTAGCTACACGATGATTAGTTCCTCCTGCTTTAAATCCTTGGTCCTTTCTTTGAGATCTTCTTCCCCTCTTCTCTAGCTCTACCTCTAGTAATTTTACCCTATCGTTCCTCCCGAATAACCTAGCTTCTAGTTCAACGGAGACCTTGTTTAGTGCATTACAAACTTATTTATCCTAAATCTATTGAGTTCTTACCAAGGGATTGTCTCCTTTCAACTTAGGAACCTTCATTATTTCCCCTTGGCTTACCTTTAATTCTAGCTCATCGATATGGGACTCAATTTCCCGAGAGAGCATTTTCCTTGTCTGAGGGTATGCACCTTCCTCATCAAACGACTTCATAGCCAAGAGTTTCTTTGTTGGTACTGTGCTTTGGAAACATGCGCACAACACCTTGTTTGGATCATCAATATAGTCCATTCTTGGTCTCTGGATCTCCATATGCCTTCCTTCTATGTGAGTGCCCTTAGGATTACATACTGTCAAATTGGGGCCTCCTCCTGTCCTAATGTGATATTTTCCCATACTTTCTTCTTTATCTTTATTCATAACTATTTCAGTGTTGTGCTCCAACTCTTATTTCACTAAGGCTTCAATGGTTTTTTCCACTTATTTTTTTCCACCTCGTTTATCTGCTCCTACATGAAGCTTGGAGTATGATTTTTCATACTCACTTCTTCACTTCCTCCCTTATCTTGGGAACCTTCCCCCTCCTGGCTACCCTTCCTTCGCATGAAGAGAAACTCATTTTCTACTTCTCTACCCACTTCCTCTAAATCATACACATTAACCATTAGTGGTTCCTAAGCTCCTTCAGGTTTATCTTCTTCATAATCATCCCTCTCTCCTCTATAGGCCTCCAAGCTCTTTGTGTCCTCCGAATCAGCCTCCCTTATCACCTTCTGTTTCTTCCTAATCGGGGATTTCAGTATAGGACATTCGGATCTTTCTTATTTCTCCTCTAGTGACTTCTCCTTTGCGATAGGATTTTCTTGTTTTAGCACCTCATCTCTGACTAGGGACCTCTTCATGCACGTGTAAGTGCTAGTTCTAACGCTTATCCCTGGGGCACCCACTTGTGGTGCACTTTAGACACTTGGTGCATTCTTCCCTTACACATCTTATTTTCCTTTCTTTGTCGGCGTGGGCTTCTTTCTTCCCATGGGGTATTCATTAATGGAGACATCATATTCTCGGTATGCACCCTTCTCAAACTTTGGTCTTATGTGCAGATATACCCTTGCCACGGTCTCTCCTGCTATTGGAAAAGTCATGGGCTTTGTCATTTTAAATTTTGGGAGACATACCTTTCCACGTATGCACACTTCTTGGGGTAAATGAGCTTTTTACGTAGCTCCCTGTGGTCTTGATCTACCTCACTAAAGTAGAAGCTTATTATTTTGGGCTCTTTAAACCTATTTACCCCTACTTGGAAATATTGATCGGCGAAGGAGAAGGGGAGTTTTCACCAGGGGACCATGTTTTCATCTATCAATTTAAATCTGCCAATACAGAAATGCTGGTACACCAAAAATTTGGCTTCTCTGTCAACGAGCACTAACAACTACTCTGGGATCCTCCACTCCACCCTAAACACATCCCTTAAGCACGTACACCATTTTTCCAAGCGTGCCTTGTGAGCAACCATTATGGTATCAAGTGTAATTTTAAAATATTTTCACGGGCGAGGGGTCTTCCTCTAGATATTCCCAAACAAACTTATCTATTGCATCTGGCAATCTGATCTCTAAAAACACAATTGTCAAGAGGACATTGCCAAAAAGTATCTTGTCTCCTTCCTACGCGCTTCTGATAATTTCATCTGCGATGAAGGTAGAAAAATTGTAGATGGTGCCTTCTAAAATTTTCCTGAACACATTTAACCAGACCTTATTTACCTGAGTCCACCTCTCTTGGTTATTTATAGGGTCTTGGATCTCCGTGATATCAAATTATCGCAGCCCCTTCTTATAATCATATGTGGAAATGGTTGCTTTGATGGATTCCTTTTTGCTCAGGTCATCATCTATACTTTCTCCTTCATAGATGAGGCCCATGAATTTTGAAATCAGCTGGGGAGTTATGTGCATCTTGTGCCCTGTGAAGTAAAAGTGATCCTCATGTACGCATGACATCAACCATTGATAGAGGCGCTCAGGTTTTCCAAAATAAGGTAACTCATAGAGTTGTAATAATCCTAGCTTCTCTAACTTCACTTTTACCTCATCGCTATAAATAGGCAAACCCTCTGGTATCCTTTTGTTTGTTGGGCGTACTAACTCTAGCACCATTTCCTTTTCTTTCTTTCTCATGTGATGGTTATAATCACTTACTGCCATGTTTATTGAGTGGGAATCCCATTCTTTCCTGAGAAAAACCCCATCTGGGTACTTCATCTATGTGTACCATTTTTTATTCATGCTTACGAGGGTTTCTGGTTGTTTTCCCTTGCCCTTTCCCTTTCCCTTGCCTTTGGGCTTCTTAGGTGTCATGGTTTAGGTTATCTTAGCACTTCAACTTCTCTTACTTGCTCTACTTTTCTACCTCCTATAGTCCTAGATCTCAAAATTTTGAAGAAATCCCTTTCAGCTTGTGCCTTATCTACTGAACCCTAAAACCTCTTTCACAAAATGATGCTTCTCCACAACTCTTTTTCTATATGCCCTTGACCTTCTTTCCTTCTAGTTTACAGATCAAATCTAGTCACTTCACAGTTAAATTTCTCAATTTTTTCTTCACACAGATTAACTCTGGAAACCCTAGTTCGCAAGAGCTCTTCTTTCTTCATATTCACAAATGTAGATAATGAAGTTCTCAACCTTCTATTTATATTTTTTCCCACATTTTAGCATTAAATACTACTTCACCTACCACCATACTTCAACATTTATTATGGATTTTTCCACTAAGTCAGACTCTAGCGCCCTAACTCATGCACCCAACCTTACATAGAAAATCCTACAACCTTCTAGCGTGCAACCAATCTATCTAACAGAAGACTCTTACGCACATGTTACCAATTTCGAAGTTACTTCTTCCGTCCTCACGATTTTTTCTCTCACCTACCTTGTGTTGTTTTTGTGCTTCTTTCTTCCTTGTACGTTGAACCAAAATGTAGCCTTATCCTGATACCAACCATCCTTGTTCACCTTTTCTCTTATGCGCTTTCTTCCACAGGGCCATATAATTGGTCTTTCCAACACAATCCTTCCTATTACTTCACACTTTGCACTTTCCTACATTGTTCCACCCCACACAAAAATGACGTGTAGTCCTCTGTACATTCACAACCTTTAAATATTAAAGATATTATTGGTGCCTAAGGCGCAACACAAAACAACAACGAGAAAGGAAAACAAAACAAAAGAAAAAAATCATTAAAGGAAATCCTAAACCATCTGACAATATTGCCTTATTACAAACATCAAGAAGATTTATTATTAGTAGGGCTTTCGCCTACTCCTATTGAAGTATCCTGGAAATCTCATCCAATCTGGCATTTGTAACTGGCATGCACCTAAATCAAGGATGTACGAGATGATGTAAGGGCCCAACCAATGGACTTTTAACTTCTCAAGATGGTGCAGAAACTTGGAATCATATAGTAGCACCATCTACCCAACCTAAAATCTTTTGTTCTAAATGTGATGATCATGCCATGCCTTTTGTTTTTCTTTTTCAATCTTCTAGCTCCACCTGGCGAGTGATCGTATTTCATCCAATTCCATTAACTTTTTAATTCTTTCTTCCAATGCTTATTCATCGGCTAATTCTCCTATGTGTGCTATACACAGAGATGATAACATGAATTCAACTGGTAGGATAGCCTCCGTGCCAAACACTAATTGAAATGGTGTGGCCTTATTTAATCTCTTGTAGGTTTTCCTATATGCCCAAAGAACGGCTGATAATTTTTCATCCCAATCTTGTCTACCAATGTCACAAATTTTTGTTAGGGTATGACTTATTATTTTGTTAAATGTCTCCACAGTTGATCTGAAAAACATATGTTGTATTTTTTTTCACTTTTAGAAGTTTTCAAAGATCGTGATTTTCTTAACCAATTTTAAGTATTCTTAACTCCACAAATTGATTAAATTATGATTATTATGCATCCATAGAAGTGTGGAAAATTTGTGTAGCAAATAAATAATTAGAAAACTGAAAACATTCAGATAACAAACAAGATTGTTTATGGGGTTCGGAAATTCTTACGTCCCCGGGTTCAGATTGAACTGATCCAGCAATAATATTGAAATGTAGCTACAATAACTCTTACAAATAACCAATAATGAATCACAACCTAAAAATGAGCTGATCAATGTCCCAAGAACTCTGAAAAATAGCAGAAAATATCCCAAGAACGATCCCGTGGCTCCTACAGTGTTTTCACAATGTGATCTCCCTACAACTGTGTTAGAAAAACACCTACAAATGGATATTTAAAAACATTATATGAAAAAAAATCATATATCTGAGATCATCTCTGAATTATGAACATTTTTCATGTTTACACCAAGTCACAATTCGGACCAGAAATGCATTGAAATTTGTGTTTTCTAACTAGCTATCTTGTAGATCCATGTTAAAAACTGCATTCAAAGCTTCAAAAAATAGGATAAAACTAAAAAAAAACCATCAAATCTTATCAGAATTCCCTACATTTCACCTTTTTACTCTGAGTTCCCAATCTGAGTGCAAGGCCTTCAAAAATGGTGTTTTCAGAGAATTCCTCCTTATCTTGTTTGACACAGACCTGTCTCTCCCTTTTACAAAAGGTACTGAGCTCATTTTATATTATTTGGAGCTCCTTGGCGTAATGGCTGGGAGCTTATCCTTTTACCCCAGCATGCATGGTTTGAATCCCTTCTCCTTCTCCTATGCCGCCTCTGTTGTTTTAATCCCTTGTTTTAAATGCATTTAAAAAGATTTGCATGTATTTTTAAATGGAATAAAAATCCCATAAGCCGCTTAGCATGTGAGATAGGATTAACATCCCTCATGAGTTGCATTTGAAGTGGGTGAATCCCACATTTTGTGGGATTGATATTTGTTTAAGGCTTTATAAAGCCTTTTCCACGCATGAGAAGTGGTCAAAAGACCACGTGGGCATAACCACCCCCTCCAACACCACTTCACCCCCTTCTCTCCTCCACGTGGAAGATTCCACTACAACCGTTTTACAAAGGGGCTGAGCATAATGTATGGTGGCATTTTATACTAATGTATAAACATTAGTATGTGTGTGTGTGTGTGTGTGTGTGTGTGTGTGTGTATGTGTAGTGTAAACTGCCACCATACATTATGTGTGTGTGCATGTGTGTGTGTGTGTGTGTTCCACTGTGTTACAAAGTGGCTGTGCATGTGTGTGTGTGTGTGTGTGTGTCTGTGTGTGTAAACATATATATATATATATATATATATATATGTGGCATTTGTAAGTGGACTTACCAAGTAAATATAATTTTGACCCATGTAATGTGGTATGAAAATAATTAACTCGGTCAATAGTATATATTCCACTTGTCATCTCCGATAGGCAAATCGATCAAAAACCAACAAACAACTCCCTTTTTCCTTTTCGCCACGTGTCGCAGTGTGATTGGTCCATTATTGACCAGTTGACTAGAGTTGATTTTTCCATTGACCGAACTTTGACCGGACATAACTAGAGCTCCCGATGTCCATTTGTCATGTTCTTACAGTTGTTGGAAATCTCTTGAGATGATCTTCTGCACTGACACCATTTAGGGATGTTTAGGAAACTTTAAAAATGATCCCCTGATCAACAATTCCATTTTCTTGTGGATGGTAAGTGGTAGTCTTGTGATGAGCCACCATGAATTCCGTTAAAAGAATCCTTACTGTATCATTTATGAAATATGTACCCCTGTCACTAGTCAAACTCAAAGGGCATCCATACCTTGTAATAATTTTTTCCCATAGGAACATTGCTACAATAGCTGTTGTACCCTTAGTAGGTGTTGCTTCTACCCAACTTTTCAAGTAATCAGTGCAAGTGATTATATAATGTGATCTAGTCCTATGTGCGGTTAGTGCAATAGGGCCTATGAAGTCTATAGACCACTTTTCGAATGGCCCAACATTGAGAATAGGGCACAATGGCATTTCATCTCTTCACCCTGGTTTTCCAATACACTGAAAAATGGTCACACGCCTTGTAATATTCCATGCATTATTGATATAGGGTCTCCCACCATAATCTGACCATTAATAAGTGTAGGTTATTATTTATCCTTTTATTTATTTATTAGGATAATTCTTACACTTGTGTTAGCCCTACACTTGTTGGGTTAGCTTGCTTAGGTGTACTAGTTGTGTGGAGTTAGCTTACTAGTTGTGTTGAGTTAGCTTCTCAGTTATGTGGAGTTAGCTTACTAGTCTTTTGGAGTTAACTTAACTACCAGTATCAGTTAGTGGGAGTTCTTCACCACTGATTTAGGTAGTAGTTGCACTTCCCTCCTCCTATATGTACATCTTTCTTATTGAATAATTCAAGTCATTCTATTGTAATGTATTGAGCATTATGGATTATGATGGATTTCCATATATGGTATTTTAGCTCTTCTGTTTGCAAATCTAATGTGGTGTGCTATTATCATCTGAGATCTTCATGGTTTGGAACAATCTTCTTATCGTTCCTTTCATGGTATCAAAGCTGCAGATGATGTAGACATCCATCTGTAAGTTTTTTTTGCAAGAAAGGGTTTATTATGTTTCATATATTTTGGAATTTGTTAGCACTTTTTATGGAGCTGCATTTGGGTATACAAAATCATTAGGAGGTAGTAACATTGGGAAATTTTCTGGGAGGTTCAATCCCTAGAAACAACTGTAAACTTGGCCATTGATGGAGACATTCTTTTGATCTTGGATATAAGTTTTTTTTAGAAGTGGCATTTTTTTACAAGTGTAGAATTTATTTTGGTTAGTGCAGAGGTTGAACACTTTAGCCCTTTGCAGCATGCATTTTTTATGTAAAATTGTGCCAGGATTTTTAAGGTATTTTAAAACCTTAGAATCGAAGTAGAAAGCCCAAATAGTCAAATTGTGTAGATTTTTACCTTTGGGTGCATTCATTTATCCATTGGATATAAGCATGTACCTTCAAGATGCATTATTTTACCCTCTAGATATTTCTATCCCAGATGTAGTCTTTTATCCACTGGACGCAGATTTGTACCCTCTTGATGCATTCTTTTATTCATTAGATATAATCATGTACCTTCTAGATGCATTCTTTTACCCTCTAGGATATTTCTAGGTTTTGGATGCAGTCTTTTATCCACTATTGAAGATCTGTACCCTCTGGGCATTCTTTTATCCATTGGATATTGTGTACCCTCTGGATGCAATTCTTTTACCCTCTGGATATTTCTTTTGGGTCAGGATTTTATCCTTTGGTCGCAATCCATGTTCACTGCACTCTTTTACCCTTTGGACATTTGGGTGTCACGTGTACCTTTGGATACATTAAAATATTATTTTAATAGCAAAACTTCTAGAGCTCATAACTTTTAGATCCGTAGCAAAATTAAGGTGATTTTTTTTTGAAATTGTCGTATTTTTTAGAGATCTACACATTGGTGAAATAAATTTTATACACATATTTCAAATGTAAAATGTATTTTACTCATTGTAATATTTACATGCACTAATTATAAAGTGTCAAATTTTTTAGGGTGTTGTTATCACTTGTGGATGCATTTTCACAATGAGCCCGAAATCCTAAAATTTCATGGGTTTGTAATTATTATATCTATGAGTGTATACATTTATATCTCTCTTGTTTGTTGAGATATTTTGGATTTGTATTTTTGACACTTTATTTGGCATGTTGACAGTCTCTCTTGTGGGGGAGCTATTCTGGTGAAGCCCAGTGTTAGTTTTTCAGTGTTCGAGTAGTTGATTTTGACAACTCATACAGATATGTGGTGTCACTCTACCCATTCAACAGTATGGGAGGGTGTGGTGTTGATACTGATTCTTTGGGTTTCATGTCCTTGCCTTGTTACCTTGGATTTTCTTGGATCATGGCACTCCTATTTATTTGGATCTCATGTCCTTGCCTTGTTTCCTTGGTTATTTTCTTGGATCGTGGCACACCTATTTGTAGCAGTTGATCAAATTATGTTTGGTGTTTTTTTTCACTTTTGACATCACTCCATTGATAGTCTCCTTGCATGGAGCTATTCTGGTGAAGCCTAGTGTCAGTTATTTTTTGAGTTATATGATCGAGCAGTGGATTCAGACCATAATGCACATAGCACCAAACTTCTTCAACATTGTACAAGTTTTTGGAGTCGAGCTTCTGAGGATATCTTGTAATATGATTTTTCTCTCTCTACTTTGTTATTACTAGTTTTGGGTACCTTGCATGTCCAATTTTCCCAGTTATTGTACGTGGGTACCTCATCAGGCCTTGTTTTTGGGACCCACCTTCTTTTCCACCCACCTAAGCTATGCTTACGGGAGGGTGTTAGTGTAGGTTATTATTTATCCTTTTATTTATTTATTAGGATAATTCTTACACTTGTGTTATCCCTACACTTGTTGGGTTAGCTTGCTTAGGTGTACTAGTTGTGTGGAGTTAGCTTACTAGTTGTGTTGAGTTAGCTTCTCAGTTATGTTTAGCTTACTAGTCTTTTGAAGTTAACTTAACTACCAGTATTAGTTAGTGGGAGTTCTTCATACTAATTTAGGTAGTAGTTGCACTTCCCTCCTCCTATATGTACATCTTTCTTATTGAGTAATTAAAGTCATTCTATTGTAATGTATTGAGCATTATGAATTATGATGGATTTCCATATATGATATTTTAGCTTTTTTTTTTTGCAAATCTAATGTGGTGTGCTATTATCATCTCAGATCTTCACAGCTTGGAAGAATCTTCTTATCGTTCCTTTCATGGTATCAGAGCTATAGATGATGTAGACATCCATCTGTAAGTTTTTCTTTGCAAGCAAGGGTTTATTATTTTCATGTATTTTGGAATTTGTTAGCAATTTTTACAGCATGCATTTTTATGCAAAATGGAGTGTCCATTGGATTTGGAAGGTTCTTAAAACAACTGTAAACTTGACTGTAAGACTTTGGATGTTTTTAGATAGTTGGTTTTGCAAAGGTGAACACATGGGTGCATTACATATCCATTGGATATAAGCGTTACCTTTGCCAGATGCATTCAATTTTACTAGAATTCCAAGAAAAGGTTTTTATGGGTATTCCACTTTCGATCAGCTTTCTGGGTTTTTTTCTCTGGCATTTTTTATCATTCTATTTGGAAAGAATTTGCAAATCTTACAAATTCTTTTAAATCTGATATTTGGATTTTTTTTACTTAGGGGGGAATCCTTGCTGGATGTAGAAAATCCACTGGAAAAATCTTTACCCTCTGGTGCATTCTTTTATCCATTGGATATAAGTGTGTACCTTCCAGATGCATTCTTTTACCCTCTGGATATTTTGGTTTTGGATGCAGTCTTTTATCCACTGGACGCAGATCTGTACCCTCTGGGTGCATTCTTTTATCCATTGGATATAAGCGTGTACCTTCTAGATGCATTCTTTTACCCTCTGGATATTTCAGTTTTGGATGCAGTCTTTTATCCACTGGACGCAGATCTGTACCCTCTGGGTGCATTCTTTTATCCATTGGATATTGACGTGTACCCTCTGGATGCAATGATTTACCCTCTGGACATTTTAGGTTTTGGGCTGCAGGCTTTTATCCTTTGGTCACAAGCATGTATCATGTGGATGCACTCTTTTACCCTTTGGACATTTGGGTGTCACGTGTACCTTTTAAAAAAAGATCAGCATTAAAATATTATTTTAATAGCAAAACCTTGTAGAGCTCATAACTTTTGATCCGTAGCTCGGATTAAGGTGATCTTTTTTTTTGAAATTGTGTATTTTTTTGAGATCTACGCATTGGTGACATTTTTATACACATATTTCAAATGTAAAAGGTAATTTTACTCATTGTAATATTTACATGCACTCAATTATAAAGTGCCAAATTTGGGAGGGTGTTGTGATCACTTGTGGATGCAATTTCGGTTGAGCCCGACGTCCTAAACTTTTGGGTATTGCATTCTTGTATCTATGGGTGTATACATTTATATCTCTCTTGTTTGTTGAGATATTTTGGATCTGTATTTTTGACACTTTTTTTGGCATGTTGACAGTCTCTCTTGTGGGGGAGCTATTCTGGTGAAGCCCAGTGTTAGTTTGTCAGTGTTCAAGTAGTTGATTTTGACAACTCATACAGATCTGTGGTGTCACTCTACCCATTCAACAGTATGGGAGGGTGTGGTGTTGATACTGCTTCTTTGGGTTTCGTGTCCTTGCCTTGTTACCTTGGATTTTCTTGGATCGTGGCACTCCTATTTATTTGGATCTCGTGTCCTTGCCTTGTTGCCTTGGTTATTCTTGGATCGTGGCACACCTATTTGTAGCAGTTGATCAAATTATGTTTGGTGTTTTTTTTCACTTTTGACATCACTCCATTGATAGTCTCCTTGCATGGAGCTATTCTAGTGAAGCCCAGTGTCAGTTGTTTTTGAGTTATATGATCGAGTAGTGGATTCAGACCATAGTGTGCACCACACTTCTTCAACATTGTACGAGTTTTTGGAGCCGAGCTTCTTAGGATATCTTGTAGTGGGATTTTTCTCTCTCTACTTTGTTATTACTGGTTTTGGGTACCTTGCGGTGTCCAATTTTCCCAGTTATTGTACGTGGGTACCTCATCAGGCCTTGTTGCCGGGACCCACCTTCTTTTCCACCCACCTAAGCTATGCTTACGGGAGGGTGTTAGTGTAGGTTATTATTTATCCTTTTATTTATTTATTAGGATAATTCTTACACTTGTGTTAGCCCTACACTTGTTGGGTTAGCTTGCTTAGGTGTACTAGTTGTGTGGAGTTAGCTTACTAGTTGTGTTGAGTTAGCTTCTCAGTTATGTGGAGTTAGCTTACTAGTCTTTTGGAGTTAACTTAACTACCAGTATCAGTTAGTGGGAGTTCTTCACCACTGATTTAGGTAGTAGTTGCACTTCCCTCCTCCTATATGTACATCTTTCTTATTGAATAATTCAAGTCATTCTATTGTAATGTATTGAGCATTATGGATTATGATGGATTTCCATATATGGTATTTTAGCTCTTCTATTTTTGCAAATCTAATGTGGTGTGCTATTATCATCTGAGATCGTATTATTTGAACTTGTGAAGCACGTAGATCATTGACAATGCCTTATGCTTAGTTGTAGTATAATTCTGCTTTGTTGGTGTTGACTTCCTCCTTGCAAAGCATAAAGGATTATCAACAATCCCTTCACCAGGCTATGTAAGTACTAATCTAATGGCAGTTCCTGAGGCATCAACATGAACATGAAAGGTATTATCCTAAGAGGGGAATCATAGTATGGGAACGGTGACAAGCCTATCCTTTAAAGTGTCAAATGCCTTCTGTTGCACCTCTCCCCAATGGAAGGCACTCTTATGTTTAAGTAACTCTTCTAAAGGTGCGGTGATCTTGGTGTATCCCTTGATGAAATTCCCTATAGTAACTCATGTGTCCAAGGAATCCATGCACTGTGCTTTGAATAATAGGCTCTCCCAATCCTAAAATCACTACAAATTTGGTGGGATCTACTATTAAGCCCTCTCTACATATGATGTGCCCCAATAATGTTCCAAACAGGGTAGCAAATACACATTTCTTAATGTTGAGGGATATCCTCAACTGTTGAAACCTTTCAAACATTAACCTTAAGTTCTAGAAAGCTTGCACCACAATATGCGAGAACACAACAGGTGCATTCTTCAACCCAAAAGGCATGACTATATAGGAAAAACTTCCCCACTCAATGGCAAAAGTCATATTTCTTTGGTCCTCCTTCGCAATCCTTACTTGGTGATAGCCCAAGAATCCATCTGTGAAAGAGTAGACCTTGCATCCTACCACTCCCTCTAGGATTTCTTCAGTAAATCGGGTTGGGAAAGGATCAATGACACACACTGCATTCAGGTCCCTATAATCAACATAGATCCTTATCCTCCCATATTTATTGATACTAATCAGCATTAGACTTATATATTTTGACTCTTCCACAACCTCAATGATACCTAATGCTATCATTTTTTCTATCTCCTCCTTGACCTTTATGCGTAAATTGGGATTCATCCGATATGGCCTCTTCCTAATTGGGTGTGCACCTTCCTTTAGTTTTATCCTCATCTCCCCCAAGGGATGGTGGATGATTTTAAGCTCATGGTACTCACATAGGAACAAATCTTGGAATTTTCATAACAGATCAATGATTTTATAGACTTCTTTCTCTAACCAATAGTCTCCAATGATTTCCTCCTTGGGTTCTGTTTCTGAGCCAATGTTAAAATTTTTCATCTTTAGAGGTTCATGGTAGGTGTGCGCCCATTTATCAACACTATCTATGACTTCACGCATCCCTATAGAATGGTTAACATCTAATATTTCCACCTCTTCCCAATCAATAACATACACCATCTTCCCCTTTTATTTTTCTATACACGTGTGCTCAAGCTAAATCTCTTTTGTTTCTTCTTCCTCAAAGCACGCCTCCAGGCCAGGTTCACCTAGAAATACTTGTATTATGTCTTTTGCCATAGCACTATTCCTTGTTGTAAGGCACTTGACTACCTACAATGCCTTATGTACTAATGCCCTTGTACTTCGATACTCAAATGTTTGAATGAGATCAACTACCAATTCTTGCCAATTACCAGTTTTGCAACACATCTCCAAGTGGATATACCACAGACATGCACAACCTTGTAGGGTGGAGTAAAACTTGTGAACTCATAATGAAGGTGGTAATGCTTTTGCGCTCCCCATCCAGGTTGTCTCACATGCTTGGATATGGAAGGAAGAGGTATCTTTACCATTGTAGTATTTTTATAGCCGTGAGTGTGTTACTTTTGCAAAACCTTACAGATAAGGCAATTCTCACCTCGTACCACTCCAAGAGGTTTTCCTGATGTGCCTCCCACCAGCGCACATCAATTCCAAGTAGACTGTAGTTAAAATTTTTCCTCCTTTCCCTCTCGTTTCTCTAATTGGCCTCCATTTATTGTAGAAAATCTTTCGGATTATCCCCCCTGAGAAACTTGGTAGTTTTCTTCTGCCCAAGCACCGGACTATATGCACCTTTGTCACCTTGGTTACCAATCCTCTTAAATGTCATACGATCAACTCATAGGTCCGATGTTCCCAATTTTCACATGCCATGCTAGTGGTATCACTCACAGACTGGGCATCCTCAAACTGTATAACTCCTTCTGTAGGGTGAATTATCTCAGGATCACTAATTGAGTGCACATATATTCTATCAAGGACTTCTTCTCCCAACAACTTTGTGTAGGGCATCAAATTTCCATCTATCAAAGGGATGATTACTCATTCTTATTTTTTTTCAAAACTAATGTATCCTTTGTTAAACCTTTATGTCAGCATTATTCTTGTAACACCATGGGCACCCAAGAAATACTAGAAATTTTTCTACCTTGGTGAGCACCAAGACTTTGAAGTCTCCAGTAAACTTGGCCCCTTGAATGGTAATCCCTCCATCCTTTAATACTCTAATGGGCATTACCTTAGTTTTGTTTTCCATATACAACACATTTGAAGATGGCTATAACGTGGGCCTTCCCATCTGATGCCAAGCATTTAAGGTAAGAACATTCACTTCTTCTCTTGCGTCGATGAGGATATTTCTCAGGAGCCATCCATCAACAACTGCATTCAGAGTAATCTCTTAGTCATATTCAAGGCTGTGTGGAGAAAGTTTTGCATGTAATACCTATCTCTCACACTCTACTCCAGCACATGGTACCTTCTCCCTCAGCCATTCTCCCAGCAAGGGAATAATATTCTCTTGCCTCAACATTTTACATACTTCTTTGACCTCATCTAGCTCACTTCTTGGAACCTCATTATCCTTTTGCTGCCCCACATACCTTGATTTCTCCTTGAGACACCGTATCTCCCCTTGTAAACTCCTAATCATGTCCATAGTCTCTTGGTATACCTCTTTCTGATGGGAAGGGTCTGGGTACTTTCCATGTGCTACCTCTTCTCTGGAAACCAATGTCCTTGGTTTGGGCATCTCCTTGGCTCACTCAGCCTCTGCACGCGTTATATTTATACAGGTTCTAGCTCTAAATCATGCACCACTCTTGGCATTCATTGTGAATAATCCCTTTTTACACTCACCATAGTAGTGCCCTTATCTTTCTGGTACAACTGGTTCATATACTCATATAGTTCTAGACACTCTTCATACTTTTGCTTCTTTTCACACCACAAGCATTATAATAGATAAGGACACTCTTGTTTATAATGTTCTATGGATCCACAATTATAACATGTTGTGCATGGGAACTCACTTATTCCTCCTCCGCGGTTACCATGACCATAGAATCCTCCATGAGAAATTCTTCCACACGTGCCTCTATCTAGGTGCTCCTCATAACAGCAGCCATCACCCTTAGAACTTCTATCAAGGATGGTCTGGTGCACACCATGATAAATGGCCTTATAGATCTAGTCAATAAGCCTACAATCCTTAGTATCATGGGTTGTAGAGGTGAAAATATTATAGTAGCAAGACACATTCTTTTGAATTACACGCTTCAACAAGGGACATCTACTTGCATCATGGTCCCCATGAATAATCTCACAGTCTACGGCTACAGCGTGTACTGTCTTTCGGGGGAAAATATCCTTGGCATGCCCCTCTACTTCACAATCTGTACACTATATTCCATTGCGAGTCTCATGAGCTGAATTTGTAGATAAATTTTCTAGCTGCTTAGCCATATTAGCGATTTGAGTTTCTAGGAATGGACTAAGACTAGTATCAATGCTTCTAACAACTTCAGTGTGCAGAGTAGCTTCCAACGCCTCGCATGGGTCTGTGAAAGTCTTATGAGATAATGCTCTTCTAAATGGTGTTATCAAACCTCCAAAAAACCATTGAGTATGTTGTGAAGGGTGAATGTCATATGACAATTTTGATAGGAGAGTCTTCAACCGTGTGTCATACTCCCGCACACTCTCTACCATTCCATGTTGAATCTCCTTGAGGGCACTGATGCTCTTTTGTTCAAACTCAGGGATGTAGAATTCTAATAGGAAGGAATTTTTCAACATGGTGTAATATACCAGCATTTGATGGGGTTCATTATTGGGCCCCTAAAATATTTAATAAGTATAAAAAGGCACATGAGTGCGTAATGCCTAAGTTAAGGGGTTGGCGCACAAGGAGAAGGTAAGCAAGGTAGGGTTATATGAGGGTTTTAGAAGGACCCGTGATACACGTCGAAAGAACAAGGTATAATAACTTAACCTGTATTTGGCGTATCATGTAGGACACGAGAAAATCATGACCCACATGTGCATGATGAATGGATAACGTGTCAGCTTGATGACAGGTTGGCCTAAGAAGGAATATGCCCTGTGATGGAAACTTATAGAAGACCATCATGGCAAGAAGTGGAGAGATCAGGCCTGAAATAGCATGCTCCCATGGAGGACCACATCTGGACACTTGGAAATGGATCTGAAGCCTTAGAAAGGTGGGTTGAAAGTTCAAGGGGCCTATAAATAAAAGCACCCATAGAAGAGAAAGAAAGAGAGATCAATAGAGAGTGGAGATCTACAGAAATGCCATGAAGAGTTATATTGGGTTGGGTAGGTAAAATATAGGAGAAGGATGTATCAAGGGGCTTGAGATTATAAATTTTCTTTTTGAGAGCTAAGGAATGTAGATCTAGTTATGATGTATGAATTTGGTCTGCCATACTATGATGTTTTGTAATAGATCTAATGGATGTAATGAGGTTACCAACTTATTTGAATATGACCATTAATGATTCTGGTCCATACATATATCTTCATAGTTCTATTTCATGTATGTTTATGGAATGGATATGAATCCTTATGCAATTTACTTTCTGTTTTGGTTCAGTCCTGTAATCTGTTAAGTATCTTTCTATTTAGAATGACTGCATTGATCTAGAAGCCATTATGAGCTCTATGATGATTACATGTCTAATTTCCACTCACTCTCTTTAACTTCCTATAATATATGATGTTTCCCACTAAAATCACATAAAGGAGATAATTGGTGCCCACACGTGCCTCAGGTGAGTGCCCAGTGCCCGCAGGGTGATAGGACGATGCGCATAGGATTCCTTTATTCTTTAGTGGGTGTAAAAATGACTACATCTTGGTTCCATTTTCAGGACCTCTTTTCAAAGTTGTAGTGGGAAATATCATACATAATGATCTTTGTAATGAGTGATGACAAAGTGTTTAACTTTGGAAGGTGTTGAAACATGGTTTAAGAGCACAAAGGACAAATTTTCTTAGAGATTCAACATTGGACCTGAGTTTGATGCAAGTAGATGGGTAGAAGAGAACTTCTACCATGAATCATATGAAACTTTTTTCTGTTACTTCCCTGTAGAGTTGTATGAATGGCTCTCGGCATATGCATCTAGATCAAGCTGGTATTATAGATTATGCGCATGGACCCAAGAAGAGTATCAGAGGCTGCAAGATGCAGATCTGAAGTGGAATCATTTTAGACACTAAAATTAGGTCACACTCCCCTTTGTTCCCTCAAAAAATAAGCACCCTTCATCATATTAACCTAGCAATGGCCCCATTAGACACTAAAATTAGGTCACACTCCCCTTTGGTCCCTCAACAAATAAGCACCCTTCATCACATTAACCTAGCCATGGCCCCCTTCACTCCACTAATATTAATTTAATTAAATTAATTCATTATCCTCACCATATTTATTATTTAAATATCTTAATTGGGATAATGTACACATACATCTCACCTAGACACCTAATCAAGCCAACTCACCCTAAGACCTATTCTTAGTAAGTTGCCATAACTAACTAAGACTTACCCAAACCCTAAAAATCAATGCCTACATTCCCTCTAACCACATTCCCACATGCTTACAAGAAGCTTCCAGTCTAATCCATGGGTTAATGACATGAGATCCCAGAAAATCAAGAGGATCTCCCTAGTTTAGTAAACCTAGGAAATCCCACCTTGACCGACGCCAGTTACCCCTAACCGTCACCAGTTAAGCCGAAACTGCCTTCGGTCACCTTTTAACTCCCAAAACAACCTTATTTTTGAGGTTGGAAAACATTGGGAATTTTCCTGAGAGATAACAGATCTTTTAGATGAAAGTTTCCACAAGAACATGCATGCAAGGAAGGAGATCAAGCATTTCCTCTTGCACAAGCATCCAACAATCATCCAGCAACCATCCAACATTCACCCCAGCACAGATTTGATCTAACCAAGCAAAAGAGAATGCACATGCAGCCCATGCAGGAGCTTTCCAATGTTTGGTGATCCTCAGTAGCATTCAACCCCTTACCAGCACCTTCATTCATCACTCACAGGCACCCAGGACCAGATTTCAAGTAAGTGGAACAGTTTACTCCTCTGGTTCATTTATTCCATCATTGTATTGTCCTTCTTTGTTTCCCTAGCCACCCACTGACCTCCTTTAATACTCACCCCTCCATATACCCATTAAAACCTCACCAAACCCCACCCAAACAGCCTAATACCTCTTTCCAACCAATCAATTCCTTGTGCAATCATAAGGGAGATCCAGAGCCCATTCTGTGGCATTCCCAGTATTCCACAGTAACCGGCACTGGTTTTCCCCAACCGGCATCGGTCACCCTTAACTGGCATCAGTCTCTGTATTTACCCATACAACCCAGAACAGTGACCTATCCACCTATTCCCACATCACCCTTAATCACCTGTGACCTGCCTGAGACCTCTGTCAGACCTGCAGAGACCCAGAACCAGTTACTTGACCTTTGGATCTTATTTTAACTTAGCCTGTTAGATTAGATCTTTCTTATTGTATTTTGGATGAGATACCCAAATCATTTCAATTACGATAGGATTTACTTTATTACCCACATTAAATTATTTTAAACAGTGGACTGACAGCCATCTAGGAAGTACCACACTTCCTGGATCTAGCACACGCTAGGCAGTTCACTGCACATATTGTTTAACTCTTTCTGGTGGTCTTGCTTTCCATTACAGGTAGTTCCTCCTAGCCAAAAGGAAGCTCTCATGATCAGCTGTGGATTCAGAAGTTATACACGTGTAACAACCAACCAACCAACATTTAAACAGGTATTCCTCCTATGCCCGTTACCCTATCTGTTTCATCAATATTTCAAAGAAACGTCTAAGAATCAGGTGAAACATTTTGGCACGCCCAGTGGGACCCATCCAGGGTTCCTTGCATTTTATTCATTCCTAGGAAAAGTTGTGTTTGTTTCCCTTCTGAAAAGCATGCACATCAATTTTCTTCCTTGGTAACCCTCTTTTTCTTTCTATTTTCTCTAAAAGAAACCTTTCTTTTGGTGTACTTAAAAAGAATCATTTCTTCTTGTTTTCGGCATTCTAGTGAAAGAGCATCCCTCTTCCTATTCATCCATTTGTGTCATCGAACTTCATATTTCGATTTGGGCTTAAAATAAGTGCATTGCATTCTGATTTATCACATTAGCTCACATTAATTGAGGGCAACCTATACGCTGGAAGTCATTCCCAGCTGATGGTTGACAAATGAATCGTAGAAAGCACATCTCTCTCTCTCTGAGTCTTGCCACATTACACAAATTCAAAACAAATACATATTCTTAAACAACATCTTTCCTGGGAATGCCTGTCAATGATCACACTGATCTTGAGGATTGGCAGGTACTCCCCAACTCGCTACTCTGTCGAGTCATACTTCAGAGAGAAGCCCACCCCCACCATAACAAACCTGAAACCTCACCTTGTAGATCTCCTTTTTTGTAGGAAGCCATCCTCACCAAAAAATTCTATTTTACAGTTCATGTGTCAGTCCTTAAATAGCTTAAGCTAAACAAACATAATAGAAAAGGCACTCTTAGGATCACATTTTTCTTAGTGTTTCTGCTTGGCTTGCATTTTGAGGTGAGAGGTCACGTTCTTCATTTATTTTTGTTTTTCCTCGCACGCTCCTCATCATAGTTGGTGTATTCCAGCTTCATCTGAGTGTGCCTGGACCATATTCTCATCATTCTCAGAATTTTGGGTTTGATTCCCCATCATATTTTAATTCACAACCACTTTTCTTTCATCACTATTTCAATTTCACAGTGACCGGTGTTGGTCCAGTGACCGTCGTCGGTTACCCTCCCACCATCATCGGTTATACCCAACCGGCATCGGTTCTAGGTCCTTTTGTTAACCTACCCAAAAGGACATTTTATTCATCTTCTTCAGCTTTTCAGAGTCCCTATCACTGCTATCATTCCCATTGACCTTTTAAAACTCATCAGGTTTGGCATACCTATCAGATTTGACCTTATATCTTGTTTTTGACCCACTGTTCACTCTCCACAGTGACCGGCCACAGTTACCTGCGACCGGCGTCGGTTTACCCTAACTGGCATCGGTTAGCCTGTGTCATTTTCCAGCCAACATTTGGTACCTAATCCACTTTTTACCACCTGTTTCACCTGTCCCTGCTATTTTTCTGTGTCATTTACAGAGAAGCGGCCCAACCTGATCAGTACTGGTTCACATGGTGCTGACCCAAAGACAAGCAAGCGCACTCGTATTCCATGCCAGTTGTCAACCACTCCCACCTAGTCCTTCACCACCTTCCATTTTATCACCAGCCATGGATCCCATCCAACCTATCACTATCGCTACCGGAGATGAGGAGTTTGCATGACTCCTTGACCAAAACCCTGCCGCCTTGCAGTTTTATCTTTCCCACTCATCCACTCGAGATGCCTCGGGTCAGTTGATATATGACATGCCCATATCTATCCCTCTGACTCTCACTCCCACTCCTGCATCAGCCCCATCTGGCTCCGTGCTACCCACATCTACCTTACCCCCAGTCATTTTTCGTAGCTAGGTCCTATACCCACTATGACTGCCACGTCTGCTACCTCCATTGCACCCACCACATCCACCATACCTTTAACAACCACCCAAAATGCAACCTCATCCACCCCTAATGTCTCTGCATATACCCGTAGCTACATTACCACCTCCGATGTCAGTTAGCCCTACCCCTTTTCAGAACATGGTCCTTTCCATTCCACAATCGTTACCCCTATTGCCACTAGGGTTACCATGACCCTTCCACCCCCGTATATGTACTATCAGTAGCCTCTTGTTTCATCTATTATTCACTCCAGGTACATACCCCCTATTTCACTGCCTTCTTCTCAATCAACCTACATGGAGCGCCATATACTGGAGTGCTACCCCCGTTATATGCCCAAAACCAACCCTCTCACACTACAAGAGGCACCCAATCATCGCAACCTACCAACGACCTCATCAAATTGATGTTGGATAAGATGCAAACATTTTAGGCATCAGTTTCTGACTCCCACAACACTCTCACCTACGATGAGATTTGCAACAGAGCCCATCCACCCATCCATTCCTATTCATCCATACCCCGTACATTGGGAGATGCCTAAATTCAACCACTTCAATAGCAAGGAAGACCCGCAACAACATTTGTGGTCATTCAAACATGGGTGCTACCTAATCGCGCACAATGATGCTTTGCTCTTGAGGACCTTTCCCATGTCTTTGACTGGACCTACATTAGATTGGTATAGTGGGTTACCTAGACACTCTATATTTTCATTTAATCAGGTAGCCCAAGCCTTCTTGGATCATTTCTCCATCAATATCATCAAGAAGGTTACCATGACCAACCTATACTCCACGCGTCAGTATGAGGATGAATCTATCACAGATTTTGTCACTCGCTGGCATAGCCTGATTAATCAGCTCACCTTCCAACTACCACAAATAGAACTCATCGAGCTCTTCACGTGGGCTTGTGCTAGACATATCTCACCAACCCTGTAGGTTCAAACTTTCTGAACCTTCAATGAAGCATTCACCATGGCACGAAAGCTAGAGATTCGGGCCATCGAAGAGAAGAAAATCCAATTACGCAATAAGAATTTGGCATTCAAGTTGAATGATACCTCTTCTTCTTCCAAACCACAAAACAATTATTCAAAGGCCAAGGGCACCACTAACACAGTGGTACTCAAGGCCGGCCCAGCTCATCCATCAAATCAGGCTACCCCCTCATCTAATATCTCACCCATCCAGACTTTTCAATTCAGATGAGAACAATGGAAATACACCCCAATCAGGGAGCCTTACTCTTCTGTCTTAGAAAATCTTATCAAAGCCAGGGGCCATCACCCTTCCACCTATAAAACCACACACTGGTTTTGACCCTACTCCCCCATGCCCGCATGGTATAAAGAACATGACTTCTGTAACTATCATCGAGTAAAGGGTCATAGTGATGGTAATTGCATCACTTTCAAAAACATTGTCCAAGAAATGCTCGAGAAAGGTGAGTTAACCATGGATAATCCTAACACACCTACCAACCAAAACCTACACATCTTCAAGAAACCATTTCCTAATCATGCCCCTTCATCTGATCAAACTGGTGAGGCCTCAACTCATGATACCCATACCCGTGAGGTCCACGCTATTTTTAGTGACGCACCTGTTGCTTCCCAATTACCCCATATTCCATCCATAGAGGAGATTCTAGCCCAAAATCCTCCTTCCACATCAGAACCAACCTCCCCTGTTCCTTCACCCACAGAGGAACACCTTTCACCTCCTTCCTCACCTATGGAGGAGTCTTTCACTAACATCGAGACCATTTCACCTTTGGCTTCTCCACTTAGAGAACCGATACCCACAGTACTTCTTTAGTTCATGGAGGATACTTGTTTGCCTCCTCCACCCACAGAGGAGCTCCCATCATCTCCTCCACCTATAGAGGAGCACCTATCATCTCCTCCACCTATCATAGACCCAGTTGAGATACCTTTTCCTCTTGGTGCAGCATTCTCCATCAGCTACCCAAGATCCTGCAGACCTACTTTCGGCTCTCTTACCCACGGAAGCTGAAGCTAGCCAATTCCCCATCTCTAAGACACATTTTATGGGAATTTCCATTAGGTCCTCATCAATTCCACCTACAGATGTGTCATTCTCACATTTGGTCAATCACTTAGATTATGTGGATAGGGCCTTACTTTGGGGGCACCTTTTGCTTCCTGTCTCAATGCAGATGCAGATGTCACTTGCTGATACTTCCACTATCTATCCAAAAATATTTCAACCAATCCAAACAAACACAACTACCTCTATCACAACTTCTTCCATGACACCCATCATAGCTCAACATACACCCTTACCCATAACTCAAACTACATCTAAACCCAAACCCACACCTACAACATCTTCCTCGACTAAACCTATTACCACCTTAGGGGTCACCCCAACCACTAGTCTTACTCATCCACCTATCAAAATTGATTTAGCTACATCCTCCAAAGTCAACACCACACCTACTCTGGCACCCAAACAGAAGAACCAAACCCATAGACCTCATAGCCCAGCTGTGCCAATCACACCTGCACCTGTCCCATCCATCTTAGGACCTCAGCTTCCCAACATGGTTAAGAAACCTCCACCCATCAATAAACCAAAAACACAACAGCCCATCCCTTCCTTGCAAACCTCTAACCTACCCAGGTGCCCAACATGACTTACACCCACACCTGCAACATCTTTACCACCCATACCTCCAATACTTTCTGCAACTTCTTCACTACCCACTACACTTCAGTCTTTGTCTCTCACACCCCCTGCACAACCCGCATCATCTACCTTCACAGCACCTCCGTTATCCCCCTGGGTAACTCACCCTCTTCCCCCATCTGCTTTTCCTTCTAGATCTCGTGCACCCATATCACCTTTACCCAAGAAGGTGCAATCCAAAGACAAAACTCCACTACCTCCCAATAAGGTAGTCAAAACAACCACACACCCTCCTGCCCATTCATCTACCATACCCCTACCTAGACAAACATGACTGACACCCAAGATCACGCCAGCACCCAAAACCATAGCTCAACCTACTCCCCCTCCTACGAGGATTGTTCCTCAACAATCAGTCATACCTACACCCAAACCCACTTTCACCTCTCATTGCGACCCACTAGCGGGGTCCTATGCCAAAAATTTTAACCAACCTCCTTGAGACTTCTATTATCACATTACCGCCACTCAGACCTTACGACCCCCTCAAACCCAAGCCAAAAGGGTTTGATGACACTAAAATTTGTGCCTACCATCATGTGCCAGGGCATGATGTGGAGAACTACAAGGCCTTGAAAACCATCCTTATCTAGTTGTGTCCTCTGGAAGCCAACTTTGATGACAATGACCTTCTTGATGAGGACCCTGATGCACCAACACCCATTACCACACTAGTCCTTCCTTCATTACCCACTCCACAACCACGACCTCCACCACTCCTAGAACCACCTCCAAGATTTGAAATTAACATGGTTCATATCAGAGAACTTGCCACACCATCACCCAAATGTCATTGCACCTAGCTCACCTCACAGGGTTTTTCTCCTCCAGTAGGTTTTTTCCTATCATGTCATTATACCACTCACCCTACACCTTCTCCATTTGCCAACTCCCCTCAGATCAACATGATCCACGTTACTACCCGTGCTCAGAAGGATAAAGGTAAAGAAAAGGTGACTGACCCACCAACCAATCCTATACCCAACATACCATCTGCACCCATACCTAAAATCACTATCCACAGCCCCACATACCCCATTTCTAATGGAGTCACACATCACACCATGCTCAAACAATTACACCAATCTCCCCTCAAAATGTCCTTATATGACCTCATCCAAACCTCAGAATCCCATCATCAAGCTCTCATGGAGGTTCTTCAATCTATTGAGGTTTTACCCAATGACCCTACACCCATAGCCTCCATTATCACACCCCATCATGTAGCCTCTCTCACCAAATTACCACCTTTATCCACACCGCACCCTACTCACTAAGTAGCCTCCCTTAGCTTCTCAGAGGAAGAGATCGCACCACACCAAATGGATGACCCAGACCCAACCCTCTTCATCTCTATCCACATCAATGATATACGTGTATGACATGTAATGATTGATGGGGGTGCTAGCATTAACATCATTTCATCCCATGCATTCTCAAATGTGCATACCTGAAAATTGCATGCATAAACATCCTGTCATGTTGCATTCATTCAATGACACTATCACCTCCACATTAGGCACTATCATCCTCCACATTCACATGGGCCCCAACACTATCCCAGAATTATTTTACGTCTTGGAGGGGGAATTCCAATATAACTTGTTGCTTGGCAGACCCTGGATTCATGTCATGGGTTGTGTTCCTTCCACTTTGCATCGTTGTGTAAAGTTTGAACATGAAGGACACACCTATACCATTCCAGCTGATCCATCACCTTTTAAAACATGCAACATGCTTTACTGACCTAATGACATGCTTATACCCATTAAGGCATCTACCTCCACAACCACTACCACTTCACCTACACTTCCGCTTACCAGTACAGTCGCCACCTCCACCGCACATACCTCTTCCACTCCTACCACTGCCACAACCTCCACGGCCAACCCATCAGTCTCCCAATCTATTAACTCCACCTCCACATCAACCTCTGACACATCATCTATTCCCACTACCCACATACCAACCACCGATCCCTTGGAAGGTGTTTTTCAACACCTCACTCTGGGGGAGTATCACCTATATAGTGTCAACACATTTCTTACTCCACAAGAGTATGGAAGTCTTCACCAACACCCTCGCTATGATCACCACATAGGAGAATGCCTCCTTTATGGTCCTCCTCACCTTCGTACCAGTCTCACCTATGGGGGACTTGATACTACCACTTACACACCCGAACCACCATCACAAACCCACCCATTTTCCACTGACTTCCAGTCTCTCACCAATCACCATTTTTCCCACACCTTCTTGCACTGATGTGCATGGAAGGGTTTTGGTTTTGGATTTTACAAGCAAGGCTGCCATACCATTATTCCATGTACCACCCACAAACATAATGACCGTAGTGGTATCAGCTTTCCTGAACCACCTACCAAACAGGCCCGCATTGAACTCATCAAGGACATCAGCCCTTCTCCACCTTCTTCACCCGCTCCGCCTTCATCACCACCTTCACCGAATGGAGTCGATGGATCCTGAATCTATCCCTCCTAACTTTTTTTTTCATAAACACCATTTCATTGGGGCCTTTGACTTATCAACGCGTGAGGGCGAGGCCCCTTCCACTCTTCCCTTCATGTATCTTGAAATGATCGATGATGATACACCTTTAATTAACATCGTTCAATGTCAGGATGATGAATCCATACTCACCTACCTTGGTGTAGAAGACTCATATATTCATCATTCATTACCCTCTGAGATGCAAACCATGTTGAATGAATCGACTATCGAGATCAACATTCATACTCAGGATGACCCGCACATCCTAAAGATCGGTCAATCTTTAGATGTTGCTGAATAGGAAGCCATCACTTCTTTTCTCAAAGATCATAACCATGCTTTCGCTTGGTCTTGCACATACATGCCTGGTATTGACCCCACCATAGTGGTCCACAATATCATAACCATTCCCGATGCCAAACCCATCAAACAAAAGCTGAGGAAAATGCACCCTCGTATTGCCCTTCTTTTCAAAGAAGAGCTTCAATGCCTTCTTTCCATTTCCTTCATATTACCCATTGATTATCCTCATTGGATTTCTAACATTGTCCCTGTCACTAAGGTGACAGGGGGACTCTGCATTTGCATGGACTTCCATGACCTCAACCTAGCCTACCCAAAAGATGACTTTCCCTTACCCAGTATTGATCAACTGGTTGACCTTACCACTGGTCACGAGATGCTATCACTCATGGATGGCTTCTTGGGTTATAACCAAATCTTGCTTTCCCCAGAAGATCAACACAAGACCTCATTCATCACCCCTTGGGGGACCTTCTGCTATTGAGTCATGCCTTTTGGCCTTAAAAACACTGGTGCCACATATCAGCGGGCTATGACTTACATCTTCCATGATATCATGCATCATATATTGGAAGATTACATGGATGATATTTTGGCCAAATATAAATGCACACTCCGAACACCTTGCCATCCTCAAAACCATTTTTGACCGTCTCATTCAATATTGTGTTTTCCTTCAGCCTAAGAAGTGTATCTTCACGGTCCTCTCAGGAAAAATCCTGGTCTTTATCATTTCCTTGCATGGTATAGAAGTTGACCCTAATAAAGTCAAGGCCATTCTAGAAATGCCTCCACCCACTAACCTTAGAAAACTCCATAGCCTACAAGGTAAATTGTAGTCTATTCACCATTTCATTTCACAATTATCTGATCGGTGTCAACCATTTCATCATCTGCTCAAGAAGGATGTCTCCTTTAAATGGGATGATGACTGCCACAAAGCTTTTGAGGCCCTAAAATAATACCTTCTCCAACCACCCATACTCATTCCACCTAAAGACGATCAACCTTTCTACCTATACATCTCAGCTACCGATCACTCCTTGGGAGCCATGCTCGCTCATCATGATGAACAACATAGGGAGCAGGTGGTTTATTACATAAGCCACTCTTTTGGATTATGAAACCCAATACACCCATCCCAAAAAACTTTTCTTAGCCTTAGTTTTCGTTGCCACCAAACTCCGCCATTACCTACTCAACCACAAAACCTATGTTGTGACCAACACTGACCCCTTACACTTCATGTATGCCAAACCTTACCAAAATCAGTGTGCCGCACGCTGGCTTATGCTTTTAGCTGACCTTGACCTCAAATTCATTCATCAAAAGTCCATCAAGGGCCAAGCTATTGCTGACCAATTGGCCAATGCACCTATTTCTGGGGATCAACCCTCTAATTTTGACTTTCCAGATGAGTCAATTGCTACCCTTTCCCTAGATGAACCCCCTTACCAAATGACACTCTTCTTCGATGGTTCCAAGTGTCAGCATGGGGGTGGGGCTGGTATTATCCTCATTCCACTTGATGGTGAACCCATGCCTTTGTCTTTCAAACTTGATTTTGAATGCACAAACAATATCACCGAATACGAAGCACTCGTATTAGGTCTCCAAGCCGCCTATGCCCTAGATGTCAAATCAATCAACATCTTTGGTGATTCTCAATTGGTCATAAACCAAGTCAATGGTATATACCAATGTCGTAATGAGATACTTCAAAATTATAAACATCATGTAGACATACTTTTGACCACCTTTGACCGTTACGCCCTTCAAACCATCCCACGTTCAACCAACAAATTTGTAGATACCATGGCCTGCTTAGCTTCCCAAATACCTGCTTCGCCCACTAATTCTAAAATATTTTTCACCATACAATGACTCCAATCACCTTCTTATCTACCTCATGATGTTTACTCCATCAGAACCATCGCCCTTGACCCGAGTGACCTTTGGTACAAATAATACTCTGACTATCTTTCTCTCTCCATCTTACCTCCTTGATCTCACCCGTAACAGACAATGTGCCTTCCTTAAAAAGGTTTCTCATTACATCATCATGGGGGGCCTCCTCTATAAGCATGGATTTGATGGTATTCTCTTACGATGCCTCACAAGTTCTGAAATTCCTTATACCATTAAGGAGGTTCATGATGGCATATGTGGAGGTCACTTCAGTGGCCTTGCTGTTGCTAAATGTATTCTTCACCTAGGCTATTACTGGCCGACCCTTAACCATGATTGTTGCGACTATGTCAAGCATTGTGTAAAATGCCAACAACATGCCAACCTTCATCACACACCCAGTCACACCTTACAGGTCACCTGTGACCTTTGGCCATTCTCTCAATGGGGTTTGGATCTTGTCAGAGAAATCAATCCCCATTCTTCCCAGTGCCATCAATGGATCATCACTGCTACCGAATACTATACAAAATGGGTGGAAGCCATACCACTCATCTCCATGAAAGCTGAGAAAATATGTGAGTTCATCAATCATCACATCATTTGTCACTTTGGTGTTCCTCATCACCTCATCACTGACAATGGAAAACAATTCAAAAACAAAACCCTGTAAAAACTTTGTGCCTTAGGTATTCAGCTCAGTTTCTCATCACCTTATTACCCACAAACCAATGGCCAAGCCGAATCCACTAACAAAACCCTAAAAAAAATTCTTATGAAAGTGGTTAATGATACTGGGAAGGATTGGCATACACACATTCCTTTTTCCCTATGGGCATACCACACTAGTATTCACACTTCCACTTCCACCACACCATTTTCTTTGGTCTACGGTACTGAGGTGGTTCTACCTCTCGAAGTCTAGATTCCCTCACTCCACATTTCTCTCCATGACATGCTCAATGATGATGAATTTTGTCATGACCATTTAGCACAACTAGAGTTATTAGATGAACATCATCTTAACACTCTGGATCACCTTCAAGTTTACCAAAAATGTATCAAACGTGCCTACGAAAAACATGTCCATGAACAAACCTTCCAAGTTGGTGACCTTGTCCTGAAAGAAAATCAACATGTAACCAAAGCAAAAAAAGTAAATGGGGAAAATTTTCTCCTAATTGGCTTGGACCATACATCATGACTCATACTTATGGATCAGGTGCTTATCGTTTATCTTCACTCGATGGTAAACCCAAACCTGAGCCCCTTAATGCCTTACATCTTTGACCATTTTATTGTTGACTTTTAGTCCTACCTCACCTTTTGTCTCTTTCCATGCTCGTCCCTTGAGCGCTATCCACTTCATACACCTCACCAATGATTAAACAAGAATCATGTGAGTACCCATCACTTGTTATCTTCTCTTGAATATGTGTACCATGGCACTGCACATAGCATGATTCTCATGGATACTTTTCATCTACCTTTAGATGAGATCCCATGGTCGTTTCACCCTACTTTTTGAACAAGAGTCCTCTTCTTCACCTTAGTCTTTTCCATGACTTCAAAGCCCCCACATGGGACCCAACTCCTTGAGTCAAACTTCTAATCAAAAGATGACTCCCTCAAAAGGACATCTTCCTCTCAGCAATCACTGTTGTAAATAGACTGCTCCCTCGAAGGACAACTATGTAAAGCTAAAAAAAAAAAAAAAGAGAGAAGAGAGAAAAGTGGAAGCTTCCCACATCGATCAGCTTCACGAAGACCTCAAGGAGTTAAATTCCTCATCCCATATAGACTTCCCACATCGATCAGTCTATCTCAAACTACAAGTCAAAACAAAAAACATTTTTAGTCATGGACTTGCCCATTGTGATCTTGGATCTCTTTCCCAAAGAGCATGCTACCTCATACCATATAAAAAATTAACCACCTTTCACCCTTCTTACCATTCTCACTCCCATTTCCTCCTACCTCAAGGGACCTCTTGGAACTTAGACATTTGGTGATCATGTGACTACTTTTCACCATAGAACAATCAATCATGCAATGTCTTTAGGGTCTTACGTTCATCACCTCCTCCAAGGTGTGATCTACTTGGTATGATCCTAGCCAATCAGGTGGCTTTATTGCCCCCTCTTATCTTTTAGCCATCTTTGTTTATGTTTTGATTACCTTAAACAGGACTTGGTCCTCGATGCTTACCTTTGGGGTAATCTATCTTCTTCTTTTACCACAATCAACATCACCTATATCACTTTACCTCTAACCCACCCACACCTAACAGCCCAAAACCCAAATCATGCCTAAAACCTACCCACTCATTTTTCCTACTTCATCATATTCTTCCCTAGCTCATGGGAGAACTACATCGGCCTGAGGTCCCTTTTCATCGGGACTATGTAGGCAGCACTCTGAGGGCATGGGGCCCTTGGAGGTTAGCTCAGCCACTCTCTACCCTAAACAATTCATCTTTTATCTTCCTAAAATTACATCATACCCCACTTAGTTTCCCTTTTATATCCAAAATTGGAAATTAAACCACATACATAACAAGTTGCTTCATATTTTAATCCTCATCACAACATACATTTATTATGACTACTATTTCTCTACCATCATCATGCATGTCTTATACCACATCTCACATATGACCCATATTATCATTCATTATACAAATTAATGAATCACAACTTCACCTACTTTTAACTCAACCATGCCTAACACCATGCCTACCTGACTCCACCATGCCTAAACAAACCTGACTCAACCATGCCTACTCGACCATGCCTAACCTAACTCAACCATGCCTAAACATGACCTGACTCTAACCTCAACCATGCCTAAAACATGACCTGACTCGATCCATGCCTATGACCTGACTCAATCCATGCCTAAACCAAACCTAACTTCATCATGCCTAACTCACCTAATTTCCATCCATATCAAAACAACAAATCAAAAGTCTCATCCAAACATCAACAAATAAAAAATCTCATGTATCTCATCATATAAATAAATGTGTATCTCAATACAACATACATGGCTATCCCATCATGTCCATCATCTCAAAATTGTCAGCACGTAGGCTGATACTCAATACAAAATGTCATCGGCACACAGGCCGGTCTCATATACAATAAAATAATGAACCAATACAAAATATCTTTGGCACGTAGGTAGGTATATGCTCAAAATATACAACAAAAACTCTCGTACATCCTCACTATCTTTAGCACGCATGCCGGTATATATCAAAAAAAATGACTATAATACATCAAAAATCAAAAGCCACATATCAGGCATCTCAGTGGATATCCTCCATCTCTGTATCACCTATACCCTCTACCTCCTCCACCCCTATCTAGTGACCTGCTAGCATCTCCCCACCCATCATAGGTGGTGGCTGAGTCCCTGCTGGCACCTCACCTAGAGCTGGTCTCTGTGCGCTGGTAGCCTCTCCCTGATCTAGCCTCAGAGCTCGATGGCCCCCTGTGCTCTCCACACTATGAGTGTG
This sequence comes from Taxus chinensis, assembly GCA_019776745.2. Lineage (NCBI taxonomy): Eukaryota > Viridiplantae > Streptophyta > Pinopsida > Cupressales > Taxaceae > Taxus > Taxus chinensis. The sequence continues at coordinate 34,771,203 of CM034157.1, read as the reverse complement.
GGATCTAGTCCTCTCACTCGACACCTACTGTTCCTAGTAATCTCCATAGGATAGAAAGTCTATCTCGGCCATCATCATCTGTTCCTAGTAGTATCTAGTCTCACCTAGATCATCTCGTAACCTAGATATAGGCACAATCTTTGGTGGCCCCATAGGCCTTGACCCCTGTACCTATCCTCCAGGACCCTATCCCACTCTTTCCTATGAACTGGGACCTGGTCCCAGTGCCTGTGGTGGTGCCCCCTACCCCTGTGCCTATATTTGGGCCTATAAGGCCCCAATCTATGCCTAGGATATGGCCAACTGGCCCTGTAAACCTGCCACTTGTGCCTGTAAGGCTGCCACCTGACCATCATCCTCCTCTCCATCTCCATCCCCACCACCAACCATCTGGGTCTGCAGACTAGCCACATGTACATGTAGCTCTGCTACCTCTACCTCTGAGCTTGCCAATTATGTATGTACCATACCCAACTGGGTAATCAGAGTAGCAACCTGCCCCTGTAGGGCGTCTCTCTGCACCATGATGGTGGCTAGATCTGGCTACCCCGGTCTAGGTGGTATGGCTCATAAATGCACCACCCACCACTATCTGTGACCCCGACATCATCTATCTACCAGTCCACTACCTGCTCCTCCTGCCCTGTGGGCACTGTCAGCTATGGTAGAGGTAAGGGCCTCTCCATGTTGTCTCTCTAGTACTTTGGGAAGGGCAGAGGTATGTCCTATAATAGCCCAAACTACCTCTTGACTTTGTCCACCGGGATCATCTCGTGCTCCCTGACACGGTGACCCTGTATCCATCTCAATAGTTGGAGCTCAGCTAGCTCCTCATGCATATGCCTATATGAGGGGAATCCCACATACGGCCTCCATATAATGTCCACTCCAGACAACCCCTCCAATAACTGACCAGAAATAGGCCACATCATGTGTGGGCATGTCTGATCTCCACTCTCCAATAGCTGTCACCCATCGCTTGTACCCCACCCACACAAATATCGGTGGGAATGCATCTTCTCGGGGCATCCCTACTGGCCACACACAAACTATGTGCTCATAAGCCCAACAATGTAGTAAGAAGGTACAACATAGGCTAAACCTACACAGCCACCCATATGCCCATAACTCTCTGTACAGTTGTACTAGGAATTCTAGCACCCAGGAAAAGCGGGTCTCATCTATCATCATGTCTATGGATTACCCCATCAATGATCCAGGGAAAATCTTTTCCCCACCCTCTGCATCTGGAAGTGCAAAGCAGCACACTACAAAAACCATCCATCAAAATCTAACCAACTAGCCTTGTCTCCTCATGAACGGGCTCTCGTACAAATAATACATCATTTAGAAAACACATTCTATGCCAATCAATCTTATAACCTATAACCGTATGCAACTGTAATGACTCGGTATCTTTCAATCTCTCATTTCATGACTCGATTTCAATCCGATCTCTCATGCTAATCTGAACACATAGTGTATACTACGTATACTTGGTTACTTACCCTATTCCAGGTTCCGAGTGATCTGTTTAAAGAACCTATCTGAATATTTGTTACCAATATTCATCCGACATCACGTTCTACTAAACTAGGTGATATAGGACAACGCAACCAGCATCTTGTGATACTTTGGCCAAAGATTTTCAACATACTTGTCTATGTGATTATTCCTAGATGGCATACACGTCAATGGAATACGTCCTTCACCTCACTCTTCTGTTATCTAGAATGGTCTTTACTGACTTCTGTCAGTCCACTTGTCCAAGATTTTATCCTAACCCAGATTAGTGACATGATTTAGTATATTGGATCATTCACGTTAACTAAGGGTATTTAGACATATTCAATCGACCTAAGTCAATTGAATGTGCCTACTTACCCCTAGTTAGTGAGAGTCATCCCCTATACTAGATCATATTTCTAATTCAGCCTAGAAGGAAACCAAGTACAAGTCCCCAACATATGTAGGTCTGGATGGTCAAATGCAGAAGGGTGTTGCCACATGTCAACTGCAATACTGTATCTTCGAGAAGACCTTAGTCTTCTCAAAGGTACAGTTCTGCAGTTGGCGTGTGCCAACATTTGCCAGAACTACCTCATCGAGATGTACATACTTCAAGGAGAACGTTAACATTTAGTTAATTAGTGGATTAAGATTCATTTTACATATCCTTGCGAAACGTTATAATCCACACTCCTTAAGTTCTTTTCCAAAATCTGATTCAATTAATCATTAAAGAACTTACTTAACTTAAGATTTCTTTTTAAGTTCATTTAATTGGCTTAACAAGTAGTTAACCAAAAATAGGACAACAACATCATAAGTTCCATTTAAATGCAACTTATCCATTCAAGAAGGTGTAGTAACCACATAGGTTTACCTAAGTAGACTTCATTGAAATGAAGTCTAATGAATTAACAATCATATCACCTTTCCTTTTGTTTACATTCAATTTGAAAGAGGAAGAGTCTTCCTCTTTATGATTAAATTTTAGGATTTATCACCCTTATTATCTTTTACAATTTCTTTAGTTTTACTGCATGTTTATTACATCATATTACCATGTTAAATTGTTTAGATAAAGAACATCATATTCTACAACTTATCAAGTTGTATCTTAATTAGGGAGTTTGAACTAAATTCCCTTTATCCAACATATCAAAAGATATCCAATTAAGTATATAAATAATATGAATAATATCAACAAGATAGAATTCCATTTCTTTCATAAAGGTAACACCAGATAGTTTACACAATCCAATGCAAGTAAGTTTTCAACTTTCAATTCATCTTTGTAAACTTATATAATTACAATACTATGCATTTTAGGCATACTGCCAATACAACAGTCCTTTCAACAAGAATACAAATTCTCTTTTTAAATACAACTCAAGAAAGAAATAAGAATTCTTCACAAGAATCAAACTTAAATCAGCCAATGTATCATATAAGTTTTGCCTTCTTTTACCACTTACGAAATCCATCTGCAAAAATTGCTAGCATGGGTCAGTTCAAAGAACTGAGCATGATAAGTACCAAACATTAAAACTAAATGCTTTCGACTAATTTCTCCATTAAAACAACTCTGCTTTAATGAAACAATTAATATATCATACATAAAAGCATAAGTAATAACAATCAAAATAAATGCATTAATAAAACTGAATTCACCTTTTAAGAAAGGACATAATATATTTCACAACATCTGCCTTACCAATTAAAGTTTAATTGAACCTATCAATTATCTTTTAAACAATAATAGTTCATCATATCATTATTTCCTGATTCTATCATCTTAGAACACAACATTTATCTTCACCAAAGACAAAATAAGTGTTTACATTTCCTGTTCCACAAACCGGAACATCTAATCTCTTCCTACATTACTTCTTCAAATGAAATAAATAAGGAAGACCAAACAAATATAAAATCTCTATTTCAAGAAGTCAATTATTTCATTTCATTGTACTTAATAAACAAATTCCCTTTCTAATCCAAACAACTTAGTTCCTACACTAATTTCCAGAAAAGAGAGAACAAGATCATTTCCAAGTAAGAAGAAGACATACTACAAGTCCCTTTTGCATTCCTTATTATATAGAACATAAGTTTCATATTTCAGTTTCAAATAAATAAACAGAAAAGTACAGAAACAACACACTGCCCAAGATTCACATTTCCTTTCTTATTTTAAAAGAGGTAATAACTATCTCCAATAAGAGTAGAGACTAAAATAGATAAACAAATTCAAAGAACCTAACAGTCAGAAAAGAAGAACGAAACGTTCATTATAAATTCAAAAGTTAAGATCTCAAAGAGAACTTTATAAGAAGGAAAGTCTTGGTCAAACACTCTTCCCAAATTTCTTTCAGTAAGTAGTTTCCAAAAATAGAGTTCAGAACTTAAACAGTTAACAGGATACAACCCAACAATAGCGGGTTTCATATCAATAAAAGAAAAATCAGACAGAACTCAGAGTCCAAAATCCAAGTTGCCATAACAAACACAGAACTTCACTTACAGCTCAAGACAACTCAATGATTAATCATGGTTTCAGGGTAACGTTCAGTTCCCATTCAAATTTATATTCAAAATGAAGGAGACTCATAACAAGTTTAAAACCAAACCCCAGAATCAATCAAGAATTTAAAAAGAAAGTATCAAAAAAACATACAAGTGTAGTATTGAATATGAGCTCCCAATGATAGCCAAATCAATCATATTGAAGGATAAATCATTCAGCACAAAAACCACAAACAAATCTTCCAAAATTTCTCACATTACCCACTATCCCATTCCATTTATTTATAGTAACAAGAACTAAATGCTAGATTTAACAAACGAAACCCGAATACCATTTTAACTCAAACACGAGCCCAAAACAAGCTCCATGAAACACAAGTTCCAATACAGGTTAAGGTGAAACAGGCTCCATAAGCATTGGCTCAACCAAACATGAGTTGGTTATAACTTAATCAACAAGAGCCCATAACAACAGTCTCAAAACACACAGTCCCATATCCTTAGTTCAAGCAAAAAGAACTATAGTGCAAGATTTTAAAGCAACAAACAAACACGAATTACAAATTTAACCAAAACAACACAGTTTCACACATGGTCAACAGAAACACTATTTTCCAATGGAGTTTAATCACCAAGAGGCTACAGTACAGCTCTAAACAAAATGAAACTGAGCACAACTACAAAACACGAGCTTCCAAACAAGCTCAACTCCAACATGATCAAGATGAACTTAAAGTTCAAAACATCAAGAGTCTCATTAGAAGCTAAAACTCAACACGAGTTTCATATTTAGTCTGAGTTCAACACAATAGTCAGAATACAACTTAGATGAAACATGAATTTAAACAAGTTCAAGCCCAACACGGACAAGATTAAAACTAAAACGAACACAGTTTTTACAAGCTAAAGCTCTACACGAGCATCAAATTCAAACTATATCTCAACATGGTACAAATTCAAACTTCAAACAAGAACAGACAAGAACCCAGATTTCATAAAGTTCCTGGTCATGGCATAAAATAAAGCAACGAAGGTCTGTTCCACTTAACACTTCATATTCCAGTTCCAAAAGACAAGCAGAGCTACAAAATCAAGATTTACATGCATGATTCACTAATAAAACACAAATGAAGTTTCCAAACTTATCATTATTTTTGCAGTGGGTTTCATACCCCAATTTCACAAAATATCATAAACCCAGCAAGACAAATAACCAGTTAAAACATGCAAGCCAAGAATATCATATAAGCAGAGTTCATTTAAAGAAACATTTCGAAGAAAGCAAGAAATCTTAATGGTTAGAGCCTATCATGCCTGATAGCGCTTCTGCCAAATCGAAGGAGCTTCCAAGACGAGTTTCCAACTTCCTTTCTCTTCCACGCAAGATCAAACAACAAACAACTTTCCTCAGAATGCCTTTTATATTTTCCCATGATTGAAAATAGATCAAAAGAGCCAAAAATAACCACAAACTGCAAGTCAAACTGCTGGTTCGAAGAAACAATTTTTCTCATGCAAAGCAAAATCTGGAGAGAGTGAGAGAAAAAACAACTTCCCCAAAATCCACCTTCCAAGTTTCCAAGGCTGTTTGAGCACCTTGACCGAGGCCAATGAACTCAATTAAATGAAATTTTCCCACTTATCCTTATTTGCCACCGCCTTCCAAATCCAGGCGAGCTTTAAAACCAAATCAACATGCATTTCCAAGTTTAGTGGAGCTTCCACTTAACATTCCACTAAGTCCACTAGCTCCTGCCATAACTGGCTGTCCTGTGAGTATTTAAAAACCTTATCACCAACATTCAATGCCCATTGGAACCATCGCCCTTGTATATGCGACCATAGGCCCCCTCGCAAATAGTTTTAGGTTAGGTCTTTTAAAACTTAGGCTAGTTTAGGATTAGTCACCATAGGTCCCAAATCAATGCCTTAGGTAGTTTCCACATAGTTTTTAGGAAATAGGTTTAGTTTAATTTCAAAAACCATATAGCATTAGACATTAGGTTAGACTAACCTACTAATATATAGTTTTAGGAATTAACTTAGATTAGTTCTCATAACCATATAGTTTTAGGAATTAAATAAAATTAATTCACAACTATACATAGCTTAGGAAATAGGTTAATTAATTTAAATAGGTTACAACCTTTAAATTCTAATTTTATTTAGCACAGAGGCTTAGGATAAAATAGAATCCAATTACGCAACATAGCTGAGAAGCAAATAATATTACCCAACTTAGGATTCCAAACCCTTCTTAAGTTGTGAAATGACTGCATTTTATTTACGCCTGAATGTCCTGCCAAGATCGATCTCCAAGACCAAAGCATAACAAGACAACTAAATTGAAACACGTTCACACAAGGTCAAAGAACTTGTAACAACAAAGTTCAGTCCATTTTGTTCCTTAAATTTATTGATGTCAATATTACCATTCATTCAATAAGAAGATTAAAAACACTCCTTGGATCAATGGAATTGATCCAAGGATGTGTCAGATTAAGAGTTAAGTTTGCAACTCCTAAACCTGATTGCATCTTACCTACAAAAAGTGAAAAATGGATTCAAGGAAACCATTTTTATTTCAATCAAAAGATCTTAAGAACAGGAATGATTCATTCATTTCAAGCATGATTTCCTATAATCAAAAGAACACATCTTTATAAGGAAAAATCACATGTCAACACTTGAAATGCAAAGGAGGAATATAACAACTGACAAGGGTGTTACATGCTTCCCTCCTAAAAGAATCATCATCCCGATGATTACCTTACTTTAACAATTAATATCAAGGATAATCAATTCATTCACTTTATCACCATATGTCAAAACATATCAGAATCTTATAATTCCAAAAATCAGCATTCACACAGCTGTTTATTCAAAGAATTAAATTGTCATCTGCCCAAAACTGGCAGATTTATTGTCATAATGTATAAAATTTCAAATTTTATCAGTTTGCAGAATTTAACTCTGTTCAAACAAAAATGGAAAAGTAGTTTTCATATCCTCCAAGTTTTCCCAGGTTGCACTTTCCTCATTAAACTGGTCCCACTGGACCTTACATTGCCTTAGTTCATGATTTCTTAAATGCAACTGACGAGTTTCTAGCACTCGTAACAGTTTAACCACGATTATTCATGGGTCTTGGACCTATAAGGAATTCCAATTTAACACATGTGATAAATCTGAGACATATTTCTTAAGCAAAGAAATATGGAAAACATCATGCATTCATGATAAAGCAGGAGGTAATGCTAAACGATAAGCTACTGGGTTGATAACTTCCACAATTTCAAAAGGTCCCACAAAATGAGGTGATAACTTGGCAGCCTTGCCAAAAGTTATAGAACTCTTTTTCGGTTTTACTCGAAGAAAGACCTTCTCACCAAGCTCAAACTTCCTATCAACCCGCTTCAAGTCAGCATAACTCTTTTGTCTATCTGCTGCTTCTTTCAAGCATTCATGAATCATTTTAACTTGTTGTTCCATTTCCGTAAGGATTTCAGGTCCAATTACTTCTCTATCCTCAATGTTGTCCCAACTGACGGGAGTTCTGCATTTCCTTCCGTATAGTGCCTCGAAAGGTGCCATCTTAAGAGAGGCGTGATATGTATTATTGTAAGAAAATTCAACTAGTGGAAGATACTCTTCCCACTTATACTGCTGATCCATACAATACATGCGTAACATATCTTCTAAAACCTGATTCACTCTTTCAGTCTGTCCATCCATTTCTGGATGATACGCAGAACTAAAATTCAGCTTAGTTCCTAGAGCTGCATTAAGTGTTTTCCAAAACCTTGACGTCATTCTAGGATCTCTATCAGATATGATTAACTCAGGTACTCCATGTAATCTGAAAATGTCATGAACAAACCTTTTTGCCAAAACAGGAGAATCATCTTTCAGATTTCCAGCAATAAAATGTGCTACTTTTGTCAGTTTATCAACAACTACTAAAATAACATCATGTTTGTTTCTTGTCATAGGCAAACCTTGTACAAAATCCATGCTTATTACTTGCCATTTGTACTGTGGAATGCTATGCGGATATAATAAACCGGCTGGGTGCATGTGTTCAGCTTTAACACGTTGACATTCTAAGCAATGCTTAACAAACTCAATAACATCCTTTTTCATTCCTTTCCAGAAATATTGTTGTTTTATATCAGCAAGCATTTTTGTAATGCCAAGATGTCCAGAAAAAGGTGAGCTGTGAAATTCAACTAGTAATTTCTTTCTCAATTCATTAAGCGAAGGTATGTATACTCTGTTTTCAAACTGTAATATTCCTTCATTATCAAAGTGAAAACCTTTATACCTTACGTCTTTTGGATCTGCAGCAAGTGTTGTTTTCACTTGCTGAAAATAAGAATCAGATTCCATAACATCTTTTACTTCATCCTTAAACTGAGTTCTTAATGTTATAAGAGCAGAAATGTGCTTCCTACGACTTAGAGCATCAACAACTCTATTTTCCTTACCTTTTATGTAACTTATGTCAAAATCATATTGTGACAAAAACTCTAACCATCTACGTTGTCTTGCATTCAGATTTGGTTGAGTGAAAATATACTTCAACCCTAGATGATCAGTTTTCAATTCAAAAGGTTTACCAAGCAGATAATGTCTCCATACTTGAAGTGCATGAACAATGGCAGCAAGCTCTAAATCATGTGGAGCATAATTCAACTCATGTAACTTAAGTTTTCTACTTTCATAAGCTATGACATGATCATTTTGTACTAATATTCCTCCAAGACCTTCACCAGAAGCATCCATCACAACTGTAAAATCCCCATTAGGATCAGGTACAGCCAGAATAGGTGCAGAAGTTAACTGATTTTTCAAAGTTTCAAAAGTAGATTCACACTTCTCACTCCATACAAATTTCTTATCCTTTTTCTGCAACGAAGTTATTGGTGCAGCTACCTTAGAAAAATCCTTAACAAATTTTCTATAATAACCAGCAAGTCCCATGAAGCTTCTTACCTCATGTACGTTCTTAGGTGCAGGCCATTCTGTTATCACTATAATTTTAGAAGGATCTACAACAATCCCATCTTTACTTATAACGTGACCCAAATAGTGTACTTCTGTATCATAGAAAGAACATTTAGACAGCTTACCAAATAACTTCCTCTTTCTCAGGATTCCCAAAACAATGCTCAAGTGCTCATGGTGTTCCTCAACACTCTTAGAATATATGAGAATGTCGTCCAAGAATACAAGCACAAATTTGTCCAAATATTCTTGAAAGATATTATTCATTAGATTCATAAAATTTGCAGGTGCATTTGTCAACCCAAAGGGTAAAACAGTAAATTCATAATGCCCATACCTTGTCCTGAAAGTAGTTTTATGAATGTCTTCATCTTTAATTCACAATTGATGATAACCAACCTAAGATCTATCTTAGAATACACTGATGCACCACACATCTGATCAAATAAATCATCAATTCTAGGAAGTGGGTACCTATTCTTGATTGTCACTTTGTTCAACATTCTGTAATCAATGCACAACCTAAGTGTCCCATCTTTCTTTTTCACAAAAATTACTGGTGCTCCCCAAGGAGAAACACTTGGTCTAATCAACCCTTTTGACAAAAGTTCTTGCAATTGTGCTTTAAGCTCTACTAATTCTGTAGTAGTCATTCTATATGGTGCCTTAGAAATAGGTTCCATTCCAGGTTTGATCTCAATTGTAAAATCAAATTCTCTTTTAGGGGGAAGACCTGGTAATTCTTCTGGAAACACATCACTGTAATTTCGTAACAGTGGATAATGATTCATGAGATCATTGTTTTCTTCTGCAGATTCAGAAATTTTTACTGCATACAAGGTACAACCTTTATTTTTGGCCTTTTTAAGTTGCATGGCAGACAATTTCCTAACTGAAATCTCACGTTTCACACCTTGAATCTCTGTTGTTTTCTGCAGATCATCTAAACAACTAATATATTTCTCAAAACAGTCAACTTTTTCTTTGTGATCTGCTAGCCAGTTAACCCCTATGATTACATCATAAGATCCCAAAGGTGCTACATACAGATCAACCTCAGTGGAAAAAGTGGGTAATTCAAGGACTGCTCCAAAAAGACACATACTAACTGTATGAACAACATTATTCCCATAATGTACAGTCCATGTTTTATCCATTTTTCCAGCTTTTCATTTTAGTTTTGATGCAAGTTTATTAGAAATAAAACATTCAGTAGCTCCTGTATCAAAAAGAATAGTTACAGGTATACCAAATAACTTACCAGGAACTTCTATAGGCGTGACTTGCTTTTCAGCCTATTTGTCTGCTACGGCAGCATGTATCTTGTGCTGCTGATCACGATCATCCTTCTTCAAAGGACAATTATTTGCATAGTGATCCTTGCCACAGTTATAACAGCCTCCTACAGGTCCCTTTCTAGGCTCAGAGTTATTTCCAGCCTTAAAATTATTATTTTGACCCCCATAGGACTTCTGTCCATTATGTTGTTTCTTACAAAATTGCTCCATGTATTTCCAGCAGGCTTATTCATCACTTCTTTCTTGTTGTTATCAGCTGTAAACTTAGTTTTATTACCAAACTTCTTCCACGGTCCCTTCTTTGGTGCAAGAGAGGTTGAAGAGGAGTTTGGAAATTTCTTCCTTACTTCCTCTTTGTGAGCAGAAATTGCTTTCAATTTCTGTTCCTGCCTTATGGATTTTTCCACAACTCCTTCCATCATGGTTGGACTGTGTACATCCACCTCTCCCCCTATTACGGGACTCAATCCCATGATGAATTTCCTTATTCTAAACTTTTCATCAGTTTGGTACTGTGGGACATACTTAAGGAGTTTAGTAAACTTCTCCCAGTATTCCGTTACAGTCAGCTTCCCTTGAGCTAAGTTCTGAAATTCAGTCATTTTCTGGTCATAGTAAAGTTGTGGCAGCCAGCGTTGCCTAAAATAGCTTTTGAACTGGTCCCAGGTAATATTAGACTCATCAATATTTAACTCAACCTTTCGGCTGTCCCACCATGAAGATGCCTCATGAGAAAGCTGATATGCTCCCCATATCACTTTCATTTCCTCGGAGAAGTTTCGTATAGAAAAATACTTCTCCATTTCACTGAGCCAGTTTTCAGCTCCATCTCCCAAAGTGGTGCCATCAAATTTAGGTGGACTTATCCTTTTTATGTCATTGGTGAGTTCAGCTGCTAACCTTTCCTTTTTGTTCTCTGGTGGAACAGGCACGTTAACATTGTTATCATCAACACCCAAATTGGCGTTGTCCTCAGGAGGTGGCTGATTGTTATTACCAGCATCATTTTCCTCCTCGTTACCCATCACTTGTTGTTCCAGTACAGCCAAATGATCCCTTGTGTCCAACAGGGCAGCAAGGATCTCATCAAGTTTTTGGGTTGTTGCTGCTCCATCAACAGGTGGAGGGTTATTCACAATGTTTCCTCTTGTTCTAACCATTTTCTGTTAACAAGAAAATTTAAGTTTTTATCAGATTATGGACACAATAGGTCCAAGAGCTGCAACCTTCAGCTCTGATACCAAGATGTAACATTCCCATTTTAAGACTTTAGAAACAAGGGAAAAAAAATTTTTTTTGCAATGTTCTCTATTCTAAATAATACATCATTTAGAACACACATTCTATGCCAATCAATCTCATAACAGATAACCATATGCAACTGTAATGACTCGGTATCTTCCGATCTCTCATTTCATGACTCAGATTCAATCCGATCTCTCATGTTAATCTAAACACATAGTGTATACTATGTATACTTGGTTACTTACCCTAATCCGGGTTCCGAGTGATCTGTTTAAAGAACCTATCTGAATATTTGTTACCAATATTCATCCGACATCACGTTCTACTAAACTAGGTGATACAGGACAACGCAACCAGCAGCTTGCGATACTTTGGCCAAATATTTTCAACATACTGTCTATGTGATTATTCCTAGATGGCATACACGTCAACGGAATACGTCCTTCACCTCACTCTTCTGTTATCTAGAATGGTCTTTACTGACTTCTGTCAGTCCACTTGTCCAAGATTTTATCCTAACCTAGATTAGTGACATGATATAGTATATTGGATCATTCACGTTAACTAAGGGTATTTAGACATATTCAATCAACCTAAGTCGATTGAATGTGCCTACTTACCCCTAGTTAGTGAGAGTCATCCCCTAAACTAGATCATGTTTCTAATTCAGTCTAGAAGGAAACCAAGTACAAGTCCCCAACATATGTAGGTCTGGATGGTCAAATGCAGAAGGGTGTTGCCACATGTCAACTGCAATACTGTATCTTCGAGAAGACCTTAGTCTTCTCGAAGGTACAGTTCTGTAGTTGGCATGTGCCAACATCTGCCAGAACTGCCTCATCGAGATGTACATACTTCAAGGAGAACATTAACATTTAGTTAATTAGTGGATTTAAGATTCATTTTACATATCCTTGCGAAACGTAATAATCCACACTCCTTAAGTTCTTTTCCAAAATCTGATTCAAGTAACCATTTAAGAACTTACTTAACTTAAGATTACTTTTTAAGTTCATTTAATTGGCTTAATGAACAGTTAACCAAAAAAATAGGACAACAACATCATAAGTTCCATTAAATGCAACTTAACTATTCAAGAAGCTGTAGTAACCACATAGGATTACCTAAGTAGACTTCATTGAATGAGGTCTAATGATTTAACGATCATTGCACCTTTCCTTTTGTTTACATTCAATTTGAAAGAGGAAGAGTCTTCCTCTTTATGGTTAAATTTTAGGATTTAACAACCCTCTTTATCTTTTACAATTTCTTTGGTTTTACTGCATGTTTATTACACATCATATTACCATACAAAATTGTTTAGATAATAACATCATATTCTACAACTTATCAAGTTGTATCTTAATTAGGGAGATTGAACTTAACTCCCTTTATCCAACATAACAAAGGATAATCAATTAAGTATATAAATAATATGAATAATATCAACAAGACAAAATTCCATTTCTTTCATATAAACACTTGATAGTTTACAAATCCAAATCAAGTAAGTTTTCAACTTTCAATTCATCTTTGTAAACTTATATAATTACAATACTATGCATTTTAGGAAAACTGCCAATACAATAGTCTTCTTTCAACAAGAATACAATTTCTCTTTTAAATTTACAACCCAAGAAAGAAATAAGGATTCTTCACAAGGAATCAAACTTAAATCAGCCAATGTATCATAAAAGTTTTGCCTTCTTTTACCCCTTACAGAATCCATCTGCAAAAATTGCTAGCACGGGTCAGTTCAAAGAACTGAGCATGATAAGTACCAAACATTAAAACTTCATGCTTTCAACTAATTGTTCCATTAAAACAACTCTGCTTTAATGAAACAATTAATATATCAAACATAAAAGCATAAGTAATAACAATGAGAAAATAAATACATTAATAAATCTGAATTCCCTTTGTAAGAAAAGAACAAAATATATTTCACAGCATCTGCCTTATCATTTTAAAGTTTAAATTGAACCTATCAATTATAACAATAGTTCATCATATCATTATTTCCGATTCTATCATCTTAGAATACAACATTAATCTTCACTAAGGACAAAGTAAGTATTTACATTTCCTGTTCCACAAACTGGGACATCTAACCTCTTCCTGCATGGTTTCTTCAAATGAAATAAACAAGGAAGACCAACACTTATAAAATCTCTATTTCAAGAAGTCAATTATTTCATTTCATAGTACCCAACAAAAAAATTCTCTTTCTAATCCGAACAACTTAGTTCCTACACTAATTTCCAGAAAAGAGAGATCAATATTATTTCCAAGTTCCAAGAAGACATACTTCCAGTCTCTTTTATATTCCTTATCAATTAGAACATAAGTTTCATATTTCAGTTTCAAATGAAATAAACAGGAAAGTTCAGAAACAGTACACAACCCAAGATGCGTATTTCTTCGAAACAGAGAAGAAAAGACTATCTCCAAATTAAATACTATTGCCAAAATTCAAAGAACGAACAGTCAGAAAAGAAGAACAAACCGTTCATCTACAAATTCATTTAAAGTTAAGATCTCAAAGAGAACTTTATAACAGCAGACAAACTACTCTTCCCAAATCTCTTTGAGTAAGTAGTTCGAACTTAAAATAGAGTTCAGAACTTAAACAGTTAAACAGGATAGAAGAAAACCCATACAATAGCAAATCCATATCGAACATATCGATGAAGGAAAATGCAGATCAAAACTCAGAGTCCAAAATCCAAGTTTCCATAACGAACACAGACCTCACTTATTGGCTCAAGACAACTCAATGATTAATCACGGGTTCAGAGTACCATTTAGTTCCCATTCAAATTTATATTCAAAACGAAGGAGAATTGAACCAGTCTTAAAACAAAACCCGAGAATCAATCAAGAATTTAGAATTAAGCAAGTATCAAAAAAATACAAGTGCAGTACTTAATATGAGCTCCCAATGATGGCCAGTCAATCACAAGGATAAATCACGAGCACAAAAACCACAAACAGGATTCTAAAATAGTCCCACATTACCCACTATACCATTAATTTATTTATAGTAACAAGAACTGAAATGCTAGATTTAAAAATACGAAACTCGAATACCATTTTAACTCAAACACGAGCCCAAAACAAGCTCCATGAAACACAAGTTTCATTACAGGTTAAGGTGAGATGCATGCTCCACACAATCATTGGCTCAGACGAACACGAGTCTGGTTATAACTTAATCAACAAGAGCCCATAACAGCTCAAGTAAACACGAGCTTACAAACAATTTCAAACCCAAACTTAACAGTGTTTCAGACATGGTCTATCAACATTAAAATTTTCCTCCATAATTTCTATTTTATTAATGTATGTATTAGGAATAGGATGTTGTTAAGTATAATTAGTAGTGGCATCCAATAGAAGATAACGATGCCGTCAGTACAGAACCACCAATAATGTAGAATACGGTAACAGTCAAAGTACAATAGGAATGTTGTAAAAAGTAAATATTTGTCGTAAGTGGTCCGGTAATGTTAAAATGTCAAAGTTGGGATAAGTAGAAAAGTAGGGTCTACATGATTAGGAATTAGAAATATTATATTTGTAATAAGGAAAAAGAGTGATGTCATAAATATTTTGTATATTTTATTTGTGGAAAAGTCTAAAAAGGTGGAACCCTTGTGAGATGATAAGGTTTATCTTATCTTAGAAGATAAGCCTACATGTAAAGGCAAGAGTTTAGGCATGGAATATGATTGGCCGGAAGAGATTTCCTATCCTATCTTAGAGATAAGGTGGATAAGCCTGAATTCCTATAAATAAAGAGGCCACCCCCCCCTCATTTAGTATAGAGAGAAGTAGTGAGAAATATTATATGAATAAGTGTGTAAAGGAAGCCATCATTTTGAAGGTGTGTCAAAGAAGCCATTAAGAGGTGTAATTGTGAAGTTTATCCCATAGTTATTGTTTGAAGGTAAGTGAAGTTAATAACACTTGAAGAACCTCATGGGTGAGATTGTAACAATTTCATGTTGATATTATAATTTACATTGATATTTCAGATTTATCATTATTCCTTCTTATCATAGTCTATGGTATTCTTTTGTTATGTTTGTTTTTGTGTTTCCAAATTACATCCACCAAACTAAGAGTTGTGCATTAGTTAATAATCATAGCACGAGGAGTTCCCAGTGAAGAATTATCATAGTATCGGATTAGTGTTGACATTTTGGTTCCGTTTCCGGGACCATTCCTCATTGGTGGATTTTCTGGAGAAATATTCCCACTTAGAAAACATTTTAAGGGTAACCTTGTTTTTACTGTGCATAGTAGTTACCATGGTAAAGTCACTTTTTGTCATGAATAGTATTTACCGCAGTAACTTCACTTTTTGCTGTGAATAGTGTTTACCACAGTAAAGTCAATTTTTACTGTAGTAAGTCAAGTTTTACCATAGTTTACCATGGTCATTTCTATTTTCTATTATAGTGATTCCAATTATTTGTGCACATAAGTCTTGTTGACTGTACTTGTGGGTTGGTATTTCACTGTGGTTACTTTTGGAAATGGGGAAGATTCCTGTTTCTTCAGCCCAATCTAATGAAGATGCTTCTTATTTCATTCAAGAGTTTAAATGATCTTGTATTTGTAATGGCATTATAAGAAGGGAACAATTGATTGAATTTTTTCCTACCTTTTTGGATGGTTCAGCCCTTAGGTGGTTTGAAACACTAGGTGATAATGTGAAAAAATCATGGGATTTATTAACTGAAAGTTTTCTTGAAGAATTTGGTGAACAACAGAGATATGCAGATCTCATGATTGATATCACAAAGCTAGCCCAAGGAGAGAAGGAGAAGATAAGGGATTATCATGCTTGTGTTCTAGAGCTAAGGAGGAAGCTCGATGCCCAGATCCGGAAGGAAGGATTAGCGGATGGGTTAATGAATGGCATGGATAATATCCTCTGTAAGCACTTCATTCTTGGGATGAAGCCAGAGATCAGACAATGAGTGAAGTATGACCACCCAACTACCATTGAATAAGCAAAGGAGATTGCAAGAAGGCAAGAAGAAAGCATGGAAGAGGAGCCCAAATAAATTTTTGCTAAAGTAGAGCCTACACTAGCACCTTTGGTCCAGAATCCACAACCACTCTCGGTGAGCACAAATCCTTCTCCTAGTACATCTACTGAGTATGAAGATATGATCAAAAAGATGGGTCAGTTAACTATTAATCTTCTTCAAGGAAAAGAATTTAGTTCTCAGGGAGGAGATAGAGGTCCAAAAATAAATATTTCTGAAGTTGTATGGTATGGTTGTTATAAAAAGGGTCATTATAAGTATAATTTTTTAGATAGAGCTTCTACATCTAGTACAAGAGATAATGATAAAGGGAAAGTACCTGTGAATTCTTTTGATGTAGTAGATAAGAGCATAAATAATGAAGTAGATGTGTTTGTAACAAAAAGAAAGAAAGAAAAAGATAACCAAGATGGAAAGGATCCTAAGAAGATGAAAGGAAAAACTAGTAAGAAACATAGGAGAAGAAAGTTGGGTGTGCAAGATTTTTTGATTTCACAGCGACAAGGACCATACTCCATCTTAGACGATCTATCCAAAAGGCCTGTAAATATTACATATGGTCAACTCTTGGCTATGTCTTCTGAGAAGAGGCGGGAGCTGCGAAGTGGACTCAATGCTCAACGAAGGAAGGAGGTTAAGGTCCCTAATTTTGAGGCAGAGGCAGATCCCTACGCTCCACAAGCTGAGATATTATGTAATGGTATTTCAATTCATGATGTCTTAGTTGATGGAGGTACCACAGTTAATGTAATGATCGAGTCTGTAATGAATATTTTGAGTTTAAAAATTGATTGCCCCTCAACACTTATGTTAAGGTCATTAAATAAAGGAAAAACTAAACCATAAGGTGTAGTTTCAAACATGGTAATATCTGTTACGGGTGTTGTATGTGTGGTATACTTTCAGGTGATAAAAAATGGTACTGTTGCGTATCCAAAGTTGTTGGGAAGACCATGGCAAAGGAGAGTTCATGCAAGAAACTATTGGAATGAAGGCTTCATGACACTTATACGTGGTAGAGAGAGGGTGAAGATAAACGTGATCCCTCAGTATCATAAGGCAGAACCTGTGGATTCAAGTGATGAAATTGATGATTGGACATCCTCTGATTACTCTAGTACCAGTGAAGTGGAGACCAAAGATGAAGAAAGTGAGGTTGATGTTTTGGTCATGGATATCCTTCCATTCATACCGACTCATGACCCCATAAAATTATCTGAAGAAGAAATTGATGATCGTCTCCAACAAATAAAGATTGGTGATGTTGTGATGGAGAGTGAGAAGGAATCCTACCTCCAGCTCTTTCAAAGGTACATACACATATTCACTTTTGATTACAAGGAACTCCATCAAGTAAGTTGGGTAGAACATTCTATTGAGCTGGTAGATAGTGCTAAGGCCATAAAGCAAATGCCATATAGAATGAATCCTAATTTTTCCAAGACTATAAAAGAAGAAATAGATAAGTTGCTTGATGCAGGATTTATATTTGCTGTGGAGAATTTAGAATGGGTTTCTCCCATTATGATCTCAATAAAAAAGAATGGGAAGCTACGCATTTGTGTTGATTATAGGAAGCTCAATAAGGCAACAAAGAAGGATCATTACCCTCTTCCATTCTCAGATCAAATTTTGGACGAAGTAGCTAGTCAGGAGTGCTATAGTTTTGCTGATGGATATAGCAGATACAACCAAGTTCGTATAGCAGAGAAAGATCAGCTGAAGACCACATTCTCCACTCCTTGGGGAATGTTTGCTTATAGAATTCTACATTTTGGATTGTGTAATGCTCCAGCAACGTTCTAGCGCTTGATGAATAAGGTGTTTGAACCCTACATTGGGAACTTCATCAGAGTATTTCTGGATGATTTTTACATCTATGGGAGCAAGATGGACCACATGCACCAGATGGAGACAACATTTCAAAGGTTAGATGAAGCACAAGCCTCACTAAACCCTACAAAGTGTGTCTTTGAATATTCTAAAGGTGTTTTGTTATGCCATGTTGTATCCAAATATGGTATTGGTACTGATCCTGATAAAGTTTCAAAAATCAAAGAGTTACCATTTCCTATGAATAGAAGTAAGTTGAGATCATTTTTAGGCCATATGGGTTACTATAGAAGGTTCATCAAGAATTTCTCAAAGATTACATAGCCACTAACCCAGTTCTTGAAGAAGGATGTTACTTATGAACCAGGAAATAAGGTGCACGAAGCTTTTGAACAACTGAAGGAAGCCCTAGTGTCTTCACATGTTTTAAAGAATCCAAATTGGAGCAAGCCATTCATTGTGTATACTGATGCCTCAGATGTAGCACTAGGAAGTACTCTAAGCCAAAAGGATGAAAATGTGAATGATCATCCAATTTACTTTGGGAGCAGACAAATGAGCAGTGTTGAGGTAAATTATACTGAACTGAAAAAGAGGCTCTAGCTATCATTTTTGCTATAAAGAAGTTTAAAAATTACTTGCTATGGTAGAAATTTATAGTTGTAACAGATCATCAGGCTCTAAAATATATTTTCAATAAGCCTAACCCATCAGGGAGGATAGCAAGATGGATAATTTTGCTACAAGAATTTGAATTTGATATTATAGATAGGCCAGGAAAGAAGCATGTCAATGCAGATGCACTCTCTCAAGCCTATGATGGTTTAGGTTCACCTTGTGATGATGATGATTTCCTAGATGCAGCATTGTTATCTCTTGACACAATCCCTAGTGAATACATAGATATTTGGAATTATCTAAATGAATTCAAGTTTCCTAATGGTGTCAATGTAAAGACTAAGAGGAAGATTACTCAAGCCAGTCGTCCATATTCTATTCTGCATGGAGTATTATTTCAAATAGGACCTGATGGAAAATACAAGAGGGCAGTTGGACGTGATCAAGGGAAGGAGCTGATAGAAGAATTCCACAATGGTACATGTGGAGGACACTTATCTAGATAACTTACAGTAAGAAGGATCTTGGACGCAGGTTATCACTGGCCCACTCTTTTTAGAGATTGTTATAATTATTGTAAGACATGTGATATTTTTCAAACACATGGTAACCATCAGACTTCATCAGCTCCATTATGCCCTATTCTTCCACTTGGTCCCTTTGAAAATTGGGGAATAGACATTGTAGGTCCACTTCCAACTACCCCATGCCAAAATAAGTATATTGTAGTTGCCACATATTATTTAACCAAGTGGGTTGAAGCTAGGCCATTGAAAACACCTTCCATGGATGAAGTGGCAAGGTTCATATATGAATGCATTGTCACCAGATTTGGTTACCCATTAGAAATTGTAACATATCAAGGAAGCCACTTCATTAATGAGGTGGTAGAAGCCCTAGTCAACAAGTTTTCTATTAAGCACAGGAAGGAAACAACATACAAGCCAAGCACAAATGGACAGGTGGAATGAACAAATTTTGTGTTGTGTCAAATTCTAGCAAAAGATGCAACCTTGTAGGTACTTAAGTGGGATAAAAGGTTTCATGCAGCATTATGGGCATATAGGGAAACATCAAAGTCAGCAACATGATACTCCCCATTTCAGTTGGCTTATGGAATTGATCCAGTTCTTCCTATTGAGTTAGATATTCCCACTATGAGAGTTATGAAAAATGAAAGGATGGATGAAAGTGATTCAGAAAAAGAAAGGTTGGTACATCTTCATTTGCTAGAGGAAATGAGGGAAATAGCGAAGGATAAGAGCTATAAGAAGAAAATGAAGCAGAAGGAATACTTTGATTAAAAGATCCGTTGGTCTCCATTTCATGTGAATGACTTGGTTCTAGTATATGATTCTAGATACAAAAAAAGAAGACAAATAAAATTTCTTCCAAAGTGGATGGGGCCCTATAAAATAGCAGTTGTGCATGAAAATGGTACATATCGACTGGAGGAATTAGATGGTACTCCCATTACAAAATGGGTCAACCATGACAAGTTAAATATTTTCCAAGAACCAGCTTTAGAATGTCCATAAGAGTCTACTCCGAGGATGAAGTAGAAGTTAGGAAGGGGGGAAATGTCGACATTAAAATTTTCCTCCATAATTTCTATTTTATTAATGTATGTATTAGGAATAGGATGTTGTTAAGTATAATTAGTAGTGGCATCCAATAGAAGATAACGACGCCGTCAGTACAGAACCACCAATAATGTAGAATACGGTAACAGTCAAAGTACAATAGGAATGTTGTAAAAAGTAAATATTTGTCGTAAGTGGTCTGGTAATGTTAAAATGTCAAAGTTTGGATAAGTAGAAAAGTAGGGTCTACATGATTAGGAATTAGAAATATTATATTTGTAATAAGGAAAAAGAGTGATGTCATAAATATTTTGTATATTTTATTTGTGGAAAAGTCTAAAAAGGTGGAACCCTTGTGAGATGATAAGGTTTATCTTATCTTAGAAGATAAGCCTACATGTAAAGGCAAGAGTTTAGGCATGGAATATGATTGGCCAGAAGAGATTTCCTATCCTATCTTAGAGATAAGGTGGATAAGCCTGAATTCCTATAAATAAAGAGGCCACCCCCCCTCATTTAGTATAGAGAGAAGTAGTGAGAAATATTATATGAATAAGTGTGTAAAGGAATCCATCATTTTGAAGGTGTGTCAAAGAAGCCATTAAGAGGTGTAATTGTGAAGTTTATCCCATAGTTATTGTTTGAAGGTAAGTGAAGTTAATAACACTTGAAGAACCTCATGGGTGAGATTGTAACAATTTTATGTTGATATTATAATTTACATTGATATTTCAGATTTATCATTATTCCTTCTTATCATAGTCTATGGTATTCTTGTGTTATGTTTGTTGTTGTGTTTCCAGATTACATCCACCAAACTAAGAGCTATGCATTAGTTAATAATCATAGCACGAGGAGTTCCTGGTGAAGAATTATCATAGTGTCAGATTGGTGTTGATAGGTCAACAAAACCCTATTTTCCAATGGAGTTTAGATCACCAAGAGGCTACAGTACAAATCTAAACAAAATTGAAACTGAATATAACTTAACGAAACATGAGCTTCCATACGAGCTCAAGCCCAACATGGTCGAAGATAAACTAAGTGAAAACAGTCTCATTAAAAGCTAAAACTCAACATGAGTTTCATATTCAATATGAGTTCAACACAATATTCAGAATACAGGTTAGATGAAACACAAATTTAAACAAGTACAAGCCCAATCATAGACCGATTATAAGCTAAAATGAAACACAGTTTTTGCAAAAGCTAAAGCTCTATGTGAGCATCGAATTCAAACTATATCTCCAAATGATTCACAAATTCGAACTTCAAACAAGAACAGACAAGACCCAAATTTCATTGAGTTCCAAATCGTGGCATAAAACATAGCAACGAAGGTCTATTCCACTTAACAATTCATACTCCAATTCCAAAATTCAAGTAGAGTTACAGAATCAAGATTTACATGCATGATTTACTAACAAAACTCAAATGAAGTTTCCAAAATTAACATTATTTTTGCAGTGGGTTTCATACCACAAATCCACAAAAATATACATAAACCCAGAAGACAAATAACCAGTTAAATCATGCAAGACAAGAATATCATATAAGTAGAGTTCATTTTAAGGAACATTTTGAAGAAAGCAAGAAATCTTAATGGTTAGAGCCTATCATGCCTGATAGCACTTCTGCCAAATCGAAGGAGCTTCCAAGATGAGTTTTTTAACTTCCTTTCTCTTCCACACAAGATCAAACAACAAATAAATTTCCTATAAATGCCTTTTATATTTTCCCATGATTGAAAATAGATCAGAAGGACTAAAAATAGCCACAAACTACAAGTTGAACTACTAGTTTGAAGAAACAGTTTTTCTCATGTAGAGAAAAATCCAGAGAGAGTGAGAGAACAAACAACTTCCCCAAAATTCACCTTCCAAGTTTCTAAGGCTGTTTGAACACCTTGACTGAGGCCAATTAACTCCATTAGATGAAAATTTACCATTTATCCTTATGTGCCACCGCCTTCCAAATCCGGTGAGCTTCAAAACCAAATCAACATGCATTTCCAAGTTTAGTGGAGCTTCCACTTAACATTCCGCTAAGTCCACTAACTCTTGCCATAACTAGTTGTCCTGCAGTATTTAAAACCTTATCCCAACATTCAATTCCCATTGGAACCGTCGCCCTTGTATATGCAACCATAGGCCCCCTCACAAATAGTTTTAGGTTAGATCTTTTAAAACTTATGCTAGTTTAGGATTAGTCACCATAGGTCCCAAATCAATGCCTTAGGTAGTTTCCACATAGTTTTTAGGAAATAGGTTTAGTTTAATTTCAAAAACCATATAGCATTAGACATTAGGTTACACTAACCTACTAATATATAGTTTTAGGAATTAACTTAGATTAGTTCTCAATTATATAGTTTTAGGAATTAAATAAAATTAACAATAGGTTACCAACCTTTACAACTTCTTTTCAATTTTATTTAGCACCAAGGCTTAGGATAAAATAGAATCCAATTACGAAATATAGCTTAGAAGCAGATAATCTTACCCAACTCAGGATTCCAAACCCTTCTTAAACCATGAAATGACTGCATTTTATTTACGCTTGAATGTCCTGCCAAGACCGACCTCC
Source organism: Taxus chinensis (assembly GCA_019776745.2). Taxonomy (NCBI): domain Eukaryota; kingdom Viridiplantae; phylum Streptophyta; class Pinopsida; order Cupressales; family Taxaceae; genus Taxus; species Taxus chinensis. The sequence continues at coordinate 34,747,944 of CM034157.1, read as the reverse complement.
AAGACCAAAGCATAACCAGACAACTAAATTGAAACACGTTCACACAAGGTCAAAGAACTTGTAACAACAAAGTTCAGTCCATTTTGTCCTTAAATTTATTGATGTCAATATTTTGTTCATTCAATAAGAAGATTAAAAACACTCCTTGGATCAATGGAATTGATCCAAGGATGTGTCAGATTAAGAGTTAAGTTTGCAACTCCAAAACCTGATTGCATCTTACTAGCAAAAAGTGAAAAATGGATTCAAGGAAACCATTTTTATTTCAATCAAAATATTTTAAGAACAGGAATGATTCATTCATTTCAAGCATGATTTCCTATAATCAAAAGAACACATCTTTATAAGGAAAAATCACATGTCAACACTTGAAATGCAAAGGAGGAATATAACCACTGACAAGGGTGTTACACCCATACTTGCCCCCTATCATTTCCCAACAACCTATTTTACCCCTACCCATCTTAATCACCAAACTTGTGGCACTTTTGGCCCATTATCCCCCAAAACCTGACCAATTTCGGTTCTCTTTATCCAACCTCGGTCACCCCTTAACCAACATCGATCACCTATTTAGTGACCGATACTAGTTATACACTACCGACACTGGCCAAACCTAACCAACACCGGTCACTGTCGCGGTGAAAACCCGCGACCCCCAAACCCCCCTTTCTCAAAACCTTCCCACCCTATCCCTTTTACCCACCTAAACACACCTACACCTCCCTTATACATCATCACCTCCCCTCCTCTCCCACTTATTTCTCTCCCCATTCCTATTTACCCTCCTTTACCCTCCCATTTCCAAATTTCCCCCACCCAAAACAAAAACCACAAAAACAATTTGTAACTCATCTAATCTATCCAACCAAATACAACTAGAGTTAGATACTTACATCATCATGCTGCCATCATCACAGTAACACATCTGGCCACTGCACCATTCGCCTGCCTTGTCCCTCTCCTACCTCTGCCATCACCAAATCTCCACCAATGTCTCTAACTAAAAAAGTCACACACACCGATCTTGTGGACCCGCCTCTCACCAACCAATCACCCATCATTCACACCACCAACTTAATGCTTCATTCCATTTAGACACTTTTCCCTCTTTTCTATCTCTTTTGTCGTTTTCTCAATTCATTAAATGAGAAATGGATAACAAAAAACATAGATTTTTTTTATAACCAACCCGACCTAGCTGACACCGATTTAACCTTCACCGACATCGATCGTGTATCCTACCTTGCCATGGTCAATTTCCTTATACTGACATCAGTTACCCTTGACCGGCATTGGTCATCCTCTCTTACACAAAACCCACCATTTTACCCTATTACCCCACCTATCCCTCCTTTTTTTCCACACCTACCCTGTTAGGAAATTAAATATTAATGTTTACATTATAGTTTGTTGGTTAATATTTAATATTGTTATATATTAAATATTAGGTTTGAATGTTTATTGTTATAATATATTGTTTCAACAATATATTATTTTAGAGTTTTGTTATACCCATAATAATTATAAACGGGTAAGTTGTTGTAATACACTTCCTATTTTATAGGAAGAGGTTTGTCTATTGTAATGGCTATATAATTAGCCTAATGTCATTGCATGTAATTGATATAGCAAGAATATAGACAATTAATATATTATTCTGTGTGTTTTACCTGTGCAAGTCTAATCCAAAATCAATATTTGGTATCAGATCAAAATCTATCCCCATGAGAGTCTTTTGAGAGGGAATATCATCTGGTGTAGCAGTGTTATTCAACAACAATCTGTCTTATCTAACTTCTTGTTATTTACGGATTGTGCTGATTGGAAACTGGCTTCAAAATAATTTTAATAACTTTTGAGCTTAGGAGGTATTGATTAAAGTTTAGAAGGATTGGATCCAAACTTATCATTTGAAGGCAAGTCAGCTCAGAGACATTTCTTTTATATTTCTGTAAATTGTTCTTTCATGTGCTCTGATTCTATTAGTGTGACATGGTACCAGAATTGTATTCTGTGTTGATGCTCCACGTGATAATTTTTTGACAAGATGCTAACATTGGTTGAATTTTAGCCACGAGCCTTGAGGCAGTCGGGCATTTCATTGTTGATTGTAGTCAATATCGCTTTATACATGTGTAACGTGGTGATCATTCCTGTCAAAATATTATAGCTCCATAAGCTATTAGGCATGGGATTCAAGTCTACGATCGGGGTATGATCTCTTTGGAAAATACCAATTTCTCAATAGCTCAACCTCCTAAAGTCCATGCAATTGTTCCTATCTTCTATAGTTTGGTGAGATCGATCTCTTAGCTCTCAAACTCAGTTCTTAATTACATAAATCATGGTGATTGTCATTTAGATTTGCTTATGTGTAAGGATTATTGGAAAATGTATCTCCTCATATTGACCTATGCACAGCTCCATCAACTGTACAGCATTCACATTTTGCCAAACTGTATTTGTTAATCAAGGTACCTGCCATTTAGATTGACTGTCTATAATATCATACATATATCTGAGTTGGTGTGCTTACATTGTGCATGTCATCTACAAAAATCAACTGGTTACATCTCTAACTCGACCTGCAAATCATGTACATTCATATGCTTGTACCTTTGAATTCGTTCAAGCTAAAATGCTGCGATCTTCATTTTGTGGAAATTGCATCCATTCCAGTTAACGAATGCATAGTTGGCAGAGAATGATACATCAAAAGAAGTCATTTTTGCATATTAGTCTTCATGGCCTATGATCTATCAAGAGAAAATCACGTGGTCAATAGTTTCAGACATATACATATACGGGTGACTTTAAAGAAGGAGCTCACATTAACTAGATTACCTTGTGAAATATTTTAGTTCATTGATTTGTGCTATACTTGTCATAAGGCAAAGTTGTTGTATCAATGCGTTTCATTTATTTTCCATTAATAGCCTTAGATGTTGGACTCTCCTCAAATTGGGAAGTATTGTTTTACACAAGTAATGTCACTAGGAAACCAGTCTTGTTCCAAATGTACAAATTTGGGGGGCCATAATGGTGTAAAGAATTCATGTACGTTAACAGTATAAGTGGCTTATAGATTAGTGTGTTCGTTGTAAAGTTCATAGATTTATTATTGTCATGTAAAATAGTCATTTTTGTGTTATTTTCAAAAAATCATATGAGTGTGTGAGATTCTAGTTCAAAATTTGAGTTGTGCGTCATTATTATTGTAAAAAAAGTATCTTTCAAAATTTTAATCAATTTTTCAGCTATATTAAAATGTTACCTAATTGTTTGTAAAAAGGTATTTCACATTGTCGGAAGAAAGAAATCTTGAATTTGATCAAAATTGGAAAATGAGCTTCATGAACAAATCCATTAAGTAACTAGCATCTTACAATGGAGGATGGAGGCACAGGAGGCTGGAGGTCAGACAACGACCTCTCGTCAGTCACCAATGATGGGGCCGCACAGAAGGTTGTGGTGACAGTTTGTGGTGTGAGTTTTCTTTCATTTTAGAATTGCAGTTTGTTGTGTGCAGTATGATTTCAGAGTTTCTATTTTGGATTGAATAAGTGAAATGTTCACATTGAGGGGGGAACATGATCAACATGATCCAATGTTCCATTTTCAGTTTTTCAGTTGAGTATGTGGCTATTCCTATTTCCCAAATGCAAAAACATAGTACAGAACAAATAACACAGTGAAACGCAGCATCATGAGGCTTGATGAGGTAGAACAGTCAGATGTGTTCTTGTTCATACCTAGGTTTGTGGTTAGCCTCCTAAAAACCATTGAAGGCTGTTCAGATGTGTTCCTGCTTGAAGTTCCCACACTGCTAGGTCAGATGTGTTCCCTAGAGTGACTGGTTGATAAGCAGATGATTCCTGAGCGTGTTCCCATCCTCGTCGGTCAGATGTGTTCCCGACAGTGCTTGGTTGATAAGAAGTTGATGTGTTCCTTCTTCTACCTTCAGTTCGAGTGTGTGCCAAGATCATGAGCACGCAGAGGCGGCAGGCTGCAAAGGAAGTGTGAAAGTTCTAATGTTACCATGTAAACATTAAGGGGGGGAATGTTAGGAAATTAAATATTAATGTTTACATTATAGTTTGTTAGTTAATATTTAATATTGTTATATATTAAATATTAGGTTTGAATGTTTATTGTTATAATATATTGTTTCAACAATATATTATTTATAGAGTTTTGTTGTACCCGTAAAATTATAAACGGGTAAGTTGTTTGATACACTTCCTATTTTATAGGAAGAGGTTTGTCTATTGTAATGGCTATAAATTAGCCTAATTCATTGCATGTAATTGATATAGCAAGAATATAGACAATAATATATTATTCTGTGTGTTTTACCTGATGCAAGTCTGAATTGAAAATCTATATTTGGTATCAGAGCAAAATCTATCCCCATGAAGTCTTTTGAGAGGGAATATGCTTCTGGAGTGTAAAGATATTAAGGGCTTCTCCAACAATTTGTCTTATCTAACTTCTGATAATGAGAGATCATTCGTTTGAGTGAAGAATAAAGTTTGTATCTTGAGTTATTAGTTATTATGCATTAAAGTTTTGAAGTTCTATAAATAATAGATACAAACTACATACATTTGAATTGGTACAGTCTTCTGTCACAATCTCTCAATCAGGACATAGAGACAATAGATTGTTCATTCTGATGTAAATGTTTTGTTCTATTAGCAGCAGAGAGCACAGAATTTTTTGTATTCTTTAAATGTATATGCTTCATGTGAGTACAATTGCTGACAAGATTGGCGCATAGGAGAGGCAATTTTGTAGCCATCTTACCATTGAGGAGTCGGGTTCAATCATTTATTGTATACTGCAGTCAACGTGGTGATCCATATTCTAACATTTGTGTCTCCAAAGTGCTTTGGCAGATCTTCATCCAAGTCATATAAGCTTTTAGGTTCATTCGGTCGATTCTTTGGAAAATACAAGAGAGATGAAGTCTCCAGATTCAGCCAACCTCCTCAATAGACTCACGGTCCTTCTCCATGACAATTGTTCCTATCTTCTATAGTTTGGTGAGATCGATCTCTAAGCATCAAACTCAGTTCTCCTCATTACAGAAATCATGGTGATTGTCAACATTAGATTTGCTTATGTTAAGGATTATGTGGAAAATGTCTCCCTCAATTGACATGAATATTCTGATCAACTGTACAGCATTCACATTTTGCGGTGTATTTGTAAAATACCTGCCATCAATTGACTGTCTACATCATATCATACATATATCTTTTTTGGTGTGCTTACATTCTGCCATGTCATCTACTCCTCAACTGGTTATTAAACTCTGTTTTCAAGTCAGCTGTACATTCACTAGTTTACCTTGAGCACTTGGCTTCAATAAAATGTTGAGATCTTCATTGAGCAGTCGTAAATTGCTCTCCATTCATAAATGAATGCATGGTTGGCAGCGAATGATACATCAAAAGAAGTCATTTTTGGTATTAGTCTTCTCGCATGATCTATCAAGAGAAAATCATTGTCAATAGTTTCAGGTACTCATACATATACGGGTGACAATTTAAAGAAGGAGCTACACATTAACTAGAAGACCTTAGGAAATATTTTATGTTGTGCATTGATTTGTACTATACTTGTCATAAGGAAAAGTTGTTGTATCAATAGTTTCATTTTTTTTCATTAATAGGTTTTATGTGGAGTCATTCAAATTGATAAGTACATTTTACAAAGTTATATGTCACATAGTAAAAGAGTCTTGTTAAGTGATCAAAGCAATAATGGTGTAAAAAGTCATGTCGTTAACAGTATAAGTGTACTTGATACAGGCATAGAGTGTTGTGTAAAGTTCATAGATTTATTATTGTCATGTAAAATAGTCATTTTTGTGTCTAGTTTCAAAAAATCAAGAGTCGATGAGTGTGTAGTTCTATTCAAAATTTGATTGTTCATTATTATTTTAAAAAGTGTATATGTCAAAATATTGGAAATTTTCACATATGCATTTTCGGTATTTAAAATTTTATGTCTGTTTGAAATAAAGTATTTCACAACATGGGAAGGAAGAAAAGAATAATTTGGGTCAATGTGTAAAATGAGCTTCATGATCAAATCCGGCTAAGTAACTAGCAGCATGACAATGGAGGATGGAGGCATTGGAGGCTGGAGGTCATTCAACGACCTCTCGTCAGTCACCAACGACGGGGCCACATGAAATGCTTGGTGGCACAGTTTGTGGTGTGAGTTTTCTTTCATTTTAGAATTGCATTGTTTGTTGTGTGCAGTATGATTTCAGAGTTTCTGTTTTGGATTGAATAAGTGAAATGTTCACATTGAGGGGGGAACATGATCAACATGATCCAATGTTCCATTTTCAGTTTTTCAGTTGAGTATGTGGCTTTTCCTATTTCCCCAAATGTAAAAACATAGTACAGAACAAATAACACAGTGAAACGCAGCATCATGAGGCTTGATGAGGTAGAACAGTCAGATGTGTTCCTGTTCATACCTAGGTTTGTGGTTAGCCTCCTGAAAACCATTGAAGGCTGTTCAGATGTGTTCCTACTTGAGTTCCCACACTGCTAGGTCAGATGTGTTCCCTAGAGTGACTGGTTGATAAGCAGATGATTCCTGAGCATGTTCCCATCCTCGTCGGTCAGATGTGTTCCCGACAGTGCTTGGTCGATAAGAAGTTGATGTGTTCCTTCTTCTACCTTCAGTTCGAGTGTGTGCCAAGATCATGAGCATGCACAGAGGCGGCAGGCTGCAAAGGAAGTGTGAAAGTTCTAATGTTACCATGTAAACATTAAGGGGGGGAATGTTAGGAAATTAAATATTAATGTTTACATTATAGTTTGTTAGTTAATATTTAATATTGTTATATATTAAATATTAGGTTTGAATGTTTATTGTTATAATATATTGTTTCAACAATATATTATTTATAGAGTTTTGTTGTACCCGTAAAATTATAAACGGGTAAGTTGTTTGATACACTTCCTATTTTATAGGAAGAGGTTTGTCTATTGTAATGGCTATAAATTAGCCTAATTCATTGTGTAATTGATGTAGCAATAATATAGAAAAATAATATATTATTTTGTGTGTTTTACCTATGCAAGTCTGATCCAAAATCAATATGGGGTCTACCACTGACAATATGCCCCACCTAACCTATTACCATGTTTATTTATTCCACCTTCCTGACCTTATCATTGTGACTAGGTACCTTTTTCACATCCTTATGGGGACTCCTTAGTTTACCCCTGACCCAATGGCCTTCACTCCATGCCATCACATAGATTGATTTGGCCCTGGATCATCACTAGTGACCTTTGACCTCATGTGTTCACTATACCTTGTGGCACTGTTACCTGTGTTGATTGACCTAATGACCTTACCTAGCCTATTGCCATGACCGTTTATCCTAACCCTACCTTTAGTGTACTGGAACATACCTAAATGTTCCTGCCCCTAACCTACGTTGTGTTTCCTGACCATATCCTATACCTTGGATACCAGAACCACTTCAACCTTTTTTGGATAAACCTATCGACCTTAGAAAATGTAGAGTTTGACTTCTCTTCAACCCGATAGTGTGGTGTAGTTTATATGTGTGTGTGCATTTGAATGTTACTACCTTTGACCCTGACCCATTACCTAGATTTCCCGAGTAGACCTTTAACCCTATTTTCCCCTATTAACCACCTTCCTTTTGTCTCACATTTACCTTTTATCATACCACTCACCGACTTCTACCTTCTGCCTCGTCAGTTCCTAGTTTGAGGGGGATCACCTTCACCCACACATGGGGCAACCACATCTTATTTTTGTTAGCATCACTTACCAATAAAAGCTACGCAACAAAAAGGGGCAAAATTTAGACACTAAAATTAGGTCACACTCCCCTTTGGTCCCTCGAAAAATAAATCACCCTTCATCACATTAACCTAGCCATGGCCCCCTTCACTCTCACTAGTATTAATTTAATGAATTTAATTTAATTAATTCATTATCCTCACCATATTTATTATTTAAATATTTTAATTTATAATGTACATCATACATCTCACCTAGACACCTACGATTAAGCCAACTCACCCTAAGACCTATTCTTAGTAAGTTGCCATAACTAACTAAGACTTACCCAAACCCTAAAAATCAATGCCTACATTCCCTCTAACCAATATTCCTACATGCTTACAAGAAGCTTCCAGTCTAATCCATGGGTGAATGACACGAGATCCTAGAAAATCAGGAGGGATCTTCCCTAAGTTTAGTAAACCTAGGAAATCCCACCTTGACCGACCGGTTACCCGTAACTATCATTGGTTAAGCTGGAACAACGCCATTCGGTCACCTTTTAACTCCCCAAAACAGCCTTATTTTCAAGGTTGTAAAACATTGGCGAATTTTGGCCTGAGAAGGAATATCTCAAAAGATCTTCTGAGAGAAGCTTTCTAACAAGAACACACATGCAAGGAAGGAGATCAAGCATTTTCTCTTGCACAAGCCATCCAGCACATTCAACAACCTTGGCGCTAGCATTCAGGCCAATTTGATCTAACCAAAAAAAGAGAATGCACATGCAGCCCATACAGGAGATTTCCAGAGATTTGGTGATTCTCAGTAGCATGGAGCTCAACCCCTTGCCAGGGACCTTCATTTGGGTCACTCATAGAAACCCAGGACCATGATTTCAAGTAAGTGGAAACAATTTACTTTTTGGTTCATTTATTCATCATTATATTGTCATCCATTTATTTCCATAGCCACCCATTGACCTCCATTAATACTGTACCCCTCCATATACCCATTAAAACCTCGCTAAACCCCATCCAAACAGCCTAATACCTCTTTCCAACCAATCAATTCCTTTGTGCAATCACAAGGGAGATCCAAATCCCATTATGTGGCATTCCCCAGTATTCCATAGTAACCGGTAAGCTGGTTTTCCCCAACCATGTATGGTCACCCCCTGATCGGTGGTCTCTATGTTCACCCATACAAGCCTAGAACAGTGACCTATCCACCTATTCCCACATCACCCTTACTCACCTGTGATCTACTTGAGACCTCCTATCAGACCTGCAGAGACCCAAAAGCAAATACTTGACCTAATGCGAATCCTATTTTAACTTAGCCTGTTAGATTAGATGGTGTGCATGATTTCTTATTCTATTTTGGATGAGATACCCAAATCATTTCAATTACGTAATAGGATTTACTTTATTTTCACAAGTTAATTTTTTTTAAACAGTGGACTGACAACCATCTAGGAAGTACCATGACTTCCCAGATCTAGCACACACTAGGCAGTTCACTGCACATATTGTTTAACTCTTTCTGGTGGTCTTGTTTTCATTACAGGTAGTTCCTCCTAGCCAAAAGGAAGCTCTCATGATCAATTGTGGATTCAAGAAGTCATACATGTTGCAACAACCCATCAATGAATGGCATTTGAACAGGTATTCCTCCTATGCCCGTTACCCTATTTGTTTCATGTCAACCATTTCAAAGAAACAATCTAAGAATGCAAAGGTGAAACACTGTGGACTACAAATGCTATGGATCATTGAGTAGGATAATGAAGTCTAGCTAGCTACACCTGAAGATATTACTGTTACAATTCAACTATAACCTTGTCCAAAACCTCATTGAAACTTTGAGTGTTTCTAAACCAGGATCCCAGTAGGAACATTTATATGATGTTATTCCTATGGTAATGAAGATCTTGATCATTACCATTGAGTTTAGAATTATTTCTAATGGCCTACTAAACCATTTCTGATCACAAGGTGAGGAAGTTAGGTTAGAGGAAGACCCTAAGCCGATATTGCGACCCTAAGAAAGTCCACAGGAGGAGAGTACCCTCAATTATAGTGAAGCCAATGTGAGAAGGGAGATTACTAATATTTGTGGATTTATAAGTGTCTACATGGATATCAAGATGTATATCCCTTTCACATGAGAAGGATTTAAGGTTCACACAGATTGATGTGGAACCTTAGCAGTCATGTGCTACCCAATCTTCTCGGCAAGCACATAAGAGATACCCCTTCCAGCTTTGATGTGAGTTATCATCATGCAGAGAGACCAATACTCTTTACTACTACAGTAGCATTATGAACCCACCTAGTGAAAAACCCTAACAGTTGGTTTTCCAACATCAAGGAAGGAGTCTCATTGACCCATTGATATCCTATTTGGAAGTGACAGATCTATAGCACCTAGGAGATAACTTTTTTTATTAGTATACTTCTATGGCATGCATTACTATTCTAGTAACCACCCCATAGGAATTTTTTCCTACAAGAGACAAATATCAAGGCTTGGGTAATTTCACTTTCCCCCCAGGAGTTGCTTGGGAACACACCATAAACTGGAGTGGATTAGAATAGTCAAGATGAGTTAGCACCCAAATCTTAGTGGGATTTTTCAGACCCTATAAGTGACTACTTCAGTCCCATTACTGGCTACTGAGTGGATCTAGGAGGTGGAATATGGTCTATAGCTTGAGGCGATATCACTCACTGTGGATCTAGAGGCACAAGTGACTAATGGTGGATCTAGTGGATTACAAATGGAAGAGGAAACACCAGAGGAATTTGAGGAACTAGATCAGGAGACAATGGCCTCAGTCTACCTCCTCATAGTTTTATTTTAGATGTCTTTACATTTTATAGATTACAGAAGGTATTGAAGATGCTCCACCTATGGAGTTCCTGTGTTCACAAGTGTGAGTTGTTATGGAAACCAAAGGGGATCACAACCCTGTAAGTGGAAGGCTAGTCACATTTGTACAACATTGTAAGGGTGTACACACATAGTGGTATATGAAGTATGACCCAAATCAAAATGGTGGTAGATTACACACATTGAAAAATTTTCCTATAGTAGAGTTCCACATACCTTGAGTTTTGTCATAGAAAATAGATCAGCACCCTTAAGGAGATTAAGCAGGGAATGGCATAGAAAGTGTGTGGGAGTATGATGCATGGTTTTAAAGACTCTCCTATACAAAGATTTTCATATGACATTAACCCTTCACAACATTTCAGATGAATTTTTTGGAGGTATTGATAACCCCCATTTAGAAGGGTGCTATCTTATAATACTTTCACAGGACCATGCAAGGCATTTGGAAAGTTTATCTGCGTGTTGAAGTTGTTGGGAGCATTGATACTAGAGTTAGCTTATTCTTGGAATCTCAAATCTCTACTATGGCTAAGCAGTCTGGAAAATTTATTATCCAACTCTATGCTCATGAGACTTGCAGTGGAATGTGGTGTACATATTGTGAGGTAGAGGGGCATGCTAAGGATAGTTATCCCCCTGGAAATGATAGTACACATGTTGTAGCAAGGTATTGTGAGATTTGTCACCCCCGGACCATGATTCGAGTAGATGTCAGACCTTGCATACAGTGCATAATTCAGAAGAATGTATCTTGCTACTATAAGATTTGCACCTCTACACCCATGATACTAAGGATTGTAGGACTGATTGACACAGATTCATGAAATGCCATTGATCTTGGTGTGCATGTCAAACCAGTCTAAGTTGCAAGTAGTTCTAAGGGATAGATGGATCAGTTGTTATGAAGGAGCACGTACAATGATGGAGGCATGTACAGGTAGGGGGAATTTCAAGGATTTCATGGTCATGGTAACTCCGGAGGAAGAAATGAGTTCCCACATGAAACCTATTTTAATTGTGGATCTAGAGAGCATTACAAGTGTGAGTGTCTTAGACTTATTGCAGTGCTCATGGTGTGTGGGAAGAAGCACAAGTATGAGGTAGTTCCCTGAGTTTTTTGAGCACATGAGTCAGTAACACTAGAAAGACAAAGGCATAAATGGTAAGATTAAAGAAGGCTTGGCACAAAACAATGGATGCCAAGATGTGACACATGATGTAAGCTTGAAACATGTTATGGTAACAACAAGAGTATAGGCCATGCACGTAAAGGAAATGCCAAGGCAAAAAAACTTGGTTTCAAGGGAAGAAGTGGTACATGGGAAGTACCCAGACCCTGTGCATCAAAAGGAGGTATGTCAAGAAACCATGGATGTCATTCAGAGTTTATAAGGGGAAATATAGTGTCTAAAGGAGCAGTCCCAGAGAGATTTGGAGCAAAGAAGGAACGTTGCAAGGTGCCAAAGGATAAGATAGGATGAGGTCAAGGAAGTATGTAAAATGCTAAGGCAAGAGAATACTTATTCCCTTTCTAGGAGCATGGTTGAGAGAGAAGGTACCATGAGTGCACACTGGAGAAGAGCATGAGAGGACAGGTCCTACATGCAAACCTTCCCTCTTACATAGCCTTGACTATGATAAGGAGATCATGTTAAATGTAGTTGTGGATAGATGGCTCCTTAGGAACATCATCATTGACACAGGTGCAAAGGTCAATGTTCTCACCTTAGATGCATGGCATTAGATGGGAAGACCTACATTACAACCATCTTTGAATGTGTTGTATATGGAGAATAAAATAAATGAAATGCCCATCGGTGTCTTAAAGGATGCAACTATCACCATTTAAGGGGATAATTTAACCAGGGACTTCAAAGTCTTGGCACTTGCTGAGGTAGACAATTTCCCAATATTACTTAGGCATCTATGGTACTATAAGAACAATGCAGATCTTCAGTTCAATAAGGGAAACATAAGCTTAGAAAATGAGGAGGAATGGGTCATCATACCCCTAGCTGATGGAAAATCAACACCCTATACTGAACCCCTAGGAGAAGAGGTCCTAGATAGAATATACATGCACTTAATCAGGGACCTTGAGATAATCCATCCCACAGAAGGAGTTATCCAGTTTGAGGATACTCGGTCCCTAAGTGACACCACTAGTATAGTGTGCAATAATTGGGTGCATGGGACCTATGAGTTAATCAGATGACATTTGAGAGGATTGGTGAAAAAGGTCATAAGGGCACGTACAGTTCAGTGCCTAGGAGGAAACAAGCTACCTAAATATTCATGAGGAACCTTCCGAGATATTTTTATAGGAGATGGAAGCTCAGTGGAAGAAGGAGAATGAACAAAGAGGGATGTTCAGTTATGTCCTACTCAGAACTATTACACGCTGGTGGGTGACACATCAAGATAACCTCTTTGAATGGTGCAAGGTGAGAATTTCCTTCTCCATAAGGTTTTTCAGGAGTAACATGCCCACGGCTATAAAATACTACCATGGTAAAGATACCACTTCCTTCCATATCCAAGCATGTGAGACAGCTTGGATCGGAAGCACATAAGCATTGCCACCTTCATTATGGGTTCAATAGTTGTATTCCACCCTACAAGGTTGTGCGCATTGTTGATTAGAGAATACTTCTTAGAGATCACAAAAGAATTCCATGAGGAAGAGAAGGCCAAGATCAAGGGAACAGAGGGACAAGAAGAACCTGCGTGTGGAGGGAAAGTTCAACATTTAGGACTTAGCTGATTTTGAGCATGAATACCTATAGAATATGGCATGTGGAACACACCAACAATGTAGAGACATGTGCACCATGCATTGTCTATCTTTGGAGGATCATATTGAAGCATTTTTCATGGAAACAAGCTAAGAATAGGATTTTCACTTCAGTTAACTATAAGAGATCTATAGATAACACACTTGCATGTGTGGCTATGCTTGTAAATGACATGTGGCTATTAATAGCATGTGGACTATTTCTAGAATAGATAAATGGTGAAGGAAAAGCCCCCACCCTTTATATATGATGTGAAGCACATAGTAGAATATACACAGGGAGATATGGATGTATGGAGGTATCAAGGTATGTACATATGATTGGATTACTGTATCCAATCCATGCGCGCATTGGTATAGATTGACATTATTGTAAGGAGATTTTTTGTTTATTAATAGATGAAATATATTGGCCGAGCCTACGTTTCATTCCTGTGTGTAATTGAGTAGCATGTTCTTGATTTAATCATGATTATTGTTTAAGCTTGTTCTTTCATAAGTCTGAATATGGCATGTATTGTAGAATGATGAATTAACTATGGATCTATATGTTTCTTCCTTCATCATGTTAACATCCTGCTAAAGTAACCTTAAAGAGGGACCTGGTACCTTTGCGTGCTTTGGGTGAGCACTCAATCTAGGCTTAGTGATGTGCTAGCACATCTAGGCTATTATCAAGTAAATTCTAGGCCGCATCATTGGTTCCGTTGTCAAGACCTCTATTTTAGTTATTTTTAAGATGGTTTGTGATGAAGACATACCAGTTAACTATAGCAAGTATTGAGAAGTGGATACATGATCTAGAGGAAGAATATGCATGACGGTTCAATAGTGGATCTGATTTTAACGCACACATTTGGGTAGAGTAGAATCTATATGACAACCTATATGAGATATTTTTCTCTATCTTTCAAGTAGAAGTATATGAGTGGCTTACTGCTTATGCATCTAAGGGGAATTGGAGGTATCACACACTTATATGGACACATGAAGAGTTTCAAGCCCTTTATGATGCTGATATGATCTAGACTCACGTTTTGGATATGTGGTTTCATGGTGTTCTAAATAGTTATACTCTGGAATATTCAATTTTAACGTATTATTTCCTAAAGGTAGCTGAATTCTAGTTTTTATGGTATCCTAGAGGAGCATATTTGCAAGGTATTCCACTGGTGATGAAAATCTTGATGGTAACTTTTAACCTAGAGAGTAAACCAATGGCTAACTAAACTTCACCACACATGAGGGTAGGAATAGGTTTGGTAAAAGATGGTAGACCTAGCAGGAGAGAGGAAGTGAGAGGAGAGGTGAATTAAGTATAATGAGGTGTGTGAGAGGGAGATAGAGAAGTAGTGTTCTGTTGCAGAAAGTATGGCATTGAGGAGAGATATGGCTCATGAAGGATTTATAGCTCACATAGAATACATGGAGCTAGAGCATCAAGAAATCCCCCATCTTTAAAAGCATGACAGAGATCCCACCTTGGCCTCACATAGAAGTGCGCCAACAGAGACTACCTAGGCCATGGGCACACATCTTAATCCACGTGGTGACCTAGACCTTACACTTGGTTTTCTAGTATCTAGTACAACAAGTAACCATCAAGATAACTTGGGAAGTAGGAGAGAAGGAGTAACTCAGGGAGCAAGTACATATATGGTAGGAAAAATGGCTTTAATGATATTTGGAGGAACATTCATAGGTGCATCATTTGCATAGAATGTGAGCATGCAGAATGTTGGATTCACCTCTAGAAGTGGAACTACCTCATAGATTATAGGGGTTTAGTATAGTACTACTATCGAAGCATAGGGGAGTACATCTATAGGTCTTATTATAGCTACAGGTGCAAGATCAGGATGTATAGGTGGTTCTAGTTCTAGTGGATCTGATGGTTTTGGAGGTAGAGGAAACACGGGAGGTTCTAGATCAGGTGGTCAAGGTCTGAAACAACCACAAAACATTTATATGGAGATGTCTCTTTGTCTCCCAGAGTATAGAGGCATAGAGGATACTGCTGAGTATGTGCATATGTTTGAAATCTTGTGGCACGCTAAAGGGGTCACAACTTCTGAGTGAAAGGAAAGTTAATTTTCTACTACCTTGCAGTAACGTGCACACAACTGGTATAGGAATTTTGAACCTGATCAAACTTGTGTGGATTATGTAACATTGAAGGATGCTTTCTTGAAAGAGTTCCATATCCCTGAGTTTGAGTAGAAAAGTATAAGTGCACTCAAGGATATCAAGGCACTACTGAGAGTGTACGTGAGTATGATGCCCACTTTAAGACACTTATATCTAATATTTCTTATGATATTCATGCCAGCATGCACAATGGTTTGTTGGAGGATTGATTACACTATTCAGAAGAGCACTATCACATAAGACATACACCAATCCGTGTAAAGCACTAGAAGCATCTTTGTATGGTGAGGTAGTTGGGAGCATTGACACTATCCTTAGTCCATTTTTAGAGGCACATATTGCAGCTATGGAAAAGTAGTTAGAGAAGCTATCAACAAATTCAGCCCATGAAACATGCTCAGTAATTTGGTGTACAAATTGTGAAGTGGAAGGTCATACCAAAGATAGTTTCCCTCGCAGATCTATATGCTCATTAGTATTAGATTGTGAGATCTGTTATTTGAATCATGAAGCTAGTCACTGTCCTTTGTTACAGCGTCTGATAAGGAAGAATGTATCCAAATTTTGCAAAAAATTTCGATCCATGACCCATGATACTGAAGATTATCAGTTGATTGGTCAAATCTAGGATGTTATAGACATTGGGGTATGACAGACAAGTGTAACAGATAATTCCAAAGGCAAAATGAACACCGGGATCAAGATCATAATAAAACGTGCTATGACAGGAATGAGGGGCGTTTTGAAGGAAGTCATGGAAGAGGACATGGATATCGTGGTGGATATGGAGGATGAGGTTATGGTGGAGGAAGAGATGAGTTCCCTCATGGAACATGTTATATGTGTGGATCTCCTGACCACTATAGGCATGAATGTCCTCATAATATTGCATGTTCTTTCTATGGAAAGAACCATAGCTATGAAGATTTCCCAGACTTATATGAGCATCTGAGTAAGTAGCGTAAGCAAGAAAACAAAGTCGTCGGGATGGTTAGAATCTAGCACATGGTAGAAGATCAGTGGATGCCCAAGATAGCATAAGGACCCGATGCATTGACGGTGAAGATTACTACATGATCTAAAGTAGCGCGTCTAAGAGAGGCATTGCACTAGAATCCTACTATCACCAAGGAGGAGGTTTTGTATGCAAGGTAACCAGATCCTGCTCATCAGAAGGAAGTTTACCAGTATACCATGGAAGTTCTAAGGAATCTTTAGGGTGAGATATATTTCCTCAAGGAGAAAAAGAAAGCATCAGAGATAGTCCAAATTGATATCGATGATTTGAGAGAAGTGTGAAAAATGTTGCGCTAGGAGAACATTATTCCACTATTAGGAAGTTGGATAAAAGGGAACACTCCATGCACAAGCATTGAGATCAGATGATAGATGATTGGTTAAAAGGGAACACTCCATGCACATGCAAATCTTCCCCCTAATAGTATTAACTATGACAAGGAAATTACTCTGAATGTTGTTATGGATGGATGGCTATTGAGCAATATTTTGATTGAATTGGTGCCCATTTTGATCCTCTGCTATTTTTCCATGTTTCCCCTTTGCTCTTTGTGCTCTGAAACATTTTTTCCTCATGAAATCGATGATGTGAAGTTGTAGCTCCATTCTTGTGCATTGGATTGTTTGCAAACTCATTACCTTGCCCTAATTTGCTAAGGAGAAATGTGTTTTTGCCCTAATTTTGTGCCCCTTTAAAAAATCTTTGGATCTGCCATTTTTCCTTTTTTCCCAGCCTTTGGAGCTTTGAAATTGTTTGTTTTATACATATTTTCCCTCAAATATCCCTTACCATGGTCATAAAATTTCCTAAAAACACTTTCCATTTGTCTTTTGATCAAAAACACTTCTTCACCCACGAAGAAAAATTGATTTTGAGAATCCATGGCATTTTCTATGTTTTTTGATAGTCAGACAGGTGTCATTTTCCCATCAAATTCATCTTCAGCATTCTAGGGCATCACTGGAAACTTTTGCATCTTTTGATGGTCATACGGGTGTCCTTTTCCCATCAAATTTTAGCTCAAAATCTTATCCTACATGGCCGTTTGTGATTGGACAAGGTTCAGGTGGGTCTGCTCGAAAAACTTAATGTTTTTTGTGTTTTGGAAAAAAGTGCAAGTTGCCCCCGTAGCTCCGCAGGTCCCAGAGGAGGTACACGTGTTGCAAGCAGAGTGAAGGTGGACGGGTGGGTCTTTTTGTGCCTTAAGGAATTTTGGAAAAAAGAGTTAAACTATAAAGAAAATGCCTAAAGAATCAAGGTGGACACTGTGTCAGCTTTTCATCAAAATGAAATGGAATGGAACACTGGCAATTTCAGAGGCCCACAATGAAAGGGAGAAAACCTCACAGGTCATGTACCACAAGTGAATCAGAGGTGGACACGTGTCATGTTTTCATCAAAAATGAGATGGAAGGTTGGTGGATGACTTAGAAAAAAAATTTCCTTTTGGCAAAAGGGAGAAAAAGTTGTGAAAAAGGCCATGGGTCCATCGGGCCAATCAGAGAGGACACGTGTGGGGATAGGATCAAAAGGGTAGAAGGGGAGTGCGAAAAAGGGAAAAATTTCCTTTTTGGTGAATTGAAATGTGAGTTGAAAAATTTGGAAAAAATGATTTGAAAGTGGTAATTTGAAGCTCCATTGAATCAAAGGGAGACATGTTTGAATAGGGGAGGTGCGGGAGTGCAGAGGAAAATTGAAAAATTTTCCTTTTTCCAAAAAGAGGAATGAATGTTTAAAAGGGAGTTAGAGGCTTCCCCTCAGCCAATCATATGCACCACGTGTCAGTGGACAGAAGCGGAGGTGCGGGTCCATGGGGAAAATTGAAAAAAAAAAAAATCCAAAAAAGGTGGAAATGTGTAGAATCGAGCCGCGATTCCAATGGGGCCCACCTTGGGACACGTGTCAGTGCCAAATCTCAAAGGGCGGAGGGGTGGAGAAAAATGTCAAATTTTTACATTTTTCCAAAAAGTGATCCCAAACCCATTTCCAATCACATTGTGACACGTGGAGGGCTCAGATTGAAGGGAGAAAGGAAGATCAATGGTAACTGTGCATTTTTCAATTTGGCTACCATTTTTGCTCCAGGAAGTGTGGAAATGTGTTTTTTGCATCGATTTTGATCAATTTTTTGGTAAATTCATGTCGTTTGTGCCTGCAAGGACCAATGCAATTGGTTTTGAGGATCAATTTGAAGATCTGAGATGTTTTGAAATAAATTTTTTCCCTAACCTGTCCAAAAACGTGAAATATCAAATCCAAAAGTTACAGAGTCAAATTTTGGAGGGATAAGGATGAAATAATGAAAGGAAGGGGGTCTGCATGCTTTGAAGATGAAAAACATGCCTCCACAATGGATAATGATGTGAATTTTGCAATGATTCACCTTTTTGAGGCACCTGGCATCTTTTTGAAATTTTTTCTATTAGATGTCCCTTTCTGCAAGTCATGAGTGAATTTGTAACAAACTAAGATGCCATAGGATATTATTTTCTTGGGAAAGAAGGATCAAATGTAATAGAGAGATATATAATGCATGTTTTGAGACATGCAAAAGGTTGGGAAATTAAAAATCACGAGAAAATTTTGAGAGAAGCTCATCTTCTGAGAAACCCTCCAAAAAACCTGGTTAATGTCTTCTGTGTTAGATCTTCATTCATGTTGAGTTGGTTACAAGTGTATAGCCATCACACAGCTTTGAGATTGTTCCTGAAACTCTCCCCTGCTGATGAATCTAACAAGATTTTGAATTAATCTATGTTATTTTGGGCAATATGATGTCTGTTATCATGTTTAAATGTCTGCAAATAGTTTTCCTTGTTCTTGTTGCAATCTTGCATTGAAATCTTTAGGAATCACACAGATCTCATCCTTATTGATAGTTTAGTGGCATTTTCAATTTCATTTGTCAGAAGAGCTTTCATCTGGCATTGAAAATAAGTAGTTTAAAATCACTTCACCTTCATTTGTTGACAAAGATTTCTTGTAAGCCTTTGGGGGTACCTTAGGCGTGATTTGATCAGAGATTTTGATGTTTAATTGAGTCCTTTAACTCAAGATTTTGTGTTGAGGTCTCAAAGATTGTGTGAAGAGTGCAAACCTGGGCCTCCATTTGTGTATCTCTTCTGGTTGAAAGAACATCCTGACTGTTTTGAAGCATTTTATCTGATAGTTGTTCAAATGTTGTAGAGGTTGTCAAAGATCTGGCATAGTCAAGTTTTTCTTGTCAATATCCCACCAAAAATCATTCTAAACAACTAATCCTACCCCATACTACCCCTGTTTTGACCTGTATACCCACAGAAGATCAAAATCCATTTGCTAAAGTATGCAGAACAGATCAGGATTTCAAAATGTCTTCAGTAACCCTTGCCTTGCATTGAAAGTATCTCCATAATCTGGAAGTGACAACTTGTGAAAGTCAGATTTGGAGTGTTGATCATATTTTCCCAAGGCCCCTTCATACTATTTGCACAAATTGAGGGATATCTTCATCTCCTTCACCATTTGAGGGTTACAAAATAGGTCCTCTTACCTTGGTTGAAAGGCACAACCTAAAATAGTTAGGAGAAGATCAATTCCTATTTTAGTGTTATCCATCCCTCCACAAATCTGAGTGGTAGTTAGATCACATCCCCAGCTACAAAATGACATACATCATGATCTATCTGTCTTCAAGCTTCATGACCATATCTTTGATGCTTCTTATACTAAAAATTGATTTTTTCAACATATCTTTGATGCTTCTCAGACTGAAAAGGATAACAAATTTGGGTACCAACACCAGTGGCGCCATTTCCGGGGAGTTGTTGAAAATATTTGAGATATTTGGATACATGTCAAACCCTGGTAATGTTTCTTACAAATGTTGCATGCAAGTACATTGTTGAAGCATCATTTTATAATCAGATTTGTAAGGATTAAGTGAAGATATAAGTTCTGCCTACAATTTTATCAGTTTCCAGCAGTAGTTGCACTTCATTTGCATTTGTGGTTGATAGATTCAAGAAAAGGAAGGTCTGATCTATAAAGTTTGGCAAGATTTTCAGTGCTGATAGGTATTTGACAGAGTATTTTAGTGCATTTTCACAACTAGGGTGAAAGTCCTTAGTGGCGACTCCATGCTGATTTGATCTTGATGAATACCAGTGTCTTAGCTTTCTGTCATTTATTTTTGTGTTGCTAATCTCTGCAAAACTAGAAGGAAGAAGATCTCTCTTCAGGAGGGACCCAAGTAGAAAGTTATTTCAAGAATTGGGAAAGACAGTTTTAGAGGAAAGAAAAGTTTGGAAGGTTGTTGAAGGTCAGACATCAGGAAAAGGTATATCCATTGGTGAGAGAGATCAACCTTTAGTAGAGGATTATCACTCTTCTTCCAGTGATTCTGATTCAAGAAATATTCTCACAAATTTGTTTACTTCAACTAGTGAAGGTCCTTCTGTTGTACCTGGTAAGTTCTTTTCTCAATCTGCACCTGTGTGCTTCAATTCAAATAAAACTTTCCAAGAAAATCAGCACCTAGAGAGTACCAATTTTGTGAATCACATTCTTTAGCCCCAAAGACCTCTCACTCCTCATCAGTTTGTGTCACCCCCAAGACCACCTCAAAAAAATATGGCTCAGCCTAGACCTCCATTTGTTGTTAACACCTTTGGTCCTATAGAATTTAGAGGAATGGTTGGTTATCCTAATGTTGTCCCTCAAGATGTCAGAAATAGATTGCCAAAGTTCCAAGGTAACAATGCAATAACTGGTGATCAACACCTAAAACTTTTTGTTAACATGATGGAGGACTTTGAGATTGAGCATGAAGATGTGTATATTAAATTGTTCATTCATACACTAGAAGAGGATGCAAGGGATTGGTACAAGGCTCTGCCTGATAATTCTATTGATTCATGGACTGAAATGAACAATGCATTTAGGTTGCAATATGGTGACAAGACTGATCCTAGGTTTCTGAATTTGAAAATATCAAGAAGAACCCCAATGAATCAGTTCATGACTTCAACACAAGGTTTAACAAAACTTTGAGAAGGCTTCCAGTTAATTTGAGGCCATGTGATCAGTCATGCTTGATCAAATATGCAGATGCATTTGATAAGAAGGCAACCTATTACCTAAGAGACAAGAACCCTACCAATTTAAGGCAGGCCTTTACCATGGCACTGCAGATTGAAAATAACATTAAGGTCATTGGGAAACCTCTCAAGAGAGATGGTGTAAAGTTGATAAACCCTGAAAAACCTCAAGCAAGCAAGAGTGTAGACTTGGAGGAAGTGGTGAAAACTTTGGTAGGGGCTGTCAAAGAGATTTCCTACAAGTTGGCAAGAGCTGAGAAGGGAATTGGGCAGACTTCACAAGGTCAACAAAAAAGCACAAAACCATGACAGATTTTCCAATCATCCTAGGGGTGATCAGAGATCTGATGATAGAGGGAAAGGACCCATGGGGTCTACAAATAGACATCCTCAAGCACGTGAAGGAAGAGTGTTACCTGATCCCCTAACTGCTAGGGTTGCTACTGTTGAGGAAGTTGCTGATATTGATTGGTGTGATAGGTGTTTTCTACCCCATCCTCCATGTGAAGTGGACCAAAAGATGGTGAAGCTAATAATGATGATGGTACTGATGATGATATCTGCATGGTGGGTTGTTCTTCAAGCTCACAAGAAGGAGCAACATCAACTGAGGTAATAAGTGTAAGGACAACTGCAACCTTTTGGGATTGCATCAAATGGGTACAAGTCTTTCTTCCCCCTCATACTCTTGAAGTTGATGTAGTGCAAGATTTTGAAATTCCTAACAATGACTTTGAATACTTAAGAGCTTTGATGATTAAGAAGTATGATGGTGGTATCCCTTTGGAGGAAGATAGACAATTGTTAATGAATGTTGTTGTGGCTCAAGAGAAAGAGTATAACACTAGGAGCAAGGTTGTTAAGGGAGTTGGGCCTCAAGCCAAACCTAAAACACCCTTGCTTACAAGTATTCCCAAAGAAGCTCCTAGAAGAGAAACACCTGCCAAAAGCTCTGTTGTCCCAAGCAAAAATTACAGTCCTCCTCATGCCCAAGCTGCCAAGAATCCCATGCCATCTAATGAATCTGCTTGTCTCCATTCCAATGCTGCCTTGCCAAAGAGTGTTCCCTATGACATAGCCCAAGTATTGAGCCAAATCAAAGTGAGTGTTCCAATCATTGAGTTGCTTAGGATTCCTGAGCACAAGAAGAGAGCATTTGAGTACTTGGGATTGAAAGAGGAGAAGAGTACCCCAAGAAGAAATGTAAACATTGTTGAAACTCCTCCTCAAATCATTGCAGACCTTGAAACACCACCAGCATTAGAGGATCTTGGAGAAACACCTGAGGTATACTTGGGGACATCCTTGGTTGATTCCCAATTGAATGTTGATCCATTCTTTACAACTTTGATCATAAAGGATAGACTACTTCACAATTGTATGTTTGATTTTGGTGCATCATGCAATGTCATGCCTCTAGAAGTCATGAATGAGTTGGATATCAAAGTGACAACAGCCTATGGAAAGTGTACTACCATGGACTCAAGAGAAGTTCTGGTAGTTGGTTGTGTGAAGGGTTTGGTGGTGCAACTTGCATCTTATCCTAGGAGGAATTTAAAATTGGATGTTGTGATTGTTGATTGCCCTGCCAAATGGGGTATGTTATTGTCAAGAAAGTGGGCTGCAAGTGTTGAGGGAGTGTCCAAATGGATATGTCTTTTTCCACTATTCCCATTGAAGGCAGCCTTGTCAAGCTCTATGGAGAAAAGAAGATGTTGCATCTAATTGAGGATCCAAACAATGCTTCTTATGAAGTATTATTTGCTGATGTTGATGTTGAAAATTTTATTGGGTTTGCTGATGGTAAGGAGCACAAGATGGATCAGTCAAAGTGCCTTGAATAGGTAGGTTCTCCTTGGACCTTGCTATTTGATGGAGCTTGCTCCAAATTTGGAAATGGTGCTGGTATAATTCTGATTTCTCCTAGCTTGGAAGAGTTTGTTTTTTCCTTCAAGCTTAATTTTGAATGTACTAACAACATTGCTGAGTATGAAGCCTTGTTGTTGGGTCTGAGAATTTCATGGAAGTATGGTGTCAAGGACATCATTGCAAAAGGAGATTCAGAGCTAGTTGTCAAACAAATAAGAAAACTGTATGCTACAAAAAATCAGCGGATGAAACAGTACAAACATGCAGTTTGGGATCTAATTGAGATGTTTGATTCCTTCAACATTGTGCATCATGACAGAAGTTTCAATGCTGATGCTGACAATTTGGCAGTGTTGGGGTCAATATTTGTAGATTGTACCATTTCACCTTATTGTGAGTACAATATTGAAGTGTTAACTAGGCCAGCTGTCCCTGACAACATCAAGCATTGGCAAGTGTTTAATGATGATGCTCAAGTGCAAAGGTTCTTACAAAATCAAGGTGAGTTTGTAGATCAGAATATTGATTGGGAACCAATGGTGTGTGTGACTGAAGGAAGAGAGACTTTGTTTGGAAAGGATATTATCCAATTGAAAACTAACACCATTCCTAGAGGTCTTGTTGCTCTTGAGTCAAATTTTAACAATGTTGATTGCATCATCAATAGAAACATGTCTGCCTCAAGGGATGTGGAAGAGCATAACTTGGGCACTAATGATAAACCAAGAAAATTTTGGTTGGGCAAAAATCTAAACAAAGAAGAAAAATAGTCCTATGTTCAACTATTGAAGAAATATCAGGACTGTCTTGCTTGGTCTTATTCAGAGCTGAAAGCATACAGAGAGGACTTGTTTCAACATGAGATTCCTCTTGAAACAAATGCCAAACCCTTCAGACAAAAGTAGAGGCCAATTAATCCACTCCTCTCCATGAAAATGCAAGATGAATTGAAGAAACTGAAGGAGGGAGGGATCATTCAGCCCACAAGGTATTCATCTTGGGTTGCAAACCTTGTGCCAGTCAGAAAGAAAAATGGAGATATCAGACTTTGTGTAGACTTCAGAAATCTGAATAGAGCTTCATTGAAGGACAATTATCCTTTGCCAAACATGGAAAACATGTTGCAGTTAGTGACTGGATCTGAATTGTTGTCCACCTTGGATGGTTTCTCTGGCTACAATCAAGTTGTTGTCAAGGAGTCAGAAAGATTTAAAACTGCCTTTACCACTCCTTGGGGAACATATGTTTATGTAAGAATGCCTTTTGGTCTCATGAATGTTGGAGCTACCTTCCAAAGAGCAATGGATGTTGCTTTTGCTGGTTACATAAATGACTTCATTGTAGTTTATCAGGATGATGTGACTATGTTTTCAAGGAGCAGAAAAGATCACTTGCAGCACTTGGAAAGAATGTTGATCAGATGTAGAGAATTTGGAATTTCTTTGAATCCAAAGAAGTGTCATTTTGGGGTGCAAAAGGCCAAGTTTCTTGGTCATATTGTTTCAAAGGCTGGTGTCATGATTGACCCTGAGAGGGTAGAAGCAATCAGCAAGGTTCCAATTCCAAGAACAAAGAAGGGCATCCAATCCTTCTTTGGGCAGATCAATTTCATTAGAAGGTTTGTGTCTAATTTTGTTGAATTGACTCTTCCTATTACATGCATGTTAAAGAAAGACCAAGTTATCAAATGGGAGGAGGCTGCTATTCAGGATTTTGAAGGAATCAAAGAAGCATTGAAACATGCACCTGTCTTGGCAGCTCCAAATTACAAGAAGCCTTTCCAAATCTTCTCCTTTGCTTCTGAAAATACCATTGCATCTATTTTTCTACAGAAGGATGAAGATGGGGCTGAGAGGCCTATTGCCTTCTTTAGTAAGGCTTTACAAGCTGCTGAGTTAAAATACACAATCATGGAAAAACAAGCATTTTCCTTGGTGAAAGCAAAAAAGGTTTTCAGGCCTTATATCTTAAGTTCAAAAGTTGTTGCTTATGTTCCCCACACCATGGTAAAAGACATCTTATCAGAGATGGAGATCTCAAGAAAAAGATGTAGATGGGTGAACAAACTGCAGGAGTATGACATGGACATCCAAACCACAAAGTTGGTAAGAGGTTTGGGTCTTGCTAAGCTCATGGCTGAGAGCAACTTGCAGACTATGGAAGTGAATGAAGTAGAGGAAGAAAGGGCAGATGTTCTTGAGAATTTGGTAAGTTCTGAGTGGTACAAGGATGTAATATTTTACCTTAGACACCTATGCTGCCCTGATCATTTAAATAAAAATTAGAAAAGAGCCCTCAAGCTGGCTTCTCAAAAATACATCATCACTGACTTTGGGCTGGCTTGGAAGAACCCTGAAGGTGTCCTCTTGAAATGTGTAACTGAAGATGAAGCTCCCAAAATAGTTGCTGATTTCCATGGGGGAGTTTGTGGAGGACACTTTGCTGGAAGGGTTACAGCACACAAAGTTTTGAGAGCTGGTTATTGGTGGCCTACTCTTTTCAAAGATGCAACCCTGCTGGTTAGAAAATGTGAAAGCTGTCAGAATTTCTCTGGAAGAATGAAAGCTTCAGGCTCCCTTCCTTTGCAGCATGTATCAATTGAAGCTCCTTTCAAACAATGGGGAATAGACTTCATTGGTGAGATTTCAGACCCTTCTAGTGCTGGACATAAGTGGATTCTTGTAGCCACAGATTACTTCACCAAGTGGGTAGAAGCAATCCCCACCAAGAAAGAAACACACCAAGTTGTTATGGACTTCTTGTTGAATCACATCATATGTAGATTTGGTGTGCCAGTAAAGATTGTTGCTGATAATGCCATGTGTTTCAGAGCTAAACCCTTGATGGCAATGTGCAAGGAGTATGGAATCAATATGAAATTATGCTTCAAACTATAACCGTCAAGGGAATGGACAAGCTGAGTCCAGCAATAAGAAATTTTTGAAGATCATTAGGAGAACCTTGGAGTTGAACAAGAGAAAATGGGGTGAACAACTGAAATTTGTAGTTTGGGCTGATAGAATCACTTACCAAAAGAGCTACTGGTAAGAGCCCATTTGAGTTGGTGTATGGAACTCAAGCTCTGCTTTCCTTACATCTGCAATTATCTTCATTTCAGTTTGTTCAACAACTTGAAGATCAAGGGGTCAGTCCATATGAAGCAAATATTAATCAGATTATTGAGCTGGATGAAGAAAGAAGAGCATCCCACCAAAGGCATGTCAGATTTAGAGAGAAGTTGAAGAGGTTGTTTAACAAGAAGGTCACTCCTAGGGCCTTCAATGTTGGAGATCTGGTTTTGTTGTGGGATAGTAGAAATGAAGATAAGGGAAAACATGGTAAATTTGATGCATTGTGGATGGGCCCTTACTCCATTGATATCAGAATTGGTGAAAATACCTTTTTTCTCAAGGACTTAGATGGGGAATTGCTTGAACTACCTGTTAATGGTAGGCATCTGAAGCATTTCTTGGATTAATCCCCAAATTTGAGGTATGCACCACTTGTACAGTGTATAGTGTTTGGATTTTGCTCTGTTTTTGGTGTTTTGTCGGTTTGTGGTTTGCCTTGGTGTGTGGCAGCCATTTTTGTCAGTTTCTCAGCTAGTTTTTTGGTGGCTTTGGCTCATGACTCCATTTTCCCAATGGATTATTTTGGCACTTGGTCTACTTTTGTTCTTGTGGCACTCACTGGGAGTGCCCATCCCCGAGCAGGAGCCGATGTTGGTGCCCATTTTGATCCTCTGCCATTTTTCCATGTTTCCCCTTTGCTCTTTGTGCTCTGAAACATTTTTTCCTCATGAAATCGATGATGTGAAGTTGTAGCTCCATTCTTGTGCATTGGATTGTTTGCAAACTCATTACCTTGCCCTAATTTTTCTAAGTTCAAATGCCTCTTTTGTCCATTTTTCCTGTGTCTTTCCATTTTTCCTTTTTTCCCAATCTTTGAGCTTGAAATTGTTCATTTTATACTTTTTCCCTCAAAATCCCTTTCCATGGTCGTAAATTTCCTAAAAACACTTTCCATTTGTCTTTTGATCGAAAAATTCTTCACCCACGAAGGAAAAATTGATTTTTAGGGCATCCCTGGCATTTTCTGTGTTTTGATGGTCAGACGGGCGTCATTTTCCATTTGTCTGATCAAAAAATTCTTCATCTTTAGCATTCATAGGGCATCCATCTGGAAATTTTGCATTTATTTTGATATGGTCATACGGGCATCCTTTTCTTGTTACAATCAAATTTTAGCTCACAAATCTTCTCCTACATGGTTGTTTGTGATTGGACAAGGTTCCATGGTGTCAATTTCCTTGAAAAACTTAACATTTTTTTTGTTTTGGAAAAAATTGCAAGTTGGAAAAAATCATAGCTCGGCAGGTCCCAGAGGAGGTACACATGTCTTTGGCAAGCAAGGTGAAGGGAAGAAAGCAGGTTTTTTTTTAAGGCATATTTTTTCCCAAAAAATTTTAGTCAAAGTACAAAGAAAATAAAGTGGCAGGGGTAGAGTTGCAGAGGCACAGGTGGAATAGAATTTTTACCTTTGGGAAAAGGAGTTAAAGTGGCTTCAGAGCGCAAGCCCTCAATGAAATCAGAGGTGGACACGTGTCATGTTTTCATCAAAAGTGGGATGGAAGACGGTAGAGGACTTAGAAAAATTTTTTATTGGCGAAAGACAACAAAAGTTGTGAAAAGGGCCTTTTGGCAATCAGAAGTGGACAGTGGTAAAAATTTGGGATTTGGGGGAAACTTGAGATTTTTTCCCATTTTGGATAAAGTGATGGCCCTATTTAAGATGAGGCTCGCAGCTCCATCAATGGTCAGAGAGACACATGGTAGGATCAGGGAAGGGAGTGCGGAGCGTCGGGTGTGAGGAAATTTGAAATCAAATCATTTTTCCTAGGCGGGTAGTAGTGAGTAAAAATTAAAAGGAGGAACACAAGCCCGAAGCCAATCAGCGATTGACACGTGTCAGGGACAGAATCGAAGGTACAGGTGGTACAGGGGAAAATTGTGAAAAAATTTCTTTTTTCAAAAAAAGGTGGAAATGTGTAGAATCGAGCCACGATTCCAATGGGACCCACATTGGGCCACGTCATTGCCAAATCTCAAGGGCGGAGGGGCGGAGAAAAATGTCAAATTTTTACTTTTTTCCAAAAAGTGTTAAAATTTCAAAAGTGATCCCAAACCCATTTCCAATCACATTGTGACACGTGGAGGGCCCAGATTAAAGGGAGAAAGACAAATCAACGGTAACTATGCATTTTTTAGTTTGGCCACCATTTTTACACTAGGAAATGTGGAAGTGTGTTTCTTGCATCAATTTTGATCGAATTTTTGGTGAATTCATTTCATTTTTACCTTCAAGGACCAATGGAATCAATTTGAAGGATGAATTTGAAGATCAGAGATGTTTTTGAAATGAATTTTTGTTCCCTAACCCGAGCAAAAAACGTGAAATATCAGATCCAAAAGTTACAGAGTCAAATTTTGGAGGGATAAGGATGAAATAATGAAAGGAAGGGGGTCTGCATGCTTTGAAGATGAAAAACATGCCTCCACAATGGATAATGATGTGAATTTTGCAATGATTCACCTTTTTTGAAACACCTGGCAACTTTTTGAACAAAATTCTGTTAAGTGTCACTTTCAAAAAGTCATGAGTGAATTTGTAACAAACTAAGATGCCATAGGATATTCTTTTCTTGGGAAAGAAGGATCAAATGTAATAGAATGTTATATAATGCATGTTTTTTGACATGCAAAAGGTCAGGAAATTGAAAATCATGAGAAAATTTTGAGAGAAGCTCATCTTCTGAGAAACCCTCCAAAAAACCTGGTTAATGTCTTATGTGTTAGATCTTCATTCATGTTGAGTTGGTTACAAGTGTATAGCCATCACATAGCTCTGAGATTGTTCTGAAACTCTCCCCTACTGATGAATCTAACAAGTTTTTGAATTAATCTATGTTTTTTTGGGCAATATGATGTCTGTTATCATGTTTTAAATCTCTACAAATAGTTTTCCTTGTTCTTGTTGCAATCTTGCATTGAAATCTTTAGGAATCACACAGATCTCATCCTTATTGATAGTTTAGTGGCATTTGTAATTTCATTTGTCAGAAGAGCTTTCATCTGGCATTGAAAATAATAATTTTAAAATCACTTCACCTTCATTTGTTGACAGATATAGCTTGTAATCCTTTCACGGTACCTTAGGCTTGATTTGATCAGAGATTTTGATGTTTAATTGAGTCCTTTAACTCAAGATTTTGTGTTGAGGTCTCAAAGATTGTGTAAAGAGTGCAAACCTGGGCCTCCATTTGTGTATCTCTTCTGGTTGAAAGAACATCCTGACTATTTTGAAGCATTTTATCTTATAGTTGTTCAAATGTTGTAGAGGTTGTCAAAGATTTGGCATAGTCAAGTTTGTCTTGTCAATATCCCACCAAAAATCATTCTAAACAACTAATCCTACCCCATACTACCCCTATTTTGACCTGTATACCCACAGAAGATCAAAATCCATTTGCTAAAGTATGCAGAACAAATCAAGATTTCAAAATGTCTTCAGTAACCCTTGCCTTGCATTGAAAATATCTCCATAATCTGGAAGTGACAACTTGTGAAAGTCAGATTTGGAGTGTTGATCATATTTTCCCAAGGCCCCTTCATACTATTTGCACAAATTGAGGGATATCTTCATCTCCTTCACCATTTGAGGGTTACAAAATAGGTTCTCTTACCTTGGTTGAAAGGCACAACCTAAAATAGTTAGGACAAGATCAAGTCCTATTTGAGTGCTATCCATCTCTCCACAAATCTGAGTGCCAGTTAGATCACATCCCCGGCTACAAAATGACATACATCATGATCTATCTGTCTTCAAGCTTCATGCCATATCTTTGATGCTGCTCAAACTGAAAAGGAGAACAAATTTGGGTACCAACTAATGCCACTCCCATAGGATTTTTGAAGGATGCATCTATAACTATACAATGGGCCAAGTTCACTAGGGATTTTGAGGTATTAGCACTTGCAAAAGTAGACAATTTTCCAGCCTTGCTTGGACACCCTTGGTGTTATGTGAATAATGCTGACTTGAGATTCAATAAGGGGTATATTAGATTTGAGAATAAGGAGGAAAGGGTTGTGATACCTTTGACAGATGGGAAGTCTACACCATATTTTGAGCCTCTAAGTGAGGAGGACTTAAACAAAATTTATGTACATGTTATTCAGGACCCAGACGTCAATGAGCCATCAAAGGTATCCTATAATGGGAATATTCTCATTCTATTAGTGATACTAATAGTATTTCTTGTGACAATTTGGCTCATGGTATATACGAACTAGTAGGGCATGAGGTAAAATCACAATTGTGCACAAGAATGGACTTCGTTCGGTTCAACGGATAGGTAGCATAGCACCATTATATACAGGGACAGAAGATCTTCCTATATTTTTGAAAGCCATGGGAACACAGTGGATAGATAATTTTAGGATAAGAGATATGTTAGTATATACCTTACGTGGGACAACAGTGCACTGGTGGGTAGTCCATAGAGATAATCTTATAAAATGGGAATATATTGGAGTCACCTTATCTATTAGGTTTGTAAGGAATAATGCACCTACATATATCTGCACTTATCATGGTGATCAACCCATTCAACATCGCATTTAGCAGTGTGAGAGACTCTAGACAACAAGACAGGAAGCATTACCACCTTCCCTCTGGGTGTATAGATTGTACTCTATGCTAAGAGGATGCACACGTGCTTGGTATGTATACGAGAACTACATCGAGAGACTGGAAACTGGAAAAACTTGACTGCAGGAATGCTTCAGACCTTTGACTACTTTTCTTCACAACCTCCAATAGAAGAGGCAATAAAATGTGTCAAGCCATTAACTATGGGAGATAGTGAAAAATTAGAAGAGCATATTCAAGAATTATTTGGTGAGGTGGAGTCTAGAGTGCATTTTGAAAGAGAAGAAGAAATGGACTCCATACTACTTAAATGCGCTTGCCTTGAGAAAGAGAAATGAAAGATGGTTTACATCGTGGATGATGAGGAAGTTGAGAACCTGGATATTGAGCATTCACGAGGGGTGTGCAAGGTCTTGGAAAGTGCAAACAAGGATACATGTGCCTATCACAAACCCATGAAGACAAAGAAGGTGAATATAGGATCAGAGGTTGAGCTTAAGGAGGCCATAATTAGAGACTACTGGTCAAACTCAAAGGTGGCAAAGATTATTGAGTTACTTAGGGATTATCAAGACTTATTCCCTCGAGGGTATTATGAACTTAAAAGCATGCATTAATCAATTTTGGAAATGAAAATAAAGCTTAAGGATGGTGCACGCCCAGTGAGAAAGAGGCCTTATAGAATGAATCTTAATTTCCGTGAAAAGGTAAAAGAATAAATTGATAAAATGTTAAAATCTAAAAGGATGGATGAATTAGAATATGTGTGGACTATAGGGATCTGAATGTTGCATGTGTAATAGATCCATTCCCTACACCATTTATTGAGGAAATACTAGGAGTTGCAAGGCGTGAGATATATTCTTTCACAGATGGGTTTTTTGGGTATCATCAAGTTAGGATTACTCAAGAGGATCAAGAAAAGACAACTTTTGCTACTAAATGAGGTAGTTTTTCCTACAATGTGATGCCTTTTTTACTAAAAAATGTGCCCACTGTATTCTCGCACATAGTTGTTCAGGCATTCAAATATTTTATTCACAACTTCTTACAGGTTTATCTAGATGATTGGACAGTATATGGGCTTGTGAAAGATCATTGTGACAATCTATGCTTAATGTTTGAATGATGCAGACAATTGAGTATCTCTTCGAACATCAAGAAA
Source organism: Taxus chinensis (assembly GCA_019776745.2). Lineage (NCBI taxonomy): Eukaryota > Viridiplantae > Streptophyta > Pinopsida > Cupressales > Taxaceae > Taxus > Taxus chinensis. The sequence goes on along the minus strand of CM034157.1, from coordinate 34,715,473 downwards.
TACATATTTGCTACACCTTTTGGAATACTGTTAGGATATATAATCTAGAAGGAAGGTTTGTTGGTTGATCCAGCTAAGGTTACAGTCATTCTAGGCCTGGAAGCACCTACCAATCAAAGTGAGGTGTGTAAATTTTTAGGTCATACAGGATATTATAGAAAATTCATCAAAGGGTATGCAAAAGATGTTAGACCCTTGGAAGAGTTACTTAAGGGGAAAGGTCCATTTTATTGGGGAGAACCACAACAACACGCGTTTGAAATACTAATGGAGAAACTTACTACCGCACCCATTCTGCGCTTTCCCTCATGGGATAAACCATTTCATGTGCATGTGGACACCTCTGACATGGCCATTGGCTCTGTGTTAGCTCAACCTAGTGAAGATATTTTTTATCATCCAATTTTTTTTGCTAGTAGGAAGCTGAATCCTTCTTAACATAATTATACAACTACAGAGTGTGAAGCTTTGTCAATGATCTATGAATTGCACAAGTTTTGACAGTACTTGTTAGCAACACCATTTGTGTTTTATACAAATCACATGGAATTGAAGTACTTGGTACACAAGCCCATCTTACAGAGGAACATATGAAGATGGGTACTCCTATTTCAAGAGTTTGACTTCATAGTTATGGTGAAGCCAGGGAAAAGTAACTTTAGACTAGACCATTTATCTAGAATCAACTCAGGAGAGTAAGAACAAAAAATGAAGAAACCATGTCAGATGCACAATTATATAGGTTACAACGTGTGCCATCAAAATTAGAAGACATTCTTGTCTTTCTATGGACTCGTATGACACCAAAAGGAATGAAGGAATTAGAAAAGAAACAACTTGCTATATGCACGACACCATTTATGTTAATCGGTTGTGACCTCTACAAGTTAGGAAAAGATGAAGTATTACACCATTGTGTATTAGAGCATGAGCACAAGGATATTATGGAAGAATCCCATGGTGGTATTGCAGGAGGCCATTATGTAGGTGATGTGACTACCTAGAAGATCCTACTTGCTGGATTATGGTGGGAGACATTGTATAAAGAATGTAAAGAAAATTGTAAGGTGTGCGATAATTGTCAGTGCCTAGGAAAACCAGGGCAAAGAGATGAGATGACTTTGAGACCAATTACTAGTTCTGAACCATTTGATAAATGGGCCATTGACTTTGTAGGACCTATTTCACCATCCACGCACAAGACTGGATCACGCTATATCATTACTTATATAGATTATCTCACACAGTGGGTAGAAGCAGTACCTATGAAGGACTGTAACAACAACTACAACAACTTGGTTTCTATGGGATAACGTTATCACAAAATATGGATGTCCTTTAACCTTGAAAAGTGGTAGGGTACACGCTTTTTGAATGAGACAATCAGGATCATATTAGATGAGTTTATGGTTGCACACCATAAGACTACACCCTACCATCCTCAAGAAAATGGAACTACTGAGGCTTTCAATAATATTTTGAGTCAGAATTTGACAAAAAAAATTGATGTTGATTGGGATGACAAAGTGTCAGTTTTTCTTTGGGCATATAGAATAACTTACAAGAGATTGAACAAAGCCACACCATTTCAGTTGGTGTTTGGTGCAGAATATGTTCTCCCTATAGAATTTATGTTACCTTCTTTGCACATTGCACATGCTAGAGGTCTAGCTGATGAGAAGGATTTAGAAGAGTGTATTGAGAAGATGATTCAAATAGATGAGAAAATAACCTTAGCATGATGGAGGTCAGAAGTAGGAAAATTCTAGGTCAAAAGCATGGCATGACAGAAAGATAAAGGATAAGAAGTTTGTGATTGTAAAAATGGCACTTATTTATGACTCTAAGTTCTTGTGCCATCCAGGAAAACTCAAAGTAAATTGGTTGGGGCCATATGTCATCACTTATATACTTGAATCAGGTGCTTTCTAGTTAGAAGCACTTGATGGAACACAACTACCTGATTACTTTAACAGGAGTAGGCTGAAGCCCTACTATAAATAAGTCTTCTTGGTGTTTGTAATAAGGCAGTATTGTCATTTAGATTAGGTTTCGATTATGTATTTCCTTAATGTATTTCCTTCATTTTTCGCTTTGCTTTTTCAATTTAGTTGTTGTTCTTGTGTAATAAGCGTGCTTGCACGCATGGAGATAATTACTATGTGAAGAATGTTTATGCACAAAGGACTACACATACTTTTAATTTGGGGTGGTTGTACTTATCCAAGTAAAAGACCATGTGAATTGAAAGGTGAAAGGAATAAGCTGTTATGGGTGTGCTTTAATTCAAAAGAAGATTGCTTCTCAAAAGTGACCAAGGATGGAGATGAATGAAAGGAAAGTATAATGTAAGGTAAGCAGAGGCCATAATAACTACCAAGAGAAGGTACAATGATGAGGTACTCGAGTGCAAGGGCACGCGTTAAAGAGAATTCTGTGACCAGAGGGTAGGAAAGTGTGCTAGAAGGTTATAGCTGGGATGCGAAGATGTACCGCATGGAATAAAATAATTTGGTCAATGAATGAGAGGATATTTAGTAGGTGAAGGAGAAATAAATACATCAAAATTTAAAAAATAATATAAGGATGGGATGTGGATTCATTTTTACCATTGCGACTAAGATAATTTCAAAAAAGAGCCAAGTGCAAAGAGTTGAGTGATTGTTTTCAAGGTGCAAGAGGTGTGTAACTATTTGTGACAAAGAGATTTGTGCGTAGAAGAAGCATAAGGGTTTGAGTGAAGTGAGGTGATGGAGATGAGTTAGGGGCATGTAATTTCACCTAGGGCATGTTGAATCAAACTAAGGTTTGCTTCACACATTGTATAATTTGAACGGAAAGGATTTATATAGGATTGCAAGGTAAAAATGGCACCCAAGAAGGTAGTTGCAGTAATAGAAAAAGGAAAGAAAAAGGTGGTCATTGAGGAGGAAGAAATGGCTCCATAAAGAAATTTTTTAGAGATGTAATATCCAGCGGGGGCTATTGTCAGCCAGGATTGGGATTCTCACATAAGGAAAAGTAAAGTGAGTAAATACAATCATTGTACCATTGAGAACAAGTAGGAGTTTGAGGTGTTGTTGAACACGAAGACAAATAAATGCATGGCAGAAGATATGATGGTGTATGAAAATGCTAGTGAGAAGCTCTTGCAAAGGATCCCTGGGTTTACCAACTTTATGAGCTCCCTTAGTTTGGGAAGTATGAAACATTATACTAGTGGCTTATGAGCAGAGTGCACAAGGATTTTTTCTACTTTGCAAGGCGCATAGTCAGAATTTCAGCTGTGCTCATCTCCATAGTGACAGGGTTGAAAGGTACGGGAGATGATTTATGAGACGATCTGACAGATAAAACCTTAATATTGTAGACCAGGAAGGAGTTGGGATATACAAAGGTTCTGCACGGTATGGACATCGATAAACTAAATAAGTATCCAGTTGTACAAGTGGCCACACATCTCATTACAAATCTCAATGACTAGGAAAGGTGGTCATAAGTGAACACCATGTGGTTACACATTTCCACAAATATGTTTGAAGGAGTAGTATACAACATTTCATGGTATATTGCAGAGACAACCATTGAAGAAGCGGGCACAGGAGGAAATATCAGCTTTGGATCTGTTCTGTTATTACTAGTGTTCATTAAGATCAGAGTACCAGATGGGCCAAAGATAAAGGTATGGGAATAGCTCATGGAGAATAAGTCACCAGCTGAAAGGTTTAGTAAGTACCTATGTGAGGCATCCATGACAGAACAGGTTAGGAAATGGGCTGAGAAGTGGTATGATAGGCTCTGTGTGGCTTTTGAGGAAGAATGGTGCAGCTCCAAGGACTTGAGTGGTTGGAAAGGTAGTTCAATTTTTTGTAAACCAAAATTTTTGTATAGTACAGTTGGCAATGAAATATGGGGCATGGATTCCTTGATGAAAGTTTCCATATGCATTCACAATAATGTACTTCTAGGCATTAGTACATAGGTTTACAGATGCATGGTGAATGCTGTTCAACGTAGATAAGGTAGATTGCGACCACCACACACTAAGGAAGAAATATGTGTATCTAGGGTGGGGTGCATATGTTGAAAGACTCATTTATGATGTTGTAAGCATTGAACCAATAATTTAGATAGTGGGAGATATTGGAGCAGTGCTAGTGTATCTCCAACTGAAGCCAAAAATGGAGAATAACAAGTATGTGGAAGGTGAGTTCACACTTCTAAAACCACCAAAGGGAAAGGATACAATGGAGAACATCCCATGGCCTAAGCCCACAATGAAAATTGAAGTGGAGGATGAGGAGGAGAACGAAGATAGTGGTGGTTTAGAGCATAGAGGTAGGAGACATCCTATAAATAAGGGTGAAGTTGAGTGTGCCACTACACCACCTCAGCCACAAGAGGGGGATGATGAGGACTTGAATGCATTCCAAGGGGAGCATAGATTTAAGAGGGTGTTTAGGAGAACAAGGACCCAATGTGCTACTCTAACCATGGTGTGTAGATCACCCAGATTCTCCCCACAGAAGAAGAAAACTGTGCAAAGAAGGAGGAAACTGAAGTTAAATGAGGAGGTGGAAGAATCAAAGGAAAGTGCACCTAATTCTCCTACAATTCCAAAGAACATAGAAGAATAGGGTGAGGAATTAAAGGAAAGAGGAGAGGACAAGAAGGGACCAAAGGAGACAGCTATAGAGAATGTTCAGAACATGGAGACACAAGTCCCAAATTTGGAAGCTAAAGTCCTTAAGCAGTAACAATCTAGAAGAACACGTGGAGAGCACATTCCACTAGCCATAGGGTATGCGGAGGACACAGGTAAAATTGTCTATGCCCTCTTCTAGAGCATGATAGCATAGAAATATTTATTCAGCTTGGAGATAATGGATGAGGATATGGTGACTGTGTACACTCTAAAGCAACTATCATGGTCAGTGCACACCCATATGGATGAGCTTGATTTTGATATATGCAAAGATTCATGTGTTTCAAGATGGCTAAAGAAGGCACCACAATCTATACATATGACGGTAAAGCCTACTATCATGTCAGATGAGCATGTCAGTAACGCATTAGTGAAGGTTTATTTTGTAGTTACAAGGAGGAACATAGACAAAGCTGTAACAATACGAGCACTATGCGAGGTGCTAAAGACAAAATATGCAGAGATAACATGCATAACTCAAGAGAGGGACTTAGCGCGGAAGAAGAATGAAGTATTTATCAGCATTACAGATGAGATTGGGGACAATGTCATAAGAGCTAGGCCACACTTAGAGACCAAGGTACCACAGACATTTCCCTTAGTGATAAATTATGTAGAAAAGTTGGTGGACCTAGTACTTGAAGATGAACCTCTACTCTTGACAGTGCCAAGGAAGTCAGAACAAGAAGCAAGGCAAGAGAAATCATCTGTGACGTGAAATATTACATCATATGAAGGGCTTATGTAAGTGTTACAAGAATTATTCAAGAAAGTAGACTAGGATTTAAACATCTACACAGCTCCAGAGGTATTTATCAATGTGAATACCCTGGAAGAAAGTAATGAGGTCTAGAGAGCAATGAAGGATGAAACATTAGGACATGAAGAAATATTGTCAATGGTTAAGCAGAAATGCGAGGCCCTGGTAGTAGCACAAGATCTACACAAGACTTGGTTAGAAGAGCTTGGGAAGCTCATTGCATAGAAGATGGATCTTCTAGAAGGAAGAATGACATCAATGTCCAACATTGCACTGGTTCTGTATAATGAAAAAGGAGAGATTATGAGGGATGAGTTTGAATCCATTGCTGTGGATATTCCAGAAAAAGAAGAACAAGCACTCGCTAAATGGAAGACCTTGGAGGCCAAAATAAGGAGTATCCAAAGTTGATACTTCAAACTGATATAGAGGAGGATGCCTCATAGCCTCATAGAACTTTATTTATCTACATTATTTCATTCTTATTCTTTACATTTTTTCTATTCTTTACTTCAAAATTTGAAGATAAACATTGTTGAGATGACAATGAGATTAGTGTGGGCTAATGTTGATTAGAGAATACTTGTTAGAGATCACACAAGAAGTCCGTGAGGGATAGAAGGCTAGGATCAAGGGCACGGAGGGATAGGAAGAACCCGCACATAGAGGGAAAGTTTAGTAATCAGGACTTAGCTGATTTTGAGCATGAATTCCTTTTTTTAGAAGATGGTGTGCGGAAAAAACCAATGATGCAAAAAAGTGTGCGCCACACATTATCTATCTTTGGAGGATTAGAACAAAGAGTTTTGCATAGAGACAAGCTAAGAATATGATTTTCACTTCAGTTAACTATAAGAGGTCTATATATAGCACACTTGCATGTGTGGCTATGCCTATAAATGGAGCACAGTGATTTATAGCATGCGGCCTATTTCTGGAATAGATAAGCAGTAAAGGGAAAGTACCCACCCTATATATATGATGTGAAGCACATAGTAGAATATACAAAGGGAGAGATAGATGGATGGAGGTATAGAGGTACGTGCATATGATTAGATTATTATATCAGATCCATGTGCGCATTGGTATAGATTGACATTATTGTAAGGAGCTTATGTGTTTATTAATAGATGGAAGATATTGTTTGAATCTAAGTGTCATTCCTATGTGTAATTGAGTAGTGCATGTTCTTGATTCAATCATGATTATTATTTAAGCTTATTCTTTCATAAGTCTGAATATGGCGTGCATTGTAGAATGATGAATTAACTATGGATCTATATATTTCTTCCTTCATCACACTAACATCCTACTACATCAACCCTAAAGAGGGACTTGGTACCTTTATGCACTTCGGATGAGCGCTCAGTCTAGGATGAGTGATGTGCCAATGCATCTAGGGTGTTATCTGGTAAATTCTAGGCTGCATCATGCACACATGGTACATTCACACTAAGACACACTGTCAGATAGGGAATTGGAAAAAGTTAGTGGCTGATTTCATTCAAATATTTGAGTATCAGAGTACAAAACCCTTGGTGGATAAGGAATTGCAGGTTGTCAAATGCCTTACCATTGGGGATAGTGCCATGGAAAAAGATAGGCTACTGTATTTGCTAGGTGAACTTGGCTTAGAGACACACTTTGAAGAGACAGAACTAGAAGAGGTCCAACTTGAGTGTGTGTGTATAGAGAAATAAAAGGGGAAGATGGTGTATGTTATTGATGTAGAAGAAGAGGAAAACTTGGATGTTGACCATTCTGTAGGGACGCGCAAGGTGTTAGATAGTTATGATGAATAGGCATGTGCCTATCATGAACCTTTAAATACAAATAAGGTTAACATCAACTCATAAGAAGAGCCTAAAGAGGCTATCATGGGAGACTATTGGTTAGAGAGGGAAGTATTTTAGATCATTAATCTTTTACGTGAGTTTGAGGATTTATTCCCGTGTAGGTATCATGAACTTAAAGGCATTCAGCATTCCTTGGGGGAAATGAGAATTAAGTTGAAGGATGGTGTGCGCCCAGTCCAGAAGAGAACATACCAAATGAATCCTAACATAGATACAATGATAGTGTCAAGCATCATTGAAGTTGTTGAAGAGTTAGAGTGGATTATTCCAATGGTGATTAATATCAAAAAGGATGGAAGGATAAGGATATGTGTTGATTACAAGGACCTGAATGTAGTGTGTATCATTGACCCTTTCCCAACCCCATTTACTGAAGAAATCTTAGAAGTGGCAGGATGCAAGGCCTACTCTTTCACAAATGGATTTTTCAGCTATCACCAGGTAAGGATCATGAAGGAGGACTAGAGGAAGATGATTTTTTCCACTGATTGGGGAAGTTTTTCCTATACAGTCATGCCTTTTGGGTTGAAGAATGCACCTATTGTGTTCTTGAGCATTGTGGTACAAGATTTCTAGGACTTCATCCATAAATTTCTTTAAGTCTACCTGGATAATTGGACATTATATGGGTTAGTGAAGGACCATTATGAAAACTTAAGGTTAATGTTTGAAAGGTTTCAGTGGTTGAGGATATCCCTCAACATTAAGAAATGTGTCTTTACTACCCTATTTGGAATATTATTAGGACACATCATATGTAGGGAGGGCTTACTAGTAGATCCCACCAAAGTTGTAGTAATTGTGGGATTGAGGGAGCCTACTAGTCAAAGCACAATGTGCATATTTCTTGGGCATATGGGGTACTACAAGAAGTTCATCAAGGAATATGTAAATATTGCCACACCATTAGAAGAGTTACTTAGACATAAAAGTGCCTTTCATTGGGGAGAAGCACAACATAAGGCATTTGACACTTTAAAGGATAGGCTTGTCACCGCACCCATACTATGATTCCCCTCTTGAGATAAGCCCTTCCATGTTCATGTTGATGCCTCAGGGACTGTCATTAGAGTAGTAATTGCACAACCTACTGAAGGGATTTTTTATCATCCTTTGTGCTTTACAAGTAGGAAGTTGACACCAGCATATCAGAATTATACTACAACTAAGCACGAGTGATTGTCAATGATCTACGCACTTCACAAGTTCATATAGTACTTACTAGAAATCCCTTCTATATTTTACACTTACCATATGGCATTAAAATATTTAGTGAACAAGCTCATTCTACAAGGGCTCATATGTTGATGGGTACTATTATTCCAAGAATTCGAGTTCATGGTGGTTGTCAAACTAGGAAAAAGTAATTCCAGACCTGATCATTTGTCTAGAGTCGATTCAGAGGAGGATGTGTAAAGCATTAATGATACCATGCTAGATTCACAACTATTTAGGTTATGGCACACACCCTCAGACATAGAAGATATTGTAGTATTTCTCAAGATAGGTGTATTGCTGGAAGGGATGAAGGCATTGTATAAAAAGTGGTTAGCTATATGCTCCGCGCCCTACATGTTGATTAGTGGGAATTTATACAAATTAGGATGTGATGAGATTTTGTGTCGATGTGTGCTATAAAATGAGCACCTATCCATAATAGAAGAGGTGCAAAGAGGTAGTGTAGATGGATACTATGCAGGTGATGCCACTGCAAACAAGATATTAATGGTTGGATTGTGGTGGGAGACCCTATATCAATACTGCAAGGAATATTACAAGGTGTGTGACCATTGTCAGCACATTGGAAAACCAATGCAAAGAGATGAAATGCCTCTGCACCCTATTCCCAACACTGAGCCATTCAAAACATGGGCTATAGACTTCGTAGGCCCTATTGCACCAACCATGAGTAGGACTAGATCACAATATATAATCACTTGCATAGATTACTTGACAAGGTGGGTAGAAGTAGCACCTACTAAGGATTCTACAACATATATTGTAGCAAGGTTCCTATGGGAAAATATTATTACAAGGTATGGATGCCCTTTGAGTTTGACTAGTGACATGTTTACACATTTCTTGAATGAGACAATAAATATTCTATTAGCAGAATTCATGGCAGCTCAACACAAGACTACTCCCTATCACCCTCAAGCAAATGGAACTGTTGAGGAATTTAACAAGATGCTTAGTCACACATTAACTAAGATTTGTGATGCTGGTAGACAAGATTGGGATGACAAAGTATCAACCATTCTTTGGGCATATAGGACAACCTACAAGAGATTAAATAAGGCAACACCTTTTCAATTAGTGTTTGCACAGAGGTCTTCCTACCATTTGAATTCATGTTACCATCTCTACGTATAGCACACATAGGATAATTGGCTGATGAATAAGCACTGGAAGAAATAATTGACAAGTTAATGCAATTGGATGAAAGATGATCACTCGCCAGGTGGAGCCAAAATACTGAAAAAGCAAAACAAAAGGCATGGCATGATCATCACATTAAGAACAAAATTTTTGAGATTGGGCAGATGGTGCTACTATATGATTCCAAGTTTTTGTGCCATCCTGGGAAGTTAAAATTCCATTAGTTGGGCCCCTACATCATCTCATACATACTTGATTCAGGTGCATGCCAGCTACAAGCGCTGGATGGGACGATATTTTCAGGAAACTTCAATGGGAGTAGGCTAAAGCCCTACTATAAATAAGTCTTCTTGGTGTTTGTAATAAGGTAGTATTGCTAGTTAGTTTAGGATTTCCCTTAGTGCATTTTAGTTTCTTGTGTTTCCCTTTCTTGTTTCTTATTTTTGTTGCGCCTTGGGCATCAATAACCTCATTAATTTTTCAAAGGTTGTGAATGTGTAGAGGACCATGCATCATTTTAGTGTGGGGTAGAATAATGTGGAGGAAAGTGCAAAGTGTGAAGAACCAAGAAGGATTGTGTTAGAAATCCAGGTTGGATGGCCCTGGAAAAGAAAGTGCATGAAAGGAAAGGTGAAAATGATGGTTGGTGTCAGAGTAAGGCTACATTGTGGATCCACGTATAAGAGAAAAATAAGAGCAAAGGCAAAACAAGGTAGGTGAGATAAAAAATAATGACAGAAGTACCTTTGGCGCTAGTGACACAAATGTAAGATTCCCTTGTCAAGATGGATTGGTTACGCGCCAGAAGGTTGGGGATTATTCGTGCATGGTTGGGCGCGTGAGTTAAAGCACTAAAGTTGGGTTTTGTTGAAAAATTTGCATTAAGTATTGAAGTATGATGGTAGGTGAGGTAGAATTTAATCCTAAAAAGAAAGAAAAACTATAAATAGAAGGTTGGACGCTTCATTATTTACATTGAAAATATGAAGAAGGAAGAGCTTTTGCAAACTAGGGTTTCCAGAATTGATCTATGTCAAGACAAATTGGAAAAATTTAACCATGAGTGACTAGTTTGGATCTGTAAAATAGGAGGGAAATAGTTCACGAGCATAAAGAGAGTTGTGGAGAAGCATCGTCTTGTGAAAGGAATATTTCAGTGAGGGTTTGGTAGCTAGGGCATGGGTTGAAAAGGAGTTTCTTCACAATTTTGAGATCTAAGCTTGGAAAGGGTAGAGAAGTAGAGTAAGAGAAGTTGAAGTTAGAGATAACCTATACAATGGCACCCAAGAAACAAGATGTAAGACCTAAGAAGGGAAAAGGAAAGGGTAAGGGAAATAAAAAAGAAACCACCGCAAGTACCAATAAAGAATGGTATGCAGAAATACAGTACCCATATGGGGTTTTTCTTGGAAAGGAGTGGGAGTCCCATTTAAAAAACATGACAGTAAGAAATTATAACCATCACAAAAACATGACTAAAAAATAAATGGTGTTGGAGTTAATGCACCTGAAAAACAAGAGGACACCAAAAGGGTTACCCATTTATAGTGATGAAGTAAAAGTGAAGTTAGAGAAGGTGGGATTATTACAACTTTATGAGTTGTCCTAATTTGGGAAGCATGAGCGCCTCTATCAGTGGCTGATGTCGCATGTAAATGAAGATCACTTTCACTTCGCGGGGCACAAGATGTGCATAACTCCTCAGCTGATTTCAAAATTCACAGATCTCATATGTGAAGGATAAAGTATAGAGGATGACATATGTGACAAAGAAACCATCAAAGAAACTATCACCACATATGCATAGAAGAAGGGGTCAAGGTACTTTGATATTGTGGATATCCAAGACCCAATGATGAGAATGGATGTGTGCCTGGTAACCAAAATTAATGACAAAGAGAGGTGGATGCAAGTGAACAAGTGTTGGCTCAATTTTTGCAGAAGGATCTTAGAAGGTTCCATCTACAACTTGTCTACGTACATCGCGGATGAGATCATCAACAGCACACAGGAGGGTGACAAGTTACTTTTTAGCAATTTCCTCTTAACTATTGTGTTTTCAGAGATCGGAGTGCTAGATGCAGAAAATAAGTTTTTTTGGGAGTACACAAAGGAAGACCCCTCACCCGCAAATAGATTCAAAAAATGCACTTGTGATAGCATGAAATTTGTTCACAAGGCACGTCTTAAGAAATGGTATATGTGCTTGAGGAATGATTTCAAGGCAGAGTGGAAGATCCTAAAACAATTGCCAAAGCTCACAGAGGGAGAAGTTGAGTTCAAATTTTACCAACACTTCTGCATTGGAATATTTAGTTTGGTTGATGAAAGCATGAGCCCATGGTGTAAAATTCCATTTTCCTTCACCACTCAGTACTTCCAGGTGGGAGTAAACAAATTCAAGGAATCCAAGAAGCTGAAGTTTGACCTTGGAAATATGGATCAGGACCACAGGGAGATGCACAGGACATTGGTCTACCCCAACAAGTGTGCGTACATGGAAAAGTATGTATCACATGAAGTTAAGATGATGAAACCTCTAACTTTTCCTATTACAGGGAGGTCCACAGTGCTTGTATACCTTCACATAAGGCCCAAGTTTGAGAAAGGTGCTTATATTGAAAATGAGATATCTATACCTGAAGACCTGATATGTAGAAAGAAGAACGTGCCCAAGAAAAAGGAGATAGAAGAGATAAAGTAAAAGGAACCAAGTTTCCAAGATACACAAACAATGGGCACCCCAAGAACAAGCACTAGAACAAGTATTTACACATGCAGGAAGATATCCCCAGTCAGAGAGGAGGCTCTAGAATAAAAAAATATTATCGCAGAGGAGAAATTTCCAGAGGAAGAAGAATACAAAGTAGAATATCCTATACTGGAATCCCTAGTTAGGAATAAAGAGAAGGTGATAAAGGAGGCTTAATCAGAGGACACGGAGAGCTTGGAAAACTACAGGGGTGAGAGGGATGATGAATAAGAAGATGAACCTGAGGGATAACAAGAACCACTTGTTTTTAGTGTGCATGATTTAGAAGAAGAAGGTGAAGAGGATAAGAATGAGTATCACTTTGTGTGAAGGAAGGGAAGCTAGGAGGAGGAGGGTGCCCAAGACATGGGAGGAAGTGTAGAGGTTAGGAAAAAGGGTCAGAGGACTCCAAGCTTCACTAAGGATGAAGTAAATGAGATGGCAGAAAGAGAAGCAATGAAAATCATTGAAGCCTTGGTAGAACAAGAGTTGGAGCACAATGCTAATATAGTGATGAATGAAGATAGGGAAGAAAGCGTAGGGAAATATCATGGCAGTGCGGGAGGCCCCAGTCTAATGGTAATTGTTCCTAAGGGCATGTGCATAGGAGGGAAGCACTTGGAGATCTAGAGACCAAGAATGAGCTACATTGATGATCCAAACAAGGTGTTACACATGTGCTTCCAAAGCACAGTCCCAACAGATCAACTCTTGGCAATGAAGTCATTTGATGAAGAAGGTGCATACCCTCAGACAAGGAAAATGCTTTCATGGGAAATTGAGTCCCACATTGATGAGCTAGAGTTCAAGGTAAGCCAAGGGGAAATAATGAGGATGCCTGAGTCAAAAGGAGACAACCCCTTAGTGAGCAATCAACAAATTTTGGATGAGCAATTATGTAATGTATTGAATAAGGTCTCAGTTGAACTGGAAGCCAGGTTATTCAAAAGGAATGATAGGGTAAAATTTCTAGAGGCAGAGCTAGAAAAGAGGGAAGAAGAGCTATAAGAGAATACCAAGAGCTTAAATAAGGAGGAACTAATTAGTGCATAGCTAAATCGTGAACTAAGGGAAGAAAAGGAAGGGGTGCATGAGGTATACAAAAGGGTAGAATCCATCACAAATGTCATTTTTTTGAAGCATCCAAACCTAGCACCACCCATGTAAAAATATGGATCTTCCCTTGAGTTCCTTGAAGACTTAACACACATCCTCACCATGGAGAGGAAACCTCTAGCCTTAGAATCCATGGAAGAAGTAGCAACACACCTAGAGAAGGAGGAAAAATTGAATGTTGTAGCAATCATTTTTGAGTATAGCAAGGTTCTTACTGATGTAAAAATTTCTACCCATACTGTTGAGGCCACATATGAAAATTGTACAGATAGAGATAGAGTGGTGAGTATTTTGGTTTCCACTCATGAGGTAGAACTCAAGGAATTGCAAGAGAAGAACAAAGGAAATAGAGAAGTGGGAGAGGATCCTAGCCGAGGTTGAGAAGAAGTCAGAAGCTATTGAAACCTTACGAGGTTCAATTAAAAACTAGCTGAAGGAATTTTACCCACAGATTACAAGAAGGATGGAGGTGCTTGAGGATGTGGGAAAGGAATTATAAGGAATGGTGGAAACAATAAACACTATAGGATATAGACTGGGTTTTGAGGAAATAAGCACCCTAGTTGGTGACCTCTATCAAAGAGCACAAAATGATGTCGATGCCTGGAATAAGTTGGAGGATGAATTACAAAGAGATTTTCCTATCTTTTTGCAGTAATAACAACACTTCCCCATTCTTTCATTTTTCCCCATTCTTCATTCCCTTATTATTTTTCCAAGACGTTAAATCCATTTTAATTATTTCTTTGAAGAAGGGTTCTCGAGGGTGGAGAATATGTAAAGAGTGGGGTGATGTTGGGCCCCTAACATATTAACTAAGTACAAAAATGTGCATGAGTGTGAAAGGCCTAAGTTAAGGGGTGGGCATGCAAGGAGAAGGCATGTAATGTAGGGTTCTATGATGGTTTTAGAATGACCCGTGATATGCGCTGACATAACAAGGTCTTGGGACTTAGCCATATTTGGCGTATCAGGTAGGACACAAGAAAAGAATGACCCACCTACGCATGATGAATGGATAAGGGTCCATCCTGGTGACAGGTTGGCCTAAAAAAGAATATTCCCTGCTATGGAAACTTCTAGAAGACCATCATGGCAAGGCGTGGAGAGCTCAGGCTTGGAAGAGCATGCTCTCATGGAGGACCACATCTAGACACTTGGCAACATATTTGAAGCCTTAGAAAGGTGGGTTGGTAGTTCAAGGGGCCTATAAATACAAGCACTCATAGAAGAGAAAGACAGAGAGATCAATAGAGAGCGGAGCTCTGCAGAAATGCCATAAGGATTTATATTGGGTTGGGTAGGTAAAATATAGGAGAAGGATGTATGAAGGGGCTTGGGATTGTAAATTTTATTTTTGAGAGCTAAGGAATGTAGATCTAGTTATGATGTATGACTTCATTCTACCATACTGTGATGTTCTGTAATGGATCTAATGGATGTAATGAGGTTACTAACTTATTTTAATATGATCATTAATGATTCTGGTCCATACATATATCTTCATAGTTTTGTTTCATGTATGTTTATGTAATTAATATGAATCCTCTTGAAATTTCCTTTCAATTTTGGTTCAATCATATAATCTGTTAAGTATCTTTCTATTTAGAATGACTGCATTGATCTAGAAGCTGTTCTAAGCTCTATGATGATTTCATGTCTCATTTCTACTCACTTTCTGTAAGTTCCTATCATAGATGATGTTTCCCACTAAACTCACATAAAGGAGAGACTTAGCACCCATTCTTGCCTCGAGTGAGTGCCCGCTGGGTGATAGGTCAGTGTGCATGGGATTCCCTTGTTCTTTGGTAGGTGTAAAAATGACTACAATCATACTTCCTATACTAACTATGTGTGTGCCCTTGCAATGTCATTGAAAATTGACTGGCTTTCTATTCCAAGGTTGTGATCTCCTTCACATTCCATAGCAATTCACACTTGTGAACATGATCCGTAGCATCCTCTATGCCATGGTAGTCTTATAAGTGTAAAGACATTTCAAAGATTACCTGAGGAGGTGGCTGAGGACCCTGTCCTCGTGGTCTAAATCCTTGGTTTCCTCTGGTGTTTCCTCTTCCAAATCCACTAGATCCACTAGGTCCTGTGCCTTCCAATCCACCAATTCCACCTATAGATCCTCTCGCTGCCAACAATGGGCCTAAAGTGATCATGCCTAGCATCCCCAATGTCCCACTAAACTGTGTGCCAATGGTCTACAAGATCATTCCACTGCCAGATGTATGCCCCGTGCTACTCCCCAACGCGCTACCCAAACCTTGTGTATTTTCTCCTTGTCCAAAAATTCCTCCAAACAATGGAATAGAGTGTGTAGCCATAGAAGTTACAAACAAGAAATTATACCTCCTTGGTGCCAATCAGTCACTCCCACTGATACCAATTATGTTATCAACACTCCTCTAATTTGAAAAACCAAATGTCAAGGTTTTGTCACTAGGTGGGTTCAAATGCACATAAACGACTCTTCTCTCTCTACACGATGAACTCTCACCAGAAGCCGAAGGGGTCTCTCTCTCATGCTTGCCAAGATGGGGTATCACAGACTGCTCAGGTTTCATGTCCTCTATGTGAACCTCAAATCCTTCCCGCAATGTCTACCTCTATATATCCATCACACTTGTAACCTCACGTTGTCTAGAAATGTCCCTTTCACTTACTTCACTATACTTGAGTCATCTCTCCTCCCTTTCTTTCTTAGTTGTAATATCAGTCATCTTCCTCCACCTGAATTTCCTCTCCTAGTGGTCAGAAAGGTTTATCCAGCCATCAAAAATGCCTCTAAACTCAAGGTAATGATCAAGATCTTCATTGCTAGAGGAATATCACATAGAAATGACCCTCTAGGATCCTTCAAAAACTCAAACTCAGTGACTTACGGATAAGAATATGTAGAAA
This sequence comes from Taxus chinensis, assembly GCA_019776745.2. Classification (NCBI taxonomy): domain Eukaryota; kingdom Viridiplantae; phylum Streptophyta; class Pinopsida; order Cupressales; family Taxaceae; genus Taxus; species Taxus chinensis. The sequence goes on along the minus strand of CM034157.1, from coordinate 34,698,992 downwards.
TAGTGTACTCTAGAGTGTAGCTAGCTAGTACTCCTTTCTACCAATGATCTACAACACGATTCCATGTCATATCTTCATCTTACAACCTCTAGTAGTCTTCTTGGGTCCACGTGCATGATCTATCACACTAGTTTGATCTAGCTACATATGCTAAGAGCCATTCATACAGCTATACTGGAGAGAAATAGAAAAAAAATTATTACAAATCATGGTAGAGGTTCTCTTCTACCCATCTATGTGCATCAAAATCAGGCCTAGTGTTGAATCTCTGAGAAAATTCTTCCTTCGTGCTCTTGAACCATGATTTAACACTTTCCATAGTTAGGTGTTTTGTCATCACTCATTGCACAGATCATGATGTATGTTATTTCCCACTACAACTTCGAAAATAGATCCTGACAACGAAACTAAGATGTAGTCATTTTTACACCCACTAAAGAACAAGGTAATCCCATGCACTCTAGCCTATCACCTAGGGGGTGTTAGGCACTCACTCGAGGCACATGCAGGTGGTGAGTCTCTCTTTTATGTGATTTAAGTGGGAAAACATCATCTATGATAGGAACTTTGAGTAGAAATGATACTTACATTCATCATAGAGCTCAAAATGGCTTCTAAATCAATGCAGTCATTTTAGACAAAAGGATACTTAACAATTTATAGAACTGAACTGAAAAAGGAAATGTATAGGAGTTTATATTCATTCATATAACACATATGAAACAGAACTATGCAGATATATGTATAAACCAGAGTCTATTACATTTATATTCCATCATACCTGACAACCTCATCACATGCATTAGATCAATTACATAATATCACACTATGGTAGACTAAATTATGCATCATAATTGGATTAGAGTCCTCCTAAACATGAAAGGGAATTTCATACCCAAACCCCTAGATACATCCTTCCCCTATATGTCATCTACCCAACCCAATAGAGTTCCTTACAACATTTTTTTAGAGCTCCGCTCTCTATTTATCTCCTCTCTCAATTCCTCTATGGGTGCTTATATTCATAGGCCTCTTGAATTACCAACCCACCTTTTTGAGGCTTCAGATCCATCGCTAAGTGTCCAAATGTGGTCCTCCATGGTAGGATGCTCCTCCAGGCCTGAGTTCTTTACTCCTTATCATGATGGTATTCTATAAGCTTCCATCGCATGGTATATTCCTTCCTAGGCCAACATGTTGCCAGGATGGCACCTTATCCACTCCACATGTGCAATCAGGTAATGCTTTTCACATGTCTTGCCTAATATGCCAAATATGGCTAAGTCCCAAAATCCTACTTTACCTTGTGTGAACACGCTACTTGTTCTATTAAACCCTCCTAGAACCATGTCCTGCACTCTTTCTCCTTACACGCCCTTCTTTAACAAGGCCTTGCATGTCCACGTGCCTTCTTGTACTTAGCCAATAAATCAGGGTCCCAATATGAGCAAGAAAAACATTAGATAAATATGTAAAAGATGTTACCAAGTGGACAGGTGGATCATAGAACCAACAAATTGCTTAATCTTGAAGAATTCTAGGAAATAGCTTTGTGAGAAAAGGGTGATCATCCACATAATCTAGACATGCTACATGAAATGATCGAAGATGCTCTTGAGGGTCACCATGGCCTTTGAAGGTGGGAAACTTAGGGGTGATGAAATTGAGAGGAAGTGGATAGGTGGAAATGATGGGTGCAAAACGAGTGTGAAGGAGTGAAGTGAAATCTAAAAATGGAGATGCACAAGAGGTGGCCAATTAAAGTTGGCAAATTTGAGTTTATAAATCCTGATAGAAAGAATTTAAATTAGGAGTATTTGAAGAAGAGTCAAGTTGTGCATTAGAGGAATTAAGTTGGATGACAAGAGTGATAGTAGTGGGAATGAAGGTGGAATTATGAAGGGGCTGAGTAGAGGTCATGGCAGCTGAGGAAGAACCAAAAAGAGGTGCAGAAGTAGGATCTTGATATTTTTTATAAATAATCAAAGAATCAATAATACATGGAATATGAGCAGGGTTGTCACGCAAATCTTGACAAAAATTGGTAAGCTTGTCTAATTACTCTTGGTCAACATTGGTGTCCTAATAATATGATTTCTCACTGTCATATGTTTTAATGTTTTTGAGAGGAACTTGTTGAGTGATAGTAAATGGATTATCATATGCATCCATTGATTTAAAAACCCTATGGTAATATTAAGGTATCTCTATATTCTTACAAGACCCAAAACCATCACTACAGGTAACGATCATAAGAAGAAAGCCCTAGAAAGAAGGTTGGGATCAATCAATGGGTTTACCAAATGATTTAACAAATATATAAATTTATGAAATCTTAATTGCAGAGTGACAATGAAATAAAAATGAATTATAGACTTGACCTAAGTAATAAGCAATTAAAAATTAAATATCTAAGTGCAAAATATTAAATAAGAGACTTATCTTATTTCATAATAAACTCAAAGATGTGCTGAGCTAGAAAAATATTGAATAGGAGGAGGAATACATCTCAATCGCAAACAAAAATTTGTAGAACTACTAGAATAAGCTAGATTGGGGTGCTTGGATTAGATTAGGGGTGCCTGGGTGTCGTAGACCACTTTTGGGTGCCTGTGAGTACAAAAACATGGTTGGAAAGTGATTTCTTCTATGCCACTTCTATGTCATTTTCCTTCATTGTTGATCACCTGTGCATTGCAATATGCCCATAGAATTTACTCGTAACATGTAAAGAGAAAGATAACCTATAAAACCCCAAAACACATAAAATCATATAAATAAAAATATACAAATGGGGATTCAGACTGAACTTAGAAGTCACTCGATAGAGTGACCTTACAACTGAGTGTTGCCCTAATTTTTAGACTCCATGTAGTTTTGCATGTGTGTGTGAAGAATTTTTCCATATGTGGCTCTTGTGCTATATGCACTTGAATAGTGAGAAATAGCTAGATGTAGAAATGTAGATAAATTTGTAGATGTCAAAATAAACTTCCCCTTATATGAAGTGTATGCAGAAGAATGCATTCCATTGTCCCTTGAATGAATCTAGATGGATTCTTTGATACTCTTAAAATTCCTTTGAATACAACCTTAGGTGATATTAGTAGATTTTTAGAGGTTGTTCCTTTATCATGGTCACATAGCATTGTATTTATATGATTCCCTTGTTCAAATTTCAAAATTAACCATTAGAAAAAGGACCCATAATAAAATAAGATGCCTAATGGTTATAAGGGACCCAAAAGAGGCGAGCAAGATAGAAAGAGATCAGGGGCACATAGAGGGGACGAGGGAACCTGGGTGATAGCATTTTAACTAGAAACTGGTGTCCAAACTCAGAAAAGTTGAAGTATAAACAATGAGACTAGGAAATAGGGTTTGGAAGGCCAAGAATGAATCCACAGAAATAAAAGAGGCCAAAAAAAATGGTCAATTAGTAATTTTCTCGCTTAGGAATGATATGAATGTAAGTATGTGATTAGGACCTATAAATTTACCCCAATTACATGATTTAGGGTCCACATAGACTTTCACAGACTTCACTTTGTTTTCACATACTTGTGGAATACCACGTTTTGGTTTTTCTTTCTTCTATGACAAATTATCCTTTTGAATGCCCGCGGAACACAAGAAACAAATTTCATTTATTCCATGACATTAGAAAACTCCCAAAAACTTGTAGAACACTAGAAATGAACTTCCTTTTTTCTGCTACATATAGTCCTTGTGAAAACCCATAGAATACTAAAAACTATTTTCTTTTAAACCATGACATTACTTACAAAATTCAAACAACAATATTTTCCCCCCTTTGGTTTGTAGTATCGTGCAACCACTTTTCCTTACATGTTGGTCTCTCCTCTTTGTTCACATGATTTGTTTCATGGATTTTATCAAATTTACACAAAATATTCATCCTCTAAGTCTGTGAAACACTAATTTTCATGGCCTCTTGTTCACATGTCCTCCATCCAAAGCCACCTAAGTCTAAAACATGAATAATTTATGAAAATAATTATGGATACTATTTTGGATAACAATTTGGTGAATTTTATAGGACATATGCCTGCTATATGTAAGAATTAATAGCCTTTAAGCATCCATTTGGTATGGAGTCAAGTATACACTTTGAAACTTCTGAGATCAATCTTCCTTTCACCTTGAAAAAAATTAAAGTAACAAAAAACTTGTGTATCCAATGCACTTATTGAAACAATCACCACAAGGATTCAAAAAGGGAACTTAATCAATGATCATTTACATAATAAAAGGAGGGAACCTCCATAAAAAAAACAATAGAAGGAAACATCACAAAAATTGGGAAATCATACATGATCAAACTAGAAGTATGAAGAGTGTTCTCAAGCATTTATTTTACAAGAAACAACCCTAAACTACTCCTAATCTAAAAAAAATAAAGGTGAAATAAACAAAACCACATATTGGTTGGGAGAAATAACTTATTTTTCTCACAAAATGGTTCATGAGATCACTTTTGCGATTGGATCACATTGTTGAGATGAAGACATGGTCTACACCTCTGTTTTTCTAAAAATATCAACCAATAATAGAATAAACACCTATGTATGAGATGAATTTGGTTTTTCTGGATAGTGAGGATGATCTTTGGAAACTCTAAACTTTTCCTCATGCTCCGAAGTAAGCACAATTAATAACAACTCTACTTGTGGCTTTGGGATAGCCAAATATCTAATTGGTTAAGTGTTCCTTGTAGTTGATTAACTAATCCTTTGGGTTTTCCCATATTATTTACATGAAACTCTATAAATGAAGATATAAGAGGTAATTTCTCCATCATTTTGGATTATTATAGGATTATTTTTACTTTTTATTACTTACTCTTGCACAAGCACTTTACCCTCCTCAACTAGTTCTGATTTAGCGATTGAGCTCTCATTATTATCTTCATCCTCAAGAAACATTTTGTATACCTCAAACCCATCCTTTTTTTCCTCATGAACATTGATTCGAATAACATTATCCTCATTCATCTCCTCCTATCCCAAAAATAAGTGTGGCATTTAAAAAACATATTCAAATTCATCATGAAGCTCAAACTGACCAACATATTTGATATCTTCTTTTCCATGTTATTCCTTAAGTATGAGGATACTTCATAGGTAGGAGACTCTTTATTGAAGAAGGTGGGTGATGGGAATAAAAAATAAGTAATCTCAATGGGTTCTTCCTCATCATCTAGATCCTTTAGATCAGGAATAAAAATTGTCCTCTTCATTGTACAAGCTTGCAAAATACTCCCTTTGGGTCTCATCTTCCATGTGTTCCTCCTATGTATAATTATTTGCAAGTTGATGTGAATTATGTTTTACTTATTCTTCTATAAACAACTTAAGTTCCACACTTGGGGCCTCATTATTGTCTTCTAAATCATAATTATACAAATCAACCATTGTTATTGAATCATTTTCTATAGTAAAACCAATTTTAGAAGGGTGTGAGACACTAGTAAAGGACCGCTCCTTAATTTATAACTTAGAAATATAAGAAAAAAAATCTAACCTTTTATTGTTGAGCATAATTATCTAAGAAAATTGTATGATTTTGCATGGTGAGTAACTCTTTCTTTTAAAAATATTGAGAACAATTAGTAACCTATAAAAACATAGGACCATCATAAATACTGCATTCAGAACATTTAGATTTTTTATCATTATCTTCCACATGTTCTTCAAATTCAAACTCCTCCTTTTGGATCTCAACTATTTCATCCTCTCTTGCTTATTTTTAATAAAAACAACAAGTACTTCTTCAAAATATGGGGTTATTTCTTTAACCATATGCTCAGATTTAGTCCATTTATCAATAGGTAATTCATGATTAACCATAATGGAGCTTACCTTAGCTTATTTTGATGGATTTGGCTGAATGATAACCTCTTGATGAAGAAATTTTTGGATGATTTTAAACTATTTCCACTAGTCCTTAGGAATTTAAATCTATTCTCCTTTTCTTGACTCCTCCTCAAACTAATTTTGGCCATTAATTTTATTCCAAAAGGGTTTTGGAAATCGAGGTGGGGAAGGGTTTAGGATTCTAAATGAATTTTCAAAGGTTTAAATAATGGATGAGGTATAAAATTATCTTGTGGAGGAGAAGAGATGAAAATGGAAGTTGTATGAAAGGTATGGAATTGAAAATTTGGTTAAGATTGTGTAGGTTAGGAAGAAGGAATGGGAAAACTTCATGATGGAAGTGGAGGATTACCACATTGATAGGGTTACTTAAAACTAGATTGGTGAGATTTCATTGATACTTTTCACTCTAATATATGTGGTAGCAATCCAACTATAAATTCTAGCTTCTCTTGAGGGCTATACCATTTTGGCATAGGACTAGCCCATGAATAGGGTACCCTAAAACCAAGATTGGTTGTTATGATTTGGAACCTCCCCTTAATTGATTGCATGATTTTCTCTATATTATGGATCCTCCTTTGAAACTCATCATCAGACATGAAATTACCTCCATAATATACATATTCATGCTCCTAAAAAACACCATGATTAATGTGATAACCATATGGATCAGTAAGGTTTGGGTCATGGGAATACTCATTATGATAGGGCTTATAATACTGATCTAGAGGAACATTTTGGGGAAATGGAGGTGGAGGGGAATAATAATTCTCTAGGAGCTAATAATTCTATTGGGAAAAATAATTCACAGTTCCACAACCTCATAAATGGATGAAAGGATAGAGGAAATGGCCTGAAAAGTGACAAAATGGGTCTTTTATAAATTAATGGAGTTGTCAAATGGTGAATTTATGTGTTTATAAATTTTGAATCTGATATGCACTAATATTCTACTAGGATATGATTTAAACTTCTGGAGCCACTAAATGTTGAATGAATGTGTTTGAAATGTTGATACTTTCCAAGAATATCATCAAATCTTTAGCAAATTATTATTTTTGTCTCACTAGGCATGTCAGAAACTATTTTCACTTTGAAATGCACCCTTTGGAGAGTGACGTGGAGTCTCTCCTTTCTATTGAAAAAATGGAAACACTCCTAGGTTATTGATGACATGCATGTTGGAGTGAATCTTTAGAGATGGTTGGTTCCCCTAGTGTAACACCTAAGACTACTCTACTTTACTGAATCAATGAGGAAAAGTGATCCGAAGGAAAATACGGAGGAAAAAAGTTCCATAAATATTCTAGGATTTATATAGTAAAAAATATTATTTCGGGAGATTTTCAATGACTATCTAAACATAGACAACGGAGCCCATACATGTAAAAAGTGGCTATTCAAAGTTGGTCAATGGTAGGATAGTAATGGGACAACTGAAAAGTCATGAAAAGTGGAAAAATACAATACCATGTGAGGGTGATAGGTACAGGGTGATGTTTCAATCCTCCGGTATTCATCACTTGAGAAAAATCATCTTTGATATATGATCGAGAAAAAATATTCACCACATGGTGGGTCCTCAGGCCACCATGTTTCCTGCCACACCATTACCTCATTAGTATATATTGCCACATTAGACTAAGCTACTCACCTATCCATAGGATGAGTTGCATTGACTCAGCCACATAATTAACTTAGAGAGATATGTGAAGCATTGCAGGGGTGAGTTATTCACTAATCAGCTTGATGAGTTGTTTTATTGCTTTATTTGGAAAAATTGGGATAGTGGCCTAAGCCACAACATCCTTATCCACCATGGGCTATAAAAATCTATCCCTCATTCATATCCCCAAAAATGTGGGATAGTCCACAATGCGGTGGATAAGCCATGAGGAAGGTCGATAGGCTCGGTAAGGAAGGTCAGTGGATGTGACACTAGTGTGGAGGACATGGCATGGTCTCAGTAGTGGTAGGGGGACATGTAGTAAGTGAATCCCACATGGAAGGAAATGGACAGGGTCAAAAAAGGGTTACAATGAACATGGTGGTTGAGAGGATGATATGGCAATAGTAGCAAAGGGCACATAGTGGTCAATTGGCCTAGTCATAGCGAAGCCATTGGTGGTCGTAGAAAAATGGTTGTCATTGAGAGGGGAGCAGGATTTTAATCCACAACCTCCCTATCAACATTGGAGTAGCCCAACCAACTCACCCAACAAGTTGGTTGGGATATCAGTGGAGCGATAAGGTATATGAGCCCATTATATGGGCTGCTCAAGCCTATATAAGGCTCTCCCTCCCACTCATTTCAACAAGTTCCTCTCGAGATTATAAGTCTCTCTCCCAAGCAAAGGTCGATGATCCATAGAAATAAAAGGAGGTGGAGAATATAATATGAGGCCTTAGAAAAATATGAATTCCTTAATGGAACCAAAAAATATATTGGAGGCCTATTATAGGCATTTAAAAAATAATTTGTATAAGTGATATTGAAGCTCCGAGTTCTCTCCAAAGAATTAATGGTCTGAGCTTGATCTGAGGAGGAGAAATGGTGAAGTTTGAAGGCTTCGTGGTGACATTATGGAGATGTAAGTATTATATATTATTATAGGAATTATGGGGACATAAAAAGGCTTATATCATATTAATATAAGCATGATATCCTATATTTTAATAGTATGGGCATGAACATGACCTATATCATATTAATATAGGCATATGAAGAAGATACAAGTCTTATATTGTACTAATATAGGCATCTTCATCAATATTCAGGAGATAAGTCATATTATTTAATAGGCACATTATAGTTCGGGAGTTAGTATTTTTAACTCACTGATCAAGAGACTTCTGAAGATGGATCCTAGAGACACCATGGATACAAGGGACGTGAATAATCCTCATAGAATCATTAAATCTTAGAGCCTCAGTAATTTGGATATATCTTCATATCGTTGGCTTCAGAGGAGGGTGATTATTTAGTATTGAGCTTGTTGGCAAAAAAAATTGTCTGCTTACATCCGAAGACTAATCTTTGCACAAAGGGAGCGTAGAGGTTTCTAGAAGAAGGCTTAGCACCATGTAATAGAGGCATTGAGGTATTCATGGTTACAGGATTTATTATCATCTCATCAGAACTATTGTGAAGCCTAGACTTTGGATCCATAAGGTATTCTATAAAGAATATCGAATCTATCATATAAGCTAGGGTAATGTCACTTGGTGGTCATGGAGGACGTTCTTATTCTTTAGGTCTATTGTTTCATAACCCTCGTAGTGTGAAATGTCTGGAGGACCACCTTGGGGAGTTATAATGTATTGTCAAGTGTTTAGAAGACCTATTGGGGATCCATAAGGCATTATATCATGGAGAAGAATACTATATATAATTTGTTTTATAAGTCGAGGTAACAACTTGGTGGTCATGATAAAGGTTCTTGTTCCTTTTGTATTCAGTAATTATCATGCTTTTATTGTAATTTTGTATTATAATTGCAATCATTAAAGTGGATGATAAATTGGTTTTCTTACTCAGAGACATAGGCATTCTTCCTAACTCCGTTATCAATCTGTGTACAATGTGTTTTAATTATTTCATTGTTCTAGGTTGATTATAATGGGGTAATTTCGGTAAATGATTCAAATCCTATAAGGTTCCATGGTCAAAAAATATTCAGTTGATATTTGGATCAAAAAGGGAGAAGGAATTAAGGGAAATTTTGAAAATATGGTGATACACTGGACATTTTGAGGATATTGGACTTGTTTAAGCCATACATATGAACCACATGAACCACACACACCATACACAACTCATAATGGATATTTAAATGTAATAGTGTTTTAGATAAAGATTTGAAGCTATGAAAAAATAAAGAAGGGAAACAAAAGGATCCAAAAGGGAAATTTTATGAAATCCATAACTGAATCCTAGAAAAATTGGTTTAACACAATATATGAACTACAAATTAACATATAACTGCATAAAGGGATAGAAATTAAACTAAAAATCCTGGATAAAATAGTATCACAAGATAAATTAATATTAAAGACATGAAACTGCATGATACACAGGTTATAAGAAGCTAAAAAATAGCTACTCTATTTATCCAAAAGGTGAAACAAGTACAAAGAATCACTCCTAACCCCTACTCTTCCACTCAAAACTCAAAATAAACTATATGATTGAATAGAAAGTGAAAAGATGTTTTTTCCAATGAATTCCAAGAATTTTTATAGATGATTGAGTGAGAGAAGAAGAGGGAACACATAGACATGCAAGTATGATGTTCAAAATAACCCAAAATTTTATGGCATACATGTAGAATGATCACTAAAAAAAAGCACACCCTAATTTGTGTGATCAAAAATGAAAAATCCTTGCTCAGAAAAGTAAATCACATTTACATATAAATGACTCATCTGCATACTTTGTTTTAGAAATAGCAATGTGTGTATGCTCATATTAACATCCTCTTGAGTGATTTATTCCTCTTTTAGCTTTCTCATGTGTTAAAATTAGATCTTTGACTGAAAACATGAAAATAAAATTAGATCTTTGGTCCTCTCGTGTCATGCATATTTTCCCTTATTATATGGCTTCACTCTATTTTTTTTACATCTCATGGTTTCTCTAACCACCCACATGATTTCTTATACTCCACATATTTATTTCTTTTTCCTACTTCATTCCGTATATTTTCTCATGTTACGTGCTCTTCTAAACCACCACAGTTATTTTCAAACCTTCACAAACTTCACTTTATTTCACATACTCACGAAATACTGTGTTTTGGGTTTTCTTTTTTCCATGGAAAATTAGCCTTTTAAACACCTACAGAACACTAAAATTAATTTTCCTTTGTTCCGCAGCATACAAACACCCAAAAACCCGCGGAACACTAGAAATTTATTTCCTTTTCTCCACTAAAAATAGTCCTTGTGAAAACTTGTAGAACACTAAAAGTGAGTTTTTTTTGTTTTGCAATATTTCTTAGAAATTTCAAACTGTTATAAATTTTTCCCCTTTGATTTGCGACATCACATGACCAATTTTCCTTACATGGAGACCTCTCCTATTTTTTCACGTTCTTTTTGATGGGTCATTGTATTCTTCCAATCATTTAACTGACATAATCTTTGTCAGTGTCATTCTAAACCAGGGCTGTGTCCTAGGCAGTATGCAATGGAGTCTAGGAGAACAAGTTATACGTTGTGTCTTTTGGGGGGTTGCTTAGTTTTAGTGACTATTCTATAGAAATGTAGTTAAAATATATGGAAATTAAATACAATCATACAGAATTCAACTATTTGCAATGAAAGGAATTTTAGCAACTAATCTTCTATTGTAAAATAAAATACACACACACACACACACACACTTATTCTTAACAAATTAAATCACAACTGAATAAATGGAATTTTTAGCAGAAAGCAAGACTATTCGTGAACTAGATTTGTATAACAAAAGCATCTATTCTAAGTGAAAGTAGTAATGGAGAAAGCATATATAGTTAATCAAAGCATGCATGTAAAACTCATCAAATGACAATTACAGTAAAACTAATCAAAGGACTATATGCATGAACACAAAGTAACCTCATATCTCCTCAGTTGAGTGGGCCCTTGCTCTTCCTTAGGATAGAGGGATCAACAACTTATGATTCTCAAAATGTCATGGATTTCATTAACTTTGAAATAAGTTCATAACACAAAAGATATCCAGAACTGTATGCAGATAATCTTCTTCAATAATCAAAAAGTGATACCACCAAGTTCTGAAGATGAAGTCTTCATATAGATAATGTTGGTTACAAGATCTACCATATCAGGTAGAATTAAACACTGTCCATCAAATATCAATTAAAAATCATAGATTCTTACGGGCCGTTAGAATCAAGCCCAAGCTAATAGGTCAATGTGATGGAAACAATCTTCAGCCGCATGCTTCAAACTCAGGCTTCTTATCCACCAATAACTTCCATCATTCCCTGCACAAATCATCACATTTGATCTCACAAAGACAGTTAGTAGGAGGTTCATGTGATAATTGGTTTTCATAAACAATAGCAAGGAAAATGCATCAAACCTACTAAGATATAACTACACAAAACATCCCCATATACTAATAAGTCATATCACAAAGAGTATATCCAGTATGAAGAAATGATATCAATGAGCCAAACAATGCACTCATCATTTTCCCCCTAACTTTACCTGTGGAATGTCCCAATGCAACTCATTTGCACCCTACTCACCTTCCAAGATGTTCAGCCATGTCCTACTCCTCGAATTAATCAGTGTATTGCTTTGTGGTATTCTTGCAGCCCTAAGTATTGGAGGTAATTTCCACCCAGGTAGTGAAACTGTCATGGGATTGTGTTGCATTGTTCTGCCAGGTAGTGAGAGGGCTCAAGAGGAGTGGTGGCTATACTTGGAGGCCTGCCCATTCATCAGTGTATTGCTGGTTAGTTTTATCTGTAGTTTGTTTGATAATGGTGATGAGGGCATCACCCCTGCACATTCTCCAGCTCAACTTTTGGGGAGAGAGTACCTGTCAACATTTCAAAGGCAGGCTTAAAATATCCCATCTCCTATCACAAGCTTTCCAAGCAGCCCCAAAATTCTCTTGACTATAATTTTCAAAATAATTAACACACTGAAGCAAAATCTGAGAAGTATTCACCCCAACCCCTGCCTGATAGTAAAATGATCGAAAGTTTTTCCACAGGGTGACATCTGTATGATGAGTTGGGTGAATGTGAAATCCGATGGACTGAGTAGTGTTATTGAAACTATTTGTTTGATGCCCCCAAATTATCTAATTCCACAATACAGACTTAAAGGCTTTAATTTAAAAATCACCCACAAATAGGTTGATCAAGAAATCAGGGACATTGGTCACTATCATGTTATGTAGATAAAATTCATAGAGCAAATTTTGAATTTATGGAGTACTGCACTTGTAAACTGATAAAAAACTAGGGCCATCAGGAATTTTGTGAGGGGCTTGAGAACACAATTGAAATAACTACCAAGAATAAAATTATTCTTAGACATACATGTTGTAGACTGAGGATGGTTTCCTACATGACAGTAGTTTGATGGCCAAAGGACAGATAGAGTCTAAAATAGATGTTACTTTTTGCTTTTCCTCTTCTATAAATTGTTTTTCCTTTTTTTATTTTTGATTTTCCTTCCACAATTCCCTTTCCTGAAGGGAAAACTCTTGGAAACTATTTAAGAGGGTTAGACTCTTATTACGCTGTCACTTTAAACAACTTACTTCAAGTTGCAGGGCAACAATCTCCCAAAAATTTTCTACTGTCTTTTGTGTAAATTCAGCTTGTACTAAAAGTTTGGTTTCTTCCATACCTTGTAACTGATATTTTAGCAGTGTGATTTCCTCCAGATAGTTGTGAGAAGGTGCCTCTTGGGTGTCAAGAATTTCAGGATTCATAGTGTGAATTTCCCTAGATGACGGAACAATAGATGATGGAGCGGCCGAGTCATCCTCCATATGCAGTTCCTCCTGAATGTGGGTGATATCATCAGGAAAGGACTTCGATTGGAAACCACTTGTCTGCAAAAATGAGCTAAGCCATCAGGACCGTAGTTGCATGGAGGAAGATAGGGCCATGGGACACTTTCCTTTTGAATCAAAAATGGATGGGGATGGTCCCTCAAGAGTACCAACTGTGTCGGCATGCTCAGGAACATCAGCTACCTCTTCTTGGCTATGTGAAGGGAAAGGGCCCGATGCAAGGGTAGACCAAGGTGCGGAAGAGAGACCAGATTTTAATTCCTTTATGCTAGACCCTTTACCACTAGCACATCCCTCGAGCCTCCTCTTAGGTTGAAAAAAGACTTGGTGTGAACACAAAAGATGAATCAACCTTAGGTGTTTAATCATAGACTTGCCTCCACTAGACCGGTGTTTATGGCATACTTTAATGATGGAGTCTATGAGGTACTCTAGAAGATTTACCCAAAGGGCCTAGTTGACATGTCCCTTTTTAAGGTAAATGAGCATTTTGAGTGCATCACCACCCAGAACAGAGGCCTGACCATCACATATGAAATACTGGTTGACCCATTTCACAATATCACCCCAGATTCCAGGGAAACTTGTGTGCTTAACACCTTTCTGGACACCCAATGGAGTCAGGATGACCTCTGGAAGTGCCTCTCCTTCATCGTGGAACTGAGCAATTAGACTTTGTAAAGGGGCATTCGTCATAACCTTTAAACCAAAGTTTAGCAGGCCAGATAGGTCAGAAATAACTTGACTGGTAATTTCAAATATTCTTCCACCAACTTGCGAGCAGGTGGACTCAAAATTTTTCACGAACTCTTCCACAATTCCCTCATCAAAAAATTCAAATTGCCGAATAAAATCCAACCATCCAAAATCATGAAATACTTGTGAAAGGGAAGCATTCCAGAGTAAGGCATCAGGTGAAGAAGGTTTTGATGTCTTTCGTGGTCTCATGTTGAAGCCAAAAAGTGGGAAATACACGGTAGTGGAAAAACCAAAGAAGAGCGTCTCTTCCACTTCCCATCTAGTGTCTGATAAAACCAGTCATGATTGATGTGCATACCACAACGGGAAGAAGCAGTTGTAGAAGCATTAAATTTCAAATGACACCATATTCCTTAGGTAGCACAACATCAAGCAGAGGTGATGGTGGAAGAATAGTGATGAGACCGGCCACCTGTGTGAGATTAAGATTTTTGTGGTGGCACATATCCCATGGTTGAGGAGTGAGCACAACCTATCCTGACGTTAGATAGTGTGACACATCAAGGCATGTGGTGATTATGAGCCATTACTCCTTTTATGCCGTCATTCATAGAGCTGGATTTGGAAAGAGATATGGAATGACCATAGTAATCATTTCATGATGGCGTCATAATGAAAAATGCATACATGGGGAAATGTTTTGCATAGAAATATCATTAGCAAGTTAAAATGCACTTACCCATGCCACATTCAGTCAATTGATATCCATAGATTCCTACACCTTGCAATTTGGGATGAAATGTGATTAGTGGAAGTAGAAATAATGAAAATTCCTGCATTTATTGGAAATTACAATAAAAACTGCTAACTAAGGGAAGAAGATCGAATGAAGGATCATCTTCCTTTATTGAATTTTCAAGAGATTGATTGCTCCATGCTTAAGAGGCAAAGAGCCTCCTCAGCATGCATGTCTATTCGCAACAAAATTTCATCGGTGAAAGTCTTCTTATCTAGTGGTTAGTGATAAACTTAGAGCCTATGCCCATTCACCACAAGAGTCCATTTTTCTCCATCAATCGGTATCAATCGAACAGAGCCATTATCAGACACTTGATTTACCTGATAGGGACCTAACCAATGTGTACGCAACTTACCTTTAAACTACTGATAGCAGGAATCAAAGAGTAAAACCAACTATCCTTCATGAAATTTCCTTTTTTTGATGTGAGCATCATGCCAAGTTTTTCCGTTGATGCTGTAGAATTTTTTTCTGCTGATGTGCCTCCATCCGTATTTCATCTAATTCATTCAACTGCAACACTCATTCACGTCGTGCTTCATCAAAATTGATCCTAACTTCCAACATTGTTCACCAGGTGTGCAACTCAAACTCAATAGGTAATAGTGGCTTCTTCCCAAAGACCATCTCATAGGGAGAGAACCCAGTAGTTGTTTTCTAGGTCGTGTTGTAGGCCCAGACGGCCTCAGGAAGCTTTGGTACCCAATTCTTTCTATCGAAATTGACTACCTTAGAATATTCTCGATTTCTCAATTGGTTACCTCCACTTGCCCATTGGATTGGGGATGATATGGTGATGATTTCTAGTGCCTAATTCTATAGATTTCCAAGAAAGCTTCAATCATATTTGAAACAAATTGAGGACCTTGATCAGATACAATGGCCCTTGGTGCTCCAAATTACAGCAATATCTAGTTGTAGAGAAAATCAACAACAACATCTTCATTGGTAGATGCCAATGCTTGAACTTTAGCCCATTTGGTGACATAGTCTGTGCATACCAAGAGATACTCCTTCCCACAAGATGGAGGATCAAATGGTCCAACAAAATCAATACCCCATTTCTCAAATGGTCCTAGAACCAACTGAGGGTTCAGAGGCATTTCTGTAGAAATTGTAGGTTTTCCCATTCATTGGCATGCATCACACTGCCACACATACTTTTTGACAGTCTTATGGAGGGAAGGCCAATAGTACCCTGCTCCAAGGATCTTGTGAATTGTTCATTTCACTGAATAATGTCCACCTCCTGGCTCATCATGACATGCTCACAGTATGTCATGTACCTCATCCTCTCGAACACACCTACGAAGAACCATGTCAGGACAACATTTAAATAAGAATCCATTACACCATTTATATGTTGCACTATTTCTAACCAATCGCCTTCTTTCCTTATGAGTAAAATAGGCAGGAAACTTCCCTGTTGTCAAATAATTCATGAGATTAGTGAACCAGGGAGTCTTAGTAGAGATAGCAAACAAGTGTTCATTGAGAAATTGGTCTTGGACTGCTTCTTCATCACCTAAAACATTTATTTTGGAAAGAAAGTCAGCAACAACATTAGATTTCCCAGGCTTATCTATAATAGTGAGATTGAATTCTTGCAACAAGAGTAACCAACGAATGAGCCTTTCGCCAACCACTGGTTTGTTCATCAAATATCGAATGGAAGAGTGGTCAGTGTAAACAAAATTTTTATATCCAGTGATGTAATGGTGAAATTTATTCAAAGCATAGACAACACCCAAAAAATATTTTTCCGTAGTAGTGTAATTCTTTTCCATAGGAGTCAGATTTTTGCTGATAAAATAAATTGCATACATATGATCTTCTGAGTCTTTTTGTCCAAGGACAGCGCCCATGGTTTTATTAGAAGCATCAGTGTGGATATGGAAAGGTTTTCCCCAGTTAGGTCGACGTAAGACAGGGGTTATTGTCATCTTTTCTTTGATAGAATCAAATTCTATTGACACTGAGGAGACCATTCAAAAACACAATCTTTGGTTAGCAATGAAAACATTGGGGCAGAAATTTTGCTAAAATCTTTTATGAATCAACGGTAATAACCTGCATGGCCAAGGAAAATTTTGATGTCAGTCTGATTAGCTGGTGTAGGTAATTGGGTGATGACTGATATCTTCTTGGGATCCACCTGTATACCTTGGGCTGAAACATGGTGACCTAAGACAATTCCTTGATCAACCATCATTAGACATTTTTCATGACTCAGAGATAGTTGGTGTTGTTCACATCGACTGAGTAATTTCTCAAGATTATTCAGAGATTCTTCAAAAGTGGATCCATGGACAGTGAAATCATCCATGTAAACCTTAACACAGTTATTAGCTAGATCTACAAAAATGGCCAAGACTGCCCACTAAAATGTAGCAGGGGCATTACAAAGCCCAAAAGGTAAGACTCTGTAAGCGAATGTACCCCAAGGGTGCATAAAAGTAGTCTTATCCTTATCAGTAGGGGCAGTACTAATTTGATTATACCCACTAAACCCATCCAAGAAAGAGAAATATTTCTTACCAGCCAAATTGTCCAGGACTTGGTCAATGAAAGGCAGGGGAAAATAATCTTTCTTGGTGGCTTTGTTAAGTTCCCTGTAATCAACACATATTCACCACTTACCATTCTTCTTAGAAATAATAACTAATGGGAAAACCCACTGACTATAAAATATAGGATAGATGAAACCTACCTTTAGGATTTTTTTGATCTTAGTTTTGACTATATCTCTCAATGCTGGATTGATTCTTCATTGCGGCTGCCTTATAGGTTTGACATCATTGGTGTAAATATGATGTGTATAGATGCTAGGATGAATTCATTTCATATCACTGTAATCCCAAGTAAAAGCATGGGAATGTTTCTTTAGAACCTCAAGCACCCTCGCTTCTTGATTGACCTCCAAGTCACTACCTATAGTCAGCTCTCTACCCATACTAACAAGCACTTGCTTGGTATCATTTGCAAGAGCAAGCTCTGTACTAGTGATAAAAGCATTCAATGGGCAAACATGGGGTTGAAGCATGTGCAAGATGGACATGTTATCAAAAGATAGAACCTTCATTAAAGGACAATAGAAATTAGAAACTAAATGTTCATAATTATAAGCATAGAGTTTCCTACCAGACTCAGCAGAGGTAATGTCTAATGTCGGTATTCCGGATTCTGTAGTAGTAGTGCTGATTTCCGTAGTCGTAGAGTCCTTAGAATCAGTCAGTGTATATGACTCTACAGCTTCCACCATATGATTGTGTACTATAATAGTGGCTAAAAAATAACTAAAATAGTTAGCATCCAAATAATCCACCCATACCTAGTCACAATTGTTTGTATACGGCTGGGCAAAAGGATATAATGAAATGTGTTTGGATTTCTACCCATTCAGAATTGTCATGTTTCCTGACCTACAGTCAATGTAAGCAACAACCGTAGCCAGCCAAGGTCTTCCCAAGATGATTGGATATCCCAACTTTCAAGCTTTAGGCTGAAAAACCATGAAATCAACTGGGTACTCCCATGATTCAATAGTGACCATTATATCTTCAACCACACCATCAGGTATAGCAATGGATTGATCTACTAATTGCAGAATAGTGTTGGTTAGTTGAATTCCTATCAAGGATAGCAGGTTAAAAATTTATGTTGTGATGGCATTAATAGCAGCACCAAGATCCATCAAAACATTAGATATTGACTGGTTGTTTATACAAATAGTAATGACAGGGCTCCCAGGATCCCCATATTTTGGTGAGATAAGGGTGCCAGCAACTAAATCAGCCAAATTCCCTTCGAATCTGACAGTCTTTGGGTATTTATTTTTTCTTCCTGGTGTCTTTATACACTTGTTTCTAATGGTTTGGTTTAGTTCAGGGATGTCCCTTATTACACGCAGCAGTGGAACCTCAATATGTACTTTTTTCAATTCCTGAACTAGTTTTGTTTCATCTGCAGTTTGAGTGTCCTATAATCACTCAGGAAAAGGGGTTGTAGTCTGTTTGGGTATTTGATCATCCTGTTTATCTAGCATTGGTGAAGAACCAGTGTTACCCTCAAGGTTTCCTTCCTTATTAGCATCATCAGGTAGTTTTGTGATAACAACAAGAGGGTTCAATATTTTTCCAGATTGTAGTCGTAAATTCCCAATAGTGTTAACCTGCATGGTGTTACCTAAGTCTATGTCATAAATCGAGGCTGTCTGTTGATTTTTAGGATTGGATACTAGCTGGGCCGGAAGTTGTGTTTGTGTTACTTGTCCTTGATTTTGGTAGGCTTAAGGTGGAGGCATTAAAGCTTGCTATGGCTGTTGGAACCTACGTTGTTGATTACCATTTTGTGGTGGTGCCCAGGACTGATTTTGGCTAAAATTTTGTTGAGGACCCCACTACTGATTGTGCCAAGGATTGGCTGCAGGTGGTAGAGCCCAACCCGGCTGAGTGTAGGGATTTTTCCAAGGTGGTGGATATGGGTAAGTCATCCAATTTGAGTTTTCCCACTCAGGTTGTCCCCAAGAAGATTGAGAGGCTTGATTTGGCCATGGCATTCTCTAGGGATTATAAGTTGGTCTAGATGGGAACCCACCCTGATTGTTTGGTCTTTGGACAAAATTTAATTCAGCACTTGTTTTGAGAGATGGCATTCAAACCTCCCTTCAACTATGGTAGAAGTGTGCAATGCTTAATGTCACGGTCAGTAACTTCGCAGATTAGGCACATGTCTGTGACATACAAAGGACATTATCTCAAGGGATGCATATTCCGACATTTAGGGAAATACATGTCCAATGGTTCTTTAGCAGGGGTGGATTTTTCCTTGATTCCATCTATGGTGGATGTTAATTGCAGCAGAATGTTTTTTTTCATGTTGGCCATTTCTTCTAGAAGTCCAGAGGTACCCAAATACTTGGATGTTTGTTTCCTTCGTATTCCTCCATGTGTTCTAGAATATCTTATACATAGCTCAGTGATTTGTTCCATGGTGATTTTATGCATGTCTCCTCCTCTCATGAGATGGAGAGAATCCTTGGTTTTCTCATCCAGTCCTTTCAGAAAGATTGTTTTAGTGATGTCTGCATGTAACTCATACCCACTGCATTTATGGAGAAAGAGAAATCTATCTAGATAATCCTCTAGATTCTCATCTTCCTTTTTCCATATTTGGAAGAACTCTTCCTTCCTATCCCTTCCTCTATAAAAGTCTTGGTATTTATCCAGGAAGACTCTTTCCATGGCTTCCCAGGAATTAATGGAGTTAGATGGTAAGCCCATAAACCATCTCATAGCAGAATATTTGAGAGTGGAGGGAAATAGTTTGAGTTTTTGATTTTCAATTCGGTAGTCATATGTCTGCCACAGGATTTTAAAGTCAAACAAAAACTGATTAGGGTCTTCTTTGGTCATTCCTCGAAAGAGGGGGAGGATGGATGGTGAGATGTTTTTCATGGGTACATCCTCATCTGCATCGAGGACAATGGGGTATGTAAAGGTTCGTCCTAAAGGTTGGTCTTCAGCATTCCCAAGATCCCCCATTGCAGAACGGTGTGAAGAGGATACAAAATTCTCAGAAAAGGTTCTAGGCGTTGAGTTGGAATCTGTATCACTCTCAGTGTTTCTCTCTTGTGAAGTGTCTATAGAGATTTGTTGAATATTGTGTGCTATAAATCTCCCTTGGTTATCTCGTGACCTATGCATCCAGGTTGGTTGGTTTAAATCGAGGTCCGAGAGAACTACTGGTTTCCTATATGAACTCCATTAACACCCATAGAATATGGAATAAAATAATGGAGCTTATGGTTATTTTCCCTGGAAACGGCACCAAAAATGATGGGTCATTGTATTCTTCCAATCATTTAACTAACATTATCTTTTTCAGTGTCATTCTAAACCAGGGTTGTGTCCTAGGTAGTATGCAATGGAGTCTAGGAGAACCAGTTATACATTGGGTCTATTGGGGGGTTGCTTATTTTTAGTGAGTATTCTATGGAAATGCAGTTAAAATCTACAGAAATTAAATACAAGTCTACAGAATTCAACTATTTGCAATGAAAGGAATTTTAGCAACTAATCTTCTATTGTAAAATAAAATACGCACACACTTATTCTTAACAAATTAAATCACAACTGAATAAATGGAATTTTTAGCAGAAAGCAAGACTATTCGTGAACTATATTTGTATAACAAAAGCATCTATTCTAAGTGAAAGTAGTAATGGAGAAAGCATATATAGTTAATCAAAGCATTCATGTAAAACTCATCAAATGACAATTGCAGTAAAACTAATCAAAGGAATGTATGCATGAACTCAAAATAACTTCGTATCTCCTCCGTTGAGTGGGCCCTTGCTCTTCATCGAAATAGAGGGATCAAAAAATTCTGATTCTCAAAATGCCATGGCTTTCATTAACTTCGAAATAAGTTCATAACAAATAAAAGATATCCAGAACTGTATGCAGATAATCTTCTTCAATAATCAAAAAGTGATATCACCAAGTTCTGAAGACAAATTCTTCATATAGATAATGTTGGTTACAAGATCCGCCATATCATGCGGCATTAAACAATGTCCATCAAATATCAATTAAAACTCATAGATTCTTACGGGCCGTTAGAATCAAGCCCAAGCTAATAGGTCAATGTGATGGAAAAAGTCTTCAGCTGCATGCTTCGAACTCAGGCTTCTTATCCACCAATAACTTCCATCATTCCCTGCACACATCATCACATTTGATCTCACAAATACAGTTAGTAGGAGGTTCATGTGATAATCGGTTTTCATAAACAATAGCAAGGAAAATGCATCAAACCTACTAAGATATAACTACACAAAACATCCTCATATACTAATAAGTCATATCACAAAGAGTATTTCCGGTCTGAAGAAATGATATTAATGAGCCAAACAATGCACTCATCACTTTTAATCAAAAATTTTATTAAATTTACAAAAAATATTCACCCTCCAAATTTGTGGAACACTAGATTTCCTAACCTTTGGTCCCTAGTTATTCAATCCAAAGCCACATAAGCCTGGAACCTTAATGAGTTATGCAAATAAGAATGGGTTATTATTTAGATAAAAATAAGTTTTCAATAATTTCTTGAATTTTATGCTTACTTATCAGGCATCACACCTTCGCCAACTCATGACAGGGGTGTTTTCCCAAGAGGGAAATTTGTACACACCCCATTTTACATGATGCCAAAGTACAAATACATAATGATAATGATGAGGATATTTAAAAACATGACAATATGTTTTGAAATGCTCAAGACAACTTCCTAGGTCCATTTTGATCCTCCATCCCCCTTTGCACCTCTTTTTGGCCCTTATAGAACCTCTTGTGCTTTGTTTTCTCTCTCTTTTCTCTTTTTTCCATTTTCACTCATCTACAGATGGTACCATCATGGCAATTATGTCCCCCTCCATGTAATTTTTTTCATGCTCACTGATGGTTTCTTCAACCGCTATAGTGGTTTCAAAACCACCACTTTCATGAATCAATGGTTCTATTAACTTTATAACCTGAGTTCAACTCACACTTTCGATGCATGATTTTTATCATTTTTTATGCATACACGTATTTTACCTCACTTTTAATGCCCACTTCACTCCTCCTACCCCACAGTAGTTGATTTTACTCTTTAGTGATTCAATCTAAGCCATAGATTTAATTTTGATCTCTAGTTAGGATTGAAAACACTTAAAGGTTGGATAAGAAGAAAAAAGTGCCCATTTGTTGCCCCCCCATAATTTTGAAGCTATATTTTCCAAAGATTATTTTCTATTGTTGTATTTTTTATCCAAATAAACCAAGCCCAAAGGAGATTACTTCTAGTACTAAGCACCCTGAGGATTGTGTATTGTTGTTGTTACCCAAAAGAGAACACAAGGGCCTTCAGACCAACTTTACTTCCCCTTGAACCAGCCACAAATCAACTTCTCTTCCAAAGTGCATCAAGCCCCTTCTTCTCCTTGATTGAATACATCAACTACAAAACTAGGTCTTAATGAGCTCAAATGGAGTAGTTTGTTGAGGTATAAGCATACAAGGTTCAAATAAGCCCTATTCCAATTACATAAAAGAGGTTGGATCTAAATCAAGTTTGTTTATTTGCATCATTAGAATAAATTTAATTTCCTCTCTTTAGTATTAATTAGAAAACCATAAAAAAGGCAATAAAAATATTAGATTAGATTTGCTTTGATTGAATTCATGTTTTGTAGATTAAAAGTTTAAAACCTTCTTGCTCTAGGCTTCTCCCATCTCTGGGATTAGACCCTAGGTTTAGAATAAGAACATAGTTTGTTGATTAAATCTAGAGTAGTTTAATTTCAGAGACTGTATTTAGAAAACAAAAAACTAAAAAAAACATAGTTTTAATTGTTAGATTTAGCTTTCCATTCATTCATAGATTAAAGTAAATTTAGTTTTAAGGTAGATCAAATTTATTTTAGATCATAGATCTCAATTCACACAATTTTCTTTCCAAATCAACATTTAACTTAGTAGATTTCATTCAAACAATGTAAGAGTTTTAGATCTGAAAACAATAAGCTCTCTAGGATAATTAATGTTGTCATTTCTTCACTTTGTGACAAGTTTAATTTAGTGAAACCATCCCCTTAGCTTGTTGTTGTAGATCACTTTATTTTACACATTCATTGCACTCTATAAAACTCAAAAAATACCAAAAAATATTGATTGTTTGCATTCCTATCAAATCAAAGTAACAAAATAGGAGAATTATTGTTAAAGTTATTTGCACACATCTGAAATTTAACTCATCTAAAATATCTATTTCCAGCAGACACATGATTTCATTTTATCATCATATTTAAGCATGTTTTAAATAACTCACACAAGAACTTAACAAAACAAATACGACAAAAGTCCTTAGACTTGAGTTAAACACACAATAGAAGACAACTTATAGACCTAAACAAGCTCAAAAACATCCACACTCAAACTTGTAATATAATACATAGCCATGTTATTTCAAATGCAAGAAGATAATGCAAAAAGACAAGGACACTTGCTGATCCATAGGACAACAAATAATGCTTTTAAACAAACAACATCAAAGACATCCCTAAGGCTCCAGTTCTATCCTAAGATCACCTTAAGATAGCTTCATCACAGGACTCCCATTGTGATTTTCTCTATATCATAGAAAGCACCCAAACCATCATTTCCCCTCCATCGTGGATGACTCTAAATAGCCAAATATTCCCAAGGAAGAGTTGGACACCTTCCTTGCAGTCCCTCTCCAATATAACAACAAAAAATCTATGACGATATATTTTCTGAGCTTAGGAAAGAGGTATTTCATTCCTCACCATATCTCATACACATTATTCCACAACTTTTTTTTCTTGATGGTGAATCCCCACAAGAAAAAAATCATATCTGCCACCTCATTAGGCATCTACTCCCATTGGAGATATGAGTTTTCTCATCTCTTCTACCATCCACCATGAATCCCTTCCACACGAATTTTCTAGATTAGGTTTGACCTTATTCAAACGTAAACTTTACTCTCAAGTATCAAAATAAAATATTCCTCCTTTCACCTATTAGAACATACACCTAGGGATCATGGTCGTTATCATTCTTATCCACACCATCCACCGCAATCATGTCTATAGGAGTATCACTACCCTCAATGAGTATATTTTTCTCTCTCGAGAACATAGTTAGAGAAATATTCTTTTGGCTTGCTTATAATCCTATACCCCAACTTATATCATCTTCACACTATTTTTATCCCCGTCCAAAACCATCCCATCATCTTATATAGTGACTACCTTGTCCGGAACTCACAAGGAGTCAAGTGCACACAAAGAGCCCGTATGATTTTTGGTATGTACAATACTATAAGAAGAGGAAAATACATTGGCACTAGCAATTTTTTACCCTAGCTACATTCCTAAATCCCACACATCTAATGTATTTTATTTTTGTTTTGGTTGACACTATTTATGGAATTATTCTAGTCAACATTAATACACATAGGAACACTTTCATGACCTCCCTTAATATATATAAATTGATATTTCATTAAGTGTGTAGTATGGGAAATGCATATGAATTAATAAACCAAATGCAATAATTAAAAATCCATTTTTTGGGATGTAAAACAATAAATATAGTACCACATTAAAGTGTACCAATCAAGTGATTAGTTCAATGGGGTACACAAACAAGGACAATTGAGTCCAATTCCACCAAATGCGAAAATGTAATGTCAATTGGGGTATGACTATCTCCAATTAAAGCACTCATAATAGATGTCATATAATTTTGTTGGCTTTATTAAAGGCTTGCATTTTCCATATCCACAACATCAAATTGATTTTCCATTGAATTTGGTGGCTATAGTGCCTACAAATTCTTAATATATTTTAATATGGGGGAAATTCTCTCCAAATTACTTGACATAATCCCCTATTTAACTAGTCTTCAATCTTCTCATATTTACTTTTTTTCCTTCTTCATTCTACATATTTTCTCATGTTACTTGGCTCTTCTAAACCACCACAGTTATTTTCAAACCTTCATAAAATTAACTTTTTTTCACATACTCACAAAATACTGTGTTTTGGGTTTTCATTTTTCCATGGAAAATTTTCCTTTTGAACACCTGCAGAACACTAAAATTGTTTTTCCTTTGTTCCGCAGCATACAAACTTCCAAAAACCCATGGAACACTAGAAATGTATTTCCTTTTCTCCACTAAAAATATTCCTTGTGAAAACTTGTAGAACACTAAAAGTGAGTTTTCTTTGTTTTGCAAAATTGCTTAGAAATTTCAAACTGTTATAAATTTTTCCCCTTTGATTTGCAACATCACATGACCAATTTTCCTTACATGGAGACCTCTCCTATTTTTTCACATGCTTTTAATAACAAATTGTATCAAATTTAGAAAAAAAATTCATCCTCCAAGTCCATGGAACACTAGATTTCCTATCCTTTGGTACCTTGTTCTTTAATCACAAGCCACATAAGCATGGAACCTTAATAAGTTATGCAAATAAGAATGGGTTATTATTTAGATAACAATAAGTTTTCGATATTTTATTGATTTTTATTCCTGATTCTCGGGCATCACACCTTCGCCAACTCATGACAAGGTTGTTTGCCCAAGGGGGAAATTTATATACACCCCATTTTACATGATGCCAAAGTACAAATACCCAATAACAATGATGAGGATATTTGAAAACATGACAATATGTTTTGAAATGCTCAAGACCACTTCCTAGGTCCATTTTGATTGTTCATCCCCCTTTGCACCTCTTTTTGGCCCTTCTATAACCTCTTGTGTTTTGTTTTCTCTCTCTTTTCTCTATTTTCCATTTTCACTCATCTAGGGATGGTACCACCATGGTGATTATTTCCCCCTCTATGGAAGTTTTTTCATGCTCACTGATGGTTTCTTCAACCACTATGGTGGTTTCATAACCACCACT
This sequence comes from Taxus chinensis, assembly GCA_019776745.2. Taxonomy (NCBI): domain Eukaryota; kingdom Viridiplantae; phylum Streptophyta; class Pinopsida; order Cupressales; family Taxaceae; genus Taxus; species Taxus chinensis. The sequence goes on along the minus strand of CM034157.1, from coordinate 34,672,560 downwards.
TTCATGAATCAATGGTTTTATTAACTTTATAACCCGATTTCAACTCACACTTTTGATGCATGATTTTTATCCTTTTTGACCCATACATGCATTTTACCTCACTTTTAATGCCCACTTCACTCGTCCTACCCCATAGCACTTTATTTTTCTCTTTAGTAATTCAATCTAAGGCATAGATTTAATTTTGATCTAAGTCATAGATTTAATTTTGATCTCTAGTTAGGATTGAAAACCCTTAAAGGTTGGATATGAAGAAAAAAGTGCTCATTTGTTGACCCCTCCATGTTTTTGAAGTCATTTTTTCTAGATATTACTTGCTACTTTGCTATTTTGATCTAGCAAGAGAAACCAAGCCCAAAGTAGATTGCTTCCAATAATAAGCACCCTGAGGATTGTGTATTTGTTGATGTTACCCAAAAGAGAACACAAGGGCCTTCAGAAAAACATTATGCTTCCCCTTAAACCAATCATAATCAGATATTTGTTCCTCTTCCAAATTACATCAAGTCCCTTCTTCTCCCCAATTAAATACATCAACTCAAAAATCGGTCTTAATGAGCTCAAATGGAGTATTATTTTGAGGTTATAATCATACAAGGTTCAAATAAGCCCCATTCCCATTATATAAATAAGTTTGATCTAAATCAAGTTTTTTTATATACATCATTAGAAAATATTCAATTTCTCTCTCTAGTATTAATAAAAAAAACCATAAAAAAGGAAATAAAAATATTAGATTAGATTTGTTTTTATTGTGTTCATGTTTTGTAGATTCGAATTTAAAACCTTATTTCTCTATGCTTCTCTGATATATGGGATTAAACCATAGGTTTTGAATAAGAAAATAGTTTATTGATTAAATCTAGAGTAGTTTAATTTCATATACTACATTTAGAGAGAACAAAAAACCCAAAACACATAGTTTTAATTGTTAGATTTAGCTTCTCATTCATTAATAGATCAAATTAAATTTATTTTTAAGGTAGATCAAATTTATTTTAGATCATACATCTCAATTCACACAGGTTTTATTTCCAAATTAGCATTTAACTTAGTACATTTTATTCAAACAATGTAAGAGTTTTATATCTGAAAATAATAAGCTCTCTAAGGATAATTAATGTTGTCATTTCTTCACTTTGTGACAAGTTTTATTAAGTGAAACCATTCTTAACTTGTTGTTTTAGATCATTTTATATTACACATTCATTACATTCCATAAACTAAAAAATTACCAAAAATATTAATCATTTGCATTCCTATCAAATCAAGTAGAAAAAGAGGAGAATTATATGTTAAAGTACTTTTGCACAAATCTGAAATTTATCGTCTAAAAGATATATTTCCAGCAGCCACTTGATTTCATTTTATCATTTTTAATCATGTTTTAAACAACTCACAGAAGAAATAAACAAAAAAAATATTGACAGAAGGCCTAGAATTGAGTTAAACACACAATAGAAGATGAATTATAGACCTAAACAAGCCCAAAAACATCTACTTGCAACAAACACAATACATAGCCATGTTATTTAAAGTACAAGATGTAGACACCAAAATTGGGTCACACTCTCCTTGACCCCTCGTTAAACAATCAACTTGAACACTCTCACCTAACCATGGCCCCTTACACCCCTTACTAATATTAATTTAATTAAATTAATCCATGTCCTCACAATATTTATTATTTAATTATCCTAATTAAGATAATTCCCACCCCACCACCTCACATATATACCTCACCTAGCCACCTCACCCTAAGTCTATTGTTAGTACCTAAAAATCAAAGCATACATCACCTCTAACCACATTCCCGCATAACAAAAGGTAACTCCCGCTCTTTCTTGGATGAATAGAGAGATCTGGTGGAAATCATTGCCATTATCTCCTATTTTTAGTAAACCTAGGGAATCCTTCCCTAACCAACATCGATTGCCCCTGAATTGATGCAGTCAACCCTTATTCCCTTTGGTAACCTTATTTCAAGGTTGGCACATTTTGAGAGCAAAAGAAAGAGATCAGAGCTACATGCAAGTGAAATAAGCATCCTTTTATGCATCTAGACATCCAAAGCCATCACCAGGAACAATCATAGAGCCATTGCATTCACGGGAGCACTATAGGAAAGCACCACTACAAGACCATACACATATTCTCCAATCAACTACCTCCACCAGTCAGCCATCAGATCCTTAACATAGTAAGAATGGCCCTAACTAGTATTCTTTTTTTCAGTTTGTAATCTTTATTACTCTTGTTATTAATCTATTCTTTGCATGCTTATTGCTTCATCACCCACTTTCCTGTGAACTCAAAAATCCCTTCATCCTTTCACCAAATCACCTATCCTCACTTGTTGTATACTTCTGAGCATACCTAAGATTTCTACAGACCTCCCCATTCACTCATCCAAAATTTATTTCACCTCAGATCACCCCTGACATTTAATCTATTTTGATTTTCTTTTAACTCAACCATACTGACGCTGGTTATCCATAACCGTCGTTGGTTCTACCTAAACCAGCATTGGTGACATTTAGCTGACGTCGGTCTCTATGTTTTACACCTTGACCAAGAACAGACCCCACAATCACCCTACCAGTTGACCTAAATAACCTAGAATCTGACCCTAACCATTCCCATTACCTTGACAGACACCTTACCTCTCAGATCCAACTATAGCCTAGCCTGTTATGATTGGATTTTCTTATTGTATTTGAATAAGATACCTAAATCATATCAACTATAGTAGGAATTTATTTATTTCTCACATTAACTTGTTTTAAACAATGGATTGACAACCATCTAGGAAGTATTACACTTCCCAGAACTAGCATACGGTAGGTAGTCCACTTTCATATATCATTTAACTATCTTTTTGTGGTCTTGTTTTCTATTACAGGTAGTTCCTGCCAGCCAAAAGGAAAATATCACATTCAATTGTGGATCAAGAAGTTAGAAAGCACGTAATAACCATCAACCAATCAACATTTAACATGTATTCCTCCTTGTCCCTTACCCTTATCTGTTTTGTCATTTTGAAAGGTAAAGAAAATAGTGAAACATTTTGGCATGCCCAGTGGGACCCATCAGGGGTTATTTTGCATTTATTCATTCCTAGGTGAAATTTGTGTGTTTGTTTCCCTTCAAAAATCTTCCACATTAATTTTTCTTCTTTGGAATCATTTTCCTTCTTTATTTGTCTAAAAACAATCATGTTTTTGGTGCTTTAAAAAGAACACATCTTCCTTTCTTTTGCATTGCATTAGTGAAAGAGAATCCCTCTTCATGTTCATATCTTACTACATCAAATATCACACTTTGATTTGGGTTTAAAACACTTGCATTACATTCTAATTTTTTGCATTATTAGCTCACATTAAAACTGAGGGCAACCTATATGTTGAAAGTCATGCCCAGCTGATGGTTGATACAAAGAATCATAGAAAGCACATTTTTCTCTCTCTCTTTGTGTCTTACCAAACTTACACAAAATCAAATATACACATCTTTCTTAAACAATATCTTACCCAGGAACATTTGTTCAGTGATCACATATCCGGTTGGTAGGTACACCCCAGCTCATTGCTTCTGTCGAGTCATTATTCAGGAGACAGCCCGCCCCCACCATAACATACCTGAAACCTCTCCTTTTAGATATCCTTCTTCATAGGAAGCCTTCCTCACCAAAAAATCTATTTCTAAAATACACACAGTTAGTCCTAAATAGCATAAGCTAAACAAACATAAGAAAATCACTGTTAGGATCATGTTTTTTCTTAGCATTCTTCTTGGCTTGTGTTTTGAGGTGTGAGACTACGAATCTCCATTTTTCTTCTTCCTTGCATACTCCACCATCATAGTCAGAGTATTTTGAATTTTTCTAAGTTTGTTAGGGCCCCATCTCCTCATTCTTAGGCTTTTGAGTTTGATTCTTCACTTAATTTAATTCACAAAACCAATTTTCTTCATTTCTTTCTAATTTCACAGTCACCGACATCGGTCCAGCGACTGTCACCGGTTTACATCTGACCATCATCGGTTAAACCCTAACCAGTGTCAGCTTCTAGATTTTTATTTACTTTACCTAGAATAGCTTTCATCACTGCTTCTGTTTTGTTTATTTCCCTCAGGGCATCATCATATTTCTCCCATATTGATATTTACTGTCATGCATAGTTTCACTAGTACAAACCCAACATTCCCATTTAAATTTTAAGAGACTAGTTTCTTCCATAGTGACTGGTATCGGATTCAGAAACCATCATCAGTGTTGTCCCAACCATCACCGGTCATTCTGACCATCATCATTTTTCCCATAACCATCACTGATCAACCTGACCATCGTCAGTTGTCTATGTTTGATTTTTCAAAATCTAGACATTGAACAGATTCACCTCTTGGACCCCATTATTATTTGTTTCTACTATTTTCTATGTCATCTACAGAATACAATCTTACCAGGTCAACACTTGTTCACATGGTGCTGACTTGTAGCCAGACTAACACCCTCATATTCCATGCTAGTTGTAAAGCACTCCCACCTAGTCCCTCACTTCCTTTCGTCCTATCACCCATGGATCCAACCTTTCCTATCACCATTTTTTTTAGTGATGAAGATTTTGCATGAATCCTTGATTAGAATCCCACAACCTTATAGTTCTACGTTTCCCACTCTTCCACCGAAGACTCCTCTAGTCAATTGATATACGACATGCCTATATCAATGTCCTACCCTTATTCCTACTACTGCATCAGCCCCTAATAATGCGGTGTTACCCTCACCTACTTCACCCCTGGTAGTTTTGTAGATAGGACCCATACCTAACATGACTGCTACATCTGTGGTTTCCCTCGCGCCTGTTGTATATGTTGTCCCCTCGTCAACCACCTAAACCATAGAACAATCTTCACCAATTGTCTAACAAATACCCATTGCAACACAACCACCCGTGGTGTCAGTGACCCCTACTCCATTTTAAAATATCATCCTCTCCATCCCACAAACACTTCCCCCAATTGCTACTAGAGTCAGGATGACCATCCCACCTACATAAACTTATTATCAATAACCCCCTATCTCATCTATCACCCATTATGTATATGTACCATCTATGTTGGTTCCTTATTCTCAACCTCTCTAACAGGTTCAGTTTCCACCTCCTTATGCCATAGGAGGTGTCCCTCCATCACAACCTACCAATGACCTCATCAAGTTGATGATGGAAAAGATGCAGACCCTAGAAGCATCGGTTTCTAGCTCACGCAATTCCCTCACCTATGATGAAATTTGTAATGATCCTATTCACCCATCCATTCCTATTTGACCATACCCCGTACATTGGGAAATGCCAAAATTCAACCACTTCAATAGAAAAGAATATCCACAACAACATTTGTGGTCCTTTAAACATGGGTGTTACCTGATTTCCCATGATGATGCTTTACTTTTGAGGACTTTCCCAATGTCCCTGACAAGACCTACATTGGACTGGTATAGTGGACTACCAAGACACTCCATTTACTCATTCAATCAAGTATCCCAAGCCTTCCTAGATCATTTCTCCATCAATATTGTTAAGAAGGTTACCATGACAGATCTTTATTCCACATGACAGTATGACGATGAGTCTATCATTGACTTCGTTGCTCACTAGCGCAGCCTCATTAACCATCTCACATTCCAATTACCTCAAACCAAGATGATAGAACTATTTATTTGGGCATGTGCTAGACACATCTCACCAACCCTACATGTGTAAACTTTTCGCACTTTCGATGAGGCATTCACCATGGCATGGAAATTGTAAATTCATGCTATCGAAGAAAAGAAATTCAACTTCGTAACAAGAACATTGGCATTCAAATTTTGAATGATAATTCTTCATTGTTCGAAACCAAAACAACTATTCAAATCCCAAAGGGTTGGCTAATGCTGTCAGTTCTCAAAGTTGGTCCCCCTCATTTTAAAACAAATTAGCCAAATCCCCTCATCTAATATCTCACCTGTATTCAAGCTTTCTAGTTCAAATGAGAACAATTGAAAGTAAAATTGACCTAGGAGAATATTACTCTTCCATTTTAGAAAATTCTTTCCTTTTCAAAGCCGGTGCCATTACCCTTCCACCTATAAAACCACATACTAGTTTCGACCTTGAGCTCCCCATGCCCTCATGGTATAATGAACTTCTGAACTTTTTTTGAAACTATCATCATGTCAAAGGTCACAGATGACAATAACTACATTATTTTCAAAAATATCGTCCAAGAAATGATAGATTTAATGGAGACCCTAGTCTTGGATGTTCAAATGCACCCATTTTGCCAAAACCTACATATCTTCAAGATCTTGACCATTTCCTAATCATGCCCCTTCTTCCAACCAATCCTACTGGTTGATACCTCAAACAATGATAGCAATCTTCCGTGAGGTCCACGCTATCTTCAATGACATACTTGTCAAATCCCAATTGCCTCATATTCCTTCCATAGATTTAAAATCTCAGCCCAAACATGACTCCTTACCGACTTATCCAGAACCTGATTTCATCTAATCCTCTACCCACAGAGGAACCCCCTTCATATTCTCCTTCACCCTTGGAGAGAGTCTTCTATAATTGAACACAACTTATTTTTGACCACTCAAAATTTACCAACAAATTCCAAATCAGTAAAACCTCTCCTACTCATTTCAAAAATGTAAAAAATCCACCACCTACACCAATGAAAGGAGAACCAAACACTTAGAGGAGCTGGCCCATTTCTCCTCTACCCATGGAGGATACTATAGAAGTACCACCTGATCATTTTTTGAGATACTTTTGCCTCTTAGCGAGTTTCACCATCAGCTGACCTTGAAGGATCCCGCATGATCATACTTTCAGCTCTCTTACCCAGCAAAAGTCTGAAGCTTAGCCATTTCCCTATATCTAAGACACATTTTACAAGGATTGATCCACTCCAGGTCCATTCAACTCCTACCTTTACAAACGTACCATTCTCACGCTTGGGTCAATCACCTGGATTATGTAAATAGAGCCTTACTATGGGGACAATCTTCTACTTCCTGTTTCAACACAAATGTACTTGTCACCCATTGTTTGCCTCCATTATCTATCCAAAAGTTTTCAACCATTTGACTTCAAACCAAACATTTTGACTATTACAATACTTAATTCATGAAACCACTCATGGCTTCAAATCACATAGTTCTTGTTTTGCGCTATATCCCAACATTTCTACACCTAAACCCATTCTGTTGCCTAATATCATCTCCCTTGTGTAAACCTATCACTACCTTTGATTAAAATGTGTCATACCAACAGCTGCCCCAAATTACTTTGAGGTTACCTGCTCACCCATCAAATTATGCGATTTAAATGTGACATCTTCCAAATTTAAAACCAAAATTAACTTGGCCCCTGAAAAAAAATGATCCAATCTCTTACATTCATACCCCAACCTTTGCCAACCATGTTCACCCTTATTTAAATCACCCTTTCTAGATTGACATCCATAGGTCCTCACCTGAAATCTCCGACCCTGGTGTGGAAAATGTTGATCCAATCTTGGCAAACCAAGAATGGCATAAGGAACCCATTTCCCCATCACAGACCTCTGAGGTACCCAAGTGACCTACTTTTTTTCACCTTGAAAATCAAGGAACCTTCTTACTACCCATAGACTCTATACCAAAATAAATTCTTCATTACCCATGACACTTCCTTCTCTTTCACTCATGTCTCCTGCCCAACCCACACCACCTTACCTCCAGGTAACATTTTAGTTACAGAGGGCATGTGTAACCTACCCTTTTCCATGTACATCTAAGGAAAATTTTCCCTCCACATCTTGTAATTATAAGTGCCCATATGGGTTCCTTTAAAGTCAAGATGATTTATTTCTAAAGCTAATTTCTGAACTACATTCCAATAAGGTAGTTAAACCAAACAATTACCTTCCTAGGTTGCTGGTTCATCTACCAGGACCCTACCCAAGGGGCCGAAGATACGCATTTCAACATAATACAACACCATTCTATGTTACACCAAAAAGTAGTCTGAACAAATCCCGCCTCTTGGTAAAGTGGACTCTTCCTAGGATAGTCAGTCCACACATGCTACGTCAAACCCACATTCACCTCCCATTTTGATCTATTAGCAAGGATCCTACACCAAGTCCATCCAATAAGGACAACCTCCTTGAAAATTCTGGAATCATCACAGTTACCACCTATTAGACCTTACAATTTTGGTCAAACTAAACAAAAAATGAGTCCGGTTTTGATTGAAACTAAAATTTGTGCCTACCATTCATGTGCCAGGACACGATTTAGACATAAATAAGGCTTTAAAAGTACTCTTGTCCAAAGAGGTTGTGTCCTCCTAATAAAAACTTTGGATGATTGATCTTCTTGATGAGGAATCCAATTTTCAGGGGAGAGAGTAAACCATGTTCACGCAATTTCCACAAATATTTTCCTGATTACCTATTCAAAATGGTGACAAAATGATGCCTCCCTAAACTTTTGGAAGTCCATCCCTTAGATTTCGCCCAATTGGACATGGTTTGTATAAGGAGAGTTGGCCAAACCACCACCAAAATGCCAATGCCCCCATCTTCATCTCAAAGGGTTATAAGCTCATGCACTTTTATGATTTTGACCCTGAATTACAACTCATACCTTCCATGACACACCCTCTTCATCCACCTCCCCTCAGCTATTAACAAGATCAATATCTTGGACCTGTGAGGCAAAGATTAAGGTTAAGGAGAAAGAAACTGGAAGGTTCATCAACCAACCATTGTACCCAATATACCATTTCGTGGTCATTTTAGTGGTCACCCAAATTCATCAATTTTTCATGGTCTTACATATCCCATTTTTGACGGGGTCACACATTTTTAATGCTAATTTGGTACACCAATCCCCCCTCAAAATTTGTATTATATGACCATTGTCCAAACCTGATGAAGTTGGACTATCATCAAGTTCATAGAGGTGAATAACTTCAAAGGTCTATTGTAAGTCTTACCAAATCTGAATCCCCTCACAAGGACCGAAACAGGGAGGAAGCCTGCATAATTTTATTAATCTGCAAAACCATCAAAATTACATAGCAATGGATGACTGCAATATATATAGGTATTACACAGTCATATCCATACAACCAAGCTATTAAAAAACTATAACAAAATACATACGGGAATGAATAAATACAAAATATAGTTTCAACAAATAAACCATACGAATAAACAATATAACAAAATAAGATTTTACCTACGGTAAACACAACCAACTAATGTAAAATTACTTACACTAAGTTTTACCTAACATTCCCCCCCTTAATTTTACATTGCCTCAAGGGATGAGGAGAGGAACTCTCTGAACAACTCAAAATTTTCACGTGCAAGTGACTTTGTGAAGATATCTGCTCGTTGTTCAGCTGTTGGGCAAAACTGAAGCTGTATATTGTGTTTCAAGACATGTTCTCGGATGAAATGAACCTGTACCTCAATGTGCTTCGTTCTCTCATGAAACACTGGATTCCGAACAAGCTTGAGAACACCTTCATTGTCAACATACATGGTGGTAGGTTTCTCCTGTGGTACTCCAAGTCCTTCCAGTATGCGACGTAGCCATATCGCTTCGCAGACAGCTTCTCCTGCAGAACGATACTCGGCTTCTGTGGAAGAGCGAGAAACAAAGTGTTGTTTCTTACTTCCCCATGATATTGGTCCAGATCCCATAAAGAATACAAATCCAAAAGTGGATTTTCTATCATCAATGTTACCTGCATGATCTGAATCCGAATATCCAGTCAAGAAGAAGTTTTCATTCTTCTTGTATTCTAGACCAAGATCCACTGATCCTTTGAGATATCTCAAAATGTGCTTTGCTGCTTTCCAATGACAAACTTTGGGTTCTTGCATGAACCTGGATAGATAACTTACTGCAAAGCTGATATCTGGTCTAGTGTAAGTTAGGTAAATGAGACTCCCGATCAGCTGCCGATAGAGAGTGGCACTTACCTCAGGAGATGGATCTGAACGAGATAACTGTAATCTGTTCTCCATAGGTGTAGCAATTGGTGTGCAATCCATCATCCTAAACTTCTCGAGCGTAGTCTTGGTATATTTCATCTGAGAAACAAAAATATGATTCTCTTTCTGCCACACTTCTAATCCAAGACAATAGTGCATCAGCCCGAGATCGGTCATGTCGAACGATCGATTAAGATCTTTCTTCGTTGCATCGATCATCCTCACTGAACTGCCAGTGATGACGAGATCGTCGACATAGACAACAACAATCACCATCTCCCCCCCTTGCTTTTTGAGGTAGAGATTGGGATCGTATGGATTTCTAACAAATCCATGTTGTACGAGATGCTCATCAATCTTGATGTACCATGCCCGGGGTGCCTGTTTGAGGCCATACAGAGATTTCCTGAGTCTGCATACCTTTGTTTCTTGACCAGGTACAACATATCCCTCAGGTTGAGTCATGTAGACTTCTTCTTGTAAATCTCCATTTAGGAAGGCACTTTTTACGTCCATTTGGTGAACTTTCCATCCAAACTGAGCAGCTAGAGCAAAGATCATCCTGATCGTTTTGATCTTAGCTGTGGGAGAAAATGTCTCCTCATAGTCAATGCCTTCTTTTTGTGCGTACCCCTTTGCTACAAGTCTTGCTTTGTACTTGTCCACTGTCCCATCTGCTTTGTACTTAGTTTTGAATATCCATCTGCATCCAATGGGTTTCTTCCCTGGTGGAAGATCAACAAGCTGCCAAGTGTTATTCTTCATCACTGATTGATATTCAGAATCCATGGCATCTTTCCAAGCTTTTGACTGTAGGGCTTCCTGGACTGTAGAGGGCTCATCTGATTCAATAACTCTACTCATCAAAGCAAAGTTAACTTCTTCTCTTGCTTTACTGCGAGTCCGTGGTCCAGGGGTGGATGTATCCGGTGGAGCATCCAATCTTGCATCTCGTAATGTACTTGTACACCATTTAGGCATACGTTGAACTGTTCCCATGGGTTGTGGTTCTATTTGATCAACACCATCATCCCCATCATCACTTTCATCTTCTGAGGGAACATTAGCTTCAATTTTTACAATAGGTGAAAAATCTACATCTTGCGAGTCCGGAGGAGGAGACTCTGCTTCCTTCTTCTCAAAAAACTCAACATCTCTACTGGTGTAGACTTTTCTGGTCTTAGGATCCATCAATCTATACCCAAGAGTCTCTTCACTATACCCAATGAAGATGAGTTTTTGTGACTTCATGTCCAATTTCTTTCTGTTCTGTTTGGGTATGTGCATGCTTGCTTTGCACCCGAATACTCTGAGGTGTGCAATGGATGGTTTCCTTTTTGACCATGCTTCTTGTGGTGTAATTCCATCAAGAGCAGTTGTGGGCACTCTGTTCAACAAATACACTGTTGTTTTTGCTGCTTCTGCCCAAAATGTCTTTGCAAGTCTGGAATCATCGATCATGCATCGCACCATTTCCATGATAGTACGATTTCTTCTCTCAACAACACCATTTTGCTGCGGTGTGTGTGGAGGAGGCATTTGTCGACGAATCCCATGAGTTTGTAGGTATTCTCTGAACTCATCACTGGTGAATTCCCCCCCTCGATCTGAGTGGAGGGTTCTGATGTGACGACCAGTTTCTTTCTCAACTGCAACTTTGAACTTTTTGAAGGTTTCAAACGCTTCACTTTTCTTGCGAAGACAGAAAATCCACATTTTCCTCGAATAATCGTCAACACAAAGCATGAAGTACTGGAACCCAGAATGACTTGGCTGCATTGGACCGCAAAGATCGGTATGAACCAAGTCAAGTTTACCATGAGCTCGAAATGTACTCTTTTGGAATGAAGCTCTGTGTTGTTTTCCTGCTAGGCAGTGAGGACACTTGTCTGTATCCTTCTGAAGAGAAGGTAGTCCATGTACCATATTACGCCGGTAAAGTGTTTCGAGATATTTGAAACTAACATGACCAAATCTCTGATGCCACAGCTGCGCTGAGGTGGAATTTTTAGCCACAAGTGCTTGATCATCTCTATACACAAAATCAAGTTGGAACATGCGTCCCACATTGGAGGCTTTTGCAATTATTTTCGAGCCTCTTGATTTATCTCGAATCAAACACGTTTTCTTGCCAGATTGACTATCAAAGTCAATTTTTAGGTTGTGATCTAGGAGTTGACTAACTGAAAGAAGATTCTTTGTCAACCCAGGGACATATAGGACATCTGATAGTCTGCATTTGCGTGAACCAAGGGGTAGAGAGATGTTCCCAATCCCCTGAACTGTATATGAAGAATCATCTCCCAACGAAACATGATTTTTTGATGGTGTGTCCCTCATTGAAATAAACCAGTCTCTGTGGCCGGTCATGTGTCGAGTGGCTCCCGAATCAACATACCAGACATCACTAGATGACGTGGATGGTTCACTTGATCGAGCAGTGAACAAGAAGTCTTCATTGTCTGATTGTTCTTGTTGCTCAGCAATATTACCTTGCTGGTGGGGTCTTCTTTTCCAGTTCCCCTTTTTCTGCCCGTGATAGTTGTTAGAATGTCCCTTGTAAGATTGTTGTTGTTGTGGTCCAGAGTTGCTTGATGAACCTTTCTTATAAGTGTTATACCAACAATCTTTTAAGTCATGTCCTCTTTTGCAAATTGGACATTGCTTCTTCTGTTGATTGTCCCCATGATACTGATTCTGATGTTGGGACTTCTGATAGGATTTAGGTTTTCCTTTACCTTTTCCTTTCCATTTTTGATGTGAAGACAGTGCCTGCTCCTCTTCATCATCCTTATTGTGCATTGCTTCCTCTTGTTGCAGTAGGTTTACCAGCTTGTCAAAACTAATTGTCGTATCTGACAAGTTTAGAGTTGTGACAAAAATGTGGTAAGAAGAAGGGAGAGCTCTCAGAACAATGGGAATGAGAGATTCATCTTTGACCTCTTCTCCTAGGGCTAGAAGTGAAGCCCTCAACTCTGCAACTCTTCTTAGGAAAGCTTCAATTTTCTCATTCTGCTTGAACTTCAATGTATGTAACTGACTCTGCAAATTTAGTATGACATTCTTGTTCTTGGCCTCATATATTGTGCTCAGCTTATCCCACGCTTCTTTTTCTGTTGTGGCATCTCGAATGTGGGCTTGCACATCGTCAGACACTCCAAACAAGATGATGAGTTTTGCTTTCTGATCTGCTCTATCAAACTCTCGTTGTTGTGTTGTATCAGTTGTTGATCTGGTTAGAGTACCAGTCACAACAGGCCAGATTTCTTCAAACTCAAGTTGTGTCTTTATTTTTGTCTTCCATGCAGCATAGTTGCTTCCTCTGAGCAATTGTGAATCCGGAAGAAAAAATTTGGGGGCATTGGTGCCCATTTTGCAGAGATCACTGACAGGGTTTGGCTCTTATCACTCCAGGTATTAGGTATCCCAATCTATATACCGTCAGTCTGATATACCAAACCTTTCTATATACGCGCCCTTCCGATATACCCGTCGGTACGTGGAAGAAGCTCGCCCTTTCTATATACCCGGCGGTACGTGAAAGAGGCGTTAACGTACGTGAAAGAATTCAATACGTGGTACCAAGACAGTACTGATGGGGTCTGTGTGATTATTGACACCGGCTCAAAGAAATATCCTCATACGCGTGCGTAACTTCGCTATATACTTGGATAATTTCTCAGTCTGGATTTATGTCGTGCAATCGTTCACAGACGGATGGGATGGTTCATAGTGTGTGCACTGTGACCTTATTACTCCCCGTCGATTTATAGGGACGATGCCCAGACGACGTTGTTGCAGCTATATTAGGCATTAAGTGCAGTAGTAGTCATGACGGCTTTACCCGTAAGCGCTTCCCAGAGGCACCGTATATACCGAACGCTGCGAATGAGATCTAGGATCTCGTGAGTGTTACAGAACCAATTTTTTATTGTTTTTTATTACAATTCTGCCAGTTTTTGAGCAGTTACAAAGTTTGCAGTTGACTATGGCAACCTGCAAATTAGTACAATATGCAGCAGTATACAATTTACATTCAAAAAACTGGACAATTTGAATGGCAGGCAAAAATTTCTGTTTCGCGGGTCCTGGTGGCCTCCTGAGCCCAATACGACCCAAAATGCTAAAAATTGCAAAAAAATAGCTGAAAATGCAATTTTTAGATGGGTCTCCTTTTGCAAAAAATGTCCAAAATGAAAAACCAGGCCGAATGGGAGAAATTTTTTTTTACCCTAAATTAGGGATTTCTCCGCTAAATTTAGTTAGTTATAACTAAATTTGAATTTCCTGCTAAATTTAGCAGTTCTGCTAAACTTCCCGCCAAAAGGTTTGAGAGGGGGGATTTGACCCCTTGACCTCCTTTAGTGAGAGTGTCTTACAAAATAATAGGCTAGCCACTTGGGCGGCCTAGTCAAACTAAACATAAAGTGAAGACATTTTATTTAAACACTTGTAAACTGTAAAACCTTACCTCTATGAACCCACGGTTTGCTCAAACGTGGTTTTGAGTGAATTTTCCAGCAAAGAGAAAAATGATCAGTGGTTTTTGAAGGCGGTTTTGCGTGAATGAAGGTGGTTTTGACTGTGTATAGCACTTCTATCAATTTTCTCCCCTCCTTTGAGCTTGCAATCTCTTCCTTGGCGGATTCTATCCTCCTCGTGCTTGAATTGCAAAGACTATACACGGTTTTGCATAGATTTAATGGCGGTTTTGAAGAATTTGATGGTGGTATTGCAAGGGATGGGGCTGGGAAGTTGCAGGAGGCAACTCTGGCTCTCCTTTGCTTGCAAAAGCTTCTCCAATGCTCCTCAACCTCTTCTGCAATCACTATGCACCTTCCTTTTATACAGGTCTCTCAAAATTCCTGCTCTGATTCCAAATGACAGGACCCGAAGGACCGAAACAGGGAGGCAGCCTGTATAATTTTATTAATCTGCAAAACCATCAAAATTACATAGCAATGGATGACTGCAATATATATAGGTATTGCACAGTCATATCCATACAACCAAGCTGTTAAACAGCTATAACAAAATACATACGGGAATGAATAAATACAAAATATAGTTTCAACAAATAAACCATACGAATAAACAATATAACAAAATAAGATTTTACCTATGGTAAACACAACCAACTAATGTAAAATTACTTACACTAAGTTTTACCTAACACTCCACACTAGGTACCATTGTTCTCCATGTCCACGTAGGTCCCCACACCGTCCCAAAACTTTTCTATGTCCTAGAAGGGGAGTTCTAGTATAACTTGTTGCTTTGATGACCTTAGATCCGTGTTATAGGTTGTGTCCCTTTGATGTTACATCGATGCATCAAATTTGAATATGAGGGACATAATTACACCATCCCTGCCAACCCCTCACCTTTCAAGACTTGCAACATGCTACTTCAACCCAATGATGTGCTTGTACTGGTCAAGGCACCCACCACCAAAACAAATTCACCTCCACCCATGATCCCATCCACCAAAATTTCCACTACTTTTGTTGCATCTAACCTTTCCATCCCTATTGTAGTTGTAGCCTCTACTACTAACGCCCATGTCTCCCTTTCATCTATCGAGCCATCTATACCTGCTACATACATACCAACTACTAATCCCTTATAAGTTGTTTTTCAATGCCTCAATCTAGGGGAATACTACCTATACAATATTGATACCTTCCTCAACCCAAAAGAGTATGGGAATCTGTGTCAACACCCCAGCTACGACATTCATATTGGTGACATTGCCCCTTATGGAGCTCCCCACCTTTGCACTAATTTAACGTATGGGGGACTTGATATGGCCACCTATAAACCTAAACCTCCATCCCAAACCCAACCATTTTCCTCCAACCTAAACTCCCTCACTAACTTCTGTTTCACTCACACTTTCCTCCACTGGTGTGCGTGGAAAGGATTTGGCTTTTGTTTTTATGAACAAGGTCGCCACACTGTCATCTCTTATACCTCTTGTAAAAAAAATGACCATAGTGTAATTGGTTTTGATGCTCCATCTTCTAATAATGTTTGCATCGACCTTATTCAGGATGAGAAATCTCCCTCCTCTCATTCACCCACATTACCATCCTCACCCATGGAGTCCATAGATCCTGAATCTATAACTCCTAACTTATTTTTTTGTAAACACCATTTCCCTAGGACCACCAACCTATCAACATGATGGTGAGGCTCCCTCTTCTCTCCTATTCATGTATCCTGACATGATCAATGATGATACACCTTTAATTAATGTCATTCAATGTCAAGATGATGAGTCCATCCTCACCTACCTTAGTGCAAATGACTCTTATATTCACTGGTCTTTACCCTCCAAGATGCAAACCATGTTGAATGAATCAACCATCAAAATCAACATTAATACTCAAGATTACCCACACATTCTAAAGATCGACCAATCTTTAGATGCTACTGAATAGGAATCCTTGAATCTCTTTCCTTCAGGACCATAGCAATGAATTTTCTTGGTACTATGCCAATATGCTTGGTATCAATCCTAAAATCATGGTTCACGATATCATGACCATTCTTGATACCACCCCACATTCTACCAATAAATTTGTAGATACCTTCTTCGCTCGCTAACTCTAAAATCTTTGTCACCGTACAAAGACTATAATCACCCTCTTATTTGCCTCATGAAGTTTACTCTATTGAAACCGCTACTCCTGACCCAAGTGACCTTTTGTATAAGAAATACATAGAATATCTTTCCCTCTCTATTTTACCTGCCGATATCACTCGTAATGGACAATATTCCTTCCTTAAAAGTATCTCGTGTTATGTCATCATAGGTGTTCTTCTGTACAAATGTAGTTTCGACAGCATTCTCTTGTGATTCCTTACCAGTTTTGAAATTCCTTACACCCTTAAGGAAGTCCACAATGGGATTTTTGGAGGCCACTTTAATGGTCTCTCTATTGCAAAACTCATTCTTTGCCTAGGCTATTACTGGCCAACCCTAAACCATGATTGTTGCGATTATGTCAAACACTACGTAAAATTCCAGCAATATGCTAATCTCCATCACACCCCTAGTCATGCCTTATAGGTCATGCGATACCTTTGGCCTTTCTCTCACTGGGGTTTGGCTCTTGTTGGTGAGATCCATCCCCATTCTTCACAATGCCACCAATGGATCATAACCACTACCGAATATTACACTAAATGGGTAGAAGCCATTCCCCTCATTTCCACCAAAGCAGAGAAAATATGTGAATTCATCAACCATCACATCATCTATCGCTTTGGCATTCCTCACCGCATTATCACGGATAATGAAACATAGTTCAAAAACAAAACCCTACGTAAAATATGTGATGGTTTTGGCATCTAACTTAGTTTCTCATCACCTTATTACCCACAAACCAACGGTCAAGCCAAATCAACCAATAAAACCTTGAGGAAAATTCTTATGAAGGTGGTCAATGATACTAGGAAGGATTGGCAAATGCACATTCCTTTCACCTTGTGGGCTTACTACACTAGTATTTACACTTCAACTACTACCACCCCCTTTTCTATGGTCTACGGTACTGAGGCTATCTTACCTCTCGAAGTCCAGATTCCAGCCCTCTACATCTCACTATAAGACATGCTCAACGACGATGACTTTCGCCATGATCGTTTGGCACAACTTGAATTATTATATGAACGCTATCTCAAAACCCTGGACCATCTCCAAATCTACCAAAAATGTATCAAATGTGTTCACAAATGAATCTTTCAAGTCAATGACCTCATCCTGAAGGAAAATCAACATGTAACTAAAGAGGAGAAAAGTAAATGAGGAAAATTTTCTCCTAATTGGCTTGGACCCTATATCGTCACCCATGCCTATGGATCAGGTGCTTATCATTTGTCTTCACTCGAAGGTAAACCCAAACCTGATCCCCTTAATGCCTTGCATCTTCAACCATTTTATTGTTGATATCAAGTCCTATATCATTTTCTGTCAATTGGTCATTTGTCTCTTGAGTGATATTCACCTTCCATTATTACCCATTTTGAGGATCTATGACTAAACAAGAATCATGTGATTATCCGACCTTTTAGCCTTGTCTTCAATATGAGTACCACGGTTCTACTCATAGCATTATTCTCATGGATAATTTTTTTCTTCTTCAAGATGGAATCCCATGGTCGTTCATCAATCAAAACCACCTCTTTCATAGTTAATCTTTGTGTACTATGATCTTATCTTCTAAAACCGGAACATAATCATCCTCTATAATCTTTTCCATGACTTAAACGTTACAAAAAAAGGGGGATACAACTCCTTGGGTCAAACTTCCAATAAAAGATGACTCCCTCAAAAGGGACATCTCTTCTCCATATTATACCACTATCAATAGACTACTCCCTCAAATGATAGCTATATATGGCCATTACAAAAATATAATAGATATTCAAAAGCTTCCCGCATTGATCAGGTTCATGAAGACCTCAAGGAGATAATATATTCATCCCATATAGACTTCCCACATCGATCATTATATTAAAAATAAACAAATCAAGAAACACATGAAACTTTTGTTGTGGACTTACCTATTTTGGATTATGGGTTTCTTGTTCCGAAATACACGTCATCATACACTAAGTTATGCTAAACCTCTCATTCTCACCTCTTTTTATTTCTCACCTAAATTTCGTGTTACTTAAGGGACTTACCCTAAACACGACATTTCGTGATCATGTGACTTTTCTTTACCCTTAAAATATTCCATTATGTAAGGCATGTAGGGTCTTACATTCATAAGCCCATCTAGGTTATGGTAGACTCATCAGGGTTCTTATCAATTAAGAAACTCTTTTACCACCTCTTACCATTCTCCTTCCTCATTACCTATTGATTATCCCATACAGGACAAGATCCTCGGCACATGAATTCAAAAATCAATCATCCATACCTACAACCTAAACTCAATCATGCCTATGACCTACATCACCCATGCCTAACACCTATCATACCATTCCATTATTTCACCCTAATCTTCCCTAGCTTGTGGGTGAACTACATCGGCCTAAGGTCGCTTTTCACCAGGACAATGTAGGTAGCACTCTGAGGGCATGGGGCCCTTAGAGGTTAGCTCAGCCACTCCCTACCCTAACCAATTCCCTCTCACCCTTTCCTAGTTACATTCTACCCTAGTTAGTTTCCTTTTTATATCAATAATTGGAAATTAAAAAAAACAAACAACAATTGCTTCACATCTTTGCCATCATCACTCATACATTCATTATGTCTACCATTTCTGTACAATTATCATGCATTTTACTACAACACATCTTAACATGATCCAAATCATCATTAATTGTAAAAAATAATTAATTAAAAACTCAACCAACCTCAACTCAACCATACCTAAACCAACCTAAACTCAATCATACCTAAGTCAACCTGACTCAATCCATGCCTAAGTCAACCTGATTCAATCCATGCCTATGAACTGACTTCATCCATGCCTATGACCTGACTTAATCCATGCCTATGACCTGACTCCATCATTCCTGAACTGACCTGAATCCACCATGTATACATGACCTTGACTCTATCATGCTTAATTCACCTAGTTTCCATCACATACACAAATAATAATGGAAATTAAAACAAGTACACCATCCATAGTATAAATATCATCATCTATAAATCATGACGTCTATGTATACATACATATGTACACTAATACAAATGAATACAAAAATCTCAAAAACCCTCAAGTACATCCTCACCATCTTTGGCACACAGGCTGGTATATGATCAAAATCAATCAACTCTCGTATACATCCTCACTCTCTTTGGTACGTAGGCTGGTATATATTAAAAATAAATAGCTATACAAAATAGGAGGTACATACAGATATCAAATATCACCCTGTTGGATATCCTCCATATCTATCTCACATGTCTCCTCCTCCTCCTCAGCTACTATAGGATGTCCTGCTAACATCTCACCACCCATCATGGGTCGTGGCTAGGTCCTTGCTAGTACCACACCTGGAACTGGTCTCTATGAACTGGTGGCCTCACCCTGACCCTGTCTCAAGGCTCGCTAACCCCCTGTGCTCTCCACATTGTGGGTGCATGACCTGATCCTCTCACTCGAGGCCTGTTGTGCCCTGTACTCTCCATAGGATAGAAAATATATCCTTTCCGCCATCAAAATATCTTGATAATACCTAGCCTCACCTAGGGCATCCCACAATCTAGCTATAGGTACTATCTATGGTGGCCCCATTGGCCTCTGACCCTGTCCCTGTGCCTGTGCTTGTGCCTATCTTGAGTGACCCTGTACCACTCTTACTTGTATCTGGGTCTGAAGAATCACAACCTACACCTGTGTAGTGGCTGACTAGCCATGCAAACAAGTAACATATGCATGTAGGGTTGCCACCTATATCCCATCACCATCACCACCCTGTGCGGGTACATGTCCCTGTGTTATCTGGGCCTGTAAAATGGCCACCTATGCCTGTAAGGTGGGCACATGTGCCTCTGCACCTATCAACTACCCCTGCACCATACCAAACTATGTAATCAAGGTAGCCACCTGCCCTTGTAGTTTGTCTCTCTGAACAGTTATGGTGGCTAAATCTAGCTGCCTCAGCCTCGGTGGTACTTATTTTAGGTGTGCAGCCCACCAATGTCTATATCTATCAGTTACCCTGACATCGTCAATCCACCGGTCACTCACCTACTCCTCCTGCCTTGTAGGCATTTTCGGCTGGGGTAGAGGTAATGGCCTCTCCATGTCATACCTCTTATATTATGGGAAGGGTGGAGGTATATCCTATGGCAGCCCAAACTGTCATCTACCCCTGTCTACGAGTATCATCTCGTGCTCTCCTGCATGTCGTCCCTCTATCCATCTGAGTAGCTACAATCCATCTAGCTCCACAGCCATTTGCCCATATGATGGATAACCCACATAGGGCCTTGAAATGATATCTATGCCAGACAACCCCTCTAGTAAATGCTTATAGTAGGTGACATCATGTGTCACCCTACCCACTTGATGCTCTCCAATAATAGGCACCCATTTCATGTAGCCTACTCAAACAAAATTTTTCTCAAATACATCATCCTGGGGCATACCAACTGGGTGCATAGATACAATGTGTTCGTATGCCCAACACTAAAGTAGGAAAGTACAACATAAGTTAAACCTCCATAGCCTCCCATACACCCATAACTCCCTATATAGATGCACTAGGAATGATGACACCCATGAAAAATGGGTCATCTCCACCACCATATCATGCAAGACCCCCATCAAGGATCATGGGAATCTCCCACCCGCTGCATTTGGAAGTGTAAAACAACAGAATTCCTCCATCAGTAACACTACTAGCCTACTCTCATATAGACAAGCCAAGTACATCTCTCCAAGCTCATGCAGGCACTATGAAACCTCATCTCCACCAACCCCTCGCCAAATAATGTCAGGATCAACTCCTCAGACACCTCTAAGGAGATCTAATATACATGTGTCCCCAATATCAGTAACTGTGGGATCATATACACATCCTCTAGGGTGACCATGATCTCACCCATCAGTAGATGGAATGTGTTAGTTGCTAAATCCCATCTATCGATGAGGGTGACCATCAAACTAGGCTATTAGACAACATGTTGGTAGCATCTAACCCCAATCAGGCCAACCTCTACAACATGCCACCAATCCTCAGTTGTCACACCTCCTTGAGTTGTTACAAGTAGGGGCGGCACCCTATCTCACATCCCCAGTTGGTATCTTTCCTACATTTAACAAAACATCACATTAATACACCTTTATCATACCCATAATCACTCTTGACACTTCACCTACACCTATTACCCTTCCTTTTTTTCCCCTCACAACTTACCTTCTTATCATATATTCTATCTACCCACCCCAACCCTAACCCACTATTGATCATACCATACCTCTTTCAACCTCTTACCCATGCTCTGTTTTTTCCTCAACAACATCTTCTTTGCCCACTATCTACCCCACCTAACCACCCTAGGGTTCTTTTGGCCCCCTTTTCTCCATATGATGACTGGTACCAGTTACTTCTACCCGGCCATGGTCTATCCCAAACTGACATCAGTCACCTTATCTGTGACCGATACTGGATCAACACCACCGATGCTAGTCACTATCGCATGGAAGTCTATGACAACCAAACCCCCTTTTTCCTAAAACACTCCCTTCTTCTCACCCATTCCTACCTAACTCTACCCTCATCTCCTCCCCACCCCTCATACACCTAACCACACCTCTACCCATTCCTCTTTTACCCAATTTTCCTTCCCAAATTCAAATCCCCCTTTCCCCCCCAAAAGCATGTATTCCCTCCTTAACCTATATACACAATCTACCTCCCAAACCAATGCAAGAGATTGAATCTTACCTCATCACGATACAGTCTCCATGGTGGAACATTGGGCCACTACACTGGTGGTCCACCCTATCCCTCTCCCGTGGCTATCATGTCCAATGACCAAATCCAATCCTCATGACCTCCACTCAATCACAATCAATCCCCCTGTGCTCGTGAACCCATCTACCTTACTCCTCTAACCAACCGGATCCCTCCACCTTAGAAGGACATCATCCCTTATCTTTTTCTCCTGAAAAAGCACAACTCATTTAACACTTTTTCATTTTCACAAAAATTCAAAACATACAAATGAATCCATATTATATGGATATTTTTTAATACACCCACGTTGACCTAATCAATGTTGTTTATACATAAACCGACATCGGTCCTATGCCCTATCTCACCATGGTTGGTTATAACAAGACTGACATCAGTCATCTTCCCCCAATAAACCATGATTGGCTTACCTAGACCATCACCAGTTATGTATGACTGGCATCGGTTACCTATCATATTCTTTCCCATTTCCCATTTCTGACCCCACTTAACCAACCTAGCCACCATTTGACCTTACCCACCCTTATTGTAACCAACCTCCATGCCTACCTTACCTATACTTGTCCTTAATTACATTTTGGGACTTGTTATTTTACCCATACCTCGGCCCTACCCGTGATGTGACCTAGCTACTTGGACCCGAAACATTTTTTGTGGCCTATAAACTCATGTGCTCATTATACCTCATGACACCGTTACCTGTGTTGTTTTACCTAATGACCTTACCTTACCTCTTGTTGTGACCATTTATCCTGACCCAGCCTTTGGTGTACCGTAACATACCTAAATGTTCCTGCAACTGACCTACGAAGCGCATCCACACCATATCCTATACCTCAGATACCAAAATCACCTCAACCTTATTTCGATAAACCTATTGACCTTAGACAATGTAGATTTTACATGCTCTTCAACCTAGTACCCGTGTTGCAGTTTATACATGTGTGTGTGTTTGACTGTTACTACCTTTGACCCTGACCCATTACTTGTATTACTCAATTGGACCTTTACCCCCTTACCCCCATTTTCCACCTTCCTCTTCATCACATTCACCTTTTATCAAACCACTCAATGATTTAGTCTTCTCGCACATCAATTCCTAGTTTTAGGGGGATCACCTTCACCGACACATAAGGCAACCACATCTTATTTTTGTTAGAGTCACTTACCAATACAAGATACACAAAAAAGGGGGGCAAAATGTAGACATGAAAATTGGGTCACACTCTCCTTGACCCCTGTTAGCATATGGATTTGCATGCATGAATATGACATGCAACAGTGTGGGAACGAAGTCCCTCCTCAATGAAGGTGAGGCTGCCTTTATTGAAAACCAAAACTATATTTACATTTGTACATTCAAAATTGTATGTGGGGGGGTGTTTTGGAACATCAATGGAAGAAAAGTGAATGAAGGAGATAGAATGAAATGAAAGAAAGGAGTGGAATGGAATGGACTGAAAGAACATGCAAGAGTTAGGTAAAAACAGAGCCTAATATTGCATGAAGAGAAAAGATGAATAACCAACACAAATAAAACGGAGTTTGAGTTAGCCAAACAAGAACATGCAAAAGGGAACACACATGAGCAAGTAGATAGTCAGAGCTTGATCACTGTGAACTAGAACAACTGATTACTAATGTTGACAATAAGATCAAAGATAATATTTGCATGCAAGATTCAAACACCTAACATCTAATGAACATAAGAACACCAAATGTTACAAGAGACAATGAATGAGACACAAAGTTCTTATTCTATTAACTCCAAAATGTTTTTCACAAAGAACACAAAGTTTCTTCTTGAAACAAAGCTTGCACAAAAGTATCTTCTTCTCCTCTCTCAAAGTCACCTTTACAAATGAGCCCCTCACTTCCTTTTATAACCCAAAAGTTGGTTACAAAGTAGTTAGGGTTTTAAATGATCATTAAATAAGGCACTTAAGTGACCTTTGACTTTTTCTAACCAACTTTATTAAATACAACCCAAAAATAGAAATTACTTAAAATATCCAATGTTTCCCAAATAACAACACCTTTAAAAATATACAATAATAACCAGTGCCTTATCCATTGAAACGGGGTCCGCCTATCTCAAACGTATGAGAAATGGACTCTCCCAATTCACTAGATATCAAGAAAATCAACTTCCTACACCGCCGGTGAAATTAGGATCTGCTGCTTTTGATAATTGAAAGGATCTAAACCTTCCCAAAGTTTCAAACATCTTTTCTTCTTCTGGAGGTTCACTTGGCCGAAGAATAGCCTCACAAAATACCTGCAATTCAAGAATTCTACTTGGCATATCATTAAAATTAACAATTTTAGACTGAGCATTCTCAAACAAGTTCTTCAATTTGATACACCGTTCCATGGAAACCGATGAGAAATTGTTGGCAGGAGTGTACATGTCTTTGAACAATCGTGAAAATTGTTCTTCCACCTGCTCCGATGAACACCTTTGATTATGCTCATTTACTAGGTTGCAAGGAATCTCAGCTATGAAATCCTGGATCGAGGAAAGTGAAGCGAAAACTTCATTGCACATGTTGTCATAATGGATCATAGAATCCACAAGAAGCGTCTTTCTCGATTTGAGATGTAGACACCAGAGGAAACGTGTCCCTCGATGTTCAAATTCGAGAATCCCTTCAATAGCCAACACTGAAGATTCCATACTTGTCATCTCCTGCAGACTGGGCAATATCTCATCCAAATTTGATATCGTAGAAACAAAAGTTTCTTTGAAAGAAAGAATTGGATCTAGATATACACTGATATCTTCATGAAGCTTAACTGCAGTCTTGATCGCTCCCTGGCCCAAAACGAGAATCTCCGAAAGCCAAGTTTTAGTGACATGGCCCAACGTGTTTATTTCCTTTGACAAATTAAGAGTCTCTTCATCTGGGGCAGCCACCGCATCAGGTACTGGGAAGGTGGATGATATGGGATTTATCAAATGCTGAACATACTCCACCAATTGACTCTTTTCAGCCTTGAGCCGAGAATTTTGGGACTTGTATTTCTCCAATCTTTTTAGCACGATATCAATTGAATCTCGAGCCATCGCCATGTCACTTTCTAACGTGGATCTCCCAAGTCCTAGTCTGGAAACTTCATAGTCGGCTGGCGTCATAGCATTACGCTCTTTATCCACTCGTGGAATGGCAAGGTCTGCAAACTTGTTTCCATCATTATCCACCATTATTCGAGAAAGTACCTTGGGCTTCTTAGGAATGGCGTCATTCGACAGTTTGAAAAGGGCATCAAAATCAATGTCGATTGGCTTGACAACTCTCTTCCTTTTCTTCACTTCAGAATCAACCCAAGAAGGAGTTTCATTTACTATCTCGGCATATAGAATCCTGGAGCTTGAATCAATATCCTCATTATCCCTGACATCATGAGATCCTTCTTGAATCCTATCAACGGCCTCGATTTGAGGAGACACAACCTCAATGTCCACTTCCTGATCATTCGGGAGATTTTGGGAAATCCCTTCATGAACTACGTGCTCCGAAGTATTTGATATTTGAATTACTTGCACTTGAGTGGGTGTTTGTTCGAAGCATGGCTGAGGATCATTTGCTACCAGCATATGAGTGCTATTAATGATGTGAGTGGAAGAATCTCTACTCGAGGTAGAAAATCCAGACACACGCTCCTTTCCTTCTTCAGGGTTTGGATCTCTGGATCTCTCTCTTCGTGACACGTTGCTCGGCGAAGTGGATTTCGGCAACCATTCTTTTCTTGTATGTCGTGTATGATTGGATGGTAACGAAGTTGATCGAGAAGAAACCTTGGTCGAATGGAGGTGTCCTGATATAGGCAATTTTTGTGATTCTGAAACGTGATCCGGAATTGATTGAAATTTGGCAAGCTCCCTATCATACCAAGATATGCTTCTTTCGATAATTGGTTGGTTCTTGCCATCGAGAGAAAATTCATCTCTTTTGGTCCAGTCAATTCGAGGCAACGGTGTGAAGGCAATGGCATCATACGAGGGATCGACGACATCCTCATCATCGGTTATGAATGAATCGGGAGGACTCCGGATGTGGAAGGCCTTGATCTGAGCAAGTGTTAGGCGAGAGTACTCCCGTCTCCTTACCTCATGTTCATCCGAGCAAGCGGCCCAAAAATCCTCCATGGTAGGATTATGTTGATACTTCGCTCCCATAATCGTTTGCATATAACCATTGATATCGAACTGGGCTCTCTTCACATATGGATGGATGGTTATGAGAGCAAACTCCTTTTCCATTAGTTGTGCACTGAATAAGTTTGGGCATTGGTATTCCCCGATTTGGATCGGGAAATGAATTCCTGGACGGTGCTTGTCACTAAGTAAGCAGTGAACTTGGAACAATTGTCGCGCCAGCTCCATTAACGCCCACTTATCACTGACGTACTTGGGAAGTTTCCACGGGGTCCCAGCAAAGCCACTCACGCGAATGTAGGAAAAAGATGAAAATTGTATAAACCAGGTTCCCCATTGGGAAATGACACTCATGGCTTCTTTGGAAAACCTTTCCTCGGTATTTCGATTCAAGTTCCGGATCACGCGGAAGGTGAATGCATCGTTGACTCTTCTAAAATGGTGAGAACTATTTTTGAAGCTGAGCTGAGGGTAATAGTGAAAAACGTTGTTTGATGACCCCAGGACTCCTCTCGTTTCAAGTCCCGAAAATAGCTTTCTTCGTGCTACTGCATAGGTCAGATATGAGGTCATGTAGAAGCATCCAGTCATTTTGACTTCTATCAATTGCTTGTGAATGGTGTTGCTGATGATGGTGGCCCAGTCCACAAACTCCTTCTTGGCTAGGATGATACAGATAAACTGGTACATCCATGGGTGGAAGACCCTTGCAGAAGGTAAACCAAAAACTCGACTTAGGAGAGTGATCATGTCTCCAATCTCTTCCACGAACTCAACGCGGTACAGTTCTTTGGGGAGCCTGTCAATCCGAGGTCTCTTGGTTACCAGCCAATTGTTGTTAACCATTTTGCTCCATCTTAGGGGTTCTTCGTCCCAGAAATCTTGCGCAGACTGGCGAGTGATATCTGCATTCTCAGGAAAGTCAGGTATCCCGAGCAACTCCTCAATGTGTTCAGGTGTGATTAAGAGGAAAGGTTCGCGGTTGTCTTTATAAATTCCTCGTCTCTCAGGATCGTAATGCTCTGCACAAGCAATCACCAATTCCGGACACTGCACCGAGACAGGGAATGCTGTTGCTTGAGGTAGGCCACTGTGGTAAAGCCTATCAGAGAAAATGGTTTTGCCTTCAGTTTTCACTCGCTCGCAAAACTGTTGCACGTTGATGTGACCCAGATTTGTATCGGTGATGTTGTCATATGCCGACTTAATGGAGCTGGGAGGAATAATTCCTTGGAATTCATATTTCAGGGTAGATTTATTAGATCTTTCCACTGGCTTCCTCGATCTCCCTGCAGATTTGGATCTTTCGGCCATTATGAATTTAATCAAAAGGTGACTCAGGCACGCCAAACAATGCAAACGGGGCTGGGTCTCAGTCTCCAACACCCCGTCGATGTAAGAAAAATATTCCCGTTATATATTATTATTATTATTATTTTAAAAATGATAATAATAATTGTCTCGAATTACAACCTTTAGTATGTTAATAAACAAATCGAGACCAAGCTCGAATTCTAACTCTGACAATAACAATTAAAATCCCCCGATCTTAATATTTACGTGAATGGAGTTTCCTTTCTTCGGCATTTCTTCTGGCTTTAGGCAAATAAAACAAATTTATTCTCTGGTTGTCTATTGCTGTCTTCCTTGGCTGGGCGTCTCCTCCAAAAGAATGCGTGGTTTTCTTGTATTGTGTGGGCTTTGGCTTGATGTATTTTACCTCTGGCTGTGTGGAACTAAAACTTTGGACCAGCGTGGGAATGAATTCTTTCTTTTGTCTTCTTTTGGACTGTATCTTTTTCCTTCACCCAACACGCAGCTTGCTATGTATCAGAGTTTTTGCTATTCGTGACCTTCATTTGTTGCAGCCTTTAGCAATTAAGCTGTAAGCTTTATCAGGGCCCCAGATCCATCCATATGCAATATTACGCATTCTTTCTGAAGGCCGATGAAAATGTAGAATATAACAAGTCGCAAAAACAATTCATTTTTTAAAACATACTTGCCCATGGTTCGGTTGGGTCACGTTTTTTTATTTATTTATTTATTTTAAAAACTACAGGCAATGCAAACAGTATGGACAGTATGGGCGCGGGATCAATCGATGATGTTCTCCAGAGTATGGGTCGCGCACTGTTCCGTATGCTTCTTGTTTCTATTTCTACGCACTGTTCCGTATGCTTTCCAGACTCGCGCGCCTCGCACACTGTTCTGTATGCTTCCTAAACTTCGCCCAAAATCACGAATGCTTGTCTGCGCTCCATCAAATGCTGCAACAGATGTATGGCAAGCATATGTTTTTGTTTGCTGGTTGGAACGTGTGGAGTTTTAAGAAATTTGTTTTCTTCCTCCAAAACAAAACAAATGTTTCTTTCCGTGCATGCGTGGGTTCTTAGAAACTATTCTCTGCTTCAGCCAATGCGTGGCTTTTTGTCAATTTCTGAGTCTTTTAAAAACTGTTCTAGTTCTCTTTGCCAGGCGTGTGCTTCTTGGTATGGACTGTTTCTTTTTCTTCTTTTTTGAAAAACTGGCTTATTCCCTTCCTTTCCTGCACATTTCTTTGTATTGTCCAAGTTGTTGGACTGTTCTCTTTGTCTTTCTTTTCCTTCAGCCTAGGCGTGGATTTGCTGTTTTTTGCTTTCTTCTTATGCAATGCGTGGAGCTGTTGGAAACAAAACCAAAGCATAATGCTAACAAAAAATTATGTCTTCTGAAGAAAAAGAAGCTTCTGACTTTTTCCACCGGGTTTGATGGAGGAAGTTACGAGGATTAATTCAACTTCCTCTCATCCCGGGTAGTGGCTTAAGTGCCAGGGGAAATGGGAAAAGTAACGGGCAATTGCCAACGGGAATGGCAAAATGGGTTGGCAATCCCCGTCCAATTTCCCCATGTGGGAAATTGGGGAATTTTATGCCCGTTTGCCAATCCATGATTTGGCAATTGGCAGAGGAAAACCCACGTGTGGGAAATTTGAAGGAAATTGCCAGGAAAGTGGAAATCCGGGTTTGGGATGCCAACCCGGCAGTTGGAAACAAAAGCTAACTTCCCCGGCACTAAAACTTGTCGGATGAACCTTAATTTATATTTATTTAATTAAATACTCCTTAAGTGATTTTTTTTTAAAATTAATTTAATCAAACAAGGAGCAATTAATTAATTAAATATTAATTAATTATTTTAATGTAATGCGTTTTATAGCCTGGCGGGAAGAGTTCTTGCCCGAAAATCACGAAACGAAGACCGAAACGATCACAAAAATAAGACGATCGCAAGGAGTCCAATGAACCACGCAAAGTAATACTTTTCAAAATTTTCTAATTTTTAATTATTCAATTGTTTTTTGACAATTTTGCGCAGTCAAAATTGGCTGATAACAGCTGGCTCTGATTGGGGACAAGGACTTCATGGACGCAGCAACGGACTGACCCAGACCCAAATAGTCATGAATATGATTACAGAAAGATGTATTGGGCACAAAAAAAAAGGGGTGACACTTGAGCACTAATTCCGAAAAACATGGAGTACAAACTGTTCCGATAGAATCCAACTTTGACCTTTGTACATACAGGACAAAGAACAAGGGTCCCATTTTATAATGCAGGTAATATTATGACATTCTTGGGCACTATAGGGCAAAGGCAAATGAGTTCCATCAGTATGAAAAGTAGTATAAAATCTCTGTCAAAAGTGGTCTTATTTTGAACGGTCCCAGCCAAAAAGTGAATCAAAGTTTGAAGGAAGAAGGGGGAGTCTAATGTTTTATCCCAGAGAAGAAGAAAGTCATTGATTTGGTAATAGGAGACCCTGACACTCACAGTGAGGTCTGAGTGTATATTTCCTGTCAATAAACTTTGATTACAACATATGGAAAGAGTAAGTTCCAAAGAGATTATGTTCGGACTTGAACCTTTGTTCCACTGGAACCTAGGTTAGAAACATGATAACCCTTTATCTTAAACACATTAGGAAAGCATTCGTCATCAAGTACAATAATTTTATTCCAGGTAGCTCTGCAATGTGACGGAGAATTAATCAGTTCTGTGACACCTGAATCCCAATCTTAGAGACCCATTGTGATAAGCAAAGGAGATAAATGACATAATCTAATGAGGTTTTACCTAAACCTTACACAATTAATGTATAGTAAAGTTAAGTAGTGAGAATATCCGATAGGAATCCACGCAACCAAGTACCGGCCACTTCAGTTTTTGGACTCATGTTAGAAGACATCAGCCCTCCATCCAATGAAAGTAAAAAATAATTGATAGATAAGTTGTAAAATTGGAAACTAGTATTGTTCAAGTATCATCCATACACTAAATGCACTCCAGGATTGGGCTAACACCTAAAAAATGTTTCAATATTTTGAATTTATTGTTGACTCATCTGGGCTCAGATGGGTGAATCTTCAGGTCTGTCTAAAAGGACACGCCATATTTGATCATTAATGGTTTCATACTTGGCCGTTCGGTTACGTAACCGCCATTCCATATGGAAATAAATGCATCCACCAAACCAAAGACAAAGTGCATCGTAAATTCATGGATGCCGAAAGGATTCTATGAATGAACAATTTATCGACTAAGTGAGAGATACTTGACTTGACCCAGATCAGAGTAGTCATGAATTGAAGATCCAGAAGTGATGGGTACAATTAAATGAAGATTTTTTGCAGAAATCGAGAGGAAACTGAAAAGCCAGTAAGTGACTATCTTTGCAAAGGAAAGACAAAATCCTAATTATCTATCATGACATCCATATACTCTTTGAATGAATGTCCTTATTAAGATAACATTCTTGGATCCATGTACTTGAACGATGTCATTGCATCCACTATCATTCATTTACCTAAGGAAAAGCTCTGTGCATTTCCTGAATCCTTGTGTATTCTTGATGAACAACAGGATATGCAGAAGTAATCTAATAGAAGTGTCTTAATTCTTGGTATCGGTTAGCATCTAACAGACATAAGAAGATCCTGAAACCGAAATTTTCCATAGTGAAGTGAAGGAAGCACGAAGGAACCAGTGATCCTAATCAGTTTGTATGCAACACAAGAAGATCTAAATAATCATTTTGTAGTATAATTGTATCTAAATTGTCTTAGAGGGAGTTGTAGCCTCCTTGTGAACAGTGTCCTACAGCCACCCTCAATGGTGGTTTCTAGATTCCAAGGGGTTTCCTCGATTATATTGTCTAATCAAAAGTCTTGGGTGGTCTTTGTTCTTCCAAACATGTTGTAGCTTGCAAATATTGGGTAGTGGCCTTCGGAAATTATGGATTTGTACCTCTAGGTTGAATTTTAGCTCTGAATCATTGTAACTATATAAGACAATTGCCACCATCAAGACATTAGCTACATGGCGTTTTAACGCTCGTAGCCCCAACATTATCTGTTTCTCAAAGTGTATGAATTTATTGAGGTGATACAGTTCCATACAGAAGTTGAAATGGAGACATCCCAATTGCCCTTTTGGGAGTTATAGCGGTCAGCCCACAATGCATCGTATAACTATTTGTGCCTGAAGTTCTTTGATTTTCTTCGACTAACTTGCGCACAATGGTAATGAGGTTTTTGTTGCTAACATTCAGCCTGGACCGTTTCCCTTGTCTAGGGTAGTAATCTGATGAATGAGACAATTAGATGATCCCATATCCATAACAAAAACCTGATCATCTCTGCAGAAGAAAAATTCGCTAGGCATTTTCAGTCACGATCTTGTGAGGAGATTCCATAATCGAACCAATATGTTTTCTTTGATGAAATCACATATTATTGCAGTAATCCTCATGTTTGTTTCACTCTTCTATAGCTTCTACCCATTTTGTAAAGTAATCAGTGGCAGTGAGCACGTGGGTATGACCAGCGCTAGAATTAGGATTCAAGACCCTGATGAAATCTAAACCTATGTCCATTGTTGAAAGGGTTCTTCAAGGTAATAACTGGCTTCAAAGGCAGTGCTACCAACTTTGGTCTTCCACAAATTATTGACAAGCCCATGCATTTGGTCACCCATTTCACTTGAGCATCAGAACCTTACATAGTAGGCTTTCAATAATAATGTGGTCTTAGACATTTTATGGGCTGTTACCGGGCCAGAAAAGCATGACCGCCTACAAGCATGATTGTGGAAGGCTTCAACAACCTAGTGAAGTTCTTTATCAACACATCTGAGGAACATGCCGTCAATTCCTTTCTTGAACAACGTGTATATCCCAAATGAAATCTGGCAGACACTTAGTTTGATAGCTACTTTTCTCTTTAGACTGTAGATTTTACTGGAAACTCGCCGTATGTGAGTGAAATAGGCAATATCAGAATACCATTCATCTATGGTACTTGTTAAACACTACCATGTCCATGGTAAATTTACCTTTAACTAGATTCTTTCTTCAGAGTTATCTCACATGGTTCATTCTCTGCAATGAGCTGGCAGAGTCACATCTCCCTTTGAATCCAACTTGGTAGGCTTGATGTCACATTCATATTCTTGTATCAATTTTGAGGAGACCCAATTACCTCTTTTAGATCATGGTTCCTATTGTGTCAACAGTGATTTCACCGCGGTGTCCATCAACTAAAACTTTGGTGTGAGAAGTTTGGCTAACACGTAATACCTAAAGTGTTTCAGGGACTCTTACCACCGCGTTTGCATGTCTCTTAAGAGGAGTTTGTAATTAAGTTCATGTTTCTTGAATCCCGAACTCATGAATGCGATAGGAGATTCAATCCTCCTCTTCATTGTGCTGAGTCAAAATGGTAGAGATTGTGTTATGGTGAAGCATAACAATAAATTATAAAATCCTTCTTAAAATCTGGGACACACTAATGTAGGAGCTATTTGCAATAGCACCCTTGATTTGCTCAAATGCCTCTCTACCTTCTTCGACCATTTGAAAGATTCTTATCCTTTCAAGATTATATCCAGACCATTGATTTAGTACTAGCTCCTAATATTCTTCTGGGGGCATCAACTTATCTCAAAATTTACTATCACTTTCCTAGACAGAAGGCTTCGACTTTAGATCATACACATTCCTATTCATCGAAAGTGCACTTCGATAGGTTATGACTTGAACGTCAGTTCCCGGTATCGCACTTTTGCTTTTAGTTCACACTTGACTGTCAAGGAGCATCCCATATTGTTATCCCGTAAAATTGACAAGGGCAATTTTACTGATAACCATACCGAAAATTTTGTCTTGATCCCTCGATAGGGATCCCTCGCGTTCGAAACGATTTAAAGTTCCTTCTCGGGAAATCTAGCTTTCGAACTTAGTCTTTTTGAGCCTTTTTGGCTGGGCGCATGGATTTGCCTTGTAACACCAAGTTTTGGTGCGCCCCCTTAAAAGCCTTTGGCGCATGGTTTTCCATGTTAACACGTCTTTCGGTGCGCCAAAGGGCGCATGTTAAGCCTTATGTTGTTACGCCGAGTTTTTGGCATGCGCCTCGAGGGCGCACATAATTCTTGTCGATCAATGTTTTGGTGCGCCAAAGGCGCATGTGCATTCTTCTGTGTCGACATACTTTTGGTGCGCCAAAGGGCGCACACTTTCCTCTGTCGACAGCCGTTTTCACGCGCCTTTTCAAAAGTGGGTGGCGCATTTATGACAAAGTTTTGTTATATATAACAGTGCGCGCCCAATGTCATTTTCATTGTTCTTTTAATCAAAGCACGTGATTGCTCTGGACTTGTCAGCCCCTGCTCTGTCATTTTCATCGTAGTTGTGGACCCGCTCAAGGAACTTTGGCTATATTTTTAAGGTAAGAGGTTCTCCCCTCTTTTTACATTTTCAGTTCTTGGTGTTCTTGGTGGGCGTTTCTTGGTCTAGTGTTTTGTGTGCCAGCTTGCTGGCCTGTTTTTCCCTCGTGGTGAGATGTGTTTGAGCTTTTTTCCCCTGCCCGTGCTGTCCTGTTCATTTCTTCTTTCCTCCTTCCTCTCCCTCCCTCTTTCCGGATTTGCTGGAAAAGGGAGGGATGTTTTTATTTTGGACTTGGTCTGTTTAGATCCTTTTTATAGGAAACCTTACTGTCCAAGCTAAATCCTTGAAGAGGAATCGAAGTGGAGGTTGAAAGATTGAAATATGCTTGAGTAGTTAGCAAGTATTTCACATGGCGCACTGGCGCGTTTTGTTGCACAATCTAAACAGTCGCGCCCCTCGGCGCACTTATCCACCATGTTACCCAAAACCCGCGCCAGTGCTGCAGTGCAAGAATCATGCGCCCCTAGGCGCACCCTTTCGGCCTGTAACACGCTCAAAACCCGCGCCTCCTTCATCCCTTTGGCGCATATTTTACCCATGTTGCATCTCCCTTCTATGCGCCAAAGGGCGCGCCCAGCTTCCATGCAAAGCAAGAGCGCGAGTATAAAGTTGCGCAAGTGTAAAGCCTCCAAGGCGCGGGCGCACCTTCCGTTGCAAGTACATGATGTTGTGTAAACTCCCCCATGCGCCGCGCCATATACCTTTGGCGCGCCTTTTTTCCATGTTGCACAATCTGCCCATGCGCCAAAGGGCGCACCAAACCTCAATGTAACATGCATTTCCTGTGCGCCCTTCTATAAAATGCAGTCTGCTTCATCCATGCGCCATGCGCCTTTGGCGCCAATTTAACCTCTGTTGCGTCCTTTTCCTGTGCGCCTTGTCTATTCAGCCTGTTATATACATTTTCCATGCGCCCTGCGCCCCGAGCCTTAAAAGTTCTAACTCTTTCTTCTGCTAGCGTTCCCATTGAAAATCAAATGACTAATTCAAGCTTCTTGGATTGGGTTTCACTCCTTCTACGTGCAGATCATCAGATAAGCCTTGAAGAACACATGTCTACGTCAAGCAAGAGACCCGCCAAACCAAGAGGAAAAGCTAAGCTAACAGAGGAAGAAATGAAGTATAAGTACCAAAGGGTTAGAATGCCCGAATCTCAGGCGGAATGCAATATGGATGTCAGAGATTCTGAACTGGGCCACATTGACATGGACGAATTCTGGGTGAGAACTCAGAAAGTAACAAGAAGCCCCTGGATGGATAAATTGATGGGTAGTGCTCTACATTTCGCCGGTGGGATTCCAGTCAGCGCTATTAATAATGAGTTCATAATGGTGGTTGCCCAATCTTACAACAAGGACACCAGGTGTGTCGAAAATAGTAAGGGGGAAGTGGTCATTGACCTCACCGCTCGTCATTTTGAAAAGATTCTTGGCATCCCTCATCACAGAAGCTTCGTGGCCGTTACCCAAGAAGAATGTGTCAAGACTTGGGAGGACAATGAGGACCTATGCATGCAATTAATGAATGAAGTCTACCTCAAAAATAAGAAGGTAGTGACCCGGTGGCCCCAGACTATCCACCGAAGCGACTTCTCCGAAGAACTCAGTGACACCATCACTTTCCTGAGCAGAGTCTTCGGGCTTTCAGACGCCCACTACTTCCATAAATGGATGCTGCGGTACCTGGAGACGATGAACAAAAATTTGCCCGATCAGCGCTTCTGCTGGGGGGAAATAATAAGCAGCGCCATTTCTGAGCAGCTACAACAGTTTGCCACAACAGGAGTGTTTCATATGAACTCCTACGTAGTGTATGCTGCAGCGTCTGAAAGGGACTATCCAGGGCTGCACCGAAGTGGAACTTGGCCTCAGGCCAAGATATATGAATACTACCCAGAGCTAAAGCTGGAGAATAGCATCCAACACTTTTCAAAAATCAATGATGCTTTCTTCTACCATATTATATGCATGCTGCGACCAAAGTTGACTCATGGCCGCACAATTAAGAATACTGTTTCTGCTGTGGAAAAGTGGGGGGCCTTGTTCACCCAATTTCCCACATTCACCTATCTGAGGGCGGTTAACTTCTTGGGCGAGCCCACTAGGTTGCCAAGGTATGCTGGACCAAAGCTGGTTCTATTGGAATTGTCAAGGCAGCTGGTCACATATCATGAGAAGTGCCAGAAGAGAAAGAAGGGTGGAACTCCTTTCCCCCTCACAGTAGGCCGATACACTTGTTCCAGCTATCACAAGGCGAAGGAGATGTTTGCCGAGCTAGAATTGCTCAATCTAAAGCATGATTTCCCAGCAAGGCCTACATTCGACCCAAGAGGCTGCTTGCCAAGGGCTAAGCTTGATCCTATCCATGTCCCTCAAATTGAGGACATTTACATTGACGTCATCCATGAGGTGGCACTCAGGAGACAGGATCACTCCCGCTTAGCATTGGCAGAAATTATTCAGTATGGAGTGGCCATCGTCCCCAAAGGCTTCCAAACTTCGGAAGATGAAGTAGACAAGGTGTATAATAACACAGATGGGGACAATTGGCCCTTCCCGGCCATTGATAGAAGCAAGGCTCCTCAGACAATTGAGGAGAGGGTCAAAGAAACCATGCGGAGAACGGAGCTCTGGTGCCGTATGAATGGATTGATCTACCTCGGCGTAGATTTTATAACTTCTCCTTTGGGTAATGCGCCTCCAAGATCAAAGAAGCAGCTAAAAGGCAAGGGTGCAGTAGGTGAATCAAGCACCAGTCAGGAGGAAGCCCCTGAAAGTCCTCTTCCCTCGGAGCCTGAACAAGTCATAACTTTGGAAGAGGAGTTCATGGAGGACGTTCCCGAAGGCCCATCCACTCAGGATGTCGGCGTTGCTACAACTACGGAGGTTCCTTCTGTCCCTTCTTCTTCTCTTCCTCCCCTTCCTCAGGTGTCAGCAACCACTCCTTTGGTTGTGTCCTCTCCCCCTTCTTCTACCCTTTCCCCTGCCTCTTCATCCATCTTCTCCTCTCTTGCTGATTTGTCTCCTTCCATTTCTTCTCTCCTTTCCGGGCTCCCTCCCCTTCCTATGTCTTCTGCAGCCCCGGTTTCCCTTCCTCCCGTGGACACTTCCTCGGCTATTCTTTCAATGCCACCGCCGCGTGTCTCCACGTTCTTCCCCTCTTCTACCGTTGC
This sequence comes from Taxus chinensis, assembly GCA_019776745.2. NCBI lineage: Eukaryota > Viridiplantae > Streptophyta > Pinopsida > Cupressales > Taxaceae > Taxus > Taxus chinensis. Next base: position 34,634,971 of record CM034157.1, on the reverse strand, counting down.
TGCCTCCCCCTCTGTCTCTGGTCCTTCTTCAATAGGACCAGCTTGGATCTCTCAGCAGCTGAGCCAGCCAAAGAGGAAAGTCCCCATCGCTCCGATGGACTTTTCAATTATTCCGGCTAAAGGAGCAAAGAAGCACAAGCCGGTTACACGCTTCTCAAAGAGCGCTGCAGGTGAGAGAGTCCTGGAAATAGCTTACCCCGATCCCACCAAAGAGAAAGAAGATCTGTCTCCAGCAGATTTCACAGTGACCCAAGTCACAATGGGGACGTCCTCTGAAAGTCTCCAGGGGGAAGCTCGTTCCGCGATTGATGCACTTTGTGAAAAGCTTCAAGAAGCCAAAGAAGAGAAAAGGCTGCTGAAAGAACAGAATAAATACCTGCTTCAGGCCTTACAGAAGATGGGAAGTGCACCTCCCACAACTGCCGCCGAGACTCCTGAGCTGCTCAGTCAGGACAAGATCAATGAATATTCAAAGATCGGTGAGCAGGGCATGGCTGTTTCTGCTTGGAGAAGCCAGATTCTCAAAGATAGCGAAAAGGTAATCGCCGAATATATCAGCTTATCCCTGAACATTGAAAAGGCGAATAAGGAGCTCCAAGCATTAGCAGTCCCAATATCAGAAGAGTTAGAAAACGCTTAGACTCCAACACGAGGCCTTCCAACAGATGTTCGACTGTTCAGTCGAAGATTTGGTCAAGTTCGGAGTATTCGGTCACCCAAGGACCCTCAACAAGACTATGTCCACTCTGGACTATCGGATAGATCAGCTCGAGTTTGTGTTAGAAAAAATAGATAAGGTGAAGGAAGAGGCCCTGGATGCGATGCATCAAATGGAGAAAATTGTTTTATCCATGAATCCAGGGTTGCTCACTCCTTCCCTCACCTTAAGAACGGCTGATGATACTATCCGAATTTTCAAGGAGTTAGCTTCTCAAGGAACAGGGCCAGAAGTCACGTTTGATACCGAATCCATCAATAACCTGCTGGCTTGCAGGGACTTCATCGGTTTCCTGATTGAGGCGGGAGAAAGATTATTCCAAACTTCCCGAAAAGCTTGTAGAAGAGCGGGAAACTTGCGAAGTAATCAGTGATCGGCACAAGGATCCATCACAGGATCAGTTCGGGCCAATGATCAGCAAGTTCTTGGAATACCGCGCTCAGTTCCACATCTCATCTCCTGAGCAGCATCAGAAGCAGGCGACCCCTTTTCGGCCGCAGGACGATGATGATGACTAGCTTCTTCTTCTTCCTCTTCTTCTTCTTCCTCTCGCTATTCTCCGACTTTCTTTTCGCAATATCTCAAGTATGTTGGTGCAAACGATGACATCATCCATGTTGCATCATGGGATGATGTCATCCACTCAAAAATGTAAAAGTCAACATGACTTTAGATATTTTGTAAATATCTTGTAGATAAGTGGTTGGCTCCATTTTTTGTCTTCTCTCTCTCTCTCATCTTCTATAAATACAAGAATACTTGTTGTATTCGGGAGTGAACATTTTTCAGATAGAAATAGAAGTGAAGAGAGAAAGACTTTGAGCTTTCTTGTAACAGAAAAGAACAGTAATACAATTATTCAGACTTTGTGCTCAATAGCTGTGTTATGCATTAGATCTTTCTTACGTTAGATCTGTATGTGTTTAATCTGTTGGATTCATATCTACTTTTCCGTCATTTGTTTATCAGTATTGCTTTGTTTATTTATGCAAGTAGGTTTGGCTCTGTTTACTACCAAGCCCAAAGCATAGATCTTCTGACCCTTCCGCTTTGGAATTCATTTCTTTTCTTCCTTCGGATCTGTTCTTTCTCTTCTCCTTCTTTCATTCCTTTCTCTTCGCAGCCTAGAACACTCTACTGGGATGAGATCCCAACCCCCGAAGGCAGAATCTGTGAGACTTGCATAGGTTCCTGCTAGTAGAAGTAGCAATAAACCAGTTTCGCTTTGCTGTCTCAAAGAGGGGCTAAGCCCTGCACACTGTTGGCTCGTCTATCCATAGATCTGTCCACGCGACAGATTTTCGGACCAACAATCATCAAGGTATCATCTGAAAGAAAATTCAATACCTCTTTTAGTTGCTCTGCATTTGGATTGAAGAGGTATGACATTTGATCCTTGGTACTTTGTAGCTCACCCTCATGCTCAGAAGCAAGCATGACTGGTTGTGACTTCTCCTTTGGCTCCAATGAAGCCAAATACCTGATTAGGCAAGGTCTGATCCATTGAGTATGCCCGTTGCTGTGATTTTCAACTCCAAGAATGGAGTTCTCTTGTAGACCATCCTGAATGGATGGTGTGGAAGAAATGGTGAAGTTCCTTTGTCCCTTCTCTTCCTCCAATGAAGAACATGAAAGATTAAAATCTTCCAATCTTGATTCCGAAGAGTTGTTATCAGATGCAGGCTGCTGCAAATTAATGTTCTCCATTTTTCATGACGAATAGGTACAATCTTAGCTGTTTAGGTCGAATGTGGAATGATGAAAGAGAGAATTCGTGGAAATTCAACCGGCTCTTGAACTCCATCAAAAATTGTCCCTCCAAATCTTGACAGATAATACTGCCTCATGTTTCTGTCTTGAATGCAAATGTTCCAAGCTTCAAAGGTCCATGGCATGCTCCATCTTGATCTATGGTTTGAAAGACTTCATGGTCTTCTTATGAATAAGCTTCAACACGTCAGAATATTTGGTAAGTAGACTTATGAACTTCCTGCGCTCCTCAGCACTGAGCAACACTGACCAGAGGTGAAGTAGAAAGAAGAACTGAAGGTTTATCCTTGGTAGCCGATGCTAACTGTGCTCATAGTCAGCAGAATCTCGGAGGTCCTACCTACTCTTTCTACTTTGATAAACCTGGAATGTTTGCTCAAAAAGTTCTTCAAGTGAAACCAATCTTTTGGAGCAGCTTCTCCTTCCTCCAATGTTTGAATGACACCATCACCAGGATCTTCGTTCTGAACTCCTTCCTCCATGCATGAAGTAGTTGATTCGCGAAGTGCAAACTCTTTAATCTGCTGCTCTAGAGGACAAGTTGGGACTGTTCAAGAATCTTCTCTCTTCTGCTGCAACAAGGCAATCAATTTGTTGACCACCACCTGTAAATACTTGCCAATTTTCTAGCCTCTGTCTATAGGTTTAACACATCAAGGTGGATCTTTGTCATCCCAAATTTGGCAGCCTGAACTTACTAAGCTCTATAATTATTTCTTCTATTTCCGAAAAAATCTTCCTCTTGCTTTCCTTAAAATGACTGGAATTTTGTAATTGTGTTTCTATTACCACAAAGTTCTTGTAATTGGGAATGCAAGATATTCCCAAAGAGGTTGTATTAGCCATTAGCCAACTGATTTAGATGCCCAAAGTTGTTATATTGTGGTGGTTGTGGAGGTGAAACCTCTTGTGTTCTGTGGGAAATTTGGAGGTTAATTATCATTTAGCCCCGTTTGGAGGGGATTTGCGCTCTGATTTACAAGGAAAAAGTGATCAGAACAATATGAGGTGTGTTCCTAAGATATGAGAGGTGGAGGTTTTAACTAGGGATCAACATTTGGGACAGCAGATGGAGAGTTTTGACAATTTGCAAGTCCAAATGAGATGTTGTTGCTTAAGTAATCGGAAGAGAAAAACCGGATGATGGTGTAGAACTTACTCATTGACATCAATTCCTTCAACACCGAATGTAAAGGCCTCTATTTCTGCTGTCCATTGTGCAAGTAACTGGGGCAGCATCTTTACGCATGAAGTCTAGATGCTCTTGAGGGCTGAAGTGTCTTGGAAAAGGCCTCCCCATCGGACAAGGAGTCCTGTAACCGTTTCACTAGGAAAAAACTCTCATTTGCGCTGTTGCTCTGGACTACAAGCCATCTTCTGGGCTGGCTCGCATCTTTTGGATCTTCTCCAACAGAATCAGCATCTTAGATAATGATGGTCTTCATTGTATGCACAGCAGCTTGCCAGGTGGGAAAGCTCCATAGCCTAAACTGACTTTGGCACAGCTGCTCATATGGGTATGCCCACTGATCTTGAAAAGTCTACTCAAAATGCTGATAGTGGGAGGAATTTGAGGCAGCAGGCATGTTGGGAGGTGTGATATACTGCTGTTGTTGATGTAAAATTCCATGACGGAAACGAAGTCATGATTCCACAACCTCATAGAATGAAAGAATGACTTAGAGATGGAAAGAATGGATGAATGGAAACTGAATAAATAATCCCATGGAAAGGAAGATCAAGTGACTTCAGTGAGATCATGGGTTGTTGACCAGATGGAGTCGCCTTGCATGTGTTTGCATAATTCCATTGTCAAGGCTGAAATCTTCACAGGAACACACCAACCTAAATGTCAAAGATGAAGTGCGAAGACCTTTGGAGAAGGTCCCAGACAGGCGTGCCAAATTGATTAATATAATTAATTATTCACACGGTGGCTTAATATTTTCAGGGTTGTGGATAATGAGACACCTCTGACAAAGGCAAAGAACAAAAGGTAACTTCTGTGAAATAGATCCCACTCTAAAATGCCAATAAACTTAATTTATTTGCAAAATCACAGCACCCCTGGATGCATGATCAAAAAGCTTCTAGGTTGATCACTCAGACATCCAGTGTGATAATACAACATTGAAACCTATCTCCAAGCGTGGGACTTGATTAAATTGAGATTCCGAGAAATCTCCAGAGAAGGCTAAAGTTCCTACTCCTAAGCACTACTATGCCACAAGCTATTCCAAGTGCAGGCAAGAGTGGATGATCTAAATCCTAATCTAATTTAATGCCAAGGAGACAGAGATGAGTTGTCCTTAGAAAGGAAAAGAACAAAATCCTAGCACATAAAACGGTTATACACCAGAAAAGGATGAATGTTGAACCTCTATCATTAAACTACCCATGGGACATAAGAGAGGTGAGCAATTATTAATTATGGACATGCATGACAGGTTATATAAGGATAGATGGGCTACACAGAAAGATGAATCCCAAAACTCCATGAACACAGCTCTAGACCTAAAGCAAGCAACATTCAGAGGAAAAGTGCACAAATACCATTAATGAAGAGGAGGCAAGCTCAAAACAAGCGAAGAACGAGCAAGGATGGACAGATGCATCACAATTTTGGCGTTTTGCATTGAAGGAGGTGCTCCAGATTTGTGTTTGCACAGAAGTGATACAGGTGCTCATTAGTAAAAGTTGCAAAAATTCATGCTCACTTTGCATACAGTAGGGAGGAGGTTCACAGCTCCATTTTTTGGGGCTAGCAGACTTGAAAAGTACAGGGAGGGCAGAGCATTAAAAGATGAACAACTTGTTCATGTTCCGGTTGCCATCTTTGTCTGAATTAATGAGCAGGAATTCTGGCTTTATACAGGTGCATGGGTCAAAAGCCCAGGAGACAGAAAACATATGTCCAATACATGTAAATATAGCTTCCAACCATTCACCAAAACACATTATTCATTAAAATGCACCAGTGGTTGAGACATCACTTCTGGCCATGTAAGAAAGAAAGAATGCGACCCATGACAAAGCATTAGACACAACCATGGCAAAGAAGGATGAAAAAGAGAGCGCTTCTGGAGTCATGCATGACTCACGCGTCAGAGCCGTTTCAAACAATTTTCTCTCTCTAGACTACACCAAAATTCGAGATCTCGGTCCCAGAATCATGTAGAGAATTTCATAAGCTTTCCGAATTGATTATACAGATCCAGAGCATGGAAAAACTTCCGAGCTCATGCGATCGAAAGTTATGGAGGCAGTGGAATCATTCGAGCTAGGGCATTTCCATTCACATCCCAGCTGCCAAAAACGTCGTTTTGGAAATCTGTTCCCGGGCTCTGCAAATCCATAATTGACACGTGGCACGCATTGATCTTGGTCACCTGATTCAGCTCTCGTGAAGCCTTCAGTGCGGGGAAAATTCTTTTGAAGGATCTTGTGCTTGTGGGCTCCCATAAACTTGGACACGTTGAAGCGTTCATTGAAGTTGGCCTTCACCCGGAGTGCTTTCAAACACAGATTTTTTTGGATTCAGATAAATCTTATGAAGTTTACACCTTTGCAAAATTTTCTCTAAATCTCTTAAGTGATCTTCTCGCTTCTTTGAGAACACTATCAAGTCATCTAGGTATATCACAATGATCTTGTCTTTATAATCTGCAAACGCCATATCCATGGCCCTTTGAAAAGTTACGCCGGAATTGATTAAACCAAAGGGCATTCTTCTATATGCGAACGTACCCCAAGGGGTAGTGAACATTGTTTTATGTTTATCTTCTCTAGCCACTTCAATCTGATATAGCCAGAGAAACCATCTAAAATAGATAGCATTTCCGATCCAGTTACTGCCTGCAGAATATGGTCCATGACTGGAAGTGGGTAGTTATCCTTCAAGGAAGCTTGATTAAGATTGCGAAAATCCACGTAAATCCTAATTTCTCCATTTTTCTTGTGAACCGGTACAATAGTAGCTATCTAGGTCGAATGTCAAATAGGAAACACTATTCGTGCATCTAGCATCTATTGAACTTCATGAAATATTGTTCCTACAATCTTGGGATTATATTGTCTTTGCTTCTGCCTGAATGGAACTACGCTAGGCTTCAAGGGTATGGCATGCTCCATTTCCCTGGGTTGGAAAGACTTCAAGTCTTCGTATGAATATGCCAAGACGTTAGAGTATTTGGTAAGGAGATTTATGAATTTCCTGCGCTCCTCAGGTGAGCAACATTTACCAATATTGATCAGGTGAGGTTTATCCTTGGTGCCGATATTAATTTGCTCATAGTCAGCAGAATTTGCAGGTCCTGCCTGCTCTTTCTCTTTAATAAACCTATCATGTTTGTCAAAAATTTCTTCAAGTGAAACCAATCCTTTGGGAATTTTATTTCCTTTGAGTTGAATGATGCCATCACCAGGATCTTTGTTCTCAACTCCTTCCTGAATGGGTGAGGTAGTTGATTCGCGAAATGCCGAATCACTTCCTTCAAAGTACAACTGTTCAAAATTTTCTGTCTTTTCCAAGAAGGCAATAATTTGTTGATCATCATTAAATACTTGCCAATTTTCTGCATTGTCAGGAACACTTGGCCTAAAAACCATTTCAATGGTGTATTTGTCTTGATCAAATTCTGAATGAGGAATCATTAATGACGCTGAGACTGCTAGAGAATCCGCTTTGTCATTCTTTTCACGAGGGACAGATTTAATGGAAAAAGCGTCGAAAACTTCTATTGCATCCCAAACTTTATTTCTGTAGTGTCTCAGACGATCATTCTTTACTTGGAACTGATTTCTTACTTGTTTCACGATCAATTCCGCATCTCCGAAGACTTCCAGATTTTTTATCCCTTTCTCCTCTGCAACTTGGAGGCCAAGGATTAATGCCTCATACTCTGCAGTGTTATTAGTATTTGAAAATTCGAGTTTATAGGAAAAAGGAAAAATTTTACCATTTGGAGATATGAGCACCACTCCTGCACCAGAGCCCATTGAGCAACAACTTCCATCGAACTCAAGAGTCCAGATCTCATTGGAATCTTGGCAAGTGATCTCAGGGGTATGAACTTCTGTAGTCATCATATAATTACCCATACTTGAGCCTTGGAAAAGGATCTGTGCGCGAGGATCTTCAGTTTTAGTTACCGTGAACTTTGCCTGAGCTTCCGGCATAAGTTTCTTCATTTCTCCATTGATAGGAATCATGGCATGAGACCAGTCCATTTGAATCTCACCACCCAAATCCCTACAAAATTTCCTGCTCAACAACATTCCATACGAGGCAGGAATATCAGCAACTAAAATAGTTACCTTAACTCGCTTTTGAGGGAATTGGGCTAAAACCATTTGGGCGTCCTTAATCTACCCGATCAGAGGAACTTGCTTGGTTTCCATAGAGTAACATGATCCGAATGTTCTCGTACAAGTCAAACCAAGAGCATGTGCTACTTTTTCCGGCATCACATTATCTGAGGCTCCAGAGTCTATAATGCAATTACTTAACTTGCATCCGTTGATCAGAAAAGACACAAAGAAAGGTTCGATCTTTTCATTTGAAGGTGTAGTGGCCGCCACAATATTTTGAGTTTTCCCATCTTTGGGAGTTTTTAGAATTCCTTTAGAGGAATGAACAGTAGAGTCACCTTTGATAAACTGGACCAACTTCTCGAGCTGATCCTTGTTGGACTTCAAGTACTCTACCTGTGACATGGAAATTTTTGTTTTATTGATATGATCAATGATATCAAATTTAGGCAAAGTAATTGCACTTGAAGTCTCAGATATGAGTTCTTTCGAACTTGATGATGGCACACTTTTGACCTTGGTCTCGGGCTTGGTTGATACGGATGTGGAAGAAGAAGTTTTCTTCGTAGTTGGTTTACTAACTGATTGATCTAACAAAGGCTCTCCTTTCTTTAAGATAGTCTTGACCTTTGAAACCTCAGTATCTCTGGACTCTTTAGGAGCCTCCTTTATCTTGGATTCTTTGAGAGTTTCCTTGGAAACCTCTTTATCTCCCGCCTTAGTGGTATCTTGGTCCTTTTTCTGAGAGCGTGTGAAGACAGCGAAGGATTGACTATTCATATCTTCTATAATTTCTTCATATTCGTCTTCTTCATCAGAACGGTACTCAAAGAAATGATTATTACTTTCTTCCTCAGGATCTTCAACTGCAGGTTCAGATGTCTCAGAATCGGGCTCTTCCTCATCAACCTCGACGACCTCAATCTCATCATCACTTTCTTCAATGACATCACATTTGGAATTAGTTGCGGGAGCTGCTTCAATAGCAAGCCTCGTTGGAGCACCTGCAATCCTGGCTTTGTTGGGAACGTATCCTTTTCGTGGGATATCTTTGTAAGGAGCAGGTTTACTACTTTGAGCAACTTGCTTCTTCAAAGCTAGCACATCATTAGCCAACTTAGTGAGTATAGTTTCTGAAACGTTGGGAGTTTCTTGACTCTTTCCTTTGAGGGAATTTTTCTTGAATTTTCCTGCCATGATTAAGTCATCTTCGATTTCTATGGCCAAAGATTGAGCAAGTTCCAAAGTAGCCACCCTGGCCCTTCTTAGCTGATAGCACACTTCTGGTTGTTGTGCGTTAATAAAGAAACATTTTTGTCCATCAAGGTTGGGACGAATCCCGATGGGAACTTTGTTCACCATCTTGTTGAATTTGGCCATGAAATTCCTCATGGGTTCTGTAGGCTCTTTCTTTGCCTGAGATAGTTGGGCAAGAAGAGCATGTTCATCTTCCGCCATTTTGAATCGATTTTCAAACTTAGTTTTCATATCATCCCAACTTGTAATACATCCATTGGGCAGATGATGAAACCAATCTGCAGCAATATCATGCAATGTCTCGACGAAGAGACGAATAGCAACATCTTCATATTCTACCGACAAAACAGCACATGCAGCGAAGAAGGCAGAAATATGATCATCTGGTGACGTCTTCCCATCTCCGTCGAACTTGGGAAGAATCTTTCTTGATCCTCGTGGGAGTTCATGTCGAGCAGGTAAGGCCAATGGGCCTATGGCATTTCCCCATGGTACATTGGCTGCCATTGGAGAAAAGGTGGTATGCGAAGGTAAAACAATGTGAGCAAGGACAAGTGCTTGACTGGTAGTGATTCCTTCCTTGCTTGCTCTTTCAGGACTTGATGCAAGGCTTGCAGATCTACGAGGTGTGTTCTTCTTGGGAGGAGATAACTTGAAACCAAATTTTCCTTGAAAGTCAAAAGTGGGGTCAGATCGACCTTTAGCTTTTTCTCCTCGCGTAAACCTCTTTCCTTCCAGTTTGGAATATTTATGGTGAAGAGATCACTGGCGTGTTTCGACCAGCTCTATCCTTTTCTCTTTGCTCTCTTTCTTGAGCTATTTGCACCTGAATAACTCTAACAACTCTCGCGGCTTTCTCTTCTTCGTTATCTAGTACTGATGCGGCGAGATGAAAATGATGGTTACTTGTGCACTTTTCCCAAATAGCTTGCCTCAAATCTGATGATATGTCTTCTTGAGTATCTGCAAAAACAATATTTTGTTGCAAGATAGGTGGGTTACCTGTAATAGTCATACAACTTATTACCTGGGTGGAAGAGGACCGCGTCGGTGAACAACTATCAACACGTGCCCAAGAGGTCTTCTGGCCACAAGTGCGGGTGCTCTTCTTCTAAGGTCTTCGATGTAGATTTCTCTGTCAATGGCTCTATCAACAGCCACAAATTGCTGCAAGCTTTCACGGTTTTCCCAAGCTACTATTCGAAGGTTGGCAGCAATGTCTCCTTGGAAATCTTCGTCGGGCACAAGATTCGGTTGAAGAACTGGAGCTTGTGCAGAGGGGATAGTCATAAAGATTTAACCAAGCACTGGTTAACGATTTTTGAATCCCCAGCGGAGTCACCAAAAACTGTTAGCATATGGATTTGCACGCATGCAAATGACATGCAACAGTGTGGGAACGAAGTCCCTCCTCAATGAAGGTGAGGCTGCCTTTATTGAAAACCAAAACTGTATTTACATCTGTACATTCAAAATTGTATGTGGGGGGTGTTTTGGAACATCAATGGAAGAAAAGTGAATGAAGGAAATGGAATGAAATGAAGGAAAGGAGTGGAATGGAATGAACTGAAAGAACATGCAAGAGTTAGGTAAAAACAGAGCCTAATATTGCATGAAGAGGAAAGATGAATAACCAACACAAATAAAACGGAGTTTGAGTTAGCCAAACAAGAACATGCAAAAGGGAACACACATGAGCAAGTAGATAGTCAGAGCTTGATCACTGTGAACTAGAACAACTGATTACTAATGTTGACAATAAGATCAAAGATAATATTTGCATGCAAGATTCAAACACCTAACATCTAATGAACATAAGAACACCAAATGTTACAAGAGACAATGAATGAGACACAAAGTTCTTATTCTATTAACTCCAAAATGTTTTTCACAAAGAACACAAAGTTTCTTCTTGAAACAAAGCTTGCACAAAAGTATCTTCTTCTCCTCTCTCAAAGTCACCCTTTACAAATGAGCCCCTGACTTCCTTTTATAACCCAAAAGTTGGTTACAAAGTAGTTAGGGTTTTACATGATCATTAAATAAGGCACTTAAGTGACCTTTGACTTTTTCTAACCAACTTTATTAAATACAACCCAAAAATAGAAATTACTTAAAATATCCAATGTTTCCCAAATAACAACACCTTTTAAAATATACAATAATAACCAGTGCCTTATCCATTGAAACGGGGTCCGCCTATCTCAAACGTATGAGAAATGGACTCTCCCAATTCGCTAGATATCAAGAAAATCAACTCCCTACACCGCCGGTGAAATTAGGATCTGCTGCTTTTGATAATTGAAAGGATCTAAACCTTCCCAAAGTTTCAAACATCTTTTCTTCTTCTGGAGGTTCACTTGGCCGAAGAATAGCCTCACAAAATACCTGCAATTCAAGAATTCTACTTGGCATATCATTTAAATTAACAATTTTAGACTGAGCATTCTCAAACAAGTTCTTCAATTTGATACACCGTTCCATGGAAACCGACGAGAAATTGTTGGCAGGAGTGTACATGTCTTTGAACAATCGTGAAAATTGTTCTTCCACCTGCTCCGATGAACACCTTTGATTATGCTCATTTACTAGGTTGCAAGGAATCTCAGCTATGAAATCCTGGATCAAGGAAAGTGAAGCGAAAACTTCATTGCACATGTTGTCATAATGGATCATAGAATCCACAAGAAGCGTCTTTCTCGATTTGAGATGTAGACACCAGAGAAAACGTGTCCCTCGATGTTCAAATTCGAGAATCCCTTCAATAGCCAACACTGAAGATTCCATACTTGTCATCTCCTGCAGACTGGGCAATATCTCATCCAAATTTGATATAGTAGAAACAAAAGTTTCTTTGAAAGAAAGAATTGGATCCAGATATACACTGATATCTTCATGAAGCTTAACTGCAGTCTTGATCGCTCCCTGGCCCAAAACGAGAATCTCCGAAAGCCAAGTTTTAGTGACATGGCCCAACGTGTTTATTTCCTTTGACAAATTAAGAGTCTCTTCATCTGGGGCAGCCACCGCATCAGGTACTGGGAAGGTGGATGATATGGGATTTATCAAATGCTGAACATACTCCACCAATTGACTCTTTTCAGCCTTGAGCCGAGAATTTTGGGACTTGTATTTCTCCAATCTTTTTAGCACGATATCAATTGAATCTCGAGCCATCGCCATGTCACTTTCTAACGTGGATCTCCCAAGTCCTAGTCTGGAAACTTCATAGTCGGCTGGCGTCATAGCATTACGCTCTTTATCCACTCGTGGAATGGCAAGGTCTGCAAACTTGTTTCCATCATTATCCACCATTATTCGAGAAAGTACCTTAGGCTTCTTAGGAATGGCGTCATTCGACAGTTTGAAAAGGGCATCAAAATCAATGTCGATTGGCTTGACAACTCTCTTCCTTTTCTTCACTTCAGAATCAACCCAAGAAGGAGTTTCATTTACTATCTCGGCATATAGAATCCTGGAGCTTGAATCAATATCCTCATTATCCCTGACATCATGAGATCCTTCTTGAATCCTATCAACGGCCTCGATTTGAGGAGACACAACCTCAATGTCCACTTCCTGATCATTCGGGAGATTTTGGGAAATCCCTTCATGAACTACGTGCTCCGAAGTATTTGATATTTGAATTACTTGCACTTGAGTGGGTGTTTGTTCGAAGCATGGCTGAGGATCATTTGCTACCAGCGTATGAGTGCTATTAATGATGTGAGTGGAAGAATCTCTACTCGAGGTAGAAAATCCAGACACACGCTCCTTTCCTTCTTCAGGGTTTGGATCTTTGGATCTCTCTCTTCGTGACACGTTGCTCGGCGAAGTGGATTTTGGCAACCATTCTTTTCTTGTATGTCGTGTATGATTGGATGGTAACGAAGTTGATCGAGAAGAAACCTTGGTCGAATGGAGGTGTCCTGATATAGGCAATTTTTGTGATTCTGAAACGTGATCCGGAATTGATTGAAATTTGGCAAGTTCCCTATCATACCAAGATATGCTTCTTTCGATAATTGGTTGGTTCTTGCCATCGAGAGAAAATTCATCTCTTTTGGTCCAGTCGATTCGAGGCAACGGTGTGAAGGCAATGGCATCATACGAGGGATCGACGACATCCTCATCATCGGTTATGAATGAATCGGGAGGACTCCGGATGTGGAAGGCCTTGATCTGAGCAAGTGTTAGGCGAGAGTACTCCCGTCTCCTTACCTCATGTTCATCCGAGCAAGCGGCCCAGAAATCCTCCATGGTAGGATTATGTTGATACTTCGCTCCCATAATCGTTTGCATATAACCATTGATATCGAACTGGGCTCTCTTCACATATGGATGGATGGTTATGAGAGCAAACTCCTTTTCCATTAGTTGTGCACTGAATAAATTTGGGCATTGGTATTCCCCGATTTGGATCGGGAAATGAATTCCTGGACGGTGTTTGTCACTAAGCAGGCAGTGAACTTGGAACAATTGTCGCACCAGCTCCATTAACGCCCACTTATCACTAACGTACTTGGGAAGTTTCCACGGGGTCCCAGCAAAGCCACTCACGCGAATGTAGGAAAAAGATGAAAATTGTATAAACCAGGTTCCCCATTGGGAAATGACACTCATGGCTTCTTTGGAAAACCTTTCCTCGGTATTTCGATTCAAGTTCCGGATCACGCGGAAGGTGAATGCATCGTTGACTCTTCTAAAATGGTGAGAACTATTTTTGAAGCTGAGCTGAGGGTAATAGTGAAAAACGTTGTTTGATGACCCCAGGACTCCTCTCGTTTCAAGTCCCGAAAATAGCTTTCTTCGTGCTACTGCATAGGTCAGATATGAGGTCATGTAGAAGCATCCAGTCATTTTGACTTCTATCAATTGCTTGTGAATGGTGTTGCTGATGATGGTGGCCCAGTCCACAAACTCCTTCTTGGCTAGGATGATACAGATAAACTGGTACATCCATGGGTGGAAGACCCTTGCAGAAGGTAAACCAAAAACTCGACTTAGGAGAGTGATCATGTCTCCAATCTCTTCCACGAACTCAACGCGGTACAGTTCTTTGGGGAGCCTGTCAATCCGAGGTCTCTTGGTTACCAGCCAATTGTTGTTAGCCATTTTGCTCCATCTTAGGGGTTCTTCGTCCCAGAAATCTTGCGCAGACTGGCGAGTGATATCTGCATTCTCAGGAAAGTCAGGTATCCCGAGCAACTCCTCAATGTGTTCAGGTGTGATTAAGAGGAAAGGCTCGCGGTTGTCTTTATAAATTCCTCGTCTCTCAGGATCGTAATGCTCTGCACAAGCAATCACCAATTCCGGACACTGCACCGAGACAGGGAATGCTGCTGCTTGAGGTAGGCCACTGTGGTAAAGCCTATCAGAGAAAATGGTTTTGCCTTCAGTTTTCACTCGCTCGCAAAACTGTTGCACGTTGATGTGACCCAGATTTGTATCGGTGATGTTGTCATACGCCGACTTAATGGAGCTGGGAGGAATAATTCCTTGGAATTCATATTTCAGGGCAGATTTATTAGATCTTTCCACTGGCTTCCTCGATCTCCCTGTAGATTTGGATCTTTCGGCCATTATGAATTTAATCAAAAGGTGACTCAGGCACGCCAAACAATGCAAACGGGGCTGGGTCTCAGTCTCCAACACCCCGTCGATGTAAGAAAAATATTCCCGTTATATATTATTATTATTATTATTATTTTAAAAATGATAATAATAATTGTCTCGAATTACAACTTTTAGTATGTTAATAAAAACAAATCGAGACCAAGCTCGAATTCTAACTCTGACAATAACAATTAAAATCCCCCGATCTTAATATTTACGTGAATGGAGTTTCCTTTCTTCGGTGTTTCTTCTGGCTTTAGGCAAATAAAACAAATTTATTCTCTGGTTGTCTATTGCTGTCTTCCTTGGCTGGGCGTCTCCTCCAAAAGAATGCGTGGTTTTCTTGTATTGTGTGGGCTTTGGCTTGATGTATTTTACCTCTGGCTGTGTGGAACTAAAACTTTGGACCAGCAAGACTAAACCTTTCACCTGGAATGAGAATTCTTTCTTTTGTCTTCTTTTGGACTGTATCTTTTTCCTTCACCCAACACGCAGCTTGCTATCTCCAAATGTATCAGAGTTTTTGCTATTCGTGACCTTCATTTGTTGCAGCCTTTAGCAATTAAGCTGTAAGCTTTATCAGGGCCCCAGATCCATCCATATGCAATATTATGCATTCTTTCTGAAGGCCGATGAAAATGCAGAATATAACAAGTCGCAAAAACAATTCATTTTTTTTTTAAAACATACTTGCCCACGGTTCGGTTGGGTTGCGTTTTTTTTATTTATTTATTTTTAAAACTACAGGCAAACCTATAATAATGCAAACAGTAAAGACAGTATTGGCGCAGGATCAATCGATGATGTTCTCCAGAGTATGGGTCGCGCACTGTCACGTATGCTTCCTGTTTCTATTTCTACGCACTGTTCCGTATGCTTTCTAAACTTCGCGCCTCGCACACTGTTCTGTATGCTTCCTAAACTTCGCCCCAACTCACGAAGGCCTGGCTGCGATCCATCAAATGCTGCAACAGATGAATGGCAAGCTTATGTTTTTGTTTACTGGCTGGAAATGCGTGTGCATGGAAGTTTTCTTTTTTGTTTTCTTCAATAACTTTGGGCCGCCTCCTCTAAAAAATGCGTGGAGTTCTTTCCTTTGGAGTTCTTTAAAAACTATTCTTCTTTGCTTCAGCCAATGCACAGGACTTTTTTGTCCTCTTCTGAGTCTTTTCTAAAAACTTGTTCTTTGGCTCTTTGCCAGGCGTGGTTTTGAAAAGCTTCTTTGTCTTCTTTTCCTTAAAACTTGCTTTTCCTTCAGGCCAAGCGCATGGGCACATGTTGGAAAAACCTTTAGTCCCTTTGCTTTCTTTTTTTTGCTGTCCTGTTTCTTCTGTTATTTTCTTCTTCTTATGCAATGCGTGGAGCTGTTGGAAACAAAACCAAAAACTTTCTTGCACAATAATTTCTCTTGCATAAGGCAAAAAATATTATGTCTTCTTGAAGAAAAAGAAGCTTATGACTTTTTCCACCGGGTTTGATGGAGGAAGTTACGAGGATTAATTCAACTTCCTCTCATCCCGGGTAGTGGCTTAAGTGCCAGGGGGAAATGGGAAAAATAACGGGCAATTGCCAACGGGAATGGCAAAATGGGTTGGCAATCCCCGTCCAATTTCCCCATGTGGGAAATTGGGGAATTTTATGCCCGTTTTCCAATCCATGATTTGGCAATTGGCAGAGGAAAACCCACGTGCGGGAAATTTGAAGGAAATTGCCAGGAAAGTGGAAATCCGGGTTCGGGAAGCCAACCCGGCAGTTGGAAACAAAAGCTTACTTCCCCGGCACTAAAACTTGTCAATGAACCTTAATTTATATTTATTTAATTAAATACTCCTTAAGTGATTTTTTAAAAATTAATTTAATCAAACAAGGAGCAATTAATTAATTAAATATTAATTAATTATTTTAATGTATTTTAATGCGTTTTATAGCCTGGCGGGAAGAGTTCTTGCCCGAAAATCACGAAACGAAGACCGAAACGATCACAAAAATAAGACGATCGCAAGGAGTCCAATGAACCACACAAAGTAATAATTTTCAAAATTTTCTAATTTTTAATTATTTAATTGTTTTTGACAATTTTGCACAGTCAAAATTGTCTGATAACCGCTGGCTCTGATTGGGGACAAGGACTTCATGGACGCAGCAACGGACCTAGACCAAAATAGTCATGAATATGATCACAGAAAGATGGGGCACAAAAAATGGGGCGACACAAGAGAGGAGACCGAAAAACAGGGAAACAAACAAACCAAAATCCTAATTACCTATGTACATACGGGGAACAACCTGTTTTCAATTCTGGTAATATTTGAGATACTGCCCACTGTAGGGCAAAGGCAAATGAGTTCCATCAGGATATGCCAAGTAGTAGGTACTATCTCCACAGAAGTGTCTTATTTTGAACGGTCCCAGCCACAGTGAGTCAAACTTCCCATGCTTTCCCTTCGGCTCACGTCTTTTATCCCAGAGAAGAACTAAGTCATTGATTTGAAACTGTCTCTCTCTAGTTTTCCTGTCAAACAACTTCTTTACCTTGGATTGATGTTCCTTGATCCTGTTGGCCACTTGACTTCTTTGTTCCTCAAGCTTGGTTAGAAACATGACCCTTTTATCTAATGCATTGGTGAAGCATTCATCATCAACTGCCTGAGCTAATTTTAACGCTGGTAGCTCCAATGTGACGGAATTTGAGCATCAGTTCCATACAGAAGTTGAAATGGAGACATCCCGATTGCCCTTTTGGGAGTTATGCGGTCAGCCCACAATGCATCGTATAACTTTTTGTGCCAAGTTCTTTGATTTTCTTCGACTAACTTGCGCACAATGGTAATGAGGTTTTTGTTGCTGGATTCAGCTTGACCGTTTCCCTGCGGGTAGTAATCTGATGAATGAGACAAAGATATCCCATATCCATAACAAAAACCTATCATCTCTGCAGAAGAAAAATTTGAGGCATTGTCAGTCACAATCTTGTGAGGAATTCCATAACGAACCAATATGTTTTCTTTGATGAAATCACAGATTACTGCAGTAGATGTTTGTTTCACCGGTATAGCTTCTACCCACTTTTTAAAGTAATCAGTGGCAGTGAGCACATGGGTATGACCAGCGCTAGAATTAGGATTCAAGACCCCGATGAAATCTAAACCCCATTGTTGAAAGGGTTCTTCAATGACAACTGGCTTCAAAGGCAGTGCTGCCAACTTTGGTCTTCCAACAAATTGTTGACAGGCTTCACATTTGGTCACCCATTTCTGAGCATCAGAAAACATAGTGGGCCAGTAATAATGTGCTCTTAGAATTTTATGGGCTGTTACTGGGCCAGAAAAATGACCGCCGCAAGCATGATTGTGGAAGGCTTCCAGCAACCTAGGTTGTTGTTCTTTATCAACACATCTGAGGAACATGCCGTCAATTCCTTTCTTGAACAACGTGTTATCCCAAATGACGTATCTGGAAGCTCTTAGTTTGATAGCTCATTTCTCTTTAGCTGTCAGATTCTTCTGGACACTCACCGTATGTGAGGAAATAGGCAATATCAGAATACCATTCATCCGTGGTACTGACAAAAACTACCAATGGTAAATTTCGTTCAACTAGTTCTTCTTCAAAGTTATCTCGTGGTTCATTTTCTGCAATGAGCTGGCAGAGTCCTCTTCCTCAAACCAACTTGGTAGGCTTGATGTCCATATCATATTCTTGTATCTTGGAGACTGTTGTCCACTCAAAATTCCCCACTTTGTCAAAAGTAAAAATTTCAAAATTTTGAGTTTAAATGTCTTTTCTGTCGAGCTGGTGGTGTGAAAAAAGTCTTGAAGTCTAAAAAATCTAAGTTTTGGGTCATTCTGTAAGTATTTCGGGCCTGTCGGACATTTTTGTCCCGCCTGTCCCAAGTACGAAAGTGCATTTTGTTCCCCGATCGGCCGAAACCTCCGAATTTGTCCCATTTTCGGGCCCGTCGGAAGTTTTTGTCCCAAGTGTCCCGAAGTTACTGTGCGAGATGTTCCAATTTCGGCCGAACCACCCGAACCGCGTACTTCGCACTTTCTTGTCCCAAATGTCCCAATTTCAAAAGTGCGCTCTGTTCCAATTTCACCCGAACCGGCCGAGTCGCGTACTCCGGAACTTTTTGTCTCAAATTTCTCAAGTTCAAACTTAAAGTGCACTCTGTTCCATTTTCGGCCGATTCACCTCGTCGGATTTCGTCCCAACTGTCCCGAGTTCCAAAGTGCATTCTGTTCCCCGATCGGCCGAAACACCCGAACCGCGTACTTCGCACATTTTTGTCCCAAGTGTCCCAAAGTCAAAAGTGTTGTTCCAATGTCCCCGAAGCGGTGTACCAAAAATCAAAAAAATGCGAGCTGTCCCATTTTCAGCCGAAACACCCGAGTCGCGTCCTTCGCACATTTTCATCCCAAATGTCCCAAAATGCATTTGTGCGTCTTCTCCCTGTTTCACCCGAATCGGCCGAACCGCGTGTTTCACACATTCGCGTCTCACATGTCCCAAGTGAACCTAATGCAATTCATACTTAGTTTTTCCCGCTCTACCCGAATATGCTAAAATATGAATTTAAGTTGCTCTCTCCTCAACGCTATATGATTTGCAATTCTATCAATCCGAAGAGATCAAATTCCAAGGACAGCTGGCAGAAAGTTACGAAGCTTTCAAGACGCCGGTTACATCAGTTTTCAAAGATATCCATTGTCATCTTCAAGATGAAAATTCTGGTGTGTCCCTCGTGGCAAAGACATAGCTGAGACGTGGAAGAAATTCAAGCAGCGGTTTCTGAAGTTGATGGGTCCCTCTCAGTGACTGGCCACCTGTCTTCTTCCCCATACGTTTCTCTTCTTCCCTTTCTTTTTCAGTTTTCTTTGTAATAGGTTGAGGTATTGCGATTGGCAGTCCTTAACTATTCTTGAGTTAAAGAAACGGTTACGAAGAGTAACTGATTGTAAGCTATATAATGGCATTTCTACGCCATTCTGCAAAAAAAAATAAGAACTTGGCATATTTTCTGCAAGTGTAAATAGATTATAGAGAAATCAATACAGAAGGACTTTCCTTTCTTTGTCTATCTGATCTCTGTCTGTTCTAAGCTCTCATTTGTTTTCTTTGTGAAGATCATTTATCTCAAATTCGTTAGTCTCATCGATTGCATACTCTTCAACTTTGCAAGCACGGTGATCTTGCATAACCAAGAAGGAACTTTGTTTCCTTGATAATGAATCTGTGTTACGTTAAGAAACTTTGCGTTCTGGCAGATGTTATTTACAGAACTTTGTGTCTTTAAATTCCATCTTACTTGTTCTATACGAATGATCTTGTTTTCAATTCACGGTGACTTCGCATACATAAAGAATTACTCTGATATCTATAATTCTGCATGTTTGCCTTTCTGCTCTTTTCCATGCTCTCATTTCCTCAGTCCTTTTGTAATTGATGACCTTCATAGAAAACACTTTCGTGGTATCCAAGTTTAACCAACAAATCATGTCCTGTACATTTGTAAATAGGTTTGTTTCTGAATAAGGGAACCTCTCCCATTAAAGAGGAGGGACTTCTTGTCCCCTGACTGTTGCTCTTCTAAAAAGTCCTATTTGAAAACCAACAGTTTTTGGCGACTCCGCTGGGGAAAATCACATTCCAGTTCTGTAATTTTTGATCATCCTTTGATCTGGCGACTCCACGTTTCACTCGAGGGAGAAGGACCCTTGGTATTGAAGACTCTCAGTTTCAGCTTTTAGAACAGCAGGGTTTTCCTTTCCCTTCAAATTCAAGAAATAGAAGGACCCGTTCGACAAGCACTCCACCTGTTCAAGATAGAAGTCCTACGGGTGGTATTCCTTCAGAGCCTGCTAGTCCCAATCTACGAGCTTTGATCCTTGCCGGTGTTACAGTTCCTCTCCAAGCCGTTTTTCCAAGAATGGCAGCGCCATTACCATGGGGTCATCGTGTCGGGCCTCTGGCCCTTGCTCAGCCTTTGCATGAGTTACCCAGAGGTAACCGGAAGAACTTACCCAAATTCAAAGGCGATGGCAAAGTGCACCCTGATGAACACATCGCAGCCTTCGTTGTTGCATGTGGAGTTCTGGGAGTCGAATATGAAGACGTCTCCGTAAGGCTGTTTGTTGAGACGTTACAAGATAATGCTGCTGATTGGTTCTATCACCTTCCGGCCGGTGCTATAACCGACTGGGACACAATGAGAACTCAGTTCGAGAACCGTTTCAAGCCGGCAGAAGATGTGCATGCCTTGCTTGCCCAGGTCTCTCAGATAAAGAAAGATTCACAAGAGCCCATGAGGGAATTTGTGGCCCGGTTCAACAGGTTGGTAAATAAAATTCCAACGCCTACCCGACCTGTCGACCAAATTCAAAAGTGTTTCTTCCTAAATGCTCAATCGCCCAAAGTTAGTTATGCACTAAGAAGGGCTAATCTCGGAACACTAGCTCTGGATCAAGAACTGGCTGTTAGTATCGAAGATGACTTGATCATGTCAGGGAAGTTGAGAAGAGACCCTCCCAAATCTAAGTCTGCTGCTTCTTCCTCTTCCACCCCTGGACCTAGTACTGATCCATTAGTCCAGAAACTCGCAAATGATCTTGTCGCTATAAAGAAACAGTTGGCTCAGCATGCCCCGTATGCAGATGTTCCAAGAAGAAATTTTCAGCCCAGAAATCGTTTGCCTGCTCCTCACACAAGACTAGCACTTGAAGGACCTCCTGTTAAGGTTCCTGTGAACGCAACCTGTGAAGTTGAAGAGCCAGATGATGATGAAGATAACTTGCGAGGAGTTTGTGGAGGAATTTGATGATGAAGCAGAGGAACTTGAGGGATCTCGGGTTAATTTCTTTACCACTGAGGGCATTGATGATTATGATGAAGTGGTAGCAGACATGAACAGTGAATCTTTTGCTGTCATGACTCGAGAACAGACAAAGCAGAGGGAGAAGGTGACCCAGCCACCTAAGAAATCCAAGGAGCAGTCGGCAACTATCCCTGTAATTGCAAGAAGAGGATCTCCTATCCCTACTTCGTCTACACAGAAGGTGAGTCCTATCAATCCAGTTACCAAAGTTGCTTCTTCTTTTTCTCCTAAAGTTGATAAGCCTAGAATTCCAAATGATGATGGCCCGTCCACTTCTGGATCCTTTGATATTGTTGATCACCTGAAAAAGACCAAGGTACAAATCTCAGAAGCTGAGTACTATCAAACCCATCCCAAAGCCTTTGCCAAAATGATCCACTTTGTTAATTCCAACTCTAAGACCACTTCTAAAGGCCTTTTACCTACTCCTCCTTCTGCACCACAGCCAAGTCTGGTAGCTGCTGTCACCTCCCCTGGTGACAAAATTAAACCATTTTATGTAACACTTCTCATAGCTGGCCATAGGCTCAGTAATTGTGTCATAGATTCTGGAGCCTCAGATAATGTGATGCCTGCTAAAGTAGCTCATGCTTTAGGCTTGACCCTCACTCGTACTTATGGATCCTGCTACTCCATGGAGAGTAAGGAAGTGCCTTTGGTTGGAAGGATTAAAGATGCACAAGTGGCCTTTGCTGCTTTGCCTGAAAAGAAAGTCTTGGCTACCATCCTAGTAGCAGACATTCCTCCTTCTTATGGAATGTTGCTAAGTAGAAACTTCTGTAAAGATGTGGGTGGGGAGATTCAAATGGATTGGTCACATGCACTCATACCTGTCAATGGACACATGAAGAAGTTACTACCTGAGAAGCAGTCTGAGTATATTGTGCAGAAAACGGATGATCCTAAGGCACAAATACTCTATGAGGATATGGGGCATGGTAATTACATGATTCTGTCCCCTGATGAAATCCAACCCTCCAAAGTAGCACCTAAAGATCCCAATGGTGTTTGGATTTTAGAATTTGATGGAAGTTGTTCCTCAGCTGGTTCTGGAGCTGGTGTCCTGCTAGTGTCACCTGAAGGATGCCTACATCCTTTTTCATTTAAGTTGCAGTTTGAAAACACTAATAATACAGCAGAGTATGAGGCTCTCATTCTTGGACTGCAAGTGGCCAAAGAACGAGGTGTGAAGAACCTTCTGGCTCGTGGTGATGCAGAGTTGATTGTGAAGCAGGTCAGAAACCTCTTTCAGGTAAAAAATGGGAGGCTGAAGCATTACCGGAATCAGGTTTGGGATTCCATTGAATTCCTTGATGCTTTCTCTATTGAAGCAATACCTAGAGAAAAGAACAGCAGGGCTGATTCACTGGCTGTCTCAGGGTCACTACTGATTCCCCATCCTGAATTCTCTCAGGATAAGTTCACTATTGAAATGGTCCACCGGCCTAGTGTACCTGACAATACCAATAACTGGCAAGTTTTCAACGATGACCAACATTTGCTTTCCTTCCTGGAACTCAAGGGCAATTTTGAACAACTGTATTTTGAGGGAAGTGACAACCTTCCTCGTGAGAGTGTGTCCTTTGACCAAGCTGTCACCCAAGGAGAAGAAACAGATCAGGAAGGGTGCATTAATCTCAAAGGAAACAAGATTCCTAAAGGGTTGGTGAGTTTGGAGGAACTATTTGATAAGCATGACAGGTATGTGAAATCTAAAGCTTCTACTGGGCCTCAGCAATCAGCTGAGTATGATAAGATTGATATTGGGAGTTCTACTGACCCTAAGCTCGTGAACATTGGAAAATGTTGCACAGCAGATGAGAGGAGAAAAGCAATTGATCTTCTAAAAAGGTATAAAGATGTTCTTGCATACTCTTATGAAGATCTGAAAGCTTTCAAACCAAAAGATATGCAGCACTCGATTCCTCTCAAGCCTGGAATTAAGCCTTTCAAGCAGAAACAAAGGCAATACAACCCCAAAGTAGCTGACACCATCTTTCAGGAGATTCAGAAGTTGTTGAAGGCTAAAATTATTTTTCCTATTCACCATTCGACATGGATTGCAAATATTGTGCCTGTCAGGAAGAAAAATGGTGAGATCCGCATCTGTGTTGATTTCAGGAACCTGAATCAGGCTTCTCTGAAAGATAATTACCCTTTGCCTATGATGGATCAAATATTGCAAGCAGTAACAGGATCTGAAATGTTATCTATGCTTGATGGATTCTCTGGATACAATCAGGTAGAGGTTGATACTGTAGATCAACACAAGACAGCCTTCACCACTCCTTGGGGTACCTTTGCCTACAAGAGAATGCCTTTTGGGCTTATTAATGCTGGTGCCACTTTCCAGAGAGCTATGGATCTGGCTTTTGGAAGCTTGAAAGGGAAGTGTATTGTCATATACCTTGATGACCTGACAGTGTTTTCCAAGACAAGAGCGGATCATTTTGATCACCTGGAGACAGTTCTGCTGAGATGCAGAGAGCATGGAATCTCTCTGAACCCTAAAAAATCTGTCTTCTGTGTTACAGAGGGAAAACTATTAGGGCACATTGTCTCCAAGGATGGTATTAAGATTGATCCTGAACGAGTTCAAGCCATCCAGCAAATTCCTCTCCCAACCAGTAAAAAGGGCGTGCACTCCTTCTTCGGTAAGATCAATTTTTTAAGAAGATTCATCCCTGATTTTGCTGAATTAACTTTGAATATTTCTCAGATGATGAAAGGGAAGCAAACATTTGGTTGGTCTTCTGAAGGAAAGGAATCCTTTGAGGGTATCAAGAAAGCTATCGCTAAAACTCCAGTTTTGGCCTGTCCCGATTTCAGCAAAGATTTCATCATCTATTGCTATGCTACAGATAATACCCTGGCTGCTGTCTTAACCCAAGAAGACTCCGATAAACATGAGCTACCAATTGCCTTCATGAGCTATATCCTAAAGAATCATGAGCTAAAATACACCATGATGGAGAAGCATGCTTTTGCAGTAGTCAAAGCTGTTAAGCAGTTCCGTTTCTATATCCTCAACTCTCACTCTATGGTGCTGGTTCCAGATACAACTGTTAAGTCAATTCTTACACAGCAAGAATTTGGATCCAAGAGAGGGAACTGGGTGGCTAAGGTCCAAGAGTATGACATTGATATCAAACCGACCAAGCTGGTTCGTGGAAAAGGTCTTTGTGAGCTCATTGCTGAAGGAGCCAAACATGAGTTGCTGGAGGAGAAAGTTGGCCTTCCTACTGTTATGTTCCTGAGTTCAGTTGATGAATGGTATGCTGACATCGCCCATTTTCTCACCTATGGGGAATGCCCCTCTCATTTAACTGCCAAAGAAAAGAGGACTATTAAATTGAGGTCAGCACAATATGTATTATGGGAAAATGCTTTGTTCAAGCGTGGCTTAGATGGGAGATTTTTGAAGTGTGTGGACAAGGAACAGCAGAGAAAGTTGCTCTCAGCTTTTCATGATCAGGCATGTGGAGGGCACTATTCATCAACGGTCACTGCTCACAAGATACTCCGGGGAGGATACTACTGGCCTTCTTTGTTCAGAGATGCATCCAAGTGGGTGGATAAATGTGAGGCCTGCCAGACCTTTGTGGGAAGACCTAAATTGGCTTCTTTGCCTCTCAAGCCAGTTGTGATTGAGGAGCCATTTCAACAGTGGGGTTTGGACTTCATTGGTACACTCAATCCTGCTTCTAGTGCTGGTCACACTCATGTACTTACTGCCACTGACTACTTCACCAAATGGGTGGAAGCTATTCCGGTCAAGAGCACTACTTCTGAAGTGGTATGCAGCTTCATCAAAGAGAACATCTTGGTAAGGTATGGTGTACCTAACAAGATTGTAACAGATAATGCCTCGAATTTCTCTTCAGCTGAGATAATGGACTTCTGCTATGGGTATGGTATTTCTTTGGCTCACTCTTCAGATTACTACCCTCAGGGAAATGGGCAAGCAGAATCCACAAACAAAAATCTGGTGACTATCATAAGGAAGTTGGTCAATGAGTCTCAACGAAACTGGCACAAGAAGCTCTATGATGCTCTTTGGGCAGACAGGATTACACCAAAGAGAGCTATTGGAATGTCTCCTTTTCAAGTGGTATATGGAGTAGAAGCTCAATTGCCAGTGACAGTGGAACTGCCGGCCTTGCACCTAATGAAGGCCATCGAGGATACTAGTTTCAGAGATGCCCTGGACAAGAGAATTATGTACCTGCACAAGCTGAATGAAGACAGATTGGTGGTTGCTGATAGGATATCTGTTCACCAGCAGAAGGTAAAGGTCCTGTTTGACAAGAAAGCTAGGTTCAGGGATTTCCAAGTTGGAGACACCGTACTGTTATGGGACAAAAGACATGAACCTCGTGGCAACCATGGAAAGTTTGATTCCCTGTGGCTCGGACCTTTTAAGATCAGACACTTTGCTGGTGAGAATTCCTTTTATCTTGATTACATGGATGGTTCTTCTCTCCCACTTCCTTATAGTGGGCAGTATCTCAAGTTGTTCAAGTCCTAGGTGACTAGGGAGTCCCTTTGTATATTCTGTACAGTGTTTTCCTTCTGTTGTTTTGGTGTGTTTCCCTTCTGTTGTTTTTGTGTGTTGCCCTCTGTGTTGGTCTGTTTTTGACTCCGTTGCCCAAGGGATAAGGCACTGGTCTGCTTCACCAAGTTTGTCTAAGTTCTTGCCTTGTCTCATTCCTTGAATTTATGCCAAGTCATCCCCAGAAGGAGCCAGCTGTTGTCCACTCAAAATTCCCCGCTCTGTCAAAAGTAAAAATTTCAAAATTTTGAGTTTAAGTGTCTTTTCTGTCGAGCTGGTGGTGTGAAAAAAGTCTTGAAGTCTAAAAAATCTAAGTTTTGGGTCATTCTGTAAGTATTTCGGGCCTGTCGGACATTTTTGTCCCAACTGTCCCAAGTACGAAAGTGCATTTTGTTCCCCGATCGGCCGAAACCTCCGAATTTGTCCCATTTTCGGGCCCGTCGGAAGTTTTTGTCCCAAGTGTCCCGAAGTTACTGTGCGAGATGTTCCAATTTCGGCCGAACCGCCCGAACCGCGTACTTCGCACTTTCTTGTCCCAAATGTCCCAATTTCAAAAGTGCGCTCTGTTCCAATTTCACCCGAACCGGCCGAGTCGCGTACTCCGGAACTTTTTGTCTCAAATTTCTCAAGTTCAAACTTAAAGTGCACTCTGTTCCATTTTCGGCCGATTCGCCCGATTTCGTCCCAACTGTCCCGAGTTCCAAAGTGCATTCGGCCGTTCCCCGATCGGCCGAAACACCCGAACCGCATGAACCCAAGTCCAAACGGGCGTACTTCGTTTTGTCCCAAATGTCCCAAAGTTAAAAAGTGCAAGCTGTCCCATTTTCGGCCGAAACTCCCGAGTCGCGCACTTTTTTTCATGTTCCAAATGTCCCAAAAAAAGTGCGAGTCTGTCCCATTTTCGGCCGAAACGCCCGAGTCGCGTCCTTCGCACATTTTCGTCCCAAATGTCCCAAAATGCATTTGTGCGTCTTCTCCTTATTTCGTCCGAACCGGCCGAGCCGCGTGTTTCAACGCATTCGCGTCTCACATGTCCCAAGTGAACCTAATGCAATTCATACTTAGTTTTTCCCGCTCTACCCGAATATGCTAAATATGAATTTAAGTTGCGGCTCTGATACTATCAATCCGAAGATCAAATTCCAAGGACAGCTGGCAGAAAGACGAAGCTTTCAAGACGCCGGTTATATCAGTTTTCAAAGATATCCATTGTCATCTTCAAGATGAAAATTCTTGTGTGTCCCTCATGGCAAAGACATAGCTGAGACGTGGAAGAAATTCAAGCAGCGGTTTCTGAAGTTGATGGGTCCCTCTCAGTGACCGGCCACCTGTCTTCTTCCCCATACGTTTCTCTTCTTCCCTTTCTTTTTCAGTTTTCTTTGTAATAGGTTGAGGTATTGCGATTGGCAGTCCTTAACTATTCTTTAGTTAAAAGAAACGGTTACGAAGAGTAACTGAATTGTAAGCTATATAATGGCATTTCTACGCCATTCTGAAAGGAGGAAGAACTTGGCATATTTTCTGCAAGTGTAAATAGATTATAGAGAAATCAATACAGAAGGACTTTCCTTTCTTTGTCTATCTGATCTCTGTCTGTTCTAAGCTTTCATTTGTTTTCTTTGTGAAGATCATTTATCTCAAATTCGTTAGTCTCATCGATTGCATACTCTTCAACTTTGCAAGCACGGTGATCTTGCATAACCAAGAAGGAACTTTGTTTCCTTGATAACGAATCTGTGTTACGTTAAGAAACTTTGCGTTCTGGCAGATGTTATTTACAGAACTTTGTGTCTTTAAATTCCATCTTACTTGTTCTATACGAATGATCTTGTTTTCAATTCACGGTGACTTCGCATACATAAAGAATTACTCTGATATCTATAATTCTGCATGTTTGCCTTTCTGCTCTTTTCCATGCTCTCATTTCCTCAGTCCTTTTGTAATTGATGACCTTCATAGAAAACACTTTCGTGGTATCCAAGTTTAACCAACAAATCATGTCCTGTACATTTGTAAATAGGTTTGTTTCTGAATAAGGGAACCTCTCCCATTAAAGAGGAGGGACTTCTTGTCCCCTGACTGTTGCTCTTCTAAAAAGTCCTATTTGAAAACTCTTGATTGAGCTGAGTCAAAATGGCAGAGATGGTGTGTGGCGAAGCATAACAATAAATTATAAAATCCTTCTTAAAATCAGGACACACCAATGTAGGAGCTTTTGCAATGGCACCCTTGATTTGCTCAAACGCCTCTCTACCTTCCTTCGACCATTTGAAAGATTCTTTTCCTTTCATCATATCAGCAATTTCTTTAGTCAGCTCGGCAAAATCTGGCACGAACCTTCTCAAAAATTTCACCTTTCCAAAGAAGGAGTGGACTCCAGGTTTATTTTTAGGCAGGGAAAGATTCTTTATAGCTTGAACGCGTTTAGGATCGATCTTAGTTCCTTCCTTAGAAACAATATGACCTAGGAGTTTACCTTCTGTAACTCCAAACACAGATTTTTTTGGATTCAGAGAAATCTTATGAAGTTTACACCTTTGCAAAATTTTCTCTAAATCTCTTAAGTGATCTTCTCGCTTCTTTGAAAACATTGTCAATTCATCTAGGTATATCACAATGATCTTGTCCTTATAATCTGCAAACGCCATATCCATGGCCCTTTGAAATGTTGCACCAGCATTGATCAAACTGAAGGGCATTCTTCTATATGCAAACGTACCCCAGGGGGTAGTGAATGCAGTTTTATGTTGATCTTCTCTAGCCACCTCAATTTGATTATAGCCAGAGAAACCATCTAGCATAGATAGCATTTCCGATCTAGTTACTTCCTGCAGAATATGGTCCATGACTGGCAGTGGGTAGTTATCCTTCAAGGAAGCCTAATTAAGATTGTGGAAATCCACGTAAATCCTAATTTCTCCATTTTTCTTACGAACCGGTACAATATTAGATATCCAGGTCGAATGTCGAATAGGAAAAACTATTCATGCATCTAGCATCTTTTGAACTTCATGAAATATTGTCCCTGTAATCTTGGGATTATATTTTCTTTGCTTTTGCCTGAATGGAACTGCGCTAGGCTTCAAGGGTATGGCATGCTCCATTTCCCTGGGCTGGAAAGACTTCAAATCTTCGTATGAATATGCCAAGACGTTAGAGTATTTGGTAAGGAGATTTATGAATTTCCTATGCTCCTCAGGCGAGCAACATTTACCAATATTGATTAGGCGAGGTTTATCCTTGGTGCCGATATTAATTTGCTCATAGTCAACAGAATTTGCAAGTCCTGCCTGCTCTTTCTCTTTAATAAAACTGTCATGTTTGTCAAAAAGTTCTTCGATTGAAACCAATCCTTTGGGAATTTTATTTCCTTTGAGTTGAATGATGCCATCACCAGGATCTTTGTTCTCAACTCCTTCCTAAATGGGTGAGGTAGTTGATTTGCGAAATGCCGAATCACTTCCTTCAAAATACAACTATTCAATTTTTTCATTCTTTTCCAAGAAGGCAATAATTTGTTGATCATCATTAAATACTTGCCAATTTTATCCATTGTCAGGAACACTTGGCCTAAAAACCATTTCAATGGTGTATTTTTCTTGATCAAATTATGAATGAGGAATCATTAATGATGTTGAGACTACTAGAGAATCTGCTTCGTCATTATTTTCACGAGGGACAGATTTAATGGAAAAAGCGTTGAAAACTTCTATGGCATCCCAAACTTTATTTATGTAGTGTCTCAGACGATCGTTCTTTACCTGGAACTGATTTCTTACTTGTTTCACGATCAATTCCGCATCTCCAAAGACTTCCATATTTTTGATCCCTTTCTCTTCTGTAACTTGGAGGCCAAGGACTAATGCCTCGTACTCTGCAGTATTATTAGTATTTGAAAATTCGAGTGTATAGGAAAAAGGAAAGATTTTACCATTTGGAGATATGAGCACCACTCATGCACCAGAGCCTGTTGAGCAACAACTTCCATCGAACTCAAGAGTCCAGATCTCATTGGAATCTTGGCAAGTGATCTCAGGGGTATGAACTTCTGTAGTCATCATATAATTACCCATACTTGAGCCTTGGAAGAGTTTCTGTGCACGAGGATCTTCAGTTTTAGTTACTGTGAACTTTTCATGAGCTTCCAGCATAAATTTCTTCATTTCTCCATTGATAGGAATCATGGCAAGAGACCAGTCCATTTGAATCTCACCACCCAAATCCCTACAAAATTTCCTACTTAACAACATTCCATACGAGGCGGGGATATCAGCAACTAAAATAGTTACCTTAACTCGCTTTTGAGGGAATTGGGCTAAAACCATTTGGGCATCCTTAATCTGCCCGATCAAAGGAACTTTCTTAGTTTCCATAGAGTAACACTATCTGAATGTTCTCGTACAAGTCAAACCAATAGCATGTGCTACTTTTTCCGGCATCACATTGTCTGAGGCTCCAGAGTCTATAATGCAATTACTTAACTTGCATCCGTTGATCAGAAAAGACACAAAGAAAGGTTCGATCTTTTCATTGGAAAGTGTAGTGGCTGCCACAATATTTTGAGTTTTCCCATCTTTGGGAGTTTTTAGAATTCCTTTAGAGGAATGAACAGTAGATTCACCTTTGATAAACTGGACCAACTTCTTGAGCTGATCCTTGTTGGACTTCAAGTACTCTGCCTGTGACATGGAAATTTTTGTTTTATTGATATGATCGATGATATCAAATTTAGGCAAAGTAATTGCACTTGAAGTCTCAGATATGAGTTCTTTCGAACTTGATGATGGCACACTTTTGACCTTTGTCTTGGGCTTGGTTGATACGGATGTGGAAGAAGAAGTTTTCTTCGTAATTGGTTTACTAACTGATTGATCTAACAAAGGCTCTCCTTTCTTTAAGATAGTCTTGACCTTTAAAACCTCAGTATCTCTAGACTCTTTAGGAGCCTCCTTTATCTTGGATCCTTTGACAGTTTCCTTGGAAACCTCTCTATCTCCCGCTTTGGTGGTATCTTGGTCCTTTTTCTGAGAGCGTGTGAAGACAGTGAAGGATTGACTATTCATATCTTCTATAATTTCTTCATATTCATCTTCTTCATCTGAACGGTACTCAAAGAAATGATTATTGCTTTCTTCCTCGGGATCTTCAACTGTAGGTTCAGATGCCTCAGAATCAGGCTCTTCCTCATCAACCTCAATGACCTCAATCTCATCATCGCTTTCTTCAATGACATCACATTTGGAATTAGTTGCGGGAGCTTCTTCAATAGCAATCCTCGTTGGAGCACCTGCAATCCTAGCTTTGT
Source organism: Taxus chinensis (assembly GCA_019776745.2). Lineage (NCBI taxonomy): Eukaryota > Viridiplantae > Streptophyta > Pinopsida > Cupressales > Taxaceae > Taxus > Taxus chinensis. Next base: position 34,603,572 of record CM034157.1, on the reverse strand, counting down.
TGGGAACGTATCCTTTTCACAGGATGTCTTTGTAAGGACCAGGTTTACTACTTTGAGAAACTTGCTTCTTCAAAGCTAGCACATCATTAGCCAACTTAGTGAGTATAGTTTCTAAAAAATTAGGAGTTTCTTGACTCTTTCCTCTGAGGGAATTTTTCTTGAATTTTCCTGCCATGATTAAGTCATCTTCGATTTCTATGGCCAAAGATTGAGCAAGTTCCAAAGTAGCCACCCTGGCCCTTCTTAGCTGATAGCACACTTCTGGTTGTTGTGCATTAATAAAGAAACATTTTTGTCCATCAAGGTTGGGATGAATCTCGGTGGGAACTTTGATTACCATCTTGTTGAATTTGGCCACGAAATTCCTCATGGGTTCTGTAGGATCTTTCTTTGCCTGAGATAGTTGGGCAAGAAGAGCATGCTTATCTTTCGTTGTTTTAAATCAATTTTCAAACTTGGTTTTCATATCATCCCAACTTGTAATACATCCATTGGGTAGATGATGAAACCAATCTGCAGCAATATCATGCAATGTCTTGACGAAGAGACGAATAGCAACATCTTCGTATTCTACTGAAAAAACAGCACATGTAGCGAAGAATGCATAAATATGATCCTCTGGTGACATCTTCCCATCTCTGTCAAACTTGGGAAGAATCTTTCTTGATCCTCGTGGGAGTTCATGTCGAGCAGGTAAGGCCAATGGGCCTATGGCATTTCCCCATGGTACATTGGCTGCCATTGGAGGAAAGGTGGTATGCGTAGGTAAAACAATGTGAGCAAGGACAAGTGCTTGACTGGTAGTGATTCCTTCCTTGCTTGCTCTTTTAGGACTTGATGCAAGGCTCACAGATCTACGAGGTGTGTTCTTCTTGGGATGAGATAACTTGAAACCAAATTTTCCTTGAAAGTCAAAAGTAGGGTCAGATCTACCTTTAGCTTTTTCTCCTCGCGTAAACCTCTTTCCTTCTAGTTTGGAATATTTATGGTGAAGAGATCACTGGCGTGTTCCAACCAGCTCTAGCATTTTCTCTTTGCTCTCTTTCTTGAGCTATTTGCACCTGAATAACTCTAACAACTCTCGCGGATCTTTCTCTTCTTTGTTATCTAGTACCGATGCGGTGAAGATGAATATGATGGTTACTTGTGCACTTTTCCCAAATAGCTTGCCTCAAATCTGATGATATGTCTTCTTGAGTATCTGCAAAAACAAGATTTGGTTGCAAGATAGGTGGGTTACCTGTAATAGTCATACAACTTATTACCTGGGTGGAAGAGGACCGCGTCGGTGAACAACTATCAACACGTGCCCAAGAGGTCTTCTGGCCACAAGTGTGGGTGCTCTTCTTCTAAGGTCTTCGATGTAGATTTCTCTATCAATGGCTCTATCAACAGCCACAAATTGCTGCAAGCTTTCATAGTTTTCCCAAGCTACTGTTCGAAGGTTGGCAGAAATGTCTCCTTGGAAATCTTCGTCGGGCACAAGATTCGGTTGAAGAACTGGAGCTTGTGCAGAGGGGATAGTCATAAATATTTAACCAAGCACTGGTTAATGATTTCTGAATCCCCAGCGGAGTTGCCAAAAACTGTTAGCATATGGATTTGCACGCATGCAAATGACATGCAACAGTGTGGGAACGAAGTCCCTCCTCAATGAAGGTGAGGCTGCCTTTATTGAAAACCAAAACTGTATTTACATCTGTACATTCAAAATTGTATGTGGGGGGTGTTTTGGAACATCAATGGAAGAAAAGTGAATGAAGGAAATGGAATAGAAAAGAAGGAAAGGAGTGGAATGGAATGAACTGAAAGAACATGCAAGAGTTAGGTAAAAATAGAGCCTAATATTGCATGAAGAGGAAAGTTGAATAACCAACACAAATAAAATGGAGTTTGAGTTAGCCAAACAAGAACATGCAAAAGGGAACACACATGAGCAAGTAGACAGTCAGAGCTTGATCACTGTGAACTAGAACAACTGATTACTAATGTTGACAATAAGATCAAAGATAATATTTGCATGCAAGATTCAAACACCTAACATCTAATGAACATAAGGACACCAAATGTTACAAGAGACAATGAATGAGACACAAAGTTCTTATTCCATTAACTCCAAAATGTTTTTCACAAAATAACACAAAGTTTCTTCTTGAAACAAAGCTTGCACAAAAGTATCTTCTTCTCCTCTCTCAAAGTCACCCTTTACAAATGAGCCCCTCACTTCCTTTTATAACCCAAAATTTGGTTACAAAGTAGTTAGGGTTTTACATGATCATTAAATAAGGCACTTAAGTGACCTTTGACTTTTTCTAACCAACTTTATTAAATACAACCCAAAAATAGAAATTACTTAAAATATCCAATGTTTCCCAAATAACAACACCTTTTAAAATATACAATAATAACCAGTGCCTTATCCATTGAAATGGGGTCCGCCTATCTCAAACGTATGAGAAATGGACTCTCCCACTTCGCTAGATATCAAGAAAATCAACTCCCTACACCGCCGGTGAAATTAGGATCCGCTGCTTTTGAGAGTTGAAAGGATCTAAACCTTCCCAATGTTTCAAACATCTTTTCTTCTTCTGGAGGTTCACTTGGCTGAAGAACAACCTCACAAAATACCTGCAATTCAAGAATTCTACTTGGCATATCATTTAAAATTAACAATTTTAGACTGAGCATTCTCAAACAAGTTCTTCAATTTGATACACCGCTCCATGGAAACTGACGAGAAATTGTTGGCAGGAGTGTACATGTCTTTGAACAATTGTGAAAATTGTTCTTCCACCTGCTCTGATGAACACCTTTGATTATGCTCATTTACTAGGTTGCAAGGAATCTCAGCCATGAATTCCTGGATCAAGGAAAGTGAAGTGAAAACTTCATTGCACATGTTGTCATAATGGATCATAGAATCCACAAGAAGTGTCTTTCTTGATTTGAGATGTAGACACTAAAGAAAACGTGTCCCTCGATGTTCAAATTTGAGAATCCCTTCAATAGCCAACACTGAAGATTCCATACTTGTCATCTCCTGTAGACTGGGCAATATCTCATCCAAATTTGATATAGTAGAAACAAAAGTTTCTTTGAAAGAAAGAATTGGATCTAGATATACACTGATATCTTCATGAAGCTTAACTGTAGTCTTGATCGCTCCCTGGCCCAAAACGAGAATCTCCGAAAGCCAAGTTTTAGTGACATGGCCCAACGTGTTTATTTCCTTTGACAAATTAAGAGTCTCTTCATCTGGGGCAGCCACCGCATTAGGTACTGGGAAGGTGGATGATATGGGATTTATCAAATGTTGAACATACTCCACCAATTGACTCTTTTCAGCCTTGAGCTGAGAATTTTGGGACTTGTATTTCTCCAATCTTTTTAGCACGATATCAATTGAATCTCGAGCCATCACCATGTCACTTTCTAACGTGGATCTCCCAAGTCCTAGTCTGGAAACTTCATAGTCGGCTGGCGTCATAGCATTACGCTCTTTATCCACTCGTGGAATGGCAAGGTCTGCAAACTTGTTTCCATCATTATCCACCATTATTCGAGAAAGTACCTTAGGCTTCTTAGGAATGGCATCATTCAACAGTTTGAAAAGGGCATCAAAATCAATGTCGATTGGCTTGACAACTCTCTTCCTTTTCTTCACTTCAGAATCAACCCAAGAAGGAGTTTCATTTACTATCTCGGCATATAGAATCCTGGAGCTCAAATAAATATCTCTCATTATCCTGACATCATGAGATCCTTCTTGAATCCTATCAACGGCCTCGATTTGAGGAGACACAACCTCAATGTCCACTTCCTGATCATTTGGGAGATTTTGGGAAATCCCTTCATGAACTACGTGCTCTGAAGTATTTGATATTTGAATTACTTGCACTTGAGTGGGTGTTTGTTCGAAGCATGGCTGAGGATCATTTTCTACCAGCGTTCTGAGTGCTATTAATGATGTGAGTGGAAGAATCTCTACTCGAGGTAGAAAATCCAGACACACACTCCTTTCCTTCTTCAGGGTTTGGATCTTTGGATCTCTCTCCTCGTGACACATTGCTCGGCGAAGTGGATTTTGGCAACCATTCTTTTCTTGTATGTTGTGTATGATTGGATGGTAACGAAGTTGATCGAGAAGAAACCTTGGTCGAATGGAGGTGCCCTTGATATAGGCAATTTTTGTGATTCTGAAACGTGATATGGAATTGATTGAAATTTGGTAGTTCCCTGTCATACCAAGATATGCTTCTTTCGATAATTGGTTGGTTCTTGCCATCGAGAGAAAATTCATCTCTTTTGGTCCAGTCGATTCGAGGCAACGGTGTGAAGGCAATGGCATCATACGAGGGATCGACGACATCCTCATCATCGGTTATGAATGAATCAGGAGGACTCCAGATGTGGAAGGCCTTGATCTGAGCAAGTGTTAGGCGAGAGTACTCCCGTCTCCTTACCTCATGTTCATCTGAGCAATCAGCCCAGAAATCCTCCATGGTAGGATTATGTTGATACTTCGCTCCCATAATCGTTTGCATATAACCATTGATATCAAACTGGGCTCTCTTCACATATGGATGGATGGTTATGAGAGAAAACTCCTTTTCCATTAGTTGTGCACTGAATAAGTTTGGGCATTGGTATTCCCCGATTTGGATCGGGAAATGAATTCCTAGACGGTGCTTGTCACTAAGTAGGTAGTGAACTTGGAACAATTGTCATGCCAGCTCCATTAACGCCCACTTATCACTGACATACTTGGGAAGTTTCCACGGGGTCCCAGCAAAGCCACTCATGCAAATGTAGGAAAAAGATGAAAATTGTATAAACTAGGTTCCCCATTGGGAAATGACACTCATGGCTTCTTTGGAAAACCTTTCCTCGGTATTTTGATTCAAGTTCTAGATTACACGGAAGGTGAATGCATCCTTGACTCTTCTAAAATGGTGAGAACTATTTTTGAAGTTGAGCTGAGGGTAATAGTCAAAAACGTTGTTTGATGACCCCAAGACTCCTCTCGTTTCAAGTCTCGAAAATAGCTTTCTTTGTGCTACTGCATAGGTCAGATATGAGGTCATGTAGAAGCATCCAGTCATTTTGACTTCTATCAATTGCTTGTGAATGGTGTTGCTGATGATGGTGGCCCAGTCCACAAACTCCTTCTTGGCTAGGATGATACAGATAAACTGGTACATCCATGGGTGGAAGACCCTTGCAGAAGGTAAACCAAAAACTCGACTTAGGAGAATGATCATGTCTCCAATCTCTTCCACAACCTCAATGCGGTACAGTTCTTTTGGGAGCCTGTCAATCCGAGGTCTCTTGGTTACCAGCCAATTGTTGTTAACCATTTTGCTCCATCTTAGGGGTTCTTCGTCCCAGAAATCTTGCGCAGACTGGCAAGTGATATCTGCATTCTTAGGAAAGTCAGGTATCCCGAGCAACTCCTCAATGTGTTTAGGTGTGATTAAGAGGAAAGGTTCGCGGTTGTCTTTATAAATTCCTCGTCTCTCAGGATCGTAATGCTCTGCACAAGCAATCACCAATTCCAGACACTGCACCGAGACAGGGAATGTTGCTGCTTGAGGTAGGCCACTGTGGTAAAGCCTATCAGAGAAAATGGTTTTGCCTTCAGTTTTCACTCGCTCGCAAAACTGTTGCACGTTGATGTGACCCAGATTTGTATCGGTGATGTTGTCATATGCCGACTTAATGGAGCTGGGAGGAATAATTCCTTGGAATTCATATTTCAAGGTAGATTTATTAGATCTTTCCACTGGCTTCCTCGATCTCCCTGCAGATTTGGATCTTTCGGCCATTATGAATTTAATCAAAAGGTGACTCAGGCATGCCAAACAATGCAAACAGGGCTGGGTCTCAGTCTCCAACACCCCGTCAATGTAAGAAAAATATTCCCGTTATATATTATTATTATTATTATTTTAAAAATGATAATAATAATTGTCTCGAATTACAACCTTTAGTATGTTAATAAACAAATCGAGACCAAGCTCGAATTCTAACTCTGAAAATAACAATTAAAATCCCCTGATCTTAATATTTACGTGAATGGAGTTTCCTTTCTTCGGTGTTTCTTCTGGCTTTAGGCAAATAAAACAAATTTATTCTCTTGTTGTCTATTGCTGTCTTCCTTGGCTGGGCGTCTCCTCCAAAAGAATGCGTGGTTTTCTTGTATTGCGTGGGATTTGGCTTGATGTATTTCACCTCTGGCTGTGTGGAACTAAAACTTCGGCCCAGCATGGGAATGAATTCTTTCTTTTGTCTTCTTTTGGACTGTATCTTTTTTGTTCACCCAACACGCAGCTTGCTATGTATCAGAGTTTTTGCTATTCGTGACCTTCATTTGTTGCAGCCTTTAGCAATTAAGCTGTAAGCTTTATCAGGGCCCCAAATCCATCCATATGCAATATTATGCATTCTTTTTGAAGGCCGATGAAAATGCAGAATATAACAAGTTGCAAAAATAATTCATTTTTTAAAACATACTTGCCCACGGTTCGGTTGGGTCACATTTTTTTTTATTAATTTATTTTAAAAACTACAGGCAAACCTATAATAATGCAAACACTAAAGACAATATTGGCACAGGATCAATCGATGATGTTCTCTAGAGCATGGGTCACACACTGTCACGTATGCTTCCTGTTTCTATTTCTGCGCACTGTTCCGTATGCTTTCTAAACTTCGCACCTCGCACACTGTTCTGTATGCTTCCTAAACTTCACCCCAACTCATGAATGCTTGGCTGCGCTCCATCAAATGCTGCAACAGATGAATGGCAAGCATATGTTTTTGTTTGCTGGTTGGAACGTGTGGATTTTTAAGAAATTTGTTTTCTTCCTCCAAAACAAAACAAATGTTTCTTTCCGTGCATGTGTGGGTTCTTAGAAACTATTCTTCTACTTCTCCCAATGCGTGGCTTTTTGTCAATTTCTGAGTTCTTTATCAATTAAAAACTTTTCTAGTTCTCTTTGCCAGTCGTGTGCTTCTTGGTATGGACTATTTCTTTTTCTTCTTTTTTGGAAAACTGGCTTATTCCCTTCCTTTCCTGCACATTTCTTTGTATTGTCCAAGCTGTTAGGGCAGATTGCTGTTTCTTTGCTCTTTGTCTTTATCTTTTCCTTCAGCCTATGCGCATGGATTTGTTTTTTTTTTCTTTCTTCTTATGCAATGTGTGGATCTGTTGGAAACAAAACCAAAGCATAATGCTAACAAAAAATTATGTCTTCTGAAGAAAAATAAGCTTCTGACTTTTTCCACCGGGTTTCATGGAGGAAGTTACGAGGATTAATTCAACTTCCTCTCATCCCGGGTAGTGGCTTAAGTGCCAGGGGGAAATGGGAAAAGTAACGGGCAATTGCCAACGGGAATGGAAAAATGGGTTGGCAATCCCCGTCCAATTTCCCCATGTGGGAAATTGGGGAATTTTATGCCCGTTTGCCAATCCATGATTTGGAAATTGGCAGAGGAAAACCCACGTGCGGGAAATTTGAAGGAAATTGCCAGGAAAGTGGAAATCCAGGTTTGGGATGCCAACCCGGCAGTTGGAAACAAAAGCTAACTTCCCCGGCACTAAAACTTTTCGGATGAACCTTAATTTATATTTATTTAATAAAATACTCCTTAAGTGATTTTTTAAAAATTAATTTAATCAAACAAGGAGCAATTAATTATTTATTTTAATGTATTTTAATGCGTTTTATAGCCTGGTGGGAAGATTTCCTGCCTGAAAATCATGAAACGAAGACTGAAACGATCACAAAAATAAGACGATCGCAAGGAGTCCAATGAACCATGCAAAATAATACTTTTCAAAATTTTCTAATTTTTAATTATTCAATTGTTTTTTGACAATTTTGCGCAGTCAAAACTGGCTGATAACAACCCCTCGTTAAACAATCAACTTGAACACACTCACCTAACCATGGCCTCTTGCACCCCACACTAATATTAATTTAATTAAATTAATCCATGTCCTTACATTATTTATTATTTAATTATCCTAATTAGGATAATTCCCACACCAATCACCTCACATATACACCTCACATACACACCTCACCCTAAGTTTTATTCTTAGTATGTTGCCATAACTAACTAAGACCTAACTAAACCCTAAAAATCAAAGCCTACATCCCCTCTAACCACATTCCCACATTAAGAAAAAGGTAACTTCCACTCTTTCCCAGAGATGAATAGAGATATCTGGCAGAAATCATGGCCAAGATCTCCCATTTTTAGTAAACCTAGGGAATCCCACCCTAACCGACACCGGTCACCCTGAACCGCCACGTTGGTCAACCTGGAACCATTTCGGTTACCTTTTATTCCCTTTTGGTAACCTTATTTCAAGGTTGAGCACATTTCTGAGAGTAAGGAAGGAGATCTAGAGCTGCATGCAAGAAAAACAAGCATCCTTTTACACATCCAGACATCCAAAGCCATCACTAGCATCAATCATAGAGCCATTGCATTCATAGGAGCACTCTAGGGAAAGCACCACTACAGGACCATACATGTATTCTCCATCAACCACCTCCACCACGCAGCCATCAAATCCTTAAAACAGTAAGTACGACCCTAACCAGTATAGTTTATTTTCAGTTAGTAATCTTTATTACTCCAATTATTAATCTATTCTTTTCATGCTTATTACTTCATCACCCACATTTTCCTTGTAAATCAAAAATCCCTTCACCCACATCATTAAATCACATATCCTCACCTGTTGTATACTTCTGAGCATACCTAAGATCTCTCACAGACCTTCCCATTCACTCTCCCAAACTTTATTTGACCTCAAATCACCCCTACCATTTAATCTATTTTGAGTTTCTTTTACCTCTGACCATACCGACGCTAGTTACCCACAACTATCGGTCAGTTCTACCTCAAACCAGCCATCAGTCGACATTCATCTGACGTCGGTCTCTATGTTTTACACCTCGATCAAGAATAGACCCAACAAGTCACCCTACCAATTGACCTAAATAACCTAGAATCTAGACCCTGACCAGTCCTAGTACCTTGACAGACACCTTGACCTCTCAGATCTGTAACTATAGCCTAGCCTGTTGTGATTGGATTTTCTTATTGTATTTGAATGAGATACCTAAATCATATCAAATACGGTAGGACTTTATTTATTTCTCACATTAAATTGTTTTAAATAGTGGATTGATAGCCTGTCTAGGAATTATCATACTTCTCTGGAACTAGCATATGTTAGGTAGTCCACTGTCATTTATCATTTAACTATCTTTTTGTGGTCTTGTTTTCTATTATCAGGTAGTTCCTCCTAGCCAAAAGGAAGCTCTCACATTCAGTTGTGGATCAAGAAGTCATAATAGGTGTAAACAACCATCAACTGACCAACATTTAATAGGTATTCTTCCTTGGCCCTTACCCTTATCTGTTTCATCATTTCGAAAAGGTAAAGAAAATGGTGAAACAGTATTGAAAACATGTACAATGGAACAAGTGAAACCCTTTCCAAAAATACGAATGTCCATATGACAATTTCATATAATTCTTCACTTAAATAAACAACATGGTCATTTGAAGACATATGGGATAGTATCCATCCTAACTCCAATGAAGTCTTAATGGAAGATAGCCTTCATTGCAAGCTTCTGAATATGATTTTCTTTGGATAAAAATTAGCAAATGACCACACAATGATATATTATCCTTTCAAGGGATATAGGTCTATTTTGATAATTGAAATTACAGTGAATAGATGGACACCTTATTGGTAGTCAAACTTTTCTAAATTCCCTTGACAACAAAACCATTATGACATATCTTTTCTGAGCTTAGGATGAGAAGTTTATTCCTAACCATGGATCTCAAGACATATATTCCATCCCCTTAGGTTCTTAACGTTGAATCCCCACAAGACCATAACACACAAAGATTCCACCTCATGAAAGATTTACTTTTTTGTATCATGAGAACCATGATGTCTTTCTCATCTGGCTTCAAGAAGACAAAAAGTATCCATCATAAATGCCACTTTAGAACCATGGTATTATTTAAGATTAGGTTTGACCTTAAAATTCAAATAAAACTTGTCGATTCGTAGATCCTCAAAATATTAATAGGACAGGTGAACATACGCTATGGGATTAGTAACATAAACTGGTATCTTAGTGGTTATCATGGCATGATATTACAATCCACTGTAATCATGGATATAGGATAAGGCATTACCCTCGATGCATTTTCAGGTTCTTTGAGTGAATACAGTTAGAGAAATGATCTAGTTTACTTGATCCATACATGGGTAATGATTATTAAAACGAGCCAATTTAGTATCATTTTGACCCTGTTTTTTTCTCCTCTTAAGGGTTTCCCATGTTAATTTTTCAAGGGTGTCTACCTTGTGGTGGAACTCGACAAGTTTGGTGTCGTATTGTGTATACAATGTTTTTCATAGGCTTTTTGTTTGATACGTTTACAATGGTAATTTGGAGAGGAAAATAGCATTGAGCACTGATATTTCATTACCCTTGCTAATTCCAAATGAATACATGGTGAAAGTAATGTATTAAGATTTTTATTTTGGAAAAAATTAACAGTATTTGTGGACTAGAATCTTTGACTTCGAGATTAAATAAGATAGCCTCATTTGTACCATAGACCTAACTATAAAAGGTATGGAACAATAATTCAAGTGTGAATGAATATTTTAATAAGCCCAAATAAACTAAATAATGTTAAATGTAGTAGAAACCTAAATGAAGTACTATTGAGTACCTTTATAAGAATTTTGTTAAAGTGGTGGTTGTTAACCACAAGGCTTGAGGTTCAATTGGTTCCCTCTAGAGGAAACATGTAATGACTATAATTGAGTTGGATGCCAAAAGCGTCGCAATTTTGCATAGGGTTTTGTTAGGACTTGAATTAAACAATCTTTCCATTATTAGTGATGAGTTAGTGAGAAACCAAAGCGATAAATGATGTGATGGTTGATGAATTCACATATTTTCTCAGATTTTGTAGAAATGAGGGGAATGGCCTCTACTCCATTTAGTGCAATATTTAGTGGTGGTTATGATCCATTGGTGGCATTGTAAAGAATGGGGGTTTCTCACCGAAGTCAGTTTAAGAATCCAAACCTGATTGAGAGATTAGGCCAAAGGTCTCAATAGTTTTAGACCTGTCACGGCATGAAAGGTCTCTTTCTTTTAGATTAGCCCTTGTAATGGAATTTCAAAATGTTAAGACCCCTAATCTCAACTCGTGGTTTAGGGTTGGACAATAATTTTGCCTCGGTGAAGAATGCCTATGGTGAACTAGTCCCTAAACTAAACTAAATGACCTCCACATTTCCATCGTGGACTTCATTTAATTTTAGGTCCATATTTCTGAACTCGTAAGGAATCGTAAGAGAATTCATTACGTAGGGTGCTTGAAAGAAGACCACCCCATGTTGACACTTAGGAGACAAGTTTTTAAAAACATAATTGCTTTAAATTTTCCATTATGCAGTGAGTTCTTACAGGTCTTATGGAAAGGGAGAGATAGTCTGCATATTACTTATACCAAAGGACGTGGGTCATTCATCAATGGTATTCGATGGAGTAGACGTCACGAGATACCAATAAGAGGGTGATTGTATCCTTTGTATTGTGACAAATTCATTTTAGATTTAGCAGGTGAAGTATGTATCTGAGATAGCTTTGAGCAATGCAATATTCATGGTATCCATAAATTTATTGGTAGATCACATTTAACACCTAAGTACATATATGGTTAAAGGTAGAGTCAAAAGTACATGTTACAATGATGATTATACATAATTATAGTATCTGTTTCGACAATAGTATATATCATTTTTAGTTATTATGACTAACTGAGAATCAACAAAGATCTTGAGTATCCATTAAATCTAAGGCATAAGTTCATCCTAAGCCCAATACGAGTGCTTCGTATTCAGTAATATAACACCACTAGGGTGAATCAATAATCCAAGTTTGAAGAGCAAAGGCATAGGTCTAATCCATCAAGAGGAATCTCTTATAATTCCAGCCCCACCTATTTTTGGAGTGCATCGAAGATAGATTTTCATAATTGGTATATTCTCTTCATCTAGGGAAAGGGTAGCTATCCCTCGTCTGGCTCGCTATTTAGATGGTTGATTCCTGGAAATAGGTGCATCGACCATTTGGTTAGTAATACACTGGCACCTTGATGAGACTCCTAATTTTGAGGTGTGGATTATTTTAGCTTCAAGTCCTTGGAAAGAACATGCCCAACGTACGACACATTGATTTTGATAGGGTTCACCAATACATTAGTGTGATGGGTCAGTATCCCTATGAAGGTTTTGTGATTAAGTACAATGACAATTTGGTCAAAGAACTGATGGCTATTTTAAATCTAGGGTATTGTCTAGTTTCATAGTCTAAAACTAAGTGGCATTATGCAATAATCACTTGCTTCACCACATATGGTTGTCCAATGCCAGCCCATTTATCATGACACCTAAATTTGGTTTTGGAGGACTTCTCTATAGGTAAAAGTTAGCTGGTCATATAGCTTAGGAGGAATGAGCATTGGTGGTTGAAGGAGGTATTGAAGGCCTCAAAGGATTTTGGCATTCATCACTCCCATTTGAACGACATGTATCTTTTGAGAACATGATTAACATGGTTGACAATGCTCTTAGAAAGCTGTGAGATTGTTGAATCCTTGTAACTTTCCTTGGGATTTTTAGAAGTTCCTCGGATTTTCTCCATGGGTGGAGGAATCCCTAGAAACATCCTTGAATGTATTAGGATTCACTTCTATGCCACACAATCAGAAATGATGAAACCTAGGAGTTTTCTATCCAAAAACTTTTTCAAAGACTACACTTCTTTGGTTGAAGATGCACATACTTGATAAGTGATGAGTGCTTATCTTTAAGGACATGCAGGTGTTCGGTTCGATGTTTGGATTTTTAAAGTTTCCTCAACCCACATACTATTCCAATATGCTCAATGCATGACTCTCATGGAATATGCTAATTCCTAAAATTGATATTAGCACCATGATTGTTTGATTTGAAGGGATTGTTTGAAATCTTATGACTCTTTAAAAAGTCAAAGGGTATGAAGGAAATTATGCTAGTTGATCCTTTTGAGCTTAGGAATATTTGATGTAATGAATTTACTGAAAACCATTTGATTTGAGGTGTAAGAATTTCATCCCCATTGAGATTAGAGTTCTCTTCTTAGGTAGGGGGAAATTATCTTTGGAAGCTGGTTGTATCCCTAGAAGTTAGTGTAGAAACCAAAGTTTGGGTCTTCAACGCTTTGTGCCCCGTAATGATGTTAGAAATCCCTGGGAACCCTACCTTACCATAAAGGAAACACAGAGGATTAAGCCTTATTCTTTAAATCCACATCTCCAACCCTGCCACCTCACCATGACCTAGCATTTTCCTATAAATAACCTTTTATGGGTTTGACTTGGTCCAGCACACCAGGACTCATCACCCCTCACCCACACCAAAACGAACCTTTAATGACTTGACCAAGCCCAAACTATCAGCACAGGACTAAAGGAGGGTACATGTTGGCTATGGTCCTAAGGAATAGCTGAAGGATTCTTGTTTAGTAGCAACCGAGGATCTATCCCTAGACACCAAATTTGTGTCTTATGACCCCTTGTGACCCACATCTCATCTCGCAACTTAACCTCATCACCTAAACCTTACACAATTATTTATTAATTACCTTGTAATTGATAAATCCACATCACCTTACCTGCCACCTCATTTTGCCACCTCATCATGACCTAGCCCTAACCCTAAACTAACCTAATTAAGACCTATGACTTGGTCTAGACTCACATCCATAACTAATGCCTCCTTACTCGCACCCAAAACCGACCTTCTAGCCACTTGACCAAGCCCGTAACTGATCTCTCGGGAGAAAAGCAGGGAAGGTGGGCTATTTTACTAAAAATAGCCTACTTTTTCCTTACCGATGCCGGTTCCTACTCGACCACCATCGGTTACGTAACCGCCATCGGTTCCCTGTAAATGGGCTCCCCAAACCAAAAACAAAGGATCGAATTTCATTTTTGGATCAGAGACAATGATTTCTGAATCAGAGATCATTGGGAGCAAAAAACAGAGTCCAGATCTTCACTTGACCAAGCAGAGACGAGTGAAGAAACCAGAAGCGTTTGCAGCAAAGGAGATCAACTTGCATCTTTGTCAAAACCAGTAAGTCACATCTTGCATGTCCTCTGTTATAACATTTCTTATGCTCTTTGAATCACAGTCCTCCTAAATCCAGTTTCTGAATCCACTACCCAACGTGCCATTGCATCTAACTGTCATTCTTTTACCTCTCATCATCTCATTTCCTAATATCATCCATAAACCAGCCTTACAAACACCATAGCTACCAAGAAGGTCCTAGGCCCAAACCCACCGGTATCGGTTATCAGAAACCGGTATCGGTTACAGTAACCGGCATCAGTCCTATCAAAACCAGAAACCAGCCTTTATCCTACCCGTTTCAACTAAGTAATCTAATTGATATTTTGCAGTCATTTGTGTTAATTCATATTAGCAGGGAAACTGACCACCTTCGAAAGGAAGTTTTATATTTCCTGGGCCCAAGGCAGTTTCCTCATTTATTGTTTAATCAAATCTTGTGGTCTTGTGTTCTTATTTGCAGGTAGTCCTTCCAAGACAAAAAGGAACTCTTCGCAATCATCCTTATCTTTCTCTACGGTATGCGCACACCATCTCGACATTCTACAGGTATTCCTCCTAGCCCTAACCCTTATCTGTTTCTAAAAATGAAAGATACGAAACATTCCGAGTGAAACATTTTGGCACGCCCGGTGGGACCCATTTTGGGTTTCTTTCTTTCTTGCTTGCTTTCATATAGGGAGCATACTTGCTGTTTTCTTCTTCTAAAGATATTCATAAGGTATTTGTGTTATTTTGGTAAAAGAACTTGTCTTGCTTTTGCATCTTGCATTAGTGAAAGTCATCTCTTTTGCTTCATCGAATATCATTTTCGATTTGGGTTTAAAACACGTGCATTGCATTCTTGCTTGTTGTTTTTCAATTCTAGTGAACGTAGATTAAGTAACAGGTCGTACACGTGGGGGTGATATCCATGGTATTGACAGGAAATTAATCTTACATTCACTGCACAACACATACCGAATCACTTCACAATTAACACAACAGCTCAAACATCCCCCCTTTTTTTTCCGCGGTATTCCTCCGCCCGATTGAGGTAACCTTATAAGCCAAAACAACTTGACATTTCCCCTAAGTCTCTTGTTTAGGATTCTGACATCATTCTACGTCTAAGGCATAAGCCCACGATAATTAAAATTAACCCTAGGGTTAATCTCTGGATTTGTGTGTGCATCTTGCTTGTTTTTAGTTCTGTTTTCTTTCTCATACTCTGTCTTCTGTGATCAATAATTGGACACGTATACTAAACGTTGTTAAAAATCAAATTAGCAGCCTTTTTATATCTTGTTAGCCCAGACTTCTTACACCGACATCGGTTACCTGACCGACGTCGGCTATAGTATAACCGACATCGGTTACTAGACCGATATCGGTTACTGTCTTTACAAGTTCCTGACAAACCAGCAACCTACCAATTTTACCATTCTAAGTTTGTTTCTATTCCTGATAGATTGAAACCCTACTGTGAACTCCTGTCCATGGTTGTTATCACTCGAAAGCAAGCCACCGCCATGGTTTCACATGCTTGCTCTGTTTCTTTGCCTGAATCACCCCCTTCACATTCTGTGGGGAATCCTACGGACACCAGCGAGGTTCCCAAAATTCCTGTAGGAGATAAGGACTTTGCCAAATTTTTGGATGCTAATCCTAGCGCTGTACAATACTATTTGTCTCATGCCCCTGACCGTACGCCTGATGGTCAGCTCCTTGTTGGTATGCCTATTAGTATAGCTGCTCATTTAGCCCCCACTCCGCCTGATAACACCGCCTTGCTTCCGGCATCCTTAGCCCCGTCTCCCAATCCGACAGCTTCAGAGGTTCATACGACTCAGATTGGCTTTCCTTTGGTTAATCTTGGACCCCACATATCATTACCACCGACTGCCCCTACCTCATCTCTCTTGCAGACTACTCCATTCATGACTTGCTCTCTGCCACCTATCCACACGAGCTTTCCTTCTCAAGCTCCGCCTACCTTTTCATTCCCATACACGTATCCAGTGGCCTCAACATCTTATATGGGACATCCCTATTCTGTCGCCTCAACATATTCATCCTCCATACCTTATCAACACTTAACCCCACCATTGTCTAGTGGTGGCCCTTGGCCCAATTTGCCTCCGTTTACCACAACCGCACCATCATCTCATCCAACCACAGATTTAATCAAACAAATGATGGACAAAATGCAAAATCTGGAGGCTTCTGTTTTAGGAAGTCGTAGCGCCTTGACATACGAGCAAGTTTGTCAGGAGCCCATTCACCCTTCTGTCCCCTTCATTCATATCCTCCTCAATGGGAACTACCGAAATTTACTCGTTTTAATAGTAAAGAGGATCCTCAACAGCACTTGCGATCATTTAGACATGCTTGTTATTTGATTGCCCATGATGATGCCTTGCTACTCCGCACCTTTCCCATGTCCTTATCAGGACCTGCCTTGGAGTGGTACAGTGCTTTAACCCAGCACTCAATCTTCTCTTTTAACCAACTAGCCCAATCTTTCTTGGATCACTTCTCCATTAACATTGCTAAGAAAGTATCCATCACCGACCTTTATGCCATCCGACAATTCGAAGACGAATCTATCACAGATTTCGTTGGACGATGGCGGGGCCTTATCAACCAACTTACTTATGCCTTGCCTCAGGCTGAACTTATCAAACTCTTTACGTGGGCTTGCGCTAAGCACATTTCTCCTACCCTCCAAATTCAAACTTTCCGCACATTTGATGAGGCCTTTACTATGGCTCGGAAACTAGAAATTCGAGCCTTAGAGGAAGAGAAATTGCGGTTGCGCAACAAAAACCCCAATTTCTGAACTCCTGATTCTACCAATAAACCAAATACCACCACTCCTCACGCGTCCACTTCTTCTAAATCAAAAGGAGCTGTCCACGCGGTGATGGTTAAATCTCAAACACCGTCTAATACCCCACCAAAAACCACCTATAAGTATAAAGCCGAGCCCATCAACTACACTCCCTTGGGAGAAACATATGGTGTGATCTTGGAAAAATTGCTCAAAGCAGGAGCCATTACCTTACCTCCTGTTAAACCTCATTCCGGGTTTGATTCCACTCGCGCCATACCTTCCTGGTACAAAGAAAATGACTTCTGTAACTTCCACCACGTGAAGGGACACAGTCATGAAAACTGCAAGATGTTGAAAAACATAGTGCAGGAAATGGTTGATGCAGGGGATATAACCCTCGATAATCCTAATGCCCCTGCCAACCGAAATTTGAAAATCTTCAACAAACCATTCCCGAATCACTCTCCCAACAGTAACACAAACCAGGATATCTTAGCCGAGGAGAGTGTTCATGAGATCCATGCAGTCTTTGATACCCAGCCAAAAGCCTCTATCGAGAAAATTTTGAATCAAGCCTCTTCACTAACACAGGAGCCCGAACCTCCTTTACCACCATCAAGACCAAAGCGAAATCATTCCTTTACCCATAAAGGAGTTAACTGCCCAGACTTCTCTTCCCATCGATGAGTCTTCTTATACCACATCCCTACAAGACTGCGAACGGATGTTATCTAACTATCTATTTCCCAGACTTCCCCTTCTACCACTCTTGCTACACAAGAGGAAGGTACGCCACTCCTTTTGACATCCTTAGACGAGAAATCTCTTGCACCGACATCACCAAATTCTTTAACCATGACGGATCCTCTCAAACATGCCCTCTTACCTATTAGTTCTTCATCGCCTAAATCTTTTCAACGACCGGTTGACCTCTTAACATCTATTGATACAGTGCCTCATTTACCCCCTGTATCACACCCACAGTGGACCGGAATCACAACCCACCTTTCTTCCATACAAAATTTACAATTCACACCTGAAGACTGTCATTCCCAGAAGATAGACAAATCCTATGGGAACGTTTGAGTACGCCATATTCTACTCAAATGCAAATGACCGATCCTGACACCTCTACCATATACCCGAAGTGTTTACAGAAGCTTAAAATGCCCATGTTCTCACCTTCACCCCCCTCACCTCTACCAAATGCCTCGTCCACTTCTATTAACTTAACCAAATCTTCCCCTACGCTTGGGACCTTACCAATACCCAGTCTAACACACCCACCTAAGCGACTAGATTTGTCCAAGAATAAAGCCGCCCCGCCACCTAGGAGACACACTCAACCCGTGCCTCTATCACAATCAAAACCATCATCGTCATACCTACCTTCCATATTGGGACCCCATCCCTCTACCTTACATCAATATATCATACCTCCTGCGTTTTCTTCAAAAAGACCTACACCTTCTACACCCATACAGAGATCCAAGGGTATATCAACATTATCACTCCACGTATCCTGTCCACCTATCAACCCTAAACAAATTCCATCATCAAAGGATTTGTTTTCTGTCACTCCTATTTCCCCGTGGTTGTTTTCCCGCTACCACATCATCTGTGGCCTCATCATCTAACCAACTAAACGTAGCTTCTGCGCCAAAGAAACCACGTTTAGTGAAAACCACGTATCAAAACCCCTTGGCTAAACCACCACCCATACGAACTAACCACGCCCAAACATTACCGAAACCCACGCAATCAATACCCTCATCCTCCTCTGATTTTGACCCACTCAAAGGATCTTACGCCAAAATCCTTGCTATGTTGGTAGAGAATGCGACCATTTCCCTACCCCCACTTAGACCTTATGACCCGTCTAAACCTCGACCTATAGGTTATGATGAGTCTAAAATCTGTGCTTATCACCGCACACCAGGACATGATGTGGAGGGATGCAAAGCTTTAAAAACCATCCTTCGTCAGTCACCTCTCCCAGATAGAAAGGTTAAGAAAGACAACTTACGAAGGGAGAGACCTTTAGCTTCAATTCCCTCTCCTATACCATCTGTCCCCGCCTCACCAAGATCTATCATTATTACAACCCCACCTCTTGAAGACCATGATTTATCCCAACCATCTTCCTCACCTCAGGTTTACGAGATTAATATGATTAGTGTTGCTACTAGAGAGCAGAAAAACAATGAGAAAGCGAAAGAAAGCACACCTGCGTCCTCTCTTTCTCCGTCCAGCATCCCGATTGCACCACCACCCAAAGTGGTTATTCGTGGACCTGCTTACCCCGTCTCTAATGGAGTTGCCCATCGAGCCATGATCAAACAGCTTCACCAATCACCCGTAAAAATGACACTATATGATCTCATTCAGACTTCTGAATCTCATCGACAAGCTCTCGTTGAAATTCTTCAAGGGATCGAGGTCTTACCTAATGAAACCCTGCCTGTTGCCTCCATTCTAACACCCAATCACGTTGCCTCTCTCACCAAACAACCCACCGCCCCAACCACTTCTGTCTCTGTACCACAAGCTGCTGCAGTCAGTTTCTCTGAAGATGAAATTGTTGAATTTGGTACAGAAGATCCTGACCCTGCCCTTTTCATCTCAGCTTACGTCCGGGACATTCGGGTACGTCGTGTTATGATTGACGGGGGTGCTAGCCTAAACATCATCTCTTCAAAATCCTTCCAACAAATGAATATCCCTTCTAGCTACATGTGCGCCAACCCCATCATGTTGCGGTCATTCAATGATGCTATTACCTCTACCTTAGGCACCGTGATCCTCAACATTCGGGTAGGACCACGTACTTTACCCGAACTCTTCTATGTCCTTGAGGGAGAGTTCCAATATAATATATTGCTGGGTCGTCCTTGGATCCGGGCCATGGGATGCGTTCCCTCAACCTTACATAGATGCATAAAATTTGAGTACGAGGGGAAGTCCTACACCGTAAAAGCTGATCCTCCCCCCTTTAAAACCTGCAATATGTTATACCACCCAAATGATGTGCTGGTACCAATCAAGACACCCATTCATTCAACCCAACCATCTTCTTCAACTATGCCTCAACCATGTACCTCAATCACACCTACGCCTTCAACTGATGAAACCACCGTCGTAAAAACCACTTCCCTTCCCGCAGCTAACATCCCAACCTCTGACCCCTTAGTAGATGTTTTTCAACGCCTTACGCTGGGGGAGTATCGCCTATATAACGTTAGTTCTTTCCATACCCCACAGGAGTACGGACAGGTACATGCCCATCCTACCTATGACCGTCATGTGGGGGAAGTAATCTCCTACGGACCACCCCATTGCCACACCAACCTAACGTATGGGGGTGTTGACGCATCCTCCATTACCCCTGAACCTCCTCTTGGTGTGGTTCCCTTCCAATCTGATTTTCAATACCTGACAAATCGTCGTTTCGCCCTCACCTTCTTGACTCGCTGTGCTTGGAAAGGCTTTGGTTTTGGTCTTTATGAACAAGGCCGACATACACTCATTCCCATGACTACACGCAAACACAATGATCGTCAGTGGTCTCGGTTTTCCTGAAACACCTACACAAAGACACCTCGTGTCAGCTGTATTCTGGAAGAAGACGACGTCACCCCTACCAAACCATCATCACCCACTTTGCCATCATCACCCACAGAATCTATAGACCCTGAATCTATCCCTCCTAACTTTTTTTTTTCATAAATGCTATCTTCATAGGTCCTCTCACTTATCAACGCGATAATGAGGACCCATCTTCTCTTCCCCTTCTGTATCCAGACATGATCGAAGAGGATTCACCTTTGATTAATGTTGTTGAGTGTCAGGATGACGACTCCATCCTCACTTACCTTGGCGCGGATGATTCTTATATTCAACGAGCCTTACCATCTGAAACCCAAACCATGCTGAATGAATCTACTATAGAAATCAACATCCACACGGAGGAGGATCCTCACATTGTGAAGATCGGACAATCCCTTAACACATCAGAACAAGTCGCCTTTACTACTTTCCTCCGTGCTCGCAACCAAGCTTTCGCTTGGTCCTACGCTGACATGCCAGGAATTGATCCTACCATTGCCGTCCATAACATCACTCTAAACCCCGATTCCAAACCAGTCAAACAAAAACTGAGAAAAATGCATCCACGCATTGCCCTCTTGGTCAAAGAAGAGCTTCAACGACTTCTTTCTGTTTCCTTCATCTTTCCTATTGACTATCCTCAATGGATTTCTAACATCGTACCTGTCACTAAAGCGACGGGGGGACTTCGGATATGCACGGATTTCCGGGATCTTAACCTCGCTTGCCCTAAGGATGACTTCCCCCTACCAAGTATTGATCAACTTGTTGATCTCACTGCGGGCCATGAGATGCTTTCTCTCATGGATGGCTTCTTAGGATACAACCAAATTTTGGTTGCCCCTGCCGATCAACATAAAACTGCTTCATAACTCCTTGGGGAACCTTCTGCTATCGTGTAATGCCATTTGGCCTTAAGAATGCTGGTGCGACCTATCAGTGGGCTATGACCTACATTTTTCATGACATTATGCACACTATCCTGGAAGATTATGTCGATGATCTTCTTGGGAAATCTAAACATCGCAATGAACATCTCAATGTTTTAACCATTATTTTCGATCGCCTGTTACAATACTGTGTTCGTCTTCAACCAAAGAAATGTGTCTTTGGCGTCCTTTCGGGAAAACTTCTTGGTTTTATCGTCTCTTTGCTTGGCATCGAGGTCGATCCAGCTAAATTCAAAGCTATTTCGAAATGCCCCCACCTACTAACCTCAAACAATTGCGTAGCTTACAAGGTAAGCTTTTTCTTTGGTATATGGTACAATCTATCCGACGTTTCATCTCCTCAACTCTCAATCGATGTCAACCTTTCCATCATCTCCTTAAAAAGGACATTTTGACTTCAATGGAGCAAAGAATGCCACTAAGCCTTTGAGGCTCTTAAATCCTATCTCTTGCAGCCACCCATGCTTATCCCACCTCAAGACGATCACCCTTTCTACCTTTACCTTTGCTAGCCACTGACCATATATAATCACTAGGACCATGCTCAGCACATCGTGACTCCGAAATCGGAACAGCTATTTATTACATAATTCATTGCTTGTGGATTATATAGACTAGGTATACACAAGTAGAAAAGTTGTGCCTAGCCCTATCATTCGTGGCCACCAAACTCCAACACTACCTCCTGAATAACAAAAATTTTGTCATCACCAACGCAGACCCCATTCATTATATGTACGCCAAACCTCATCTAAACCAACGCATCGCCCGATGGCTCACCTCACCTAAATGATGCTTCCTAGGCCGTATTCTTATGGGATTTTCTGACCTTCACCTTGAAAGAATTGTCACCAAAAATCAATAAAGGACAGCTAAATTGTTGCTATTCTAGACTGCTCCCCCGACAGTTATGCGAAAATCAGCCTGCTACTTTAGACTACTCCCTCGAAGGACAGCTAACACAGTCAGCCTTTATCAGAAGCTTCTCGCATTGATCAGCTTCGTGAAGACCTCAAGAATAGCACAATCAATATCCCTTGTAGACTTCCCGCATCGATCAGTCTATATTCAATAAAATAAAAGCCTCATTCAAAAAGAACTTTTTGGGTCATGGACTTGTCTATTTAGGGTAGGTTCTCTTTCGTCAGAACACTCACTTTGTAATAAATTCTCTGTACCTCAGCTATATCATCCACCTCACCTCACCATTTGTTTCAACTCAAGGGACGTAACGTACACCCGATATATTGTGATCATACAACTCTTTTCACCTATGGACTTCTCGTCTATGCACGGTACCTAGGGCTTCAAGCTCGTTCTACGTTTGGTGGTTTGTTTAGCTCTTTTCACCTACGGAGCACTCTTTCCCCGCTTTGCCTCGCATCTAGGATTGTGTGTTGATCTTAATCAGGACATGGTTCCCTACCACTTGGGTAGGCTAAGTTTCGCTTCGCTTATACCTTTTACAACATCACCAATTCATTTCCGACACCAACAACCTTACCTTACCAATATTAATATCAATATTCTTACCAACCAACCAATTGCCTAAACCATACCAAATTGCTTGAATTCGCCTCTCCCTGATCCTAAGGGAGAACTACATCGGTCTGAGGCCCCTCCTTGCTTTGTGCAATGGGCTATGTAGGCAGCACTTCGGAGACATGGGGTCTCCCAAGGTTAGCTCGACCATCCCCTACCATAACCTATCATGTGTGGTAAATATAAATATTTTTGTGTATTTCTATTTAATCACATTCCTCTTTATCCTTTTTCAAAACACCGAAAGTCAAAACGAAAACATTCTTATTATTATAACTCAAATCAACATACATATCTCATTTTATTTAGATGTTAAACAAATACATCTTCTCTATCATCGACACGCAGGTCGGTACTCTTATTTATTCTTATACCTTGCTAACATTTATTTAGACCCTCACGCCTCATCCCGAACTAGGTGATGATCGTGATCGTCGACCCCTCTCGCCAGGCCTCTCTGTCCTCAAAGGTACCACTACTATTGGTACCGCCCACTGATCTGCCAATCTCTCCTGTAACATATGAATACACCCTCTCGCATGGAGGACTCCAACCTCTAGTCTCTCCGCCCGTGACTCTGCAACCACTAACAATCCTCTTGTCTCATTCACCTGCGTTTGGAGCTGCTGAACCAAACGCTGCAGACAATCCCTCTCTGCTGTAATCACCGCTATGTCAGGATGATCACGTACACCTCGCAGTTCTGCTACCCACCATAATCTATAGGCCTCTGTCGTTCCTGCATCCATTACCCTGCGATCGGCTGCTACCTCTTCAGGCCCTTCTGGAGGTGTTGGCTAGGGAGGTGAGAATACTGCCTCTGCGTCGATCCTCATATATGGTCTATAAGCCTGGGGTATATCCTGCACAAATCCAAATTGTCGCCGCACGTAATCTAGAGGAATCCTCTCATACTCACCCGGCCTGTGCCCCGCGATCCACCTCAATTGCTCTACACCCCTCAACTCCTCAGCTATGTTCTCTGTTACCATATAGTTCCCGTAAGGCCTCCAACAGATATCTGAAATCATCACCCTTTCCCACACCTGCCTATAATACTCAATGTCACCCGTCACGGCTTGGGATCTTGCCTCTTTTTCTGTCTGGACCCATCGTCTGAATCCCAACCTCTGTACTCTGATCTCTCCTGACTGGATGGGTCGGCCTATTGGTCGCACACAAACAATGTGCTCATAGGCCCAACAGTGTAATAAGTATGAACAATCCAGTGTCGTTCTGTGATTTCACCTACAAGCCCATAAACCCCTGTATAGCTCCGCCAAATATGCAGGTGCCCATGCAAAAGTCACGTTCCTTTCTATCATCTCCCAAATAACACACATCAATGCCTTTGGAAATCTTCCCCCTTCTGCCCTCGGTAATGCATAATACCCTACCGCTATCATTAATATTACTGCTAACCTTGTCTCCTCAGGATGTGCTGCATACATTATCCCATACGTAAATGACAAACCTCGCTGTGTTAAATCTCGTGCGTATGGACCAAATACTGCTGTTATCACTCCCCGTGCCGCGCTAGGTAATGCCTGATATACTGGTTTTCCTGTAATTGGGAGTCTCAAAATACGGAACACATCTTCCAATGTTACTGTCATTTCCCCTGTTGGTAGATAGAAGGTATTTTTCTCAGGATTCCATCTTTCAATCAACGCCTGCAACATAGCATGGTTCCGTGCAATTCGTGAATAATAGCGGATTCCACTTAACCCCAAACGATTTATCAATGTCCATTCAGCTGGTGTTACATCCGCTCGGATTCGTGACAACAACGCTGGTACACTATCATTCATCCTCAACCCTGCCTCTGCCTGCATACATCACAAATAACAAATAACCATTCAATAAATCAAATCCCCACGGGTTTTTTTTTTCTCACCTTCTGGAAATTCCTACAGCAACCGGTATCGTTTACAGCTAACCGGTACCGGTTTAGTAACCGATACCGGTTATCCCTAACCGATATCGGTCCCTGTTACTTTCATACACCTTGCCTAAACAACCACCTACGACAATAAATTGCTCGTTTATTCCTCTCTGTATACACAGACATACCTGAAACCCTTGATTACCTACCACGTAACACTCACCTCATTTATAACACTTGTTATCATCTTTTCTTTCTCATATCTACCCACTTACTCTCCCCCAGCTTATTCACAAAACATGCAGTAGTCAAATCATAACCAAAACGTTTACCTCTTGGGTTGCAGTAGCTTGAGGTGGCCCTTGTCTTCCCTCTTGTCCCTGCCTGCTGGATGTTTCTCCTCGTCCTGCCATTATCACCACCTTTTTCAAACCTACCTTTCTGTCTTCTGAATCTCAGATCACAATCACTTTCCCTGTCTCTTTACTCCTTATCACTCAAATCTCTCATGCAAATACCTGTCTCAGTCGTCAAAAAGCGTCGCGTTCGCGTATTTAACTCTTGCATGGCTCTAAAAATAAGAACTTAAGTTGCCACCCTAGCTTTTCTATTTTTAGAAAAGCTCATAACTAAATAACCGGTATCGGTCATGTGACCGATATCGGTCTAGCAGCTACCGACATCGGTTCGCTAACCGATATCGGTTATAGACCTATCTTTTTACAACATGGTTCTTTTTCTTCATTTTCTACCTAATTTTTTTGTCGCGCCCGCCTTTTTCCTGCATAACAACACCATTATCCATATTTCTCCATCCACCACACATATCATTACAATGTCCATAACATCATCTATTTTACAAAAACAAACAAACCATCAACTAAGTCACATCTACACAAAACCAAAAACTCATCATTTGGATCCAACTCATCAGATACATATATAACAATGTCACAAAACCAGCCCACAACATGCAACATTTCATCATATAACATGTCATCCATATATACGTGCAAAAACAAAAACATCAACATCATCCATATATCAACATGTCAACTAAACTCATCCTACATTCTATATCACAAACCATCGACAAAATACTTAAACACATTTTTGAACACTGCATGTGGATCAAAACATCATCTCTATATATATATACAAATTTTCAAATATACAATGTGCCCTGCATCGGGGCCTCTGTGATCTCATCATACAACTAAGCCGGCACGCAGGCCGCAATAACTATCCAAAATCTCGACTCGGCTCGCAGGCCGGTCCCTCATATCAAAAATATACTCGGCTCGCAGGCCGGTATCAAATATACAACCCGTACTCGACTCGCAGGCCGGTATATAATGAATAAATGAATCCATACATGAATAAATGACGGCACGCAGGCCTCTATCAACACAACCGGTTCGCAGACCGGTGCCCATGTCCCTATACAAAAACTATGTGGGGATCCCTCAGCTCTCCCCACCACCCTCAGCACCTCTCCCTGCTGGTCCCTGCGGTGCCTCTCGCCTCCTACCTGTAACAGACACACCGGCTGTGGCTGCACCTCCCTGCGACCTCTGACTATGTGAGGTCTCCGCTCGGTGTGCCGCATATGGCTGATACTCAGCTCCGGTACTATCAAGGACATCCTGATAGTACCGGGCCTCTGCTCTCGCCTCCATGTATCTCTCCCGTGCCACCGTCGGTACTGGGGCTGGTCCCCGGACTCCTACTACCAGTACCCCCCTGTGCTGGTGCTGCTGGTGGTGCCTGTGGCCGCGGTGGTGCCTGTACCTGTGCTGCTGGTACTGTGCCTGTGCCTGTACCTGTACCTGCACCTGTGGCTGTGCTGCTGGTGGTGGTGCTGCCTGTGCCTGTGCCTGAGCCTGGGCTAGCTGCCCCTGTAAGACCCCTATCTGTGCCTGCGCAGCAGCAAGCTACCCCTGTAATAACTGCACCTGGCCCCTGAGCTGATCTCTCTCTGCCGTCACCGCTGCCAAGTCTGGCTGTGCGGGCTGTGCTACCCTCGCCGCTCTCTGACCAGCCCACCAAACCCTGTATGCTCCTGTGCACCCAGCATCATCTACGCCATCATCTGCTGGCCTCTCTGCAACCCAATCTGGATCCAAGGGCTGTGGTGCAGGCAGTGGGGCCTCTACATCATCCCTCCTGTACTGAGGGAAGGGAGGTGGCTCGTCCTGTCGCAGCCCCATCTGCCTGCGTACCCTCTCTAGGGGTATCCTCTCGTACTCTCCCGGCCTCCGTCCTGCTATCCAGAAAGTGTACTGGATCCAGACGTAACTGTACTCGGCCTCCTCTGTGTGGGTGATGACCTCTGTAAGGTCTCCATACAATATCTACTGCTGTCAGGCCCTCTAAAAAATGCCTGTAGTAGGCAACATCTCGCCCTGCAAGAACTGCTCGTGGCTGCCCCACGACCCCCAACCACCTCTGAAAGCCATATCTGTATATGACCTGTGGCCCTGGCTGCTGGGGTAACCCTACTGGTCTGATGCATATGATGTGCTCATATGCCCAACAGTGAAGCAAAAATTTCAAACAGATACCGAATCGCCTCATCCGGCGATAACCCCAGAGCTCTCTGTATAGCTGCACCAGATACACTGGTGCCCACGCATAGCAAGTATGCTCCTCAATCATCTCAAGCAACACCCCCATCAACGCCCGTGGAAAGCGGCCTCCCTCTGAGTCTGGGAGGGCGAAGCAGGTGATCCCAATCATCATCAGCACAGCCAGCCGTGTCTCGTGTCGATGCGCACGGTACATGTCACCATACCCAATGCTCGCGCTGTGATAGGTAAGTAGCGCGGCTGCATCTCCAAAAACCTATAATATGCTGTCCATGGCAGTCTCTGAATCTACCTGGAAGACTGCCTCTCCCTCGATAGGTAGTCGAAGGATGCGATACACATCCTCCAACGTGATAGTCATCTCCCCAGTCGGGAGATGGAACACATTGGTCACCGGATCCCATCTCTCGATGAGGGCGACCATCAGGCTGTGATCTCTCTCTATCGCTCTGTACCTCTGGACTCCACCGAGTCCCACCTCGCGCATGATCACCCAGTGAGCTACGGACACATGTGGTCTCATCCGCACCAACAGCGGGGGCATCCTATCCCGCATCGTCAACTGCTGACGTGCCTGCAAAACCAACCCACATCCTTAGACCTACTTTTTATCACAACATCTACTTTATCCTCTAAACCCCCTTTTATCCCCCCGACCACACCCCGACTCTCTACCACCCCACCCAAAACCCAAACTCACCCCACCTACCCTACCCAAAACCAAACTCACCCCAAAACCAAACCAAACTCCACCCCAAAATCTCCCAAATCCAAACCCACCCAAAACACCAAACCCACTCCCACCTAAAAACCAAACCCACCCCACCCAAACCCCTACCCGACCCAAAGCCCAAAATCTACCCAAATCCAAACCCACCCAACCCCAAACACAAAACCCAAACCCACCCCAACCAAACCCACAACCCCACCCAACACCCCAACCACCCCACCCAACACCCAACACCCAAACCCAACCCAAAACCAAAACACGCCCAACCCAACCCAACCCACACTCACCCAAAACCCAACCCAACCCACACTCACCCATACCCATACAAACCCAAAACCGACGCCACAAACCGACATACGACCGACGCCGGTCCCAGCCCAACACACCCTGTCCACACAATTTGCGACCGATGCCGGTCGCTTAGCAACCGACATCGGTCGCTGTAATTGCCGGGAGCCGAACCCCCGCGCGGCCCCCCGCCCATATTTTTGCATTTTTATACTTATCTACCCACCCAAACACCATAAAAACCTACCCACCCAGCCGACTTGCCCTATTTTACCCATCTATCCTCTTCATTTTTCAAATTACGTCAATTTATTCATTATTTCCTAAAACATGTAAATTCCTACCCAAACCCCCAATTTCGCTTAATACTATTCAACTGCACAAAATAAAGAGTTCTGAGCCTACCCGTACGACGACACGTCGTGGTGGTGGGATGGGTGGTGGTGGTCCAGCTGGTCCAGCCCCTCCTGCTCCTCCTGCCTGTGCCATGGCTCCAATTCTACTCTGCTGGGTCCCCGGCCAATCAACTGCTGCCTCCTCCTCACTCGGGCCCGCAAACAACTCACTCCTCCAGCAAAATAGCTCCACCTCACTCAATAAACCTCCAATCTCAACTCTCCACGTCAGACAAGTCAATTTGGTTTTCAAAATAACAAAGTGACAATGACAAGCCGTATTTTTCTTTTTATAGGTTTTTCGCCCTTAACCGATATCGGTTTCATGTTGCCCTAATGAACCGGTATCGGTCCCTTAACCGATATCGGTCACGGAATCGACATCGGTTTTTTCTTCCAACTTTCCCCCAAATTTACCATTTGCCCCTTTTTAACCACATATCGCCTATATCCACCTTTGCTGAACACCATTTGTTTACAAACCGGCCCGACCCAAGGCCTCGCCCTAACAAACCCGACCGACCCAAGCCTCGCCCTAACCCAAGGCCTCGCCCTACCCTAACAAACCAGGCCCGACCCAAGGCCTCGCCCTAACAAACCGGCCCGACCCAAGGCCTCGCCCTACCCTACCCACCCAAGGCCTCGAACCGGCCATTTTTCGCCCTAACAAACCGGCCCGACCCAAGGCCTCGCCCTACCCTACCGGCCCGACCCAAGGCCTCGCCCTACCAACTGGCCCGACCCAAGGCCTCGCCCTACCCTACCGGCCCGACCCAAGGCCTCGCCCTAACCCTAACAAACCGGCCCGACCCAAGGCCTCGCCCTACCCTACCGGCCCGACCCAAGGCCTCGCCCTACCCTACCGGCCCGACCCAAGGCCTCGCCCTACCAAACCGGCCCGACCCAAGGCCTCCCTACCCTACCGGCCCGACCCAAGGCCTCGCCCTACCCTACCCCGGCCCGACCCAAGGCCTCGCCCTACCCTAACCGGCCTCGACCCAAGGCCTCGCCCTAACAAACCGGCCCGACCCAAGGCCTCGCCCTACCCTACCGGCCCGACCCAAGGCCTCGCCCTACCCAAGCCCGCCCAAGGCCTCGCCCTAACAAACCGGCCCAACCTAAGCCTCGACCCAAGGCCTCGCCCTACCCTACCAGGCCCAAGGCCTCACCCTACCCTACCAAACCGGCCCGACCCAAGGCCTCGCCCTAACCAACCCGCCCGCCCCAAGGCCTCGCCCTACCCATTTGGCCCGACCCAAGGCTGCAACCCAACAACTCGGCCCGACCCACGGCCGTATCACTCCAATACCTTACCCAAAATCAAAACCATCCACTTTTATCCTCCCATCCTGTAGTTTTTTGTTCAATCGAGCTCACCTGTTCGTGTTTTAGCATGATTAGGGTCCTTGACTTGATCTGTCGACCAACTTTGCTCAGACCTAGACCGTGACGTTTATCTCAACCAAACCAACCATTTGGTACTGCCAGACATGCCTAAACGTTCCTGTACCTTACCTGTTATATACCCTGGAGCTACTTCCTATGCCTTGGATACCAGGATTATATCACCCTTGTTTGGATAAACTATCGACCTTTGCCTATGCACTGCTGGTTTGCTCGTCAAATCATGTACCCTAGTCGTACTATTGCATTTTACCATGCGTCTGCTTCCTTGGACCTACCCCACCATCTTACCATCCCCTCTACCCCATTTACCCTTTATCAACCCTATCCCTGATTTCCCGTTCACTCAATCTGTGATAGATTTGAGGGGGATTACCTATACCCTTAACAGGGGAAACCACTTCATATTATTGTCCGTGCAGCTTTACAAAACAAGCTACACGACAATAAGGGGCTAATGTAGACACCAAATTTGTGTCTTACGACCCCTTGTGACCCGCATCTCATCTCGCAACTTAACCTCATCACCTAAACCTTACACAATTATTTATTAATTACCTTGTAATTGATAAATCCACATCACCTTACCTGCCACCTCATTTTGCCACCTCATCATGACCTAGCCCTAACCCTAAACTAACCTAATTAAGACCTATGACTTGGTCTAGACTCACATCCATAACTAATGCCTCCTTACTCGCACCCAAAACCGACCTTCTAGCCACTTGACCAAGCCCGCAACTGATCTCTCGGGAGAAAAGCAGGGAAGGTGGGCTATTTTACTAAAAATAGCCTACTTTTTCCTTACCGATGCCGGTTCCTACTCGACCGCCGTCGGTTACGTAACCGCCATCGGCTCCCTGTAAATGGGCTCCCCGAACCAAAATCAAGGGTCGAATGATTTTTGAATCAACAGAGATCATTGGGAGCGAAAAATAGAGTCCAGATCTTCACTTGACCGAGCAGAGACGAGTGAAGAAACCAGAAGCGTTTGCAGCAAAGGAGATCAACTTGCATCTTTGTCAAAACCAGTAAGTCACATCTTGCATGTCCTCTGTTATAACATTTCTTATGCTCTTTGAATCACAGTCCTCCTAAATCCGTTTCTGAATCCACTACCCAACGTGCCATTGCATCTAACTGTCATTCTTTTACCTCTCATCATCTCATT
The DNA here is from genome assembly GCA_019776745.2 of Taxus chinensis. NCBI lineage: Eukaryota > Viridiplantae > Streptophyta > Pinopsida > Cupressales > Taxaceae > Taxus > Taxus chinensis. The sequence goes on along the minus strand of CM034157.1, from coordinate 34,571,956 downwards.
TCCTAATATCATCCATAAACCAGCCTTACAAACACCATAGCTACCAAGAAGGTCCTAGGCCCAACCGAACGTCGGTTATCAGAAACCGGTATCGGTTACCCTGACTATAACCAGAAACCAGCCTTTCCCCTACCCAGTTTCAACCAAGTAATCTAATTGATATTTTACAGTCATTTTGTGTTAATTCATATTAGCAGGGAAACTGACCACCTTCGAAAGGAAGTTTTATATTTCCTGGGCCCAAGGCAGTTTCCTCATTTATTGTTTAATCAAATCTTGTGGTCTTGTGTTCTTATTTGCAGGTAGTCCTTCCAAGACAAAAAGGAGTTCTTCGCAGTCAACCTGATCTTTCTCTACGGTACGCGCACACCATCTCGACATTTAACAGGTATTCCTCCTAGCCCTAACCCTATCTGTTTCTAAAAGGAATGAAAGGATAGAAACAACTCTATTCCTAGAAGCTGAAACATTCCTGATACCCTCTTGTTCATCCTCCTCTTGTCCATTTCCTCTTGTACTTTCATTAATCTTTCATTGCTTCTTTTATGTTATTTTTCACAAATGATCTTCATAATGAAACAATCTCTCTTGTTCATATTTAATGGTCCCACACTTTTATCATCCCCTTCTTCATCAACAATGTGTATCATTGTTGAGATTGAATCTTTCCTATTTAGTGCAGACTTCACCATATTGGGAACTCTGGTCTTCTGAGTTGTGATGTTCCCTTCAAATGCTCTTCTTCCTCTTTTTTGGGTTGGGCCTTCAAATCTTATCTAATTAGGGCCATTGGAGAAACTTGTGCATAAACATATCTTGATAGGCTTATCCTAATGCATTGTGATCCAACTTCCCTTCTATCTCATCATCCTAGAAAATAACTTCAAATCAGGTCACTCTTCTGCAATCTATAAGGTATTCTTACAATTTTTTTTTCAAAAATGGGGGTGGTGCAAGATCCAGTGTTGCGCACTTTGACCACTTTACTGTCCTTTAATTTGGGATTTGAACAAATATAAACCAAAATCCTTCATTACCTCCAATGTTACGATGGATTAAGGTCCATCATATTGACTGACATAGTTTGATTTATGATTGAGGTTGGTCTCATATCCATATGTTTTACCTCAGGGTGTGGTAGTCAACATCTACCTTATCCATGTTGAATTTAAGTTTGCCTAACCCAAAGTCCTTGATCATTTTGACCGTGCTCTTGAACTATTTGGTGGTGATTGCAAATAGTTAGGGCATTTTGTACACCATGGGCCCATCTCTCCATTTAACAAGAGAACTAACCCAACCTTCACTCAGGTTTTGAAGTGTTTCATAACTACAAAGTTTTCCTTATCCTTGTGAACTCTGATTGTATTGTCTCTGGACACATGCCATTCATTCTCAAATCCATCACACAACCTCTTGATACCATCTGTCTTGGAAGTGTGCCTTATAAACATTTGTGACCTCTTGTCACAAGTATATTTAGCAAATATCTTTTCCAATGATCACTGCTCCAAGGGATGCTCCCATTCTTTCCCTTCTGATCCATCTAGGAACTCCAATCTCTTAAATACTATGAGGAGAAGAGATTGAGCCCCATGGTAATCTTCTCTCCTTTACCATGTTTGTTTTTTCCTCTTCGAAAATGCACTTTATAATTTATGAGTGATGTTATACCATTTCCCTTGTGTCACAAATGTGACCTGATGTTGACGTCAATTTCCATGTTTACTTCAAACCATCAGTATCCCTAATGGTACCTAACTTGCAGCTTACCAAGACACGTGGCTAGCTCTTGTCCAAGGGTAAAGCTAGCAATGTTTACGTAACATTAAATGACATATAACCTCCAACTCTAATACCTGAAACTTGGTTGTTGTAACCTCTACTGACAGTCTCCTCATGTATATCCAGGGTAAATTTCCACTATACATGCAGCTCAGGGCACTTTTTGTAATCAATTGGGTGATACATCCTAAATCTTCCCAAAATAAATTATCAGTCCTCATTGTGGACTCTTGACATTAACACTAAAATTGCAATGTGGGCTTACTCAAATAATGGTAATTCTCAAACAATTGTAATGACCCCAACATCTACCAAGGTATTGCACACTATGTCATTTAACACAAGTGGTGCCCTTCATGAACAAAACCTATTTCCTCATGACATTATTTATGATATCACTAATCATGCCCTTGCGTGGGTGGTTATACTCGCTAATCCATTACACTTCCATTTGAGATGTTGGACGAAACCCCAACCTATGACATGATGGGTACTGTTTTCTAAGTACCAATCAACATGGGTTTCCTCCATGTCTTCTTGTTCTTTGGTACATTCTTCCTTGACCATTTACTTCTCATTTTAAAACTTAACAACTTACCAAATTTGTGAAACTGACCATAAGGTGCTCAACACCTCATCAGTTCCTAGTTTGAGGAGTATCACCTCCAACCCACACATAAGTTTTCAACCTTCGAACCATCACTGATACCTGGAGCACTGAATTCCTGGGAAATTTTGGTGTCGCTTATCAATACAAGCTTTGTCATAAAATGCAAAAAGGATGTAGATCAAAAAATTTGGATCACACCCTTCCAGGAGCAAGGTCTTCCTTCAATTAATTAAAGTCACGTTTAACTAATCATGACACAAGGAACTCCTAGTTCTAATATTCATCCTCACATTAATTATCAAACTGAATTACATCCTTCGATTTCTATTTACATTTGATTCTCACACCTCCAAAATCACCCTGGACCCAATCTAGGGGCATTCTAACTCACAAAATGACCAACGTGCATTCACTCTCACCTTTTCATAGATTCCTAGTGTTGAGTCACTTAAATACTTGACCAAACTAGCTAAGACTTAAAGTCCTAAAACTTATTTGGACTTTTTCTAATAATATATCCATACCTTCTCTCACTGTGTGCAACAATGTCATTGAACCTTAACTTTGACAGCAAATCTAGGATAGTGACTTAACTATTAGTGCAAATTCATAACACCCCCCAAAATTACCTTCAGGATCTGCTGTAGATCAAATGGCCAATTTGGTGTGAATGCACAACATTGAGTTTTCCATATGTGTGGGACCTTACAATTGGGAAAACACTTCATATTGAGGCTGGTTCTATACTCCTTTGTTTAGATGTATGCATGTAATTTTTGCAAAGCTTCTGATTTAAAATCTTACTCTAAAACCACCAAGGAGATAGGGTTGAGAGAGAAACATGGAAATAGAAATAAAACTAAGTAAGAAAAGAGAACGGCGATACACCAAAGGAGTGTTGAACTTATTGCTTTGCACAAATTAGACACAGATCACGAGGATTGCAACAACAAAACATGCATAGATTACCAGAATGCAATGAAGGATCAGAATATAATAATGAATGCATGAGAGGATTGGAAAATCGATTCACAGAACATGCATTATCATTTCCAATATTTTGATACAATACGTTGCAATAGCAAAAAAGGTAAAAAACAAACTCTAGTCTCCATGGGAGGTCTGAAACTCCTTCAAATCCACCTTGCTAAGGAGAAAAGAAGAGCTTGCAAGGGCAAGGGGGACCAACCATTACAAAAATGAGCCAAATCTAGCTTTTAATCGATGAAAAATAGAACAGAGGAGAGAGAAACATGGGAAATCCATTTTTTACACCCACCAACTGACAACATACCATTAAAACAGCAAAGGGCACCTCTACAAATCCACTTCCTAATGCATTTAAGTCATGCTGCAAAAAAATGGGAGTCATACTACATTAATTTTTGGTAGTTGGATGTCATTTCCACTTTTTTCTCCATGCCATACACGTTTATTTATTTTTCTCCCTCTAAATATCCATCAAAAATAAAAATTGAGGCAGTCCCAGCACGTAGAGAATATCACCACCTTTCCAATGACACCAAAATCGTGAAAATCCTGAGCTATAGTTTGAAAGATATGGCCCTTTGAAGATTTAGGGAAAAAACTGGTCGAAATTGGGGTCAAAAATTGGGGTCGGCCGGTGTCAAAACCTTTCAAATTTTTCCCTTTCGGAAAAATTTCCCCAAAAAAATTTCGTGGCCTCCACCACTCCGAAGACACGTGGTACCATCTGGTTCACTGATGGGATCGTTGGCTTCAAAATTACATTTTGCCTCTTTGCACAAAAATGGTAAAAATTCTCCCGAAATTCTCTGCGGGCTTGACTCCCACTGACTCTCGTGAGACAAAGTGGTGCCACCCTATTTGTCTTATGGGACCGCGGGGATGTGCCTCAACTTTTCACCTTTTCGCCTTTTGCAACTTTGGTAAAAAATTTCGAAAATCCTTCTGCTGCCCCCAACTTCCTACTCGACTGACGTGGACACATGGCCACCTCCTGGTTCGATGCGGGGGCCTTAACTAATTTTCTCCTTTCTCCTTCGCGGGCCCACGAGCCGGTTTGTGACTTTGCGCCTTTTAGCCAAAAGGGCTAAGTGCCGAATTCTCTCTGCGCCTCCACTCCGCCTTGACACGTGACACTTTCTAATTGGCTGCGGGCTTGTCTAGGGAAAATTTCCCCTCCAAACTCCGCCGAGCCATAACTCAAAAAATACAAGGAGTTAGGAGGACTTCTTTACCTTTCTGGAAAGGGGAAAAATTTCACTATCTGATGAATCCATTTTTATAATATTTTGAGTGCTTGAAATGTCTGAAAATTTAAGTTGAAGCACAAGGAAGGAAATAATGAAGGCAAGTTAGCCAAAATAAGCAGGGGGATCATTTTGGATAACAAATACTTCTCAGGATGTAGAAACCCTAAACATGCAACTCCCTGTGCCACACCTACTATTCATGTGTGCTAATTACCAAGTATTTTTACTCTATGCTACCTCCCACACATTATACTGCATGTTACCCCATAATTACCAAGTTTTCGTATGAGAAACTCTACCAATATGTGTACACTCGTGCCTTATCTAACCAATCATAAGAATAATTTATCTAGAACATGCAATCGTATGTGGTTAATCACTTCAATAATTTTTCCCTTACACAAATTTTCCTTCTATCTCATACTAAATGCATACATGGTCCTTTGTGCATCAATCTAGAATAGATAGATCAGCTCCTGCATGTGAACACACTTATTACAAAACAAAAAAAAACAAAATTGAAATGGAAACCTAATCTAAATGGAAAGACTACCTTATTACAAATATAACAATAAAATCTTATTTATAGAAGGGATTTAGCCTACTTTATTTAAAGTAACTAGGTAACATGGTACCATCAAGCGCTTGTAAATGACATGCGTCTAAATCCAATATCTTAGTTACTATAAATGGTCCTAACCAATGGAATTTCAATTTCCTTGGGTGGCGTGCAAAATTTTAATCATAAAGAAGGATCACTCCACCTACTAAAAAATACTTATTATTAATGTGCATTTCATGTCAAGCCTTTTGTCTCACCTTTTTAGTTTTCTGACTCCATCACGCAATCACATGTCTTTCATCTAATTATAATAACTTGTCAATGTGTGTGGATACCACTTGTTCATCTATGAATCCTATTGCACGTGCAATACATAGGGAAGGTAACATGAACTCCTTAGGTAAGACATCCTCTACGCCAAACACCAACTAGAAGGGTGTTGCTTTATTTAACCTCTTATATGTGGTTCTATAAGCCCATAGTGTGGTTAATACTTTTTCATCCCAATATTTTCTTCCCACGTCACATATTTTAGTCAAGGTTTGTCCCAAGATCTTTTTAAAATCCTATACAGTACCATTTGCATGTGGGTTATAGAGAGTAGTCTTGTGATGAGCCACCATGAACTCAGCTAATAATATTCAGATTGTCTCAATCAGAAAATGAGTTCCCCTGTCACTGGTAAGGCTCAAAGGAAAACCATATATGTTGATAATATTTTCCCATACGAAACGTGATGTTATAACATCGGTACAATCCTTGGTAGGCACAAACTCTACCTATCTTGTTATGTAATTAGTGTAAGTGATGATATAGCATGCTCCTGTTTGTTGCGCAATTGGTGTAAATGGTCCAACGAAATCAATTACCCACTTTTCAAATGGTTTTGCGCTTGTGATGGGGAATAATGAAATTTCATCACATTGGCATGGCTTTCCCTTCCTTCGACAATGATCACATGTTTTGACATATTCCTTAGTATCCTTTTAGAGTGTCTCCCACCATAGTCTAGTGAGGAGTATATTACGCAAAGTAGCTTACCTAGCATAATGGCCTCCATCATTTCCACCATGTGCCTCTGCCATTATTGTCTTACGCTCATGCTCCAGTACGCACCTCCACAATACCTCATTTCTACCCATTTTATAAAGGTCTCCTCATACTAGCTGACAGCATGGATTGCGTATGGCCATTTTCTTCTTCTCCATGGTCTTCATCCCTTCAGGTGCAATGCCTGTGCGTAAGAATATTTTTATATCTTATAAATTTGTAGGCACATGCTACATCCTAAAAAATTGTGCATCTGACATAGTGTCCTCAATACTTTGCACATATTCTCTGGAATTGATGCATGAAATATGGTCAGGTCCCAAATTACTCTTCCCAGGTTTGACTATCACTGTAAATTTTAATTCTTAAAATAACAAGATCCACCTGCATATCCACCCCTATAATATTGACTTGTTGACTAAGTATTTTAACGCCATGTGATCAATGTAAAAGATAAATGGTGTTGTTAATAGATATTGCCTAAATTTATATATCGTGTACACCATTGAAAATGCCTCAAGATCAGTTGGGGTATAGTTATTCTCAACATGTATTAACTTCTTGCTTGTAAAACAAATGGGATGATCTATCTTGCCTTCCCCAGGCTGATTCGATACTACTCCAATTGTTGTCTCTAAAGCATCCACATGTACATGGAAAGTTAGACTATATGAGGGAAACCAAAGTGTGAGTGCAGTGGTTAATATTTCCTTCAATTGGTCAAAGGCCTTCTGCTACACTTCCCTCCAATATAACTTTCCTTTGGCCTTTAATAATTCCTCAAATTGTGCAGAAATCTTGGCATACCCTTGAATAAATTTCTTATAATAGCTTACATGGCCAAGGAGACCACACACTTCACTCTAATTAGTTGGTTCTAGTAATCCCAATATCACCACTACCTTGGTTGGATCGATCAAAAGACAAAATTTGTAGATAATATGCCCTAGTAGTGTGTTAAAAGGTGTTGTAAAGATGAACTTCTTGATATTCAATTATATTCACAATTGCCTACTTCTTTTAAGCACCAATCTTAAATAGTAACAATGGTCTTTAATCAGACCATACACTATCCAGTCATCAAGATACACCTGAAAGAATTTGTGGATAAATTATTCAAATTCTTGGAAAACAATGTGCAAGAATACCATTGCCGCATTCTTAAACCCAAAGGGCATAAATGTATATGCCTAACAACCCCACTCTATAGCAAAATGTGTCTTAGGTTGATCCTCGTGCGGTATACATACCTGATGGCATCTGGAGAAACCATATGTAAAATAGTAAATCTCATGCCCTACCACACCTTCAAGATTATCTTTGGTAAAGGGTGTGGGGAAAGGATCAATGACACACAAGGCATTTAATACCTTATAGTCCACACAAATCTAAATTCTTCCATCTTTTTTGATGTTGATAACCATTAGACTGATCCACTCAGATTCTTTTATTGGCTCAGGGATACCTACTTTGAGCATCTTGTCTATCTCATCTTTCAGATTGACATGCAAGTTGGAATTCATCATATAAGGCCTCTTTCATACTAGTTGTGTGCCCTCCCTTAGCTTGATATTTATTTCCTCAAGTGAAGGATTAATGCCTTTCAACTCATGGTAGCCTCAAGGAAATAGCTCGTGCAAGTCACGCAGTAGTTCTATAATCTTCACAACTTTATATTCTAACATGTTGCTGATTATTTCCTCTTTAGGTGCATCATAAGTTCCAACATTAAATTTATTTGTTTTCAAGGGTTTTTGGAATGTGCATGCATTCTCATCTACTCTAGATAAGACCTCGCACTCTCCCTTACTGTGCTCAACATTTATATCCTTGATCTCTTTATCAATAATCATTGTTATCCAGGTGAACTATTGACTAAGTATCAAGAGCACATTAGATAGTGGTGTGAAGGAGGCACTAAATTTTGATAGATTTGCACCCTACAGATTCACAGCTAGAAAGATAGAATGTGGGCATGTTATGAGCTAAAAATAGACATGGAATGATGAGCTCGCACTAGATAAAGATAGAATACTTGGAGGCTATGCAAATCTATTTTGGGAACAAGAAGAAGTGTAAGATTCATGCATAGTTCAAGCTAATAATAAGATTAGACTTAGAGTTAATTATAGATAATCAATTATTAGGTGAAGCTTACATGTTTCCTTTGCTGATTTTGTAGTTTCACATGGCTATTTTGAGCATTCAAACCTATTTGAGAGATGGAAATGGGATGTGAAGGGCAACTCGCCAACCCCCACCCCTGTGTGTGTGTGTGTGTGGTGTGTTGTGTAGTGTTGTGGTGTGTGTGTGTGTAGAGATGTATGAAGGTAATGTATAATATGTATATGTATCTATATTGTGGTGTATATAAGAGAGAGAGAGAGAGAGAGAGAGAGAGAGAGAGAGAGAGAGAGAGAGAGAGAGAGAGAGAGAGAGAGAGAGAGAGAGAGAGAGAGAGAGAGAGAGAGAGAGAGAGAGAGAGAGAGAGAGAGAGAGAGAGAGAGAGAGAGAGAGAGAGAGAGAGAGAGAGAGAGAGAGAGAGAGAGAGAGAGACAGACGAGAGAAGACACCACAGAAGAGAGAGGACAGAGACAGAGAGACGATCGGAGACAGAGAGGAGATATATAATATATATATATATATATATATACATATATACCACACACACACACACACAACACACACACACACACAACACACACACACACAACACACACACACACACACACACACACACACACAGAGGGGTGGGGGTTGGCGGTGCCCTTCACATCCCATTCATCTCTCAAAATAGGTTGAATGCTCAAAATAGCCATGTGAAACTACAAAATCAACAAAGGAAACATGTAAGCTTCACCTAATAATTGATTATCTATAATTAACTCTAAGTCTAATCTTATTATTAGCTTGAACTATGCTTGAACTATATATATATATATATATATATATATATATATATATATATATATATATATATATATATATATATATATATATATATATATATATATATATATATATATATATATATATATATATATATATATATATATATATATATATATACATACATATATATATATATATATATATATACATACATATATATATATATATATATATATATATATATATATATATATATATATATATATATATATATATACATACATATATATATATATATATATATATACATATTATACACACACACACACACACACACACACACACACACACACACACACACACACACACACACACACACACACACACACACACACACACACACACAGAGGGGTGGGGGTTGGCGAGTTGCCCTTCACATCCCATTCATCTCTCAAAATAGGTTGAATGCTCAAAATAGCCATGTGAAACTACAAAATCAACAAAGGAAACATGTAAGCTTCACCTAATAATTGATTATCTATAATTAACTCTAAGTCTAATCTTATTATTAGCTGTTATGTTGGTATGATTCTGTGCATATGACTTTGTGATGGTAATTATAATGTATTCAACTATGGATTTTTCATGACTTATGGATCTTTATGGATATTGATTGTTGATGTTATCTCTCATGGTTATTACATGTTTGTGAATTTGGTATTAATCTTTATGTGATATGTATGTTCTTTATTATGTGTGTTTCCAATTGAGCTCATGGATTTGATTGTTAGAATGGATTATGCACTTTGGGATTTGGTTTTTATGAACATGCATGCTAACACCGTGGTAAGACAATAATAAAGAGGAACCTTGTACCTTTGTGTGCTTTGGGTGAGTGCTCAAATCTATTTGAGTGATGTGCCAACGCATATAGGGTTTGAGTGGGAAAATAAGACTACATTTTGGTTTCATTGTAGGGACCTCTTTTCAAATAGTTTACCATGATGTTGCATGATGATGGCATATCGGTTGAATCTTGCATCCATTGAAGATTGGGTTATTGATGGACAAGATCAATTTGCACAAAGATATAGTACTGGACCTGATTTCAATGTGCATGCGTGGGTTGAAGAACATATTTATCATGAGATTTATGAGTCATTCTTTTTTTGTTTTCCAATAGAGTTGTATGAGTGGTTGTTTGTGTATGCATCAAAGAAAAGATGGTATTATAGACCAAGGACTTGGACACAGGAAGAGTATCAGGCTTTGTTTGATGCAGATGAACCTTGGACACATGTCATAGATCATTTGTTGGTTGGTGTTGTGTGCAGTTATACTTTGGAATGTGTTGTGTCTACATATTCTTGTCTGGAATTTATTGAGTTTGAATTCTTACGCGAGCCCAAAAGGATCTTACCTTCATGTTATTCCTTTGTCCATTAAGATCTTGATGGTGGTGTTGAGTTTAGAGAAACCTACCTATGGCTAGCTAAACATCCCACCATGCGCAGGGGCAGGAGAAGGTGTGGTGAAAATATGGTAGACCTTGCGGCAGAAAGGAAGAGAGAAGAAAGGAAGATTAAGTATAATGAAGTGCAGGAGAGGGAATTAGTGAAGAAGCATGATATTGAGGAGTCTGTGGAGTTGTGGAGGATGATGTCTCATGAAGGATTTGAAGCTCATGTGGAAGACATGGAGTCCAGAGCATCAGGATCTCCCCCACTTAGGAAAGCATAGTAGAGAATCCCCTCCAATTCTGATGAGAGCACATGTTGATGAGGAAAGATTAAGAACCATGGGCACACATCTGATACCACCTAGTGACCTAGCCCTTGCACTTGGTGTTTGAGTTCCAGAAGTAACTATTGATAAACAGGCGAGTGTAGGTAATCCAATGGCTTCAGGTAGATATCATTTTCCTTTGAATACAGAAGTGCATCAGACAACATCTATGACATCACAGGTGATAACATCTTTATTGTTTGGAGGACCAATTGGAGGAATATTTTTTGGCACGTCATCAGGATAGAGTGTGGGCATGTAGAACATTGGGAACATGTATGGAAGTACTACAACTTTGAAGACTATGGGAGTTTATTTTAGTACTACTATTGTGACACAAGGAAGTACATCCAGTGGTTTGGTGCCCGCTACGGGAAGAGTATCAGACAGGAGGATCGGGAGGCTCAAGATCTAGTGGATCTGGTGGTTCTGGAGGTGGAGGGAATACTAGAGGTAATACAGGTTCTAGATCTGGTGGGCATGGTTGGCACCAGCCACAAAAAATTATGAGATGTCTCTTCACCTACCAGAGTATAGAGGCATTGAGGATGTAGCAGAGCATGTGCACATGTGTGAGATACTATGGCGTGCTAAAGGAATCACAACTCTTGAGCATAAGGCAATTCATTTTAGTACTACTTTGCAAGGGCATCCGCATAGTTAGTATAGGAAGTATGGCCCGAATCAAACTATTGTGGATTACAATGTGTTACATGATGTCTTCTTGGCTAAGTTCCATATACCTGAGTTTGAATAGAAAAACATTAGTGCATTGAAGGATATTAAGCAGGGCTTGGCCGAGAGCATAAGGGATTATGATGAATGTTTTAAAACCTTGTTATCAAATTTGTCTTATGATATTCACCCCAGCCAACATGCATATTGGTTTGTTGGTGGATTGATAACACCATTTAGAAGGATTGCTCTCTCATAAGACCTTTATGGATCTGTGTGAGGCATTAGGAGGTAGCTCTACATGTTGAGGTAGTTAGAAGAGTGGACACTAGAGTTAGCCCATTCTTAGAGGTGCATATAGCATCTATGGCAAAGCAGTTGGAGAAATTTTCAGCCAATTCAACTCATGAGACATGTAGTAGAATATGGTGTATAGATTACGAGGTTGAAGGACACACTAAGGATAACTTCCCTCATAAATCAGGTGTGCCATGTTGCTATATTGTGAGATCTATCACTTAGATCATGATTCGAGTAGGTTCCCCTTGTTGCAATGCGTGATCTAAAAGAACGTATCTTGTTACTATAAGATTTGTAAGTCTCACACTCATGATATAGAGAACTGTAGATTGATTGATCATATTCATGAAGCCATTGAAACTAGTGTGTGTCAGACTGGTGTAGCAAGTGGATCCAAGGAACAAGGAGAACAACATAATGAAGGGTGTAGTAATGGGGATAATAGGAATAGAGGCTTCTATGGTGGATATAGAGGTCGAGGTCACGGCGGTGGAAGAGGAGGATTTCCTAGAGGAACTTATTTTACTTGTGGATCTCCTGATCATTATCAGTGTGAATTCCCTTAGAATATAGTTTTCTCATGGTGTGGAAAACAACATAAGTTTGAATAATTCCTTGACTTGTATGAGCATATGAGCAAGCAACACAAGAAAGATAAGGGAGTAATCATGATTAAGATACAACACGTGGATAGAGATAAATGGATGTTGAAGGTTGAGCTTAATTCTGAATTACAACCTATGTTAGTTACCACACACATTGAGGCTGTGTGCACCCATGAGCCTCCTAAGTATAAGTTGACTATAATGAAGCAAGAAGTGATTAATGAAAAGTAACCTGATGTTGAACATTAGAAAGAGGTTTACCTAGAGACTGTGGATGTGATCAAGAATCTACAAGGAGAGGTCCATGGCCTAAAGGAGCATTCATGTGTGTTGGAGTGTGCTAAGAATGTTGAAATCCCACAAAAGGATGTAGATGATTTGAAGGAAGTCTGTAGAATGTTGTGTCAGGAGAACATAATCCCTTTATTAGGAGAGTGGTTGAGAGAAAAGTACCATGCACAGGTAATGAGCATGAGAGGTAGATCCTCCATGCAAATCTTTCTCCCTATAATCATGAGTATGACAATGATATTACATTAAATACGATCATTGATGGATGGCTTATGAGAAACATTCTGATAGATACAGGTGTAGAAGTTAATGTACTCATGTTGGATGCTTGGAATCAGATGGGTAGACCACCATTGCAGCCTTCTTCAAATGTGTTGTATATGGAAAAAAAATAGGGCTAATCCTATTGGGGTGATTAAAATATGTGACTATTATGATTCAAGGAGCCAAGTTTATAGGGGACTTTGAAGTATTGGAGCTCGCAGAGGTAGATAGTTTCCCAACATTACTTGGGCACCCTGGTGTTATGCGAATAATGCAGATTTGTGCTTCAACAAGGGGTACATTAGATTTGAGAACAAATAAGAGCACATCATTATACCTTTGACAAATGCAAAGGTTACCCCATATGTTGATCCTTTGAGTGAAGAAGACTTGAATAGAATATACATGTGTATAATCAGAGACCATGAGGTAGTTGAGCCATCTAAGGAAGGAGTGATTCAATGGGATGATGCTCATTTGGTAAGTGATACTACAAGTATTTCTTGTGAAAATTGGGCACATGGAACATATGAAGTAGTTGGGTGAGAGATCAAGAATACTATTACTCATGTGTATCAGGCAGTGCATTGTTTGGCACTTGAGTCATAACCAGGTACCTCAGTACACTGGTGAAGGGAACCATGATGTATTTTTTTGTGCCATGGAAGCCCATTAGAAGGATGAGGGTGAAAGAAGAAATATGTTGGTTTATACCCTGCACGGGACAACAACACATTGGTGGACTACACATAGAGACAACCTATTGGAATGGTGAAGGTGAGAATCACCTTTTCTACTAGGTTTTTAAGGAACAATGTACCTTCACAGATATGTGAATTCCATGGGAAGGATTCTACTTCACACCACATTCAGAAGTGTGAGAGACTTTGGACCGAGGGGCAGGAGGCCTTACCACCATCACTTTGGGTACATAATTTCTACACCACCCTAATTGGTTATGCGTGCACATGGTATGTCTATGCAGATTTGACATGTGAGATAGTTAATTGGAAAGAGATGACCTCAGGTATGATCCATACTTTTGATTAATTTTCTACTAAACCATTGGTCAATGAAGAACTACAGATTATGAAGCACCTTACTTTGGGAGATAACATGAATGATGAGGAAATTATTTTAGACATGTTTGGAGAGATAGGATTTAGAGGCATGCCTTGACCTTGAAGAGATAGAAGAAGAAGAAATGGTTCACGTGCCTGGGAAGAAAAAGAAAAGGGTAAGCTGGTATGCATGATAGATGGTGAAGATGATGAGGACAATAACCTGGATGTTAACCATACTGAAGGTACGTGCAAGGTAATGGACACAACAGATGAGAAGGTGCACTCGTATCATGAGCCTATGAAAACAAAGAAGGTTAACATTAGGACAAATGCAGAGCCTAAAGAGGCCATTATTGGTGATTACTGGTCAGAACAGAAGATAACTAAGATTATTGAGTTTCTATGTGAATTTTAGGACTTATTTCCTAAAGAATATCATGAATTAAAAAGAGTACACCCTTCTTTAGGTGAGATGTGAATCAAACTTAAAGAAGGTGCATGATTGATTAGGAAGAGGCCTTACAGGATGAATCCTAATCTGCATGTTAAGGTGAAAGAAGAAATTGATAAGATGTTGAAATCTAGAATCATTGAGTCCATTAAGGAGTCAAAGTGGGTTAGCACCATGGTAATAAGCATTAAAAAGGATGGGAGGATAAGGATATGTGTGGACTACAAAGAATTAAATGCTTCATGTGTTATTGATCCTTTTCCTACCCCATTTACTGAGGAGATCCTGGAAGGAGTTGCAGGGCATGAGATCTACTCTTTTACTAATGGATTTTTAGGATATCATCAAGTGTGCATAGCAAAGGAAGATCAGGAAAAGAAAATTTTCACCACTGAATGGGGAAGTTTTGCATACATAGTTATGCCCTTTGGACTGAAGAATGTGCCAGCAGTCTTTTCATGCATTATTTGTACAAGCATTTCAGGACTTCATTCATAAATGTTTACATGTGTATCTCAATGATTGGACAATATATGGCCTTGTTAAGGATCATTGTGACAATTTGAGACTTATGTTTGAGAGGTGCAGGAAGTTAAGCATCTCCTTGAATATTAAGAAATGTATCTTTGCAACACCTTTTAGCACTTTGTTGGGGAATATTATTTGTAAGGAAGGCTTGTTGGTAGATCCAACCAAGGTCATTGTGATCTTGGGATTGGAATAACCTAACAATCAAAGTGAAGTGTGGATTTCTTTCTTGGTCATATAAGGTTATTACAGGAAATTCATTAAAATTTTATTGGTTATGCAAATATTTCCATGCCCATGTTCTGGAGGAACTTTTGAAGGTAAGGCTAAATGAAAATTCTACTGGGGTGAGGTGTAACAAGGCATTTGAAACACTGAAGGAAAGGTTGACCACTGCACCTATTTTTTGCTTTCCTTCATGGGAAAAACCATTTCATGTTCATGTTGTTGCTTCTAGGATGGCGATTGGCATCATGTTAGCACAACCATGAGAAGGAATTGTAGACCACCCTATTTGTTTAGCAAGCAGAAGTTGACACCAGTTGAACATAATTATACAACTACTGAGCACAAAGCTTTGTCTATGATTTACGCGTTGCACAATTTTAGACAATATTTATTGGCTACACCATTTTTTTTCTTCAAATCATATGGTGCTTAAGTATTTGGTCAACAATATAGTTTTACAAGGGCACATTTGTAGGTGGATACTACTATTTCAAGAGTTTCAATTTACAGTTGTTGTCAAACCAGGAAAAATTAAACTCAGGGCCTGATCATTTGTCAAGGATCAATTCTGGTGAGGACATGCAGAGCATTGAGGACAAAATGTTGGATGCACAACTCTTTAGATTGAATCACGTTACCATTGAGTTGGAAGATATTGCAGTCTTTTTACATGCATTGGACAGGTACCTGAGGGAATGAAGACATTAGAGAAGAAGAAACTTGCAATACGATGACACCTTACCAAGTTGATAGGTGGATTTTATATAAGTTAGGTCATGATGAAGGTTTTGCATAGGTGTGTACTAGAGCATGAGCATGAGGTAATTATGGAAGAAGCTCATGGTGGAATTGCAGGAGGTCATTATGTAGGAGATGCCACCACACACAAGATTCTGATGGCTATCCTTTGGTGGGAAACTTTATATAATTATATTAAAGAATATATCAAGGTGTGTGATCATTTTTTAGTGCCTTGGGAAGCTTGGAACTAGAGATGAGATGCCTTTGAGGCCTATTGTAAGTGTTGAACCTTTTGAGAAATGGGTGATTGACTTTGTGGGTCCTATTTCCCCACCCGTGCATATGACTGACACGTGCTACATTATAACTTGTACAAACTATCTGAACAAGGTGGGAGAAAAAGCTGCCTACAAAGGATTGTATGGAAGCTACAACAATGAATATTTCTATGGGAAAACATTATCAATAGGTATGGATGTCTGTTGAGCTTGACAAGTGATAGGGGCACTCATTTTCTTAATGAGACCATTAGAATTATTTTGGCTGAGTTTATGGTGGCACACCATAAGACAACACCCTATCACCCATAGGATAATGGTACTGTTGAGGCTTTCAACAAGATTTGGGACACACATTGAAAAAAATATGTGATGTTGGAAGGAAAGACTAGGATGATAAAGTATCTATTGTACTTTGGGCATACAAGACTACTTATAAAAGATTGAATGAGGCCACACCCTTTCAGTTGGTGTTTGGCAAAGAGGTTGTATTACCTATGGAATTCATGTTGCCATCCCTACATATTACACATGCAGGAGGATTGGATGATGAACAAGTTGTTGAAGAGCATATAGATAAACTGATGCAGTTGGATGAGTGGCACACCATTTCTCAGTGGATCCAAAAGAAAGAAAAAGTAAGCAAAAAGGCATGGCATGATAGACATATTCATAATAAGGAATTTGAGGTGGGAAAGATGGTTCTTCTGTATGATTCAAATTTTGCACACCACCATGGGAAGTTGAAATTTCATTGATTGGGACCCTTTAATGTAACAAAGATATTGGAATTAGGCACTTTCTAGTTACAGGCATTGGATGGCACTTTATTTCCTAGTTACTTCAATGGGAGTAGGTTGAATCCCTACTACAAATAAGTCTTCTTGGTGTTTGTAATAAGGCAGTATTTCCATTTAGATTAGGTTTCCCTTTAATGCATTTTCTTTATATGTGTTTCCTTTCATCATTGTTATGCTTTGTCAATTTAGTTCAGTGTTTTGTTGTAATAAGCACACTTGTGCACCAAGAGATGATTACTATCTATTGGGTTCATGCAGAGAGGACCATACATACTTTTAGTGTGGGATGGATCGAAAAGAATAAGTTATTAGTGTTATGTTGTAGATTGGTGTGTGTAGAGAAAAATGGTTACAGGTGCTTGGATTGAAGGTATTTAAGGAAAATTTCTCATATTGAAGACCATGTGTAGATGGATGGATGTGCAGTGTAATGTGAGGTAGGAAGTAGCATGGGAAACTACTTGGTATGAGGCACATTGGATAGGTACTTTGGTGCATGGAAGTGCATGTAAAAGGAAGGTTTGTGGCTGAGAAGTAGTAAGCGTATGCACCAGAAGGTTATGATTGGGGCATGGAAGAATACCGTGTGATGCGTGGAAGAGTGAAAGGGTTGAATTAATTCCACGTATGGTGGTAGTTGAGGAGTAATTAATGTGGAAAAATGGATAAATTTTGAAACAAAATCTATAAAGGGAGAGCATGTAAACCTATTTCTTACCTTGCATCCTTTGAGTTTTCAAGCTATGAGAAGAATGATGAAGTGCAACGTGTAAAGAGAAATTGATTGAATGGTGAACCAAGTAAATTCAAGACACAACATTGATAAAGCTCCACATGGTATGGTGTTTGAGCTTATTTTGTATGTGAGGAAGTAAGGTTCGCGTGGTTAGGGTTTCAAAGAGATAGATTTGTAACTAGGGCACACTAGGGCACAAGGTTTTGAAGCAGTGGTGAGATCAAGGAGTGTAAGGGTAGGGTAGTGGAAAGTTACATATTTTAAAGCATGTTATTGGGTAACATAGCAATGGCACCAAAAAGAGTTGTGATGAAGGAGCCTGTGGTAGAAGAGGAACTATAAGAGTGGTTCGTAGAGATGAAATATCCAATGAAAGTTATTGAAGGACGGTGGTGGACTTCCCAATTGGTGAAATGCAAAATCAGCAATTTCAACCATCGAATTGAGAAAACCATGAAGGACTTGAAGGCAGAGACCATTTTAAGGATGAACAAGAGGGATGCAGATGGGTAGAGAGTAATGGAAAATTCCTTATACAAGCTAATTGAGAGTTTTGGGGTCATGCAACTGTTTGAATTACCATACTTTGGCAAGACCGAACACCTATACTAGTGGCTAATGTTGTGTGTGCAAAAAGAATTATTTTACTTTGCTAGGAGGAGAATGAGGATTATAACGAGATTGATTGGAAAAGTTACATGTTTATGTGACTCTGGTCTAGATATTACAGGTGATTTGATAAATGATGATGTAGTAGAAGCAATGAATGTCACCTTTAAGTATCACAAAGGGAGTCAGGATTTTAATGTTGAAAACATAGAAGACCTAGCCACAAGGGTAGTGACATGACTAGTTAGTTGTAAACTAGGCACCTCAGAGAGGTGGAAGGAGGTGAACAAGTACTGGTTATACATAGCACACAAAATGGTGAGAAAGACATATTATAACATCACAAGCTATGTTGAGGAAGGCATAGTGGAAGAGGCACACATCCTAGGCTGATAAGGGTGAGAATATTACTTGGGGTGTCATCTTACTTATAATTGTGTTTTTTGAAATTGGTGTGCCTGATGGGCCAAAAGATAAAATGTGGGTTTTTCCACTGGAAGACAAGTCACCAGTGAAGAATTTTGTGAAGTTTACTTGTCAAGGGATTCAATTTCTAAGACTTACAAACAGCCAAGAGAGTGGTTTAGGAGGATGTGCAATGCATTTGAAGGAGAATGGCCACATACCACGAGAGTTTCTTGGTGTGCTGGAAGGATAGGTGGAGTTTGTCACGGTGTATCAACACTTCTGCTTGGGCTGATTTTTCATGAAGAATGGCGAGAAGAGCCCATGGTGTAAGTTTCCTTTCACCTTTACTGCCCATTATTTTAAGGATTCAGTGAATCGGTTACATAACACATGGAAATTACAATTTGATGTTGATAAATTAGATGCAAATATCCATATTCTACGCAAAACATATGTATACCCCAGTAAAGAGGCATATGTAGAAAAAATGGAGTCTGATAATATTGATATCACTCCAGAGGTCATGGTTGTAGGGAATATTGAGCCCGCGCACATGTATGTATACCTTAGGCCAAGGTTTAAGGAAGGAAAAATTATTGCAGGTGAGGACTTGTCACTGTCGAGTCCTCCTAAGGGTAAACATACTGTGGGAATGAAGAGGCTCACTTGAAAATACACCCCCTAGGTAGGAAAAACAGGCATAGACTTAGAGAATGTCCTTGAGTGGGAAGAGGAAGAGAAAGAAGATAGTACTGGAATTGATCATGGCAGGAGGTAATTACATAGGGGGAATGAAGAATGTAGATATAGGCACTGGAACTTCACATCCTTTGAGATGATCACCATACAAGTAACACCTATAAAGAAGGCCGAAGAAGAAGAGAAATAAAATGTACAACTATGTGCCTATGAAAGACAGTGATGACGAGAGGTCATCACATGGGAGCGCACACGATTATGTTTCCATGCCTAGCCTTGAGGTTTGAGAATATGAAGAGATCAGTGGTGAGTAACCATTATTTGATTTAGACATCCCCAGTGTAAGTATACATGAACATGAAGAAGAAAGTTACACTGGTGGAGATACAGAGATAGAAGATAATGTTGAATACCAACTGGTGGACCATAGGGGGAAATTGGAGAAGAGAAGAAGGAGGTGCTGAAACAATAGGGAAATATAGGTGAGCACTCTAGTAGGAATAAAAAAAAAAATGGTGTAGACAATAGACCTTGGGTACATCAACAACCCAAAAAATATTATACGCACCAGGTTCCAAAGCATTGTTGCCACAAAACAATTATATGGATGGGAGTTGATGGATCAAGAGATGGCGAACTTACACACAAGAAAATAGTTATCATGGAGTATGTAGACTCACATATATGAGAATGTATTTGATGTATGTGAAGATTCATGTGCCTCAAGAAGAATGAAGAAGGCTCCACATTCCTGACATGTGGCCATCAAGCCAACTCAATTCTCTAATGAGAAAGTAAAGAAATGCTTTGATGAAGATATCTACAACGGTTTCTCGCCAAAATGTTGACAAAGCGGATACTATTCAAACCTTTTGGAGGATAAGAAGGATAAAGAGGAGGAAATTCAGTGCTTGACAGAGGAAAAAGAGAGGGTAGAGGTGAAGGCGCATGTCATTTTGGATATGGTAGATAAGATTGGTGATGAAATTTTGCAGGTTAGGCCCCGATATGAAGAAAATGTTTCTAAGAGATTTCCATCCGCATTGCATTACTTGTGCATGTTAGTTCATTTGATGTTGGATGAGAGTATAGTGCATGGCCCAAGTGAGGATAGAACTAGTTGTAGAGAAATATAAGAATGTTTCTGCAGAGATAGAAAGAGCCAAGAAGTAGATTGCGCACCGGAGATTTGAGTATGATGTCATACTTGATATTTTAAGGTATAAATTGAAACTAGAGAATTTAGCATTTAAAACGTGTGAATAGCTAGAGAACATCCTTAAAATAAGAACCTTGGAAGAGGAGAATGCAGTCCTTATGGTGAAGAACAATGATACTTTAGGGCGTGAGGAGAGGCTGACATTATTAGCAGAAAAGTGTGATGGGATTAAGGCTACCAGGGACCCTCATGATGACAGGATCAAAGAATTGGGAAAGTTAATGACATGATGTATGGATGTTATGGATGGCATAGTGTCAAGATCAGTGAATGTAGTCAGTGTGTTGAAGAACAAGGGAGAAGACATGACTTTAGGTTAAATGGATGTTGTACTTGGTGATTATACACACCCAAAATTGTATGTGCTACATTGATGGAAAACAGTTACAAAAGGTCCCCAATGATGATTTATATCTTTTCAAAAGGTGTTTGAGTTCTGAAACTCATTCGTAGTATATATTTGTAGCTTAAATATTCCTACTTATCCCGTGTATGCTCTTTTCTAGTTTCCCATTGCCCTTTTCCCTTGTTTTTGGACTTAAGTGACGAAACCACCACCCTACCTGGGTGGGTGGTGGTTTTATAACCACCACCCAGGCAGGGTGGTTTGTCCTTAACTACCACCCTAATCTGCACTGTGGCAGTTCTGTGTTTGTCAAATTTAGAGGTTGTTCACTCACGTTTTGACTACGAATTCTCTTGCTTAAATTCCATTTTTAGACGAGTTTCTTACCTTTTTTAGATGATTCCAAGGCCCAACTACCTTATAACATGTTATTTGTGTACTTCTATTTGTGATTGATGGTTAATAAGAGTTTGAACTCCCTATTCATTTTTTTTATGTCATCCTTTGGCTACCAAATAGCTTCAACCATTACCTAGCCAAATTCTTATAAATACCATGCTTGTATTCAAGCAATTGGCCGGAGAAATTTTGAGTATTCTTGTTATTGCAAAGTTGCTGCCTTTCTTGCTGGAAATTTCCAAAGCCAATCTCAGTTCAATTGTGCTTGCATTCTTCCACCTACATTGCTTTCCCATCTATCAATTCAAGTTGTTTTTACTCCTGCACTTTTCTTCTTCTGTTATTGTTGCATTCCCACCCATTGGACTCATGTGGACACAAAAATCGAAAGGATAAACTGAGGGGATGAATATTCACACAACCAAATTTTCCACTGTTCTTGCATATCCAGGTTGGAGGTGTTGTTTGTTTGCTTCATTGATTTAATTTTCAAATCTGAATCATATTCAATTCAAATTCATATTAAATATAGTAGAGAAATTGTTTCATTGTTTTAATTATCAAGCAATTACATAGATCGGTATGTATCATAATTTTTATCTTCAATATTGTCAGGGACTTTGTAGGGAATAATAGCTTCTTTGAAGCTGTGATTTATTCTTTACCTCTGAGGCAGGATTGAAGGTTTTTTTAGAAATAATTCAATCAATTAATTATTTTAGGTTTATATTAACACAATTGCATAAGCATTTAGCTGCATCTAGTTAATTTCTTGTATTAGATTCATTTATTAAATTAGAATCTTTGTTCTTAAATATCATAAAATAATCAAAAATATTTTCTTTACTAGATTAGTTATTTTATTGCTTTTGTTCATTCATATATTGAAAATACAAAAACATAGTGTAGATTTACATTGGTTATTTAATTTGTTTGATTTGATCAATTCAATTTCAACATACATGACAATTATAGAACCTAGAGAACCCAGAGACTTTTTATTTGAACCAATAGTGCCTCAACCAAAATTAGCAAGTTCCATTAGCAGATATTGATCAAGGTCTTATATTTAAAATTTTTAAAACAACTAGATATATTCAAAGAATCAATCAACAACTAGATGCATTAAACATTGAAGATGATAAAGCATTCAATTTTTAGTCAATATAACCCAATTATATATTTACTTAGATATTCATGACCACTAAGGGTCAAGAATAAGAGTGAACATACGGAAGTGACCCAAGGGTGCCATAACAAAATGGCCCCAAATTACTCATGGATATTGATATGGGACTCTGTCTCCTTGTCCTTAGAATGCTAGATTGACACACCGAAAAATTTGAACAACTTAACATATTGAAAATTGCAGTAAATCAGGCTTACAATTACTAGACCATCCTTGTGCGTAGATTACCGGACCACCCTTAGGCGTAGATTTTAGATCATACCACATGACCATAAAGGGACCATGACCAGAAATAATTTACATTTTTGATCAAACAGTTCCCCAACTTCCCCAACTAAATAGAAACGAGAACCAATTGGACTTAGACACCAGATTGAGGGTGTTAGTCTTTCAAACCTCTCCATTACTGCTAGATATCATTAGACAATTAATTTTTCTAAACGAAGAACCTCATCGAGCCCTCTCATTTTGGATCAAACCCACTAACTGTCCATAGCACTAATATGCCCAAACCTCTCTTGTCTGTTTCATGACCTTGTCTAAAAAATCATTATGAGGTGCCTGTTGGTTTCCCACACATTCTACAATCGATAGACAGGATATCCCTGAAGCTTGATATTGATTGGATTCTCCGCATTTCCATTCTTTCCTATTTCTCCATCTGATCTGCCCATGTTAGACAGGATTTCATTACACTTGACAATTAGATCCCACCATTGAAAGTTAGAGGCATTACATTTCCTTGACAAAATATCCACACATTATCACCCATTACCACATTCACTACCATTTAACCATCCACATTTCCACACCGGCTACCTCAGCATGACCTTGGGGAGTCAAGTGTAGGTGAAGGTCACGTGTCAATTTTCATTTGTAAAAAATTGGTGAACCTGAAATGAAGAGCTAGTCTCTAATCATTTCCACTTTCTTCATCCATCTTCCTCTCTCCCATTATTCTACGGGTATTTATATACCCTTTGAATATGTCAGGATACGACAGATACGGCCGACCCATTTTGGGTCTTGAAGCATATAACCATCAGATGTGTAGACAACAACAAACACCCTCACTTTCTACATGGATGGGTAACTACTCAACCACCCATATTCAAACTCCTCCTCCTCGAGGGACCATTATTGGTTCGTCAGTAACGATCGAGGAAATTGACCAAATTACACAAACACAACCACCTGAGCTCTCATGTTCTAATAACATGAATCTTACCAGAGAGATAGTTTCATCTCATCATGTTTTATTCAAATAACCCATTAGTATGTAGTTTGAGCAACTCCCAAATTTATACAAGGATTATTCATCATGTTATGTTAGAAGTGAGAGACTCTTCCAAAACCTAATGAATCAACCTTTTGATAATCTGCAAGGACATGTTGATGTCTTTATTCAAAAAAATGTTGCTAATGAGGGGTGGAAAAACAATGAACAATTTATAGCAGGATATCATATTCCTCAGCAACCTACAAAGGTTCAACATTATACACCAAAGAAAAACACCACACCATCAATGGGAGAAGTCATCTCAGTGTTGGTGGACAAGGTCAAGGAATTGGAACTCACCCAAAACACTCAAGCTTCATATACTGGGAAAGGAAGTATTCCCTTTTATTCATAGAACTATGGCCAAACACTTACTGCACCAAGTCCTCCAGTTTACACAGGTGTTCCTAGCCCCAGGAATCTTATAACTGGATTGGGAACCTTGGGTATGCCCCTCTGCTACATATAGATACCAACGATAGGCACCAGCCAGAAGTACATTCTAAAATACCATGCCATCTGGAAATGCAACATTCCCTGGTTTTATGCCTCAAAATATGTATCAAAACAATCTTCCCCCTTACATGCACATGTATTCTAAGTCACCATAGGGGGACATGTACTCTTACCCAGGCCCATATGGTCAGTCACAAGGGATGCCTTATTCCCCAAAAAAAGTATATGCTGCACCATTTCAACAACCAATGCCACCATCACCTCCCCAACAAGGATCATCAATGTTTGAGTCATATGTAATGGGGACTTACTCTAAATATCTTAAGGAGGCTCTCTACTTCTCCATACAGAGTGTCATGCTCCCAAGACCTTTGTTAGACCTTCCAAAATTCAAGGGGGAGGGTGATCCTAATGCACACATAAGGCTTATGCAACTGCCATTCAAGAGCTGTTCCCATGGGATGCAGTCGTCACAAAAATATTCCCTAAGACCTTAGAAGGTATCACTCTCAATTGGTATTATAGGATACCAGAGGATTCGATACATTCTTTCAAGCAACTTGTGTCTGAGTTTATCAAATATTTTGACATGAAAAAACTCCTAAGGATGTGAATAAGAGAATTCCTTCACATAAAACAAGAGCACAATGAGTCTACTTCCCATTTCATCCAAAGATGGCAGTAGGTCCTCTATTCTTTGGCAAGTGCTCCTAACATGGATCAAACAGAGCTCTGTGATCTATTCCTTCACTCCCTTAATAGGGAAACAAAGGAAGAAGTCCAGAAGTTTCCATTGAGGAGCTATGAAGAAGTATTGGAGGGTGCTCTCTGAATTGATCAGGAAGCTATAGACAGTGGTCGCAAGACCTATGGAACAAATGGGAGACTGATCACTCCTAACCAAGGTAACTCTGGTTACCCTAATAACATGAACAACAATCAGGGACCAAAGGTCCTCAACAAGAATCGTGGGGTTACAAACTGACGGTGTTACCGATTAGGTGAAGAAACCAAACATTGTTAGCACCCCCAATGCAAACACTACTAACAACAACAACGTAAATGGAAATAACCAAAGAAATAACAATTTTACACCTACAATCAATGTTGTGGACTTCAATCATCCTCAACAACAACAACAACAACAAAAAAAAACAAGTTCAACAAATGCAGGCCCAAGGCCCTAGCCAATACCCAAGTGGGTACCCAAACCAATTTCAAAATCAGGGACAATGGGCCCCAAACTTCAATTATAACAATCAATAGTTGAATAATAATCAAAACTTTAGACCACAACAAAATACAAACCAAAGACCTTGGGATTACGATCTTGACTTGTACTATGGTTTCCACAGGGTCTGAGGGCATGATGCAAGAACATGTCGTGATTGTAACAAGTTTTTACAACGTTTTCCAGAAGACCAAAGGAAACTCTTCATTGACATGTTTTTGGAAAATCCAACAACACCTACTCAAAATACTTACATAGGGCCGGTGTCCCCACAAAACACGCCACTTAGGATCTTTAGTGATCCTCTCCCTACACACCCTAAAGATGGTAAATTAGATCCCAATGGTTCAAACAAAGGTATCTCAGTAGGGGCCAATGATCATGAAGCCTCAACGTCATCAAACCCACTAGTGGCACCTCCTTTGGATGGTCACCAATAAATAAAGATCGTGGGACTAGTAGAATTAGAAATTGAACCACAAATTAATGCTACCACAAGAACTCAAGATTATTCATCACAATCAATACCTATTTACCCATCAATATCATATGATATTCAAAAAATGCTTGCAAATCCTATGGGGGCTTATGACTTGATTAATGATTTGACCAAGACCTTTTCTCACATCTCCTTCTTGGATTTGCTGAAGAACTCTCCTTCTCATAGAGCTACTTTGTTAGAAGCATTGGGACTTGGACACCTAATCAATGTCACTCCTCCTCCAGAGGCATAGATAAACCATATATACTTCGATTTCTATCCTCCTAGGAAGCCTGAAAGAGATGTCAGATTTGTATTTGACATCAGTAAGATGCCTGCAGATGTTGAAATAACACATAGAGGTGATCCAATTTGTACTTACAGATCTAGATATATAATAACTATGTAAAGTGCACAATGATTGACAATGGGGTAGATGTTAACATTGTCCCCTTTTCTTTTCTCCAGAAGTTAGGTTATGGAGAAACTAATTGTTCTTCAATGAGAAACACATTGAGGGGTTACAATAGCCTCAAGGTAACATCAATTGGAACCATAGTGCTTCCAGTCACCCTAGGGCCCAAGACAGTTCTCACATAATTTTATATTATAGATCGGGAAACCAACTATAATATTATTCTTGTTTGTCCTTGGATACACTGCAAGAAATTTGTTCCCTCCACTTTGTTCCAAGAAGTAAGATTCTTACACTTTGGGGAA
Source organism: Taxus chinensis (assembly GCA_019776745.2). Classification (NCBI taxonomy): domain Eukaryota; kingdom Viridiplantae; phylum Streptophyta; class Pinopsida; order Cupressales; family Taxaceae; genus Taxus; species Taxus chinensis. The sequence goes on along the minus strand of CM034157.1, from coordinate 34,545,038 downwards.
AGTATTCATCGCATAGGGTGACCCAAAGCCTTTTACATACACCAGGAAAATATGAAAAATAAACTAGGGGTGCATTCTAAGTTCGATCTCCCAACAAACCAATTAAATAAACTAACCGAATCAACATCCAAATCAAATTTGGTTCCCACAACAGAGCTAGAAACTACGGGTTTGATTGAAGGAGTTCCCGTGGTAAAGGATGAAATTTTTATCGTAGAAACAATATCAACATAAACCACAACAAATATTGTCGAGCTGTTGGAGAGTGATTTTCCCATTTGATTCTATGGGCATATGACATGCCCTGGGACTTGGCTCTCTTCCCACTGACACAATCTATATGGTGGAAGTTTTAGAGGCTAAGGAAGAAGATACAAAGAATGATCCAACTTCAATATTCCCAAGAAAATTTTTGACTCTCCACTTCGACAAGAAAAATGCACAGGCAGGGGTAGGTGTGATCCTCACTTCTCCAGAGGGGAAGGTCATGCCTTTTTCCTTCAAATTAGATTTTGAATGTACAAACAATGAAGAAGAATATGAATCTCTCCTTCTTGGTCTCATAGTAGCCAAAAGGATGGGTGCTTGTAACATTAGGGTGCTAGGTGATTCACAACTAGTTGCAAATCAAGTGTCTGAGGTATATGAGACTAGATCCAAACACCTCCAGCTCTATAAGACTGTCATCCTAGAATTAAGCAAGGATTTTGACTTTATTTTGATTGAAGTTGTACCTCGAGAGAAAAACCTCCTTGCTGACTCCATAACAACTTCTGCTTCTCGCTTCACTCTAAGAAAAGAGTTAGAAGATACAAGCTTTACAGTCTTGGTTCGTGCAGAACCCTTGGTTCAAAAAATGCCAAAAACTCCAATTTTGGCATATGTAGAAGCTGAAAATGAGCCCATCACCCTAGACTATACAGAGAATGATGAAGCAATCCTAGGGTACTTAAACGCTTATGAATATTTACATCCCACCCACCATAAGATTGGATTTTCTCTCATCCCACATTCTTCCTCCTACTTTGTAGATCCCACAATGGAACCCCCCTCCACGGGAGGTCTTGAGGTCTATGAAGTGGAAGAGGAGGGGGACTTAGAGCTACCTCCAGACCTACATAAATTTGAAGAGGGTAACTCCTCTTTGATCAAAGGAACGATTTATATCAACATCGGGATGGAGGAGGAACCAAAAATTTTGAAGCTAGGATCTTCTCTAACTCCGGAGGAGATAGAAATACACATGAAAATTCTTAAGGAACATTCAAAATATTTTGCATTCAACTATAAGGAAATGACAAGAACTGCTCCACATGTTGTAGTTCATAATCTCATCACTAAGCTAAATGCTAAACTGATTAAGTAGAATTCAAGGCCCATTAAGCCAAAGGTGGCTCTCATGGTTAAAGAAGTTATAAAACTCCTACAATTAGGGTTCATTAAACAAGTTGACTACTCATAGTGGGTATCCAACATCATCCCCATTCTCAAGAAGAATGGAAAAATCCAAATTTGCATTGAATTTCAGGATATTAACAAAGCATGTCCCAAGGATGATTTCCCACTGCCATCCATCGATGTTATTGTTGACGCAACAACTGGTTATGAGTTTTTGTCCCTTATGGATGGGTTTTCTGGGTATAACCAAATCAGAATCTCCAAGGAAGATAAACCACATTTATCACTCCTTGGGGAACCTACTGTTACATTATCATGTCATTTTGTCTCAAAAATGTTGGTGCCACATACCAACGGGAAATGACTTACATATTCCATGATCTTATTCATAATATTGTGGAATCCTATGTTGACGATCTTCTGGCTAAGGCCAAAAAGTGTTGCGATCACCCTGAAGTGCTTCACATCATCCTCTCCCATCTTATCAAATACAGTGTCACACTAAATCTATAAAAATGTGTGTTCAGTGTGGCAAGAGGCAAGTTACTGGGATACATCATCTCCTCACGAGGGATTGATGTATATCCAACCAAAATCTGAGTAGTATTGGAAATGATCCCACCAACAGATGAGTTTGGCATTAGATATTTCCTTGGAAAGCTCGGTGCAATCCAAAGGTTTATTCCTGACCTAACCTTCACCATTCATCTAATAAACAATTTGTTGAAGAAGGATTGTTGCAGCATTTGGATAGAAGAGTGCAATGAGGCATTTGAGTCGGTCAAATGATTCTTACTGTCTCCTCCCACACTCATGCCTCCTAAGTCAGATCACCCCTTAATTCTATATTCATGGGCTATAGATGTCTCATTGGCTTGCATGCTAGCTCAAGAGGATGATGATAAATGAGAGTGTGTGGTCTACTTTATCAGTCAAACATTGCTCCTATGAGACATGTTATACTCAGGAAGAGAAAGAATGCCTTGCCATAGTGTTTGTAATAAAATGGTTAAGACACTACATGCTTAACCAAGAAACAAGATTCATCATCAAGACATATCATTTGTATACATTTCTCACACAAGGGTCCTTATCTAAGAAATATGGACATTTTATAACTCTAATGGGTGACTTCAAGCTAACTTTTGTTAACTAAAAGTCTGTCAAAGGACAAATCATCAGAGACTGGTTGGCTGATAATCTATTAGATGGAGGTGATCTAGTTGATTTGGACTTCCCTGATGAATGTGTGTATTTTGTTGAAACCAAGCCTCCCATCTCTGAGTGTCCATTGTATTCATATATCATTAATTTTATTATGGACCATGCGTACACTGAGGGGGTGAATTCACAACAAAGAAGATGGCTACGCATCATAGCCACTAAGTATGTGATCATAGAACAAGCGTTCTATCACAGAGATTTCGATGGAATGTTGCTAAGATGTGTTGATGAAGAAGAATATGAGAAGATTCTTTATGAATCTCATAGTGGAGTATGTGGAGGTCACTTTGGAGGCCATGCCACTACTCAGAAGATACATCGGATGGGATATTTTTGGCCCATGTTAGAACATGATGTGGTAGAGTTTGTGCGCAAGTGTCATAAATGTCAAGAGTTCTCCCATGAGATCCACATACCACATAGGCTCTATAACCAATTGCAACACCATGGCCCTTTTCCATGTGGGGCCTATATTTGATAGGGAATTTCTCTCCCTCATCAACAGATGGCCATAACTTCATAATCATGGCCACAAAATACTTTACTAAATGGGTAGATGCCATGCCTCTTACTACCATACCTGGATGCATAATCACTAAAGCTCATTTTGAACCAAATCATTTGTAGGTATGGGGTCCCACAAGTCATTATCTCTGATAATGGCACATCTTTCAAAAATGAGGAAGTGTGTGAACTATGTGAAAAGTTCAAAATAAATCACTATACGGCTTCTCTCTATTATCCTCAGGCCAATGGATGTTGAGGCTACAAACAAGATGTTAAAGTCCATTCTCCTTAAAACCATCAAGGAGAATAAATGAGATTGGCACTTAAAGTTCTTTATGTCCTTGTGGGCCTATCAAACATCAATAAGAATGCCAACAGGGGCAACCCCTTTTCTTTGGTATTTGGTGCAGAAGTAGTTTTACCACTTGAAGTTGAAATACCTAGTCTCAGTATCTCACTACAAGGAATTTTAGGAGAAGAAGGCTATCGAGAAGTGTGAATCTCTCAATTAGAAAGCCTTGATGAAGCTAGGCTCAATGCTGAAAAATGACATAGCATTTACGCTGACTGAATGGCTTGGCAGTATAATAAGAAAGTCTATGAGCGTGAAATATGTGAGGGAGATCTAGTATTGAGACTCGATAGCCGAATAGATAAAAATACTAGTGAAGGAAGGAAATTTAGGCCCAAGTGGTTGGGTCCATATCGAGTCATAGAGGACTACAAGAATGGGGCATATCGCCTCTGTACACTAGAGGGTGAGGAATTTGGTGAATCCGTCAAATATCTTCACCTAAAAAGATACTACACATGATCCATCAACATTTCCATATGTACATTATTTGCATTTACATTGCATTATCATATTTTAGCTCATCCTGTAAAAATTTATAATCAAGGAACTTATTTTCAAGTAACTTTCAAAAAACTTCTACAAAAATTTGGCAATGTTTCAATTCATACCTCTTCAAACCATTCATAATATCATCAACATTTCTTATCATTTCATCAATTCAAACAAGACAAGACAATATTTTGACACTAATCCTACCAAGGCCTGCATACTTGGTTTTGCTCTTAGTTTTCTTCTAGCTTAGGTGTCTTTTCCTATAGTCAGTTCTAGAAGCTTCATGATGTCATATCTATCCCATAAACACCTCTTTGGAAAAAAACATTCTAAACATTTTACCCAAATTTGTTTGTTCACCTATCTCAACCTTCGGTGTTGAGCCCTCACATCTACTGGTTGTGTGGGGTTGAGGCTAGGGGAAATTCTCCCTCCCAAAAGCACAACTTAAAGTTCAAAAAAATAAAAAGTATATATCTCAAGCTAAAATCAAATACAAAATTTTCATTTACACACTTCCTTGCCCTACCAATTTCGGTGTAAACCCACACTTCTTACTAGTGGCATGAGGTTGGGAAAGGAAGGATGTGCCCTTACTCACCTATGTATTTTCCTCAATGATGAGCCCATGCTTCCTATTGGTAGCATGGGGTAAGGTGTATGGGGGTCTTTATAAATAAATTAATAAGTTAAATGTAATTTATTCAATAAAAGTTCTTTGAAATCATAAATCCCAACAAAGTGAATTAGATGTCTAAGTTCTAAGAGAGTTTTAAGCCTAAAACCAATTTTTTTCAACCAAGTGGCCATTTATGGATCTAAGTCTAGATAAACTAGCAAGCAATTATACTTTTAACTATGTAGAAAACTTGTGTAGAAAGTTATGGGTTCTCAATTGGGTTTCTTTCAAAATCTTGTCTTTCTCTCATCATGCTCATTCAAAAAATTCATATGATTCACACCCCTCTTAGCTCTCAGTGTTGAGCCCTCACATCTTACTAGTTATGTGGAGTTAGGAGTGGAGAGAATTCATTTTATTATCACATCATTATTCATCACATGTTTTCAGGACAATTATAATTACTAAACATTACTTAAAAAGATAAATTTCAACATTACAATATAACTTGAAAAAAATAATAAATAAAGTTCAACATTACAAGTTCTGTGCATAATCATTTATTATGGAATCATATATCAAAATACATTGCATATCAAAACAACAAAAAAATAAATCATTCTGTTAGCATTTTCAGCACTCATCCATTGCATATACATTCTGAAAAAGCATACAAAACAAAAAATTCTAAACATATAGAGTACACACGTAAAGCAAACCATAAATGAAAGACAACTCTATGTAATGAATAGCTGACCAAAAATATGTACTTGTATATATATGCCATAATAAATCAAGTTTTGTGTACAATGCCATCATGCGCTAGGCATGGTCAAAATGCTCGCAATGAGCCCAAAAATACAAAAAAATCATATGAATGTGCCTCAAAAATGGTAACAAAGCAATAATGGCTCAATAGCCTATCAGTCCCTATGGGATCCCTAAGAAGGCATGGCTTCATGCCTAGGACTCCTACTATGGCTTGGATATTGTGAGTGCACTGAGTGGTGTGAGTTAATCCCATGAGGTACGGCCATTAGTTGTGGTCTCACTGTGTGAATCCTCCTCACCTCTCTCCCTCTCAGTTGTATCATAGCCCACAAAACCTAGTCTTCAGAATCATGATCATCTCCACTTCCCTTCCAAAGAGGCATGAAAATGTCAGTGTGGTGGCCAACTATAAAGGTTATCCCCACATCCTCCAGTAACTTGCTCTAGGATTCCCCGTAGGGAAGTAGCAAGGTGTCCATGCAAACCCAACGAATAAGATCTCGCCACTCCACAGTGTTCACTTGCTAAAAACAATGAAACAATGGTGAATTAGAAAATTACAAAAACCAAAAGAAATGCTAGATATAGGATTAACACTTCTATCTAATAGATCTGGGGAAAGAGTGTCCACATACTTATATTTCCATGCATTCATATAGGATGAACTGGTGTAGTTGGTGTTTGTGCTATAAGTACCTAGTGTGCCTCCTCTCCTCTTGATGTTATGTGATGTCCCATAATAGACCCCTCATCTCCTCTGCCATCAAGAGGAAGTGGATCCTTAGAGAGTAAGGTCTCCATCTCATCCTCCACCTCCTCCCTCTCTACCTCCTGAGTGTCATCTCACTCAGGGTCACTCTCCTCCTCACTCCAGTGATCATTGTCCTCCTCATCATCCCTACCTCTTCATAGGCCTCCTCTCCTGATCCCTCATCTATCTCCTCACCATGTCTCCTCTCCTTCATTCCATTCTATTCCTATGTCGATCTATATCTCATGCTCCTCCCCACTATGAGAGGTGTAGCCTCAATTTGGAGTAAGTGGTGCATGATCTAGGCATAGCTACCCTTCAGGGGCATGAACAACATTTCTAACTACAATAGGTACTCTAGGGGTCACTACTATCCAACCATGATCTCCTACTAGGACCTTTCTTGAGCCTCCCTGATACTCCTATATATAATTGTCACAAGAGGAAGAATGTCAATATATGGTAGGCCAAACTACTGAGGGAATATCTGTCAAATGGATGAGTCTCTGCCTTCCCCATCCTATCCACTAACTGACTAGTAGTAGGTACAAGCTAACTATGTAGTCCCCTCCTACCCCCATAAACTTTCATATCCTGATAAGGAGTAGCAAACTAAATCATCAGTAGTCAATGAAGCCACTGGCTGATGTGGCACTCTAAGCAACTGACATCCCTCGTCCATCTCACAACCCTGACAGCCCCTAGATCCAACACTGGTACTCCCCTCTAATAGGGGATAAACCTCTCATACACTCAACTCATCATGAGTGTAGGGTGGCTAAGTGAATATCCCTACAATCTAACCACTCAGTATAAATCATGGCATGTGGTCCTAAGAATTTATTCTCCCTAGGGTTATATCCACCCATGTGCCTCAATTTGTGTCACTATAGGGACCCAATAGTACAACAACTATCACCCCCTTGTCCCCTATCAATCGCAAAGCCAAGATACCTATGATGGCCTTGCAGATCGTAGGGATAGGAATAAGAGGGACAGAAAGTAGTCTCATACCCTGTTTGGTGCTTGACTGACACCCCATCATCACCCAAATAAGTAGCCCAAAAATCCTCATCTCTAGACCTTGCTGTCTCAAGAGTCAATCTCCTCCCCATATCAGGAACTCCAAGTATCCTGATACACATCCTCAAATGTAATAGTCCACTCACCCCTGACCTTGGAAATCAAAAAGTGTTCCAGTCAACATCCTAGTAAGAGAATAGATCACATAATATATTGACTAGTAGGAGTAACATGAGGCACCCGTGTTATCCTCCAAATCCCTCTCTATACATCTAGATCAATCTCAAGTTGGGTCAAGCTGATCAAGATCTCCACTAGAAGCCACTCACACTCCCACTCATGACTCCAATAGATGTACTCTTCCTTCTTTTGCATCCACCAAAATAATAAAAATATCTAGTTAGTAATGATTTTCAGTAGGAAAGCTCATCAAAAACATTGCAAAACACTCAAAAAATCCAAAAAAAATAGTTTAACATATCAGTTTTTTGCATTTTATTCAAAACATCCACCCTATGCAAATGGCAGATTTTGTGACCACCGCCTTGCCAAACTAGTGGTTTTGTAACCACCACCCTGTACACAGTCTGATCCTACAACCGGGTGGCAGGGTCCTGAAAGTTTCGGCGGTACAGTTACAGTATCCTAAAAATCTCATAAAAACAAAAAAATTAAGCATTTTAGATGAAATAAAAGACTTCCCTAAGTGCGTCCCACAAAGACTAGTTTAAAATAAACATTTTTGAAAATGATCCCCCCTAAGAAAATAGTTTTGACATTTTATATTTTAGGTTTCAAAACAAACAAATGAGGAAAACTAACCTTAGACTGTGTGACTCAATCTCTAGTTTGCGGAGGCATGATCACAGTTTTGTAATGGTCATTTTGGATATACTCTTGTCAAAAATAGTCGCCGTGGGCCTAGAGCTCAGAAATAACTAATAAAATATGCATAAATGAATTGAAAATGAACTTTTTTTGATATATATATATGAAATTTTAACTTTGTTTTGAGTGTGTGTGTGTGCAGGGTTGAAGCGCTGGCGCATGTATGTCTTTATATCCCAATGTAAATGGTAAGTCCTCTTGTCATTTTATTTTAGCTTTTATTTTTCAATATTTATCTATCTACACTTGAGTCTTCTTTTTTCATCTATCTAATAGCAGGAGTTTGGATGGTAACACTTCAGCACACGGGAATTTCAAGTATAGCTTCTAACTCCCCATTTCAAGAAATGCCATACTCAAACTCTACATTTTCCACATTTTCATGGCTAAGACACTTCTCCGAGGGTAAAATATGTATGTGCCCAAAATTACATGTGCTATATTGATGGAAACTAGTTATAAAAGGTCCCCAATGATGATTCATATCCTTTCAGAAGGTGTTTGAGTTCCTGAAACCCATTCGTAGTATATATTTGTAGCCTAGATATCCCTTACTTAGCCCCTGTATACTTTTTTCCAAGCTTCCCGCTTCATTTTCCCTTGTATTTTTGACCTTTAGTGACAAAACTGCCACCCTGCTAACGGTGGTTTTGTAACCGCCTTACCCAGGCAGGGTGGGTTTGTAACCACTCCCTATAGGGTGGAATTAGGTCCTGTAATTGACCGCTCTATGGGCTGGTGGTCCTATGTGAATTTTCTAGAGAGATTCACTTGCATTTTTGACACAGAATTCTCTCACTTAACTTCCATTTTTAGACATTTTTCTTTCCCATTTTAGATGATTCAAAGGCCCAACTTCCTTTTGGCAAGTTATTCTTTCACTTCTATTTTTTATTAATGGTTAATAATAGGTTGAACTCCCTCTTCATTGTTTTTATGTCATCCTTTGGCTATCAAATGGCTTCAACCATTTCCTAGCAAAATTCCTATAAATACCATGCTTGTATTCAAGCAATTGGCTAAAGAAATTTTTTGTATTCTTGTTATTGCAAAGTTGTTGCCTTTCTTGCTAGAAATTGCCAAATCCAATCTTAGTTCAATTGTGCTTATATTCTTCCACTTGCATTGCTTCCCAGTCTGCCAATTCAAGTTGTTGTTACTCCTACACTTTTCTTCTTCTGTTTTCACTGCATTCCCACCCATTGGACTCACGTGGACACAAAAATTGAAAGGATAAACTAAGGGGATGAATATTCACACAACTATATTTTCCATTATTCTTACATGTTGTTTGTTTGCTTCATTGATTTAATTGTCAAATCTGAATCGTATTGAATTCAAATTCATATAAAATACAATAGATAAATTGTTTCATTTTTTCAATTATCAAGAAATTACATAGATCAAGATATATCATAAAACTTTCTCTTCAATATTGTCAGGGAAGTTGTAGGGAAAAATAGCTTCTTCGAAGATGTGATTTATTCTTTACCTCTGAGGTGAGATTGAAGGTTTTATTAGAAATAATTCAATCAATTAATTATTTTAGGTTTATATTAACACAATTACACAATCATTTAGCTACATCTGGTTAATTTCTTGTATTAGATTCATTTATTAGATAAGAAGATTTGTTCTTAAATATCATAAAATAATAATAAAAATATTTTCTTTACTAGATTAGTTGTTTTATTCCTTTTCTTCATTCATATATTAAAAATATAAAAACATAATGTAGATTTACTTTGATTAGTTAATTTGTTTCATTTTATCAATTCAATTATAGCATGCATGAAAACTATGGGACCTAGAGAATCTAGAGGCTTTGTATTTGAACTAATAGTGCCTCAACCAAACTTAGTGGTTCCATTAGCAGATATCAATCAAGGTCTTAGATTTAACATTTTCAAAACAACTAGAGATATTCAAAGAATCAATCAACAACTCGACACATTAAAAATTAAAGATGATAAAGCATTCGAGTTTTGGTCAAGACAACCCAATTATAGATTAACTTAGATATTCATGACCATTAAGGTTCCAAAATAAGAGTGAACCTATGGAAGTGACCCAAGGGTACCACAACCAAATTACCCGAAATTACTCACAGATATATATCTATGGGACTTCATCTCCTTCTCCTTAAAACACCAGCTCGACACGCCGAGAAATTTGAATAGCTTAACATATTGAACATTGTAGAAAATCAGGATTATGACTATTGGACCACCCCCGTGCATAGATTACCCAACCACCCTTAGGCATATATTTTAGATTATACCACATGAAAATAAAGGAACCATGACCAGAAATATTTTATGGTTGTGATCCAGCAGTTCCCCAATTGAACAGAACCAAGAACCAATTAGATGTAGACACTGGATTGAGGGCATTAGTCTTTAAAACCTCTCCATTACCACTAGATATAATTATGTAATTGAACATTCTAAACAAAGAATCTCATCGAGCCATCTCATTTTGGAAAAAACCCACTAACCATCCATAGAGATAACATGCCTAAATGTCTCTCGTATGTTCCATGACCTTGTCTATAAATCATTATAAGGTTCTCATTGGTTTCCCATGCATTCCACAACTGATAAACAGGATATACCTGGAGCTCGATATGACTTGAGTCTCCACATTGCCATTTTTTATGATTTATTCATCTGATCCACCCAGGTTAGAGAATTTTTCATCGTGCTTGACAAGTAGATCCCACTATTTCAAGTTAGAGGTGATTCATTTCCTTGACAAAATATTCACACACTATCGCCCATTACCACATTCACTACCATTTATCCATCCACATTTCCACATCGGATGGATCGACACGAACTCAGGGAGTAGAGTGTAGGTGAAGGTTGCATGTTGATTTTCATTTGTATAGTGACATCCCTATTAAATCCAAGAAGGGACTCGGTGATTGAGAGGTGTTAGAATCAAACATCAAGAATGAGTACACTTAGTGTTTGATACCTACAAAATATTAGTGCATTTTTTTGAGTTATTTTATTATTCTTTCATTCTTTCTGTAAATTTTTTGTTGTAATTCATTCTTTGTTCTATAAAGATGGAATTTGGATGACCACATTGTTGAGGGCAGCAATGGTATTAGTGTGGGGTAATGTTATCCGGGTAAAATATTGAATAAGTATTAAGAGCACATTAGATAGTTACACGAAGGAAGGAGGCACGAAATTTTGATAGAGTTGCGCCCTACAGATTCACACCTGATAGAATTTGGTAATTAATCATTTTTACATGTTATGAGCTAAAAATAGACATAGATTGGTGATCATGTGCTAGATAAAGATAGAAGACTTGGAGGCTACACAAATATATTTTAGGAACAAGAAGTGCAAGAGTCATGCATAGTTCGAGATAATAATAGGATTAGAATTAGAGTTAATTATAGATAGTATATTATTAGGCAAAGCTTACATGCTTCGTTAGTTGCTTTTGTAGCAGTGCATGGCTATTTGGATATGCAACCTAGTTTGAGAGAATGCATGGGTGGTGAAGGGAAATACCCCACCCCCTATATATATGTATTGATTTTCATGGATTAGAGGATCATGGGTGAATGTATGTAACATATTTATGTTGGTATGATTCTACGCATATGACTTTGTGATGGTAATTATAATGTATTCAGCTATGGTATTTTCATGACTTAATATAATGGATCTTTGTGGATGGATATTCATTTTTGATGTTACTTCTCATGGTTATTACATGGTGAATCTAGTATTAATCTTTATGTGATCTGAATTTTATTTATTATGTGTGTTTCAAATTTGAGTTCATGTATCTGATTGTTGAAATGGGATATGTACTTTGGGATTTGGTTATTATGAACATGTGTGCTAACTCCATGATAAGACAGTAAAAAAGAGGGAATTTTTACCTTTGCATGCTTTAGGTGAGCACTCAGATCTATTTGAGTGATGTGTGAGCACTTATAGGGTTTGAGTGGGAAAATAAGACTATAATCATGTACACCAACTTTCCTTTTTATATTTCCTTTCAGGTGCATTCTAGTAGGTACTCATCAGAAATCATCTAGTGACAAGTGTTTTCACACTCATTCAAATGATTATCACCTTGTAATTGAGTCACAAGATCTTCCTTTACGTTGTCTCTAAAAGTGATGAACTTCATCAAATAAAACATTATATACATAGGGGGTTTAATAGAATATCAATCAAATACATTTATCATACCTGAAGTCATTTCCTTCCAATTAATGGTCTCTTGCTTCAATTCAACATGTATATACTATACACGTGAAGACTCTTACAATTTGGAATAAAAATTATGTACCCATAGAGATTTTGGTAATGCATTAGGTCTCTCGAGTGAGTTTTGTTCACAACATCGAATGTGATCTACGGGATAAGATGCTCCGTCATTACTTGTTATCTCTAAAGATAGGTTGCTCTTAACAAACTAAGTTAGGAAAGTAACCCTAATCTCATTTCATTGTATAAAGTTCTATTTGTGTGTAACCCACCATCATGTTTCCATTCCCCTAAGTGAATATACAATCAGATTCCTCCTTTCACACTCATTGCATAGTTGATCTTCCATGACACTTAAGAAAATCTTTGACTTCTCTTCTCCAATGAAATTTGTTAGTGTGGTCTTTCACATCCTCTTAACTGGTCATGGTTTGATAACGCATGTTACTTTCCTAATACATTCTTGACCGACCATTTCATACATGCCATGAGCCCAGTTATTACAAGGAATATTGGTAGTGTCACTAATGTAGTGTGTGTCTCCCCATACAAGCACTCCCTCTTTTTTTGGTTCAACATACTCCAAGTCATGCATCGTTTGTGTATAGATCTAGTTAATATATTCTTCACACACCATCTCTAGGTAAGGTGCAATATTTGTACCATCCATAAGGATCACTATCCATTCCTTAGCTTTCTCAAATCTGACATGACACTTTTTAAATCACAATTTTACATTGTTGGCATAGCACCAAGGATGACCAATTAGCACAAGGAATTTATCTTCTTCATCCAGCCCCAAAACATATAAATATCCTCCAAATTTTTCTCCCTGAATCATGATACTTACATCCTTCAAGACTATAATTGGTATGGCCCTTGTTTTTTTATCCATATACAACACACTTGAATATGGTTGTAATGATTTCCTTCCCATTTGATTCCAATCATGTTACATGTACACTAACATTGACCTCCATGCCCATATCGATAAGGATATTATCCACCATCCAACCGTCAATCACTATATCCAATGTGATATCTTTGTCATATTCATGGTTTTGATTTGGTAAATTATCATGTAATATTTATCACTCCCTTTTGTACCTTTGCATGGAAATTTCTCCTGTAACTATTCTCATAATAGGGGAATGATATTTTCTTATCAAAGCATATTTCATACTTCTTTGAGGTAATCAATATTCTTATCATGTACTTCAGTTTATTTGGCACACTCTTTTTCCTACATGCATTCCTTCATAAAAAGTATCTCCCCCTATAGTTCTCTAATTAATCTCATGGTCTCTTGGTATACTTTATTTTGTTGTCATGTGTCTAGATATTTACTTGGTTATACATTTTCATCCCATCTAATGAGTGGCTTCATTATTCCATGTTCACACATATGTAAATATTCTTCAAGCATAGTAATCAATAATGGTTGTTACTCTATCATAGATAAATTCTTAGGATTTCATTGTCCCTAGATAGAACACTCAACCTACATCATTGTTGCACCCCTATCTTTCTTATTTTTACACATATGTGCATATAAGTTCAATCAATCTTCTACTTTGGGCCCCTTTCCACAATAAACGTAAGACTGGTTATTTGAAAAATCATGTTGATAGTGTTTTGGTGACCTATATGTATAGCACATTCCTTGGTTAAACCTACCTTCACGACCTCCACAACCTCTTCCAAGATATCCTCCTCTATTTCCTCCACTTCCATTGTTACATGTTTTGTTACTTTATCTAACTCTATTGATTTCTTGTTCATTTCCTTGTGAACTAATCTTTGCACTAGCTTGTCAAAACACAATATCACAAGCCTTATGATTTTGGTCCATTAGTCGAGAATTATCCATATCATTAGTGTGTGCATCATAAATATTATAATAGAGCAAAAAATTCTTCTTGGTTGTGCATTGAAGGAGTGGGTAGTTCCTGACATCATGATCCTTGTGGAAAATATAATAAGATGAGATAATTACATGGACATTCATACATAGACAAATATCCTTAGGGTGTCCCTCTACGTCACAGTATGTACACCATAGTCCACTACGAATATCATGCACAAGTTTTTTAGACAACTTCTTCAATTTTGTTTTCATAAACATGATTTGTGCTTCAAGGAAAAAATTCACACCAATATCTACACTTACAACCATATCTATGTGTTTTGTGGCCTCTACAGCCTCACACGGGTGTGTGAATGTTTTATGCGATAACATCCTTCTAAATGGTGTCAGCAATCCACCCATGAACCATTACATATGTTGAATTTGATGGATATCATATGAAATTTTAGATAGCATAATCTTGAATCGTGTATCATATTCTCAGAAACTCTCAAATAGTTCATGTTTAATCTCCTTGAGAGCACTAATGATATTCTTCTCGAAATCAGGTATGAGAAACTCAACCAGAAAGGCAGCAGAAAATGTATCATAGTCCATTGTTGTATGATATGGGTCATATTTCATATACCAACTATGTGCCCAACCTTGAAGCATCGTCATGAATTAAGCCACCTTCCTATTTGAGGTTGTTATTCCTTTGGCCCTCCATAATATTTCACACTTATGCACATGTTTTATTGTGTATTATACACCTTTATTCTTAGGTAAATGGAGTGAAATCTACACATGTATTTCCACCCTGAGGCTCAGGTTTCATCATCCCCATTTTTACACTTCCTCATCCTTCAACCATGTCCAACGCTTATACCATTTTGATATCATATTACACGATCTATAATGTTACATAGTCCCTATGGCACACTTTCACCATCTATCTGACATGGATTATCAGGTACACATCTCTATCTACTTTTATCTTGTTACCGAGCTTCTTCACTCAGGAATGGATAAAATTGCAGGCAAATGTTATTCACATAATCATGCACTTCGGGTAATTATTTAGTCCTGAGTTATCATACTACTATTCATATGATTCCTAAGTCAAGAAAAGTACTAATAAGACCCTAATTGTCATTTTGACACAGGACTTTCTTTTCTTTCCATTGCTACTTAATCAGTCTTTTACTCATTACTTGCCACAGTCCAGTATTTTCTACTTTTCATCATTTTTCATCTTGAATCACCAGCTAAACAAGCTGGATTCGCACATATAGCCCAGCCACGATCACCAATTACTAGGTGCCCTCATCCCCTACTGAGCACCCCTATCCTCTCTATACTCTACTCATACTTTTTGGGTCCATTATGTTGCATTTGATATCATCTAAACATTACAATTCTGAGCATATCATCACTTCAGTCAGTCAGGACCCTGGAATGCTAGCCATACAACTACAGACTTGTTCATCACCACAGTTCTATGATGACGCACTCTCGTTTATATGTTCATTCTTCCAACCATTGAGGGACTCCAAAAAAATGACCCTCAATTACATACATACACATTAGTACTCAAGAATGCATGCAAGATCCTACCACTTCAAGGACTTCTCCTTCCATTCTACCTGTATTTCACAACATACTGCATATTCATTGGTTGCATTTACTCTTTCATTAGATTTACTTGTTACATGTTCACCTTATTATGACATGCTAGACTAGATATCTCTCCTAAAGTCATTAAAATTTATCATACACACAGTGTGCGTCTGAACTTACCTCTGTAGTTGTGATCAATTAAGATATTTATAGGTCCATTCCACCAACAATGTGGATGTTTGGCATTTCAATACCTATTACAGAAGATCCCACAGAGGAAATCCTTTGGGCATCCATATTTCTCCCCCTAATGGTAAATTATTGCATTTTGCCATGATCACACAGAAATTGAACAAGAGAAATCACATTTAAATCTTTAACATAGGTCACAGAAGGACTCAACAATGTGATTGGTGGGGCTTGCAAAAGACTAAAGGACCCTGTGTAAGAAGACAGAGAAGAAACGACTCTATCAGGCATTGATCCGTGTCTTAAATTTATTTAACAGGTCATAGTGGGCTTGGAAATATAATAAGCAGGGTCATCTGAGGGGGATCAATGTCACAAAGAAGCCAAGAGCAAGTGAGAAGGGAAGAAACAGTGAAGATCCCAAGTCTTTGGGTAACAAAATAGTTTCAGAACGAGTCTAGAAATTGACTAAGTATGGAGGACGCATCGGAGACAGCCACGTGTCTTACATGATGCTTCTCCAAATTTGAATCCAAAAAGGTCAGCTCAACTCAGCGCATGAAGCTTCCACGTGGCTAGAGCCCCAAAAAATTACACAGCCATTGAAAATTCTTCAACTAGGCAGGAAGGTGACTCAGGTAATCAGCTGCGGCGCCTAAATCTGAAATGGGAGCCCAAGGTAGAGATTCAAACTCATTAAGCGAACCTAGCCCTCCATGTAGAAAATGGTCAATGGAGTTCAAAAGGAAGAGGGGGCGGGCCTCAAAAAAGGTTAAGTATAGAATTACTAGTGGGGACTGCCATGTGTCTAAGCAATGCTCTTCCAAGGGTAGATCCAAAAGTGGAGGCTCAAACAACTGCCAGTTTTCCACGTAACCAAAGGTCCACAAAGGTAAGGGAGAGGTCATTGAAAAGTCCATGTGTCGGAATGGAGGCTTCCATGTTATCCAAATTTGACGCTCCTAAAAATGGAAGCTCAAATCTTAATCCAGGATTTCAAGTGAGCAAATGGAGCCTCCATGCATCCAGTCTCAAAAAGGTGGACAGAGTTGGGTTGAATAGTCAATGCATGATGGTAGAAGCACTGTAGAAGAGTGACAAGTGTCCAAATGAGCACTAACTCAAGGGTCAAATAAAGAGAGGGTTTCTAGATGAGTGCCAGACTGTTGCATGTCCAAGGTCAAGAAATATGACCCCGTCAAGTAAAGGACTTAGCCAAAAAACATAGAAATTAGCCAGGCCAACATGGAGGAAGCTTCCACGTGGTAAGCCTAAACCGAGTAGCAGTGCTAAGGCGGAATCCATAAGGGGAAAAGTTGGATTTTTGCCCTTTTTTATTCTAAAGATGTAAGAGTTACAAAATGGGCCGCAACTAATCCCAAAGGGAAAAAGATAGTGTTTGAGCCCGAGTCAAGGTCAAAGTGAGGAACTCAGAGGAAGTCAAATAAAGTGAAAATTTTCCTTTTTTCAAAAAGACACAAAGATGAAAATTGAAGCACATCTCCCCATCAAGCCAAAGGACTTAGCCAAAAACCATAGTGGAGTGAGAAGGCCGACGAAGAGCTTTTTGGATTTTAGCACATTTTTGCGGAAAAGGGGGAAAATAAAATTTTGGACCCTTGAACCCAATTTTTGCCCTAATTTTCCCTCCACGTGTCCCATATTCAAAAAGGGGGCCCATTTTTCAAACTGATTTTCCCACCCTTTTTGTACGGACCCGATACAAACTTTGAAGGGGCATATATTTCGACTTAGGGCTCAAAATATTGCAAATCTGACACCATTGGAAAGATCTCAGCCTCGTCTATGCCATGAAGATCTGAAACTTTAAGATCGGGGAGGTTAGGTAGGAGAAAAATGGAGAAAACATCTTAAGGTCCATTAATGGAGGATCTATTTTTTCCCCAACAACTAGATCAGATTCGATCTGCTCTGCCATTTTGCTCTTCCTTCAAGGTGTCGAACTAGAAATTGATACAGTCAAGACAATGATTTGGGAGAATATTTTGTGGGAGGCATTGATAGCAGTGGTTGAGCTTTGACTTATTTTTTTCCCGCTTCTCTCTCTTTCTCCCCTCTGTGTTGAATCTATAAAAGCAGGGTCGAGACTCATTGTAAAGGGTTGGACATTATTTTGTTTTTCATGGGTCCCCTTTCCTTCTGGGAAAGGAATTTGTGGAGTTCAGACCTTCCATTTAAATTGCAATACATTTCTTCCTTCTGGCCATTTGTAATGCATTGTATCAATCTGCAGAGCAATAAAATATGTTTTTGATCGATTTTAGATCCTTTCTTGTCTCCTTTTCTCTCATCTGGTCTTTCATTATAAATTTGGTTATTTGTGCTTGATTATTGTATGAATTTTGTTGGCTTGTGTCTATCAGTAAAACTAATGTTCATCATTCCTTCAGTGCATCACCTTATAGCTTAGTTTGATTTCTTGTATTCCTTTTATCCCTGTCTCCTTGGTAAAACTTAGATTAGGTTTAGGAATAGGTCCTCTGTAATTTTCCACGCATGCACCTAAACAGAGGAATAGGAACCAACCTTTAATCTGGAGATTTTTTCCATTCACGAAGTCCCACACTTTGGGGAAAACTCAATGTTATGTGAATCACACCAAATGACTCTGCCTTAGAAAAGTAAATCTAACGACTCATTTGGGGGTGTTGTGATTTTGCACTAACATTTTTGGCACGCTTGGTGGGACAGAGAAGTCTCCATCTTTATTACAGTAAGTTTGATGTGCACTTGATGTGATTCTAGCTTTTAAGAAGCTTTTAAGAACTGCACATCTGGCGACTTCAAAAGGGATAGAATCCACTAGTTTCAGCAGTCCAAGTTTCCCAAGTTCATGAGAAGGATACAAAAAAGGTCAAGAAACAGATAAGAAGGACAATTTTTACACCTACACTTGTCTCCAGACAGAAGGAGAAGAGGAAGAAGAGCCCAAAGGTCTCTATCTCCACCAAACATGGCCTTATCAACACCTCCTCCTAGTACGCCTTTCTTTCAATCAAGAAGGGTGCTCAGGCCGATCAGGATGGCACAACCAAATCCTTATGTCAATTTCACTAGCAGTAATCCACTCGCTCTGAATGGAAAAAATCCACTCTCGGTGGCAGCATTAAAGAGCATCGTATATTTCATTGGAGAAAACCAGACTTCTCCTGGTGACCACATTCAAGACATTACAAATGTTCTGTAAAATCCATGATATCACTGAGATGGACATTGCAGTCAAGTTGCTAGCCTCTTCACTCAAGGGCAAGGCTTCACAATGGTTCAGGAGCCTAGAAGTAAGCTCTATTCAATCTTGGGACCATCTGAGCACAGCTCTTCATGACCAGTTTGGAGAAAAGGGAGATAACTTATCCTTGTTGGAGAAAATGACAACAATCAAGAGAGCCCTGAATGAGAAGTTGATAGATTTCAATCTCAGATTTCAATAGACCTAGGACAGGATTCCAGTAGCAGTAAAGCCCACTAATGAAGGTGCCTTCTTATACTTTCTTAGAGCTTTAAATTTTGATATTACTTTAATGATTCAGTCAATGGGGGCACAACCTTACCTGCAACCTATAGCCTTTCCATAGGAGCTAAGAACCATTTAATCTAGGCTGGAAAACTTGCTCCTAGGCCATCCATGCCCCTATACCCCAAATTGGGTAACCCAAGTACTAGCCAAACACCCACAATAGCTCCTATACCCACTCCCAGGAGTCAAAGTTCAGCTGAAGCCTCCACTTCATCATCTAACACCTCAAAGGAGCTTCAGGAAGTTATGAAACAACTTCAAAACCTGGGGAATGAGTTAGTAACCATCAAAAGACAATAGACTCAGATTTCTAGGCCATATCAGCCTTAAGCTCAGTATCAGGCTAGACCCCCGTATCAACAAAATAGACCACAAGCCCAGGCTGTAACTCAGAGTCAACACTAAGGACAACCTCAAGTTGCTAGACCTTTTAGGTCATATGATCCAAACAAAACTTCAACATCAAGGGCATTGGTTCTAGCACAAAATAACATGGCACAAGAATATTGTTGGTGTTTCCCATGCAATCAGCCATGTAATCAATTGACGTGCTTTAATGGTGTAGTAAATCAGGATTTGATGTTCCAAACCGTTGGTGTGTCAGAAGAACCTAGCTAAGAAAAAAACTAGCAAGCAAGAAGACCAACACGAGGGATCTCCAAAGTGAAACTATGCTTGTCAATTGGCAAGCCAAGGACTTTTGTGGAATGAATCAAACTCCTTCTCAAAGTATAGTCTACCAATACACGGTCCAAGAAGAGAAATATTAGAGAAGGAAATTCACCAAACTTAGAAGATCCTCAATGCTCCATTGCTCCATAAGGTATTGGCATTCAAAATAAAACTCCCAATATGCATAGTCAATCCAAGCCACCTTCCATGTCTACTCAGGCACTGGTTGTAACAGCCCATGTGAAAGAGAAAAATGTGCCAGGGGTGTTGTTACAAATTAGTAGCACCCCTGGATGTTGATCAGACTTCTAGTTGACATTTTGGACATCCAGTGTGATTGCACAACATTGAATCTTTTCCCCAAGTGTGGGACTTGTAAAATGGGAAAAGAATCTCTAGTTTAGAGGCTAGTTCCTCAACTCCTCTGATCAGGTGTATTACTTTCAAGTTATACAGAGGTTTCAAACTCAAAATCCTACTCTAAATTCCAAAGAGGAAAGAGATAGGGAATGCAAAAAACTGAAACTAGTGCTAATAATGTGATGCACCAAAGGAGTGGTGAGAATTTTTACTTCTGCAGATTGACACAGTTCATAAAAATGCAAAAAACTTCATACACAAACTGATAATTTTAATGGAAGGTCAGAAATGAATCAAACAACACAAACAGAGGATTAAAACTCATTCACAAAGCCTGTATTGTGATTTTTAACATCAAAAATGCTTGCATTACAACACCTGAGAGGAAAAATAGGTTGCAATCTTGGAAAAGGTTTGGTTTTTCCACAAAATCATTTTCAAAGTGACAGAGGGAGCCTGCAATACATGAAAAATGTTCCCACTTCAAAAATAAGCCAAATCTGGCTTTTACAGTGCAAGAAGCAACCCTAGGAGAGAGAAACATGGGAAAACATGGGAGAGCTTCAACCACCAACTAAAAACATGATAAAATAGCATTGGAATCCTTATAGGTCCATCCCCTAACATTTTTCACCATGCTGGGAGAGAATGCGAGCCATTCTTCATTAAAAAATGGTGGTTGAAACGTCATTTCTGTCCATGACCACATGCCAGAGGCGTTTTTCCATTTTCTCCCTCAAAAATCCACCAAAGTACAAACATGAACCTGGAATCTTGTAGATAATTTCACCAGCTTTCCGTTGATATAAAGAACGTGAAAAACTGAGCTCTGGATCAAAATATATGGCCGTTTACAATTTTAGGGCAAAACAGGGCCAAATTGGATTGGCGGGCAAAAATTTTTAAATTTTTCACTTTTTGCATTTAGGAAAATTTCCCAAAAAATCCCCACACTCCACCGTTCCAGGTGCCACACATGGCATGTTTTGATTGGATGCGGGCCCTGTATGCTGCATTTTCCTTTGTTTTGGCCATTTTTTGACTCGGATACTTGGCAAAACCCCATTGGATGCGGGATTTTCCTCGATATTTTTCCATGCGGACCTGTCCTACATTTTTTTCCACCACATGGACATGTGGTAAGATCCCATTGGTTCACATTTTGGGGGGGGGGGGGTTTCCCTTAAAATTTCTTCGATTTTTCTTTGGGAAAATTTCCCAAATCTTCCCCGCCTTCCGCCGGTCCGGTGCCACGTGGCACAATTCCATTGGGCACGGGGCCTGGGGTGATTATTTTTCTTTTCATTTAAGCTTTTGGGGAAAAATCCCAATCTCCCCCTACACTCTGAAACTCTGACCCTGGGGACACATGGCCTTCGCTGATTGGTCAATGGGGTAGCGGGCCCAAAACTTCCTCTATTCCCTTTTACCAAAACACTTCGCCAAAATTCCAAACTTTCCTCCACCCCCCACCGGTCTGGTGCCATAGGACACATGGCATAACATGATTGGGTGTGGGCCTTTCCTTTCAAAATTTTCCATAGCACTAACACTTAGTCAATTTTCCAATTTTTTCCCTTGGACACGTGGTGCCATTCACCAGAGGGCCTATGGGGCCAAATATCCCTTTTGAAGTTTTGCCAAACACTTGGTAAAAAATCCAAGTTTTCCTCTGACCCCCACCACTTTGAGACACTTGGCATGATTTTACTAGCTACGGGCCTTCCAAGGGAAAATTTCCCACAAAAAATCTGTCGAGCCATAACTTCAAAAATACATGGAGTTAGGAGGCAAACTTTACCTTTCTGGAAAGATGAGAAAAATATCTATCCAATGGTGCCATTTCTAGAAAGCCTTGAGTTCCTGAAAATAAAAAATTTATGACTGAGGCACAAGAGAGTGAATAATGAAGGGAGTTAGCCACAAAATGAGCAAGGGGCACATTTTGGATAACAATTTTGGCGACTCAGAGGGGTCATCTACCTACTGGATGAAGTTACCAGTTGCCTGAAGCAATCCATTGGGCATGGAGTCATTAAAATATCTACTTGATACCCCAACTGACTAGAACACTACAAGGAGGAAGGTGGAGGGTGGAACATCATCTGATGGAGCAAGGCCTGCAAACACATCTCTAGGAACAGCAAGCTTGTGCCAAAGCACTTAGGGAAAGCAAACTAATATACAACAAAACAATGTGCACAAGCAGTTGGAGGGATGAAAACCTAAGCTAATATGTACAAGGTGGAGAATTCCCTTCAGTAGCAATGCTTTAGATGGATTCCATTGACTGGAATCTACAGTTCTTTGCCATCCAATGAAGACAACTGGAAAGCATTGTTGTTCTTACACTTTGTGACCATGTATGGGCCACTCCAAATGGCATCAAATTTTGAATGTCTTCCCAGTTTTTCTCTGTCTGCATCCCATTTTAACACTAGATCTCCAAATTTTAAAGATCTTTCATTGGCCTTCTTATCAAAGGTCTTCTTGATCAAAGCTTGATCCTTATCCATTACTCGGGATGCTTGATTTCTAATTTCTTGGAGCTCCATCAATTCTACATATCTAACCTCCATGGGCTCAAACTCCAACAACTCCAACTGCTTCATGAGTTCCAACGCTGGCAACTCAAGTGACATGGGAAAAATTTCCTCTCTCCCATAAACAAGCTTAAATGGAGAGTTACCTATAGATCTCTTGGGAGTTATCCTATCAGCCCATAAAGCTGATTTCAATTTGGTATGCCAAGACCTCTGATTTTCATCAAGAGTCCTCCTAATGATTCTCAACAAGTTCTTGTTTGTAGATTCAGCGTAATAATTTGATGAAGTGCTTAGGTAGATCCCATTATTGACAGCCCATTCAATCACCTTGGACCTAATGAATGCAATGCATTATCTGATATTATTGTAGCAAGTATGCCAAATCTAGTTGCTATTCCCTCATAGAAATCTAGGATGCTAGATTCATTTACTTCCTTGAGTGTTACTGCTTCAGTCCACTTGGTGAAGTAATCAATTGTTGTTAAAATCCATTTGTGCCCTTGGCTTGAATTGGGATTAATGACTCCAATGAATTCCAAACCCCATTGCATGAATGGCTGGTCAACTGAAATTGGATGCAATGGAAGGGCAGCTAGCCTCTCCTTACCTGTGAAGAATGCACAATTCTTGCACCTCTTGATCCATGCATAACAATCACTGAAAATCTTGGGCCAATAATAGCCAGCCCTCGTGATCTTTAAAGCTGTCACTCGGTGCGAAATGACCACCATCTAATCCACCATGGAACTCTTTCAATGCCCTATGAATCTGATTTGTACCAATGCATCTTAGCAACACTCCATTCACATCCCTTTTGAAAAAAACACCATCAACAAGGGCATATGGGACAGCCTGCAATCTAAAGTGTCTTCTTTTGGTCTTTTTCATCTCTGGAGGGCATAGACCTGTGCTTAGGAAGTGCATTATGTCTTGGGTCCAGCAAGGAGTGAGGACACCATCTTTCTCCTCTTGAGTGCTTCCTTGCTTATGGTTGTCTTGCAACACCAAAACAGCCTCCTTCTCGTTACATGCTTCCTTTTGTTTGCTCAAAATCAGCTGCTCACACAATCCTTTTCCTCTGACCAACTTGGTGACTTTGATCTCAATGTCATACTCCATAACACGAGTAATCCAGCCTGCTCTCTTTTCATTCAAGTCTTTGTTGAGGAGGAAGTCTTTAACTCCCACATGAGGAACCAACAATTGAACCTTGTTGTTTGAGACTAGATGCTTGAATTTCTTCAAGATCCTAATTACTGCAAGAACATGTTTCTCAATGAAATAATATCTCACCTCATATTCCTCCAGGCTTTGGCTGAAGAAATTAATTGGCTGCTCATCATTATTTTTATTCTGCTGTACCAAAATTGTAGAAATAATATCATCACCCCCAAATGCATAGAGGATGAAATCCTTGGAGAAATCTGGGTTAATGAGAGTTGGGGCTTGAGAGATGGCTTCTTTGATTGCTTCAAAACTTTCCTTGCCTTCTACTTTCCATTTGAAAGCCATGCTTTTCTTTAACATCTTGGTGATAGCCTTAACTAGGGCTGCAAAATTTGGGACAAACCTCCGAACAAAACTTAGTCTCCCCAAGAAAATTTGTAGGTCCTTCTTGTGGCTTGGCAATGGTAGTTCTCTTATGGCTTCAACTCTTTCTCAATCAATTGATAATCCTTCTTTGGAGATAATGTGGACAAGGAGCTTTCCTTCATGGGCTAGAAAAATACACTTTTTAGGATTCAAGGATACTCCAAATCTTCTGCACCTTTGGAACACTTGTCTCAAATGAAAGAGATGGTCTGCTGCATTTTTTGGAAAAACAGTGATATCATCAAGATATACTAGCACCACGTTGTTAATCAAATCCTTGAACACCATGTCCATTGCTCTTTGGAAAGTAGCTCCAGCATTGGACAACCCAAATGCCATTTTCCTGTATGCATAAGTTCCCCATTTGGTTGTAAAGGTTGTCTTGAACTGATCTTCTTCTTTCACCATAATCTGATTATACCCCAAATAGCCATCAAGTAATGAAAACCTCTCAAAGACAGCAACAACTTGGAAAATATGTTCCATGGAAGGAAGTGGATAATGATCTTTGAGAGATGCTCTATTCAAATCTCTGAAGTCAACACACAATCTGATTTCCCCACTCTTCTTTCTAACTAGAACCAAGTTGGCCACCCAACTAGAGTGCTTGATAGGGAATATGATTCTTGACTCTATCAACTTATTCAATTCTTTTCTCATGAGAGGCTCCATGTGTGGATTGACTGGCCTTTGTTTTTTCCTGATGGGTTTAGTACTTGGATCCAATTCAATGGTGTGTTGAGCTAACATGGGATTGAAACATTTCAAATCTTCATAACTCTAAGCAAACACATCAGGGAATTCTTGACAAAGTTGTATGAACTCAGTTGTCACTTTACCAACTTGGAGTGATTTTCCTTCTTCCACCAAGATGGACACTGAATCTTCTCCCTTGACTTGGATGTTTACTTTCTCTTTCCTAAATTGATCATTAGGATTGAAAATGGACTCCAAAGTAATAAGTCCCTTTGGTAGTTTGTTGGTTCTCAGCTGTACCACTTGGTCACCATACTGCTGCTCCAACTTTTCCTGATTTTTGGTTGAGAACTCAGCCTCTTCTTGTAAGAAATGGATGATTTGTTGATCATTTTCGAACACTTGCCAACTTACATTATTGTCTAGCACTGAAGGCCTTACAATCACATGGATGTTTAGTTGTACCCTGTCTTTTTGGATGCTTTCAACAACGTCAAAGGCTGATCCAACTGATGCAAGCCTATCAGCAGCTTGGTTCTCCCTTCTAGCAATGGATTTTATGCCAAAGCCCTCAAAATATTCAATGAGGTCCCACACCCTATTTTTGTAACACTTGAGCAGATCATTCTTGATAGCATACTCCCCATTAACTTGGTTCATAATCAACTCACTGTCACCAAAGACATGCAATTTATTTATCCCTCTCTTGATTGACCAATGTAAACCTTGTATCAAGGCTTCATATTCAGCAGTGTTATTAGAGCATACAAACTGAAATCTAAAAGCTGAATAATACTTAACTCCTTGAGGTGAAACAAGCATAGCTCCCCCTCCTACACCTTTTCTACTCCTTGATCCATCAAAAAACAACTACCATACCTCATTTTCATCCTTTTGGTTTGGCTTGGTGACACTAGGACTAGGCTGATTTTCTTCATGCATGCAATAGACTCCTAGCTCAGATTCTTCTATTTCTTGATAAGGATCAAAATCATGCACCTTATTTTCCCATTCATCAAGATTCAGATCTGGGATGCTTCCAACCTTGGTATCAGCTTCATCAGTGCTTGGATAATCCTCTTGATTAAACGCTAAACAATTGGTATTGATTTGGCTAGGAGTGTAAGGCTCAATGTGAAATTTTGCAATAGGCTTAGATTTGATTGTGGCTTTAGTTCCATATCTTGTCCTAGACAACATGTGTGACAAATTAGTAGATTAGTAACCTCCAATATTGGCTGTGAAATCCCTTGACAGACATAGGGAAAAGAGTGGTAGAAGATCTATTACTGAGACATCTTGCAAAACAACAACGTTGGGGCATGCATGCAAAGTAAGACTCAAGTTTTTTATCACTCCGACTGTTGTTACTGTTATCCCATCCAATTGGACCACCCCTTTGGATATGACTTCATATTGAAGCCCTAACTGATCAGCTATTTGTTTGGGCATTACTGAACTACTTGCCTCAGAATCAATCATGCAATTTTGTACTAATTGGTTTCCAATGATCAATAAAACATAGAATGGAGGGGGCTTCAACATTTTAGCTTGCTTTCCTCCATGATTCCCCTCAGGCTAGGCAGCATTTGTGAGTACCTTCTCTTGCATTTGGACCTACTGATTTGAAGTTAACCAGTCCTTCATAGCAGCTTGTAGCAAATCTCTTTGGCCTGGGATGGATAGTGATTCCCACATTGATATGTTTACATTTGTCATTTTCATCTGATCAATGATATTGAATGGAGATGAAGCATCTCTCTACTGTCCCTTGGCCTACACATTCATTCCTTACACATGGGCAGTAGCAACTAGCATTTGATTTGGCCTAGGAGCTATCTTATGCAATCCTTGTGTGTTTGGCACTGCATTTTGCTTGTCAATAATTTGTGGAGTGATAGAAGATTGTGGATTACTTGGAGCCAATGGCTGTTCTTCACCCAAATTTCTCCTTTTTGACCTTGTGTTGGCTGCAAAACTTTGGGAAACTATTTGATTCATGCCACAAAAATCTTCTTCCTGCCAGTTTACAAGTGTGGCATCATTTAGAGCTGATTGCTACTAGAATGTGTCTGGTTGTTGGTTATTTCTTTGACTACCTTCACTCTCCACACCAATAGTTGTCACCATTAATGCTTGATTTAAGGCATCATTGAAACACATAGACTGGTTGTGAGGTTCATTACATGGAAAACACCAATCATACTCTTGAGCTATGTTGTTTTGTACTGGCACTAATGCCTTAGAGGAAGATATAACATTGGGATAACGGGGCTGAAATGGTCTGTTAGCAGGAGGTCTTGCTTGATTTAAATTTGTAGCTAGATTGGGTGGTCTTTGAGGCTGGTATGGCTTCCTGTTAGGCTGAGCTTGAGGCTGGAAAGGAGGTCTAAAACCTTGGGCTTGCTGTCTCTTGAGTGTGACCAGCTCGTTGCCTAGATTTTGCAATTGCTTCATGACTTCTTGAAGTTCATGTGAGGCACTAGAAGATGAAGTAGAAGCTTCACTTGAATTTTGATTTCTAGGAGTGGGAATAGGAGCTAAAATAGGTACTTGACTATTATTTGGGCTCTCTAAACTTGGAACCAATGGCATTGGAGGCCTAAGAGCTAGCTTGCCAGCTTGAATCAAATAATTTTCAGCCCTAATGGCAATGCTATAAGCAACATGGATAGTTGTGCCTCCCATGGATTGAATTAACATAGAAATATTAGAATTTTAAAGCTTTAAGGTAATATAGAAAAGCACCTTCTATTGCTGGCCTTACTGTCACTGGGATTCTCTCCCAAGTCATTTGAAATCTGAAGTTGAAGTCAGTCATCTGCTCATTGGGAGCTCTCTTGATGGTTGTCAACTACTCCAAAAGGGACAAGTTTGTCCTCCCTTTTCTCCAAACTACTCATGGAGGGCTATACATAGCTGGTTCCAATTTTGAATAGAACCTGAGGCAAGACTCCTGAACCTTTGCAAATCTTTCCCTTTGAATGAAGATGCCAGTAATTTGACAGCAACTTGCATCTCATTGATCTCATGGATTGCACAGATATTAGCAATATCCTTAACGTGATCACCAGGAGTGGTCTGATTCTCTCCAGTAAAGTATGGAATATTCTTCAATGCTGCAACTGGGATTGGATTTTGTGCATTGAGAGCAAGTGGGCTGCTGCCAGTGAAATTGACATAGGGGTTGTTTTGTGCCATTCTGATTGGCCTTAAAACCCTTGTTGATTGAATGAAAGGCCTACCAGGTGGAGGAGTTGAGAGAGTTCTGTTTGGTGGAGATGGAGACCTTTGAATTCTCCTCCCTCTTTACCTTCTTCTTGGAGATAACTACAGATACTCAAACAACACTTCTTCTTCTCCAACTCTTGACCTTTGTGGTGATTCTTCTCATGAGTTTTCAGGCCTTGCACTGCTAAAACCAGCTGATTCTTCTTCCTTGGAGTTTCGCCAGATGTGTAATTTAGGGCTCTTTTAAGCAAGAAAATTGTAACAAATGCACATAAATTTTGTTGCAAAGAAGATGAAGACCTCTAAGGTCCCACTCGGCGTGCCAAAACTTTTGTTACAAATCAGCAACATCCCTGGATGTTGATCAGACTTCTAGTTTGACATCTTGGACATCCAATGTGATTGCACAACATTGAATCTTTTCCCCAAGTGTGGGACTTGTAAAATGGAAAAAGAATCTCCAGTTTAGAGGCTAGTTCCTCAATTCCTCTGATCAGATATATTACTTTCAAGTTATACAGAGGTTTCAAACTCAAAATCCTACTCTAAATTCCAAAGTGGATAGAGATAGAGAATGCAAAAAAACTGAAACTAGTGCTAATAAGGTGATGCACCAAAGGAGTGGTGAGCATTTTTTACTTCTGCAGATTGACACAGTTCATAAAAATGCAACAAAACTTCATGCACAAACTGATAACTGTAATGGAGGGTCAGAAATGAATCAAACAACACAAATAGAGGATTAAAACTCATTCACAGAGCCTGTATTGTCATTTTAAACATAAAAAAATCACTTGCATTACAACACCTGAGAGGTAAAAAACAGGTTTGCAATCTTGGAAAAGGTCTGATTTTTCCACAAAATCACTTTCAAAGGTGAAAGAGGGAGCCTGTAATACATAAAAAATGTTCAACCACTTCAAAAATGAGCCAAATCTGGCTTTTACAGTGCAAGGGAGCGACCCCCAGGAGAGAGAAACGTGGGAAAAACATGGGAGAGCTTCAACCACTAACCAAAAACACATTAAAATAGCATGGGCATCCTTACAAGCCCATCCCTTGACATTTTTCTCCATGCTGGGAGAGAATGCGAGCCATTCTTCATTAAAAAATGGTGGTTGAAACGTCATTTCTATCCATGACCACGTGCCAGAGGTGTTTTTCTATTTTCTCCCTAAAAAATCCACAAAAGTACAAAAATGACCCCAGAATCTTGTATATAATTTCACCAGCTTTCCGTTGATATAAAGAATGTGAAAAAATGAGCTCTGGATCAAAAGATATGGCCATTTGAAATTTTAGGGCAAAATAGGGCCAAATCGGATTGGCGGGCAAAATTTTTTAAATTTTCCACTTTTTTTGCATTTGGGAAAATTTCCCAAAAAATCCCTGCGCTCTGCCATTCTGGGTGCCACGTGGCATGTGCTGATTGGGCGCGGGCCCTGTAATGCTTCATTTTCCATTCCTTTGGAAAATTTTCCAGAAAATCCCTATCGGGCCGATGATTTGAGGACACGTGGCACGTGCTGATTGGGCGAGGCCTATCCTCAAATTTTGTCCATCGCTGGATCATTTTTCTCCACTTTGTGGGGGGGGGAATTTTCCATGCGGGCTCTATCCTGAGTTTTTTGCTTGCCCTTAAGATTCCATTGGCTCGCACTTGGGGGGGTGAAATTTTTCAAATTTTTCTTTTTCCCTTTGGGAAAATTTCCCAAATCTCTCCCCACCTTCTGCCAGTTCAGTGACACATGTGGCACAATTCCACTGGGCATGGGTCCTGGGGTGAACATTTTTCCTTTTCATTTTAGCTTTTGGGAAAAAAATCCCAATCTCCTCCCGCGCTCCGAAACTATGACCCCAGGGATCTGGTGACACGTGGCCTTCACTGATTAGTCAATGGGGGTAGCGGGCCCAAAACTTCCTCTATTCCCTTTTACCAAAACACTTCACCAAAATTCTAAACTTTCCCCTTACCCCCCGCCGGTCCAGTGCCATAAGACACGTGGCATAACATGATTGGGTATGGGCCTTTCCTTTCAAAATTTTCCATAGCGCCAACACTTAGTCGATTTTCCAATTTTTTCCCTTAGACACGTGCCACCATCTGATTCGCCGGTGGGCCTGTGGGGTAAAATATCCCTTTTGAAGTTTTGCCAAACACTTGGTAAAAAATCCAAGTTTTCCTCCGACCCCTACCACTTTGAGACACGTAGCATGATTTTACTGGCTACGGGAGTTCCAGGGGAAAATTTCCCACAAAAACTCCGCTGAGCCATAACTTCAAAAATACATGGAGTTAGGAGGAAAACTTTACCTTTCTGGAAAGCTGAGAAAAGATGTATCCAATAGTGCCATTCCCAGAAAGCCTTGAGTTCCTAAAAAACAAAAATTTATGACTGAGGCACAAGAGAGGGAAGAATGAAGGGAGTTAGCCACAAAATGAGCAAGGGGCACATTTTGGATAACATAAGGGGCAGTAGAGGGATATCTCATTTAATATCATTGAGCAAATGAAGAGGAAAATTGTGAATATTTCACGATGGGAGTCACTGTCCATTCTAGGGTAAAGAGATCTATTGCAAATTGCCATAAAAAGTTGGTCAAGCTCAAATCAACCCCCTAACTAGCAAGAGAAAGTGTTTACCAATGTAGCTTAACCTGGGGGAAACCATCGAGAACAAGGTAAGAACCTAAGACCCCCTCCATTCTATGTTTCATTAATCATTGGGGATAAATTGGTGCACCATTACATGATTGATTATGGGGCAAGTAGTTCTATAATTCCCAAACAAATAGTTGATCAATTGGGTCTCTAGTATGAAGTCATCTCTAGGGGGGTAGTACAATTAGATGGGATAACAGTGATAACCTTTGGAATCATAAAGGATCTAAGCCTTACTCTGCATGCCTACCCCAATGTGACTGTACTATAGAACATATCCATCATAGACTTGCCATCACATTTTACATTGTGTTTTTCTAGGGACTTCACTGCAAAAATTGGAGGCTATTTGTCTATTGAATGGTTACATATGCTCTTTAGAACAAGGTATGGGGCAAAGGCCATAATCATATTTGAGCCCATAGTGGATTATCACATTGATTCTTATGTGCCTAGCCCAATCAATGCAATTTTTTTGGATTTTGATCAAGGAGACCTCATAAACACTTCTGAAGAAGACACCAAGGTGGGGTGTATCCCAGACTTGACTCTCAATGAATGAGTGGTTAAAAGACATGCTTTTGATCCCTATAAGGAGATGGAAAAATCTGAGCTAGGAGTTTACTTCCTGCATGAAGAGAATCATCCTCCTCCTAACATCATTAAGCCAGAATACAAAGATGACAATGAAGTATGGAAATTGTTCTTTGATGGCTCAAGAATCAGGCAAGGAGACATAGGTGGAGCTATGATTGTGTCACCCCAAGGTATGAGGTATTACTCAGCTTTCCATTTCCAATTCACCTACTCAAATAACACTGCAGAATATGAGGCTTTGGTTCATGGATTGCATGGCGCTAGAAGATGAGGAATCAAGAACCTACAAGTGTTTGGTGATAGTGAACTGGTCACCAATCAATTCAAAGTATAGAATTCCGTCAAGAATGACCTGCTCAAAAGTTACAAGAATAGGGTATGGGATCTCATTGAGGATTTTGAAGCCTTCAACATTATGTCCATACCCAAGAAGGAGAACAAAGCTACTGATAGGCTTGCAGCCATTAGAGCAAAATTTGATGTGGTTGACAACATCAAGAGGTAAAAGGGACAGCCACATATCCATGTGATTGTGAGGCCAACAGTTATAGATAACAACACATGTTGATAGGTGTTCGAAAATGATCAGCAGATCATCAAGTTTTTGTAAGAGGAAGCTAAATTCTCAGCTAGAAATCAAAGCAGATTAGAGCATCAATATGGAGATCAAGTAGTGTAACTACATACAAACAAGCTTCCCAAATGCTTAGTTACATTGGAGTTTATATCCAATCCTAATGATCAATTTTGAAAAGATAAGGCTAACATACAGATAAAAGAAGAAGATTCAAAGTCAATTCTAGATGGAAAAGGAAAAATACTTCAAATTGGAAAAGTGGCCACTCAGCAAGAAAGGTATGAATTTATGCAACTTTGCCAAGAGTTTCTATATGTATTTTCTTAGAGCTATGAAGACATAAGAGGGTTCAATCCGAAGTTATCTCAACACACAATTGAACTAGATCCAGCTGCTAAGCCCATCAGAAAAAATTAGAGACCAGTCAATCCACATATTGAGTCTCTAATGAAGAAAGAGTTGAACAAGTTGATAGAGGCAAGTATCATATTTCCAATCAAGCACTTAAGCTGGGTTGTGAACTTATTCATAGTCAAGAAGAAGAATGGAGAGATTAGGTTGTGTGTTGACTTTCATGAATTAAACAGAGCATCCCTCAAAGACCACTACCCACTCCCCTAAATGGAGAAAATCTTGCAGGTGGTGTCTGGATTAGAGAGATTCTCTCTCTTAGATGGCTACTTAGGGTACAACCAGATCATGGTGAAAGAAGATGATCAGTTCAAAACAACTTTCACCACTAAATGGGGCACCTATGCCTACAAAGAAATTCCATTTGGATTGTCTAATGCCAGAGCCACTTTCCAAAGGGCAATGGATATAGAATTCAAAGTTTTGATCAACAAAATAGTAATGATCTATCTAGATGACATTATTTTGTTCTCTAAAGATGCAGCAGACCACCTTTTTTACCTAAGGCAGGTGTTTCAAAGGTGTAGGAGATTTGAGGTATCATTGAACCCTAAAAAATGCATATTCTTGGCCCATGAGGGCAAGCTTCTAGGCCATATTGTGTCAAAGGAAGGTTTGGAAATTGACCTAGAGAGAGTTGAAGTAATAAGAGAATTGTCATTGCTAAGCCATAAGAAGGCTCTTCAAATCTTCTTAGGAAAAATCAATTTTGTCCACAAGTTTATACCAAACTTTTTTGCCCTTATCAAACCAATAACGTTGATGTTGAAGAAGAGATTGTCATTTAGGTTCAAATTTGAAGGAAAGGAAATTTTTGAGGCCATCAAAGAATCTATATCACAAGCCCCAACTCTCGGGAATCCAAATTTTTCCAAGGACTTCATACTATATGCCTTTGGTGGAAGTGACACAATTTCTACAATCCTAATACAACAGAACAAAGAGGATACAGATTAGCCAATTACTTTCTTCAGCCAAGGTCTATAAGACTATGGAGTGAGATACTCTTTCATCAAAAAGCAATTCATGGCAGTGATCAGAGGGTTGAAGAAGTTTAAGCATCTAGTTTCAAACAATAAAATCCAATTGTTAGTCTCCCATGCAGGAGTTAATTACTTCCTCCTCAGTAAGGATCTGAATAAAAATGTGTAGGATGGATCACTCATGTCATGGAGTATGACATTGAGATCAAGGTTAATAAGCTAGTCCATGGGAAGGGATTGTGTGAACAACTGGCCTTGAGTCAATAAGATGAAGCAAGTAGTGAAAAGGAAGTTGTTTTTGTCCTGCAGAATAGTCAAGAGGAAGAAAATGAGGATGTGCCCACTCCTTGTTGGACTCAGAACATGGTGCACTTCGTTCAAATAGGCATGTGTCCTCCAAAAATGAGTAAAACAAAAAGGATAAATTTCATACTACATGCCATCCCATATGTGCTTATTAACAATGTCTTGTTTAAAAGGGACCTCAATGGTGTTCTATTAAGGTGCATTGGAACAAATCAGGTTGAGAAAGTGTTACAATAGTTCCATGATGAAATATATGGAGGCCACTTTGCTCCACGGGTGACAGTGCTCAAGATCATGAAGGTGGGTTATTATTGGCCCAGGGTGTTTAGTGACTTCATCAGGTTTAGCCATTCATGCAATGGGGATTGGACTTCATCAGAGTCATCAATCCAAATTTGAGCCAAGGCCACAAATGGATTCTGACAGCAACAAACTATTTCACAAGTGGACCGAGGCAATGACACTCAAAGAAGCTAATGATTCTAGCATACTAGATTTCTATGAAGGGATAGTGACCAAATTTGGAGTGCCAGCCACCATTATATTAGACAATGCATTGGCATTCATAGGTTCAAAAATCATAGGATGGGACATGAGGAATGGGATTTAATTGAGCACTTCATCAAATTATTACCCTCAAGCTAATGGCCAAGTAGAGTCCATAAACAAGAACCTACTAAGGATAATCAGAAGAACTTTTGATGAGGATCAGAGAACTTGGCACACGAACTCAAATCAGCCTTATGGGTTGATAGAACAACACCCAAGAGGTTTACAGGTAGTTCTCCATTCAAACTTGTCTATGGGAAAGAGGTAGTGTTACCTATATCACTTGAGTTGCCAGCATTGGAACTCATGCAGTAGCTAGAGATGTCTGAGTTTTAACTAATGGAGGACAGGTATGTAGAATTTGTGGAATTGGAAGAAACTAGAGATCATGCACTTCAAACAATAGAGAAGGATCGGGCCTCAATCAAGAGATGTTTTGACAAGAAGGAAAGAACAAGGACCTTCCAAGAAGGATACCTAGTTCTGAAATGGGATGCAGATCGGGTAAAACCAGGAAGGCATTCCAAGTTTGATGCCATTTGGAGTGGCCCTTACATGGTCACAAAATGTAAAAGTAGTAATGCTTTCTAATTGTCTACATTTGATGGTGAAGAGTTACAGATTCTAGTGAATGGAATTTATATTAAACACTACTAGTAGAAGGAAACTTCTCACCTTGTACATATTAGTTTAATTTATCATTCCTCTAAGTTCTTGTGCACATTGTCTTGTTGTAGTTTATTGCTTTTCTCCTAAGTGCTTTGCACACTCTGCATGTTATACTTAGAGCATGTATGATTTCATTTTTTTATATATTTGTGGTGTTATTTTGTTGCTCTTGCATAGCCCATTCAGAGACAGATGAAGCCTCGGGTCAAAGAAATTTTCTACTCTCAGAAACCATTGTTTCAAGATTTCTTATGAAAATTGAGAGTGCAAATGGTCAGGTTCTTGAATCATAGGCTAGACCAATATCAGACCATCATTCTTGACTCCATGCCCAACAGATATGACAAGGTAATTGGTCTTTTCATCTAGTAGGTAGATATCCCTATGAGTTACCAAATTGTTATCCATATTTCATCCCCACCTGCCCAGGAAAAGTATTGGATCAGCCACAACCCCACATAAAAATAACTAGAGAAAACACATTTGAATCCATTTAATAAGTTACAGAAGGACTTAACAATGGACTGGCGATGCCTGCGAAATACTAAACAACCCTGTGCAAGAAGAAAGAGAAGAAATGGCTCTATCAAGTGGATCCATGTCTTAAATCTATTTAACGGGTCACAGGTGGGCTCAAAAATAGAATATCAGGGTCAGAAATGAAGTAGGAGTGTCG
The DNA here is from genome assembly GCA_019776745.2 of Taxus chinensis. NCBI lineage: Eukaryota > Viridiplantae > Streptophyta > Pinopsida > Cupressales > Taxaceae > Taxus > Taxus chinensis. The sequence continues at coordinate 34,509,045 of CM034157.1, read as the reverse complement.
AAGAGAAGCTAGGAGCAAGGAGAAGAAGAAATTGCAAATATATGAAGTCTTCAGGTTCAAAATAGTTTAGAACAAGTCTAGAAATTGACGAAGTATGGAGGAGGCAGTGGAGAGAGCCACATGTCTACACGACACTTCTCCAAAGTTGAATCTAAAAATGGAATCTCAAATGAGAGCCAAGATTTCATGCATTCAGAGCTCTGAAATTTGCATCGCCGTTGAAAATTCTTGGACTAGGAAAGAAGGTGCCAGTGTCATCTCGGTGTAAATCTGAAATGGGAGTCCAAGGCAGAGACTCAAACTAGCGCCAGCCCTCCACATAGCAAATGGTCAATGGAGGTCAAAAGGTAGGTAGGGTGGGCCTAAAAAAAGGTTAAGTATAGAAGTACTTGAAGGGATTGCCATGTGTCCAAGTGGTGCTCTTCCAAGGGTAGATCTAAAAGTGGAGGCTCAAACAAGAGCCAATTCACCACATAACCCAAGGTCCACAAAGGTAAGTGAGAGATCATTGAAAATTCCAAAGACATGCAGAGTCTTCTAAGTGTCAACCCAACACTCCTTCAAATGAAAATCTTGATCGGGCTTTCAAGTGAGCATGGGGCCTCCATGGCTTGAGTCTTAAAAAGGAAACAGAGTTGGGTTGAATAGTCAATGCATGGTGGCAGGCTGACGGAGAGTGACAAGTTTCCAAACAACGCTAACTCAAGGATCAAGTAGAGAGATGGTTTCCAAATGAGTGCTAGACTGCCACGTGTCCCTAGTCAAGAAATATGACCCCATCAAGTAAAGGACTTATCAAAAAAACATAGAAATTGGGCATGCCAACAGTGGAAGCACTGCGTGGAAAGCTTAATCCAGCAGCGCTAAGGCAAGCCATCGGGGGAAAAGTTGGATTTTTTCCCTTTTTTATTCCAAAGATGTAAAAGTTGTAAAATGGGCTACAACTCCAACCAAAGGGAAAAAGTTAGCATTTGAGCCCAAGTCAAGGTCAAAGCGGGGAAGCAAAGAGTCAGAAAAAAAAAAGTGAAAATTTTCCTTTTGTCAAAAAGGCACAAAGATGAAAATTAAAGCACATCTCCCCAGCTAACCAAAGGGTGCCACGTGTCCAAGTGGAGCAGCAAGGCTAAGGGAGCTTTCTATTTTTTTGCATTTTTTATGAAAAAGGGGGAAAAGATAAATTCTAAGGCCACAAACCTGATTTTTGCCCTAATTTTCCATCCAAGTGTCCCATATTAAAAAGGGGGCCCGTTTTTCAAACTAGTTTTCCTGCCCTTTTATACAGACTCGATACAAACTTCAAAGGGGCATATCTTTTGACTCAGGGCTCAAAATATTACAAATCTAAAACCGTTGGAAATATCTCAACCTCATCTATGCCATTAAGATCTAAAACTTTAAGATTGGGGAGGTTAGGTAAAAAAAATTGAGAAAACATCTTCAGGGCCATTAATGTAGAATCTATTTTTTCCACAACAACCAGATCATATTCAATCTGCTCCACTATTTCCTCCTCCTTCAAGGTGCTGAACTAGAAATTGATCCAATCAAGATATATTTGGGGTCATATTTTGTAGGAGGAATTGATAGTGGTGGTTGAGCTTGGACTTTTTCCCACTTCTCTCTCTTTCTCTCCTCTGTGTTGAATCTATAAAAGAAGGGTCGAGACTCATTATAAAGGGTTGGGCATTCTTTTGTTTTTACATGGGTTCCCTTTCCTTCTAGCAAAGGAATTCATGGAGTTTAGACCTTCCATTTAAATTACAATACATTTCCTACCTTCTGGCCACTTGTAATGCATTTTATCAATCTGCAGAGCAATAAAATACATTTGTGATCGATTTTAGATCCTTTCTTGTCTCATTTTCTCTCATCTGGTCTTTCATTATAAATAGGGTTGTCTATGCTTGATTATCGTACATATTTTGTTGGTTTGTGTCTATCAACAAAAATAATGTTCATCATTCCTTTGGTGCATCAACTTATAGCTTAGTTTGATATATTGCATTCCTTTTACCCCTGTCTCCTTGGTAAAACTAAGATTAGGTTTAGCAATAGATCCTCTACAAGTTTCCACGCATGCACCTAAACAGAGAAATAGGAACCACCCTTTAATCTGGAGAGTTTTTCCATTCGTGAAGTCCCACACTTTGGGGAAAACTCAATGTTATGTATATCACACCAAATGACTCTACCTTAGAAAATAATATCTGATGACTCATTTAGGGGTGTTGTGATTTTGGACTAACATAAACTTTTTTTGTATGAATTTCAGTACTAACATGATTGAAGGGAATGAATAAGGGCCACTCTTACCCAATGAAATGGGAGATTTACATTTATTTCCTTTCTATCTTTGTGAATCCATTTATTATTCCAGCATTGTTTTCATTACTTTGATGCATTTATGTTTCCATGATTAATGACTTTAAGAACTTTCCAATTTTATATTTCATTTTAGTTTTCCTTGTAAGAATTTAATTTTCTAATCACGATCAACTCATCATTTCCTTAGTTTTATTTTTAAGTACATGATGATTTTAGTCCCTATTATTAACTTTATTGCAAACAACCATGGACACCTCCCTGGATTGACAGAATTATTTGATTAAAGTACAAGTATCAACAACACTCATCACTTCTTGGCACCATTCTTAGGTATTTCAAGGTGTTATCAAAGGTTAAGGTGTTAGCTAAATGTATTTCTTGGTTGTCTGGTAAGTTTCCATTCAGATATTTTATTTCCACAGCTCTTTCTTTTTAAAGATTAGAAGACCTTATAGTGACAATAATAATCCCCTGAGTTTGGAGTATGTGGAACAAACATAATTAATTTTAGTACTAATAGTTAGGGAACCATTTTTTAGTATGATAGGATTGTATTTTTATACCTAGAGACCATAGAGGTAGATTCATTAGGTTAAATATTCAAAAAAAAACCTCAAAACTAGCTTGTGGAATAGCTTACTGACCAAGGAAGAATAGCCGACAAAGCAGATGACCCCAATGGTGAAAACAATGGAAACCCTCCATTTGGCAAGACACTTACCTAAGCTATTGAATTAAATCCTAATGAAGAGGATCCTATGAAAAATATATCCCTGTCAATTCTACCAACTTTTTGAGGATTATTTTCAGAGGACCCTGACCAATTCCTTTTTGAGTTCAAGTTTTTATGCCAAACATATGACTACACTTCTTATTCCCAAAATCTTAAACTATTTCCCTCTACTCTAAAAGTTGCAGCTATGAGGTATTTTATGGGTTTAAGCCCAAATTCCATCCATAACTGGGAAGAAATTAAACAGGTCTTCCTGGACAAGTATCAAGATTATTGTAGAGTGAGGGGTAGGAAAGAAGAGATATTTTGAATTCAACAAAAGGAAGGTGAAAGTGTAGAAGATTACATGGATCAGTTCCTTTTCCTTCATAGAAGGTGTGGTACTAGCTTGGATATTAACCTACTTAAAATCTTATTTCTTAAAGGGTTATATGAATGCACATAATAATAATTCAATTTAATGGGAAAGGAAAACATGAACAAGTTAGATTTCACATATATCATCGACCTCTATAGGAATTACTCTCAAACTCACCCAAATCTAAGAAGACAAAAAGGAAAACTAGCTGATGGGGACCTATCCAAATTGAGGGAAGAAATCATAAATTTGAGAATAGACCTCCTAGCTTAACTCAATATAACTATGGATAGAGATAAGGATAGGAATACATATCCTTTTTTCATTTACTTCCCAAAATGTAGAGCTAAACATGGACTTAAGGATTTTCCTTTCAACAAGACAAAAATTAGTCTTCTCTGTGAACTCAATCATGCCACATATCGATTTGGACTGCTTCCCTTTCTAAAGAATCACCTAAAAATCAAGAGGAATCTGAGATGAACTAAATGGTTTAGAGGCAAGGAGGACATTTTTAGTCCAATAAAAATCAGCCCTATATCCCAAAATCACAATAGACCCCAAATCAATGGAATGCACCATGGCCATATCCTCCAGCTTGGGTTCAACAAGCCCCACAGGAATGGATCCCATGGTAGAATACCCCATCAAATTATTATCAACAACCTTAGGCTCCACATCCAAACATTCCACCATATCAATAGTTTAATCTTGAATACCAATAATAGTAGAATGCACCTCAAGGATCTGAGAAGTAGTACCATAATCAAAGAAGACCTCAAGGCAGGAAAAACCTATTGACTAGACCCGCTAATATTGCTCAACCTGATCAGCCTTCCTAGCCACAAATTCATGCATAAAATGTGGCCAATCCCAAAAACGTGAGGCATATAAACCCAACATATATTGTGGAATCCACTAGAAATCCCACATTAAACTCAGTGGATTACAAGAATATCTTGTTACGTTGAGGGAAGGTTGCCTCAATACCTTCCTCTCCTTTGATAGAAGAAATTCCTGAAGAAACAGAAAAGCCAAAAGAAATGCATCCTAGTTCCATTGAAGAAACTCCTCAACCAAAAAAAGACATTCATTTTCCATCTAGGCTTTAAGAAACCAAGTATTGTAGTTCCTGATAAATCAGAATCATAATTAATATAAGGATTGAGGAAGTTAAGTATTACCATTCCCCCATTACAAGATCTTAAGGAAATCCTTGAATTAAACAAAACAATTAAAGAGCTCTGTTTCAAGGCTCCAAGAAGAAGGAAGAACCAATCTAAAACCATCCATGTTGATGGAAAGCTAGCTAGTATTTTGGAAGGGAATATTCCCCCTCCTAAATATGGAGATCCTGGAAGCCCTCTTATAACGATTTTCATAGGATAGGTCTAGATTTCTAATGTTTTAATTAATCTAGGAGCTTCCATCAATGTTATGACAATAGATACTCTATCCACATTAGCACTACTTGAACCACAATCCACATATATAGTTTTTCAGATGGTAGACCAGTCTGTGAACAAACCCAATGGAATAATAGAAGATGTTACCATTACCATTGAATCATGGGACTATGCGGCAGACTTCATGATAATAAACACAAAGAATAGAAAAATTGGATACCCCATTATCCTATTATACCCTTGGTTATCTACAGATGCCACCCTTTTTTACTATGGGACAGGGAATATGGTGACCACTAATGGTCAAGATTCACAAAAAATTGTCATTATACCCTGCTGCTAAACCATTTTCCATAGACAAAAAACAATGGTCTAAAGATGATTTTGATGATTCAGATGATATCATCTCCTCTCTTTCCATGGTTATAATTCAAGAGCACTCAGATAAAATTCAATGTGACTACCATGAACCTGGTGCCAAACATATCTTGAGTCCTGCCTGAGTCCTACTAGATTCAATTCTAGTCTTGTGTTAACTCCTGCGCTAATTCTTCTTCTAGTCCTGCGCTACAACTTACAGAAATAAGAAATGATTTCATGGATGGAGATAACAAGCCCATTATCTGTCCTTTTGCGAAAAATATAGATATGACAGAATCTATTTTCCAAAACATAACTTTTGTTCACAGGTTGTTACCACACAGGTGTCCATTAAACACACTCTTAAGAGAATACCCTGTTGTAGATTTGATTCACCCTGATACCAAATAATTACCTATTCTTCCTAGAAAAACATTGACAATTAATAGTTGGCTGAATGATCAGGAGGAAAATACCTTGTTCAAACTCCTCTGCTCTCATCCCCAAGATTTTCTTGGGAGTATAGTGACATGAAGGGTATTCACCCTGGTATTTTTACACATCACATCTATACCACTGATTCCAGACCAGTCAGACAACCTCAAAGAAGAATAAACCCTGCTCTAAGGGATATTGTGAAAACTGAGATTGAGAAGCTTTTAAATGTAGGATTTATTTATCTAATCTCATATAGTCAATGGGTTTCTCCTTTGGTTATAGTGCCTAAAAAGAATGGGAAATGGATAGTTTTGTGTGGACTATAGGGAATTGAAAAAATCCACTCATAGGGATTATTTTCCATTACCTTTTATTGATCAGGTTTTAGATAATCTGTCTGGTAAAAGGTACTTTTCATTCCTTGATGGATTTAGTGGATACAACCAGATAACAGTGGCCCCTGAAGATCAAGATAAAACAACTTTCACCTGTCCTTGGGGGACATTTTCTTATAGAGTGCTACCTTTTGGGTTATGTAATGCCCCTGCTACTTTTCAAAGAGCCATGTTGGCAATCTTTTCTGATCTCACCCATGATTGTGTATAAATTTACATGGATGATTTCACATTTTATGGAGCAACATTCCAAGAGGTGGTTAACAATCTGGATAAAGTCCTTTCTCAATGTGAAAAGCATCAGTTATCTTTGAACCACGAAAAATGCTTATTCATGATGGAACAAGGTATAGTTTTAGGCCATCATGTCTTAATTGAGGGAATTAAGGTTGAGCCAGATAAAATTAATATCATTGTAAAACTTCCATCACCCACAAACCAAACTGAAGTAAGAAGCTTTCTTGGTCATGTTGGTTACTATCGAAGGTTCATTTCAGATTTTAGTAAAATTACTTCTCCATTATTTTCTCTTCTAACTAAGGATTCTGAATTTGAATGGACAGAATCATGTCAACAAGTTTTTGATACAATCAAATACAAGTTGATAATCACACCAGTGTTGAGAGGTCCTAATTGGAAGCTACCCTTCCATATCCAAACAGATGCCTCAAATGAAGTAGTAGGTGTTGTCTTGGGACAACAAGAGGAAGGAGAACCTATGCATGCCATTTACTACATTAGTAAAAATATTTCCCCTACTGAGAGGAACTACACAACAACTAAAAAAAAATTTCTGGCAGTAGTATATGCAATCAACAAGTTTAGACATTATATTACAGGATATGAAGTGATTGTTCATACTGACCACTCTGCTATCAAATATCTAATGAATAAACCTTTAGTGCATGGTGGGATTATAAGGTGTTTGTTGCTACTATAGGTGTTTAACATTAAAGTCATTGACAAACCAGGGAAATCAAATATGGAAGATAATTTTCTCTCCAGACTTACCAATTCAAAAGAAGAGGAGAAATTCAAAGATGACTTTCCATATGAGCATTTTTTTCACTTTCCACTACCTCTCCTTGGTATGCAGATATGGATAATTACTTAGCTACAGGGAAGTTTCCAAAAAAATCACACAAAAGAAAAGAAAACAACTAATTAAACAGAGTGTGATGTATACTTGGTTAAATGGAATTCTTTTCAAATGTGGGCCTGATCATGTCTTACGCAGGTGTGTAGCTGAAAATGAAGTATTTGACATACTTAGAGCATGCCATGATGAACCATCAGGAGGGAATTATTCAGTTCAAAGGACCATTCACAAAGTTCTTGGAGTTGGTTACTATTGGCCTTCCTTGTTTAAGGATGTCAAAAAGTATGTGTGGAGGTGTGATCAATGCCAGAGAATGGGGAAACCAACGTTTACATCAGAAATGCCACTCCAACCACAGGTTGTCTTGGAACCATTTGAAAAATGGGGGTTGGATTTCATTGGACCCATGGACCCAACTTCCCAAGGAAAATAATACATCCTAGTTTGTACTGACTATGTTACTAAATGGGTTGAAGTGCAAGCACTGCCACATGCAAGGGATGAGAAAGTTGTAGATTTTCTTTATGAGCGTATCTTTCAAAGGTTTGGAGCACCAAGATCCATTGTGTCAGATCAAGGACCACAATTCATGTTAGGAGTAATCAATTCTTTTGTAGAAACATATCAGCTGAAGCACAAGAATTCATCTCCCTATCATCCATAGTCTAATGGCCAAGTGGAAGTTACTAACAGGGAGCTGGAGAACATACTAACTAAGACAATGGACATCTCAAGGAAGAATTGGGCTCAAAAACTACCTGAAGCAGTATGGGCTTACAACACTACTTGGAAAACAACAACAAGATTTACTCCCTATGAATTAGTCTATGGTAAGAAGCCAATTCTACCTATAGAATTTGAGATTCAAACCTTAAGGACAACAGTTGAAGTGGGTATTGATTTGACAGAAGCAAAATAGGCTCAGATTGTTCAATTAAATGAATTAGATGAAATCAGACTTCAGGCACTACATCACACTGAGATCATCCAACATCAGAGAAAACTTTGGCATGACAAACAGATAAAGCCAAGGAAATTTTAGAAAGGGGACTGGGATTTGTTATTTGATTCAAAGTATAAAGACTTTAAAGGGAAACTACAAATGAGATGGATGGGACCCTACCAGATTGCTCAAGTATTTGACAATGGGACTATTCAACTGGTTCCAATAGATGGAGAAAATAAGGTAATGTTGGTTAATGGTCACAGACTGAGGCTTGTACCATAAACCAACATCTAAAGAAGAGTTTCAAAAAGCAATTCAAGAGGATTCAAATATAAAATGTGTGGGAAAAGTTTCTTTTCCCAACACAACTCAAACCTAAGCAACCATCTTCTAAGAAATAAAGAGGAGATGATTGAAAACTAGAGATGGCAGTCATCCTCCTTTGAAGCATTGGTTGAAAACCAGAAATGGCGGCCAATGCTTCCAAAAAAAAATGAAAATGAAAAAAAAAGGAAAAAATATAATAAATATAGAGGACCAAAAACCAGAAATGGTGGTTGTCTACCCTAAATTTGGTCAGAAATAAAGGAAATACCATGTATGAATGGAGCATTACACCTGCATGGGAATGGCAGCGGAGATTTGACAAGTTTTAATATCAAGGTATGCATAATTAATTTGATTCTTAAATGTAGGAAGGTTTTAAATTATGATTTGTTAATTATTGAACATGGTGCACTTTGATTAACCACTTCATTTCCATACTACCCACATGCTTCAAAAATCCCAAAAATATCTATAATTCATTGCATTCATACTCCTCACATGTGTCCGATCACTTCCATCATCACCTCGGGATATTATCAAAACTTTCCCAATTTAGTTATATTCATTGCATGCAAATTTTGCTCCATTTCTTCTTTCCAAATTAGACCCTCTCACTCCTGCGCCAACACTCACTCTTGCGCTTGCCACCGCCCTACAAATTTTACACTACCAGTCATGTTCCATCCTTTCTTTTTCCTATCTGTTCATATTTAGACATGGGGCCTAGATTGTGACATGAACTAACAATTTCTCTCAAACTTTTGGTTGATGCAAATAAAGTTGAGATTTTTCAAAGTGCAGGATGGTTGAAATTTCTACTGGCGTATGAAGAATTTAGTGTTCCAATGACTGAAGAATTTGCAAGGAATATGGAAGAGGGGCACTCCACCGTTCACGGTAAGAAAATTCCCTTTTCTCCAACTATAATCAATCATCTTTCAGGCATACCTGATGAGGGGTTAGTAGTGAGTGATAGGATAATGTATAATGAGGTGATTAAGAGATTTGCAATAGGAAAGAAAGAGAAACTACAGTTGGTCATAGATAACAAAGGAAAAGAAAAAGGGGTTAAAAGAGTAACCATACCTGAACCTTGGGCCAGAGTGGCCAAGTGGTTGATTAAATATTTTACATGTGAGGGGCAATACAAAATTGTACTGGGTCCTATATTAAGAATGTTAATCCATCTTCAACATGGTAAAATAAATCTTCAGTATAAGATTAATTTTCCATAATTTCTATATGATTTCATTTATGTTGCTACAAAAAAATTTCATTGGGGTACTTCATATTTGAAATTTTAGGGTTTGATTTATTTAGTTTGTAAACACCAATTTTTCAAAAAGAAACATGGAGTAAAGAAGCGGATCAATTTTCAAAAAGCATGCACCTTTCAATCTTAGGCAATTAAAGAGAAAACACCATTTACCTTTGAGAGACTCAAGAAATGCCCTCCATACTTCCAGGCCTACTCCTTTCCTTTAGGAAACCCCAGTAGAGAATCCACTGTCCCAGGAGGAACAAGAAGCAATTGAGATCATGAAAACCATGGTTCAATCCCAACTTATATCTCCTCACAAACAAGTATCCCTATTTTTTCCTGATGTAACACAAGAACTTGATAATTCCTTGCCTACAGCTAAAGAGTCACTTGCTAAAGATAAGGGAAAAGCACATATGGAAGAAGGAGAACCCAGTTCTCCCCTTGATTCTGAAGCTATTTGCCCCAAGTCTTGTCCTTATCCAAATTTTAGTTTGAGCTCCAATTAGCTCAAGAAAGAATAAACCATCTGCAGTCACTCTTGGAGGCCAAAGAAAACCATTTCTCCCAGAAGATAATTGATAAGCATTAAGAGAGTCAATAGCTGTAGGAAATAGTAACAAAATGTGAGGAGGAAACTCTTCAGCTACAAAAGGATTTAGATTAATGAGAACAATAGATAAACTCCCTTCAGGCTAGAACCAAGTAGCTTGGCACATCTTTTTCACTATTGCAGGAAAATAAAAGAGGGCAAGATCCTATGGGCATGAAAGATCAGGCAATTCAAACTGATTTTGTTTTTCCTCAGATTGTTTGTTTAAGAGGTATGGTTAAGTGGATGGAAGAGTGTTATAGGCTAAGGGCAGTGGCAGAGGAGAACAAAAATTTGAAAGAAGAAAATAAATTGCTAAAAGAAAATGTGGTTACAGTAAGTCGACTCTATGACCAAGTTCTTTCTTGCCGACCCCCTTCAAACTTTTATGCATTATTTTTAAAAGAACAATTCTTCAAATGGAAAATATCTAGGGCTTGTGCAATGTTGGACATAGAGTTTGAAATTTTGTAGTTACATATACTACAAGAAATGATGTTGAGAAAAAACTTTTGTGTGAATTCTATGTTCACAAGTTTCTTCTCACAGACAAAATTGAAATTCCAATCAATCTTTATGTGGGAGAAGTATAGTTAAGGGCCTTCATTTCCACACTCAGACATCAGGGTGAATGGAGAGATCAAGGAGCAGTTTTTGTGCAGTCAGAATCTACCATTGGCCTCTTAATGAGGCATGATTTACCAGTACCAATTCAATTTTTCAATAGGTTTCATTCACAGGTGTATTGTCTACGCCTAGTAGACAGATACACATATATCCTTAGAAATTGTGTCAAAAATTTCTGAGAGCAAGTGATTCCAACATTCAATGTCAATTTCCTTTCTTTCCAAGTCTGATATCAGCTTCTTGTACATAGCCATATAAGAGGAAGGAGGTTGTTTCACCAACAAACCTCCGATGGTTGTTAAAACGAGCCAAATATCTCTGTAAGATAATTCTGGAGCTTAAAGAACAATGGATTGGTATGAGATACAAGCCCCCACTTTTCATTGTGCCCTATGCAAAGATGGAATTCAACAGATGACCAAGCTGAGGGCAGCTACACAACCTGGAGGGATAATGTTATTAAGCATTTTGGATTCTCTAATGCATCTTTGGATGAAACTTGGTGAACTTTTTCCAATGAATATAATTGTTCAAGAATTGTAGAGAAATTGAATGCAAGGCAGCAGGAGGAATTGCTAAACCTTTAGTCCAGGGGACTGATGAACCTAATTTTTGTGATGTTTTAACCATGTCTAACCTTATACCATTTTGATATCATATTACATGATGTATAATGTTAATTGCTTATATTTAATACTTTACTATGTTTTTGAATGAATTATTGTGCATATGTGTGTTATTTTTATCTTGTTAATTCTTCCTCAGGAATGGCTTAAATTGATATGTTTTTAATCATTAATGGCCCTTTGGAAAGTATATGTTGAGTTATCATAGATAGCAAAACTTAATTCATGCACCATTGCAAGACTCTAATTGGCATGTTGGCGTAGGACTCACCTCCACATTAATAGGGAACTCACAGTGCCACATCGAGATCATCTAGGTCATCAATTCTGAATCTCCCTAAACAAGGGATTCACACATATATCTAGATAGCTCAAATTATTGGTATCACAGTTAGCATCACCATATCATGTTCAGAAATCATCGCCATTAACTTAACAGATATTTAGGCCGATTTTGAGCATTAATTTCTTCAGTCACTAGGAGATGAGATGCAGACAACAACTAGAGACTCATTATCACCACAGTTCTCTTCGATCAGTTAATGATATGAATAATCTTCCAGCAATTATTGACTCCTTCAAGGTATCCATTCGCATACCTTATCTTCAGTTTTCAAGAATGATTCAAGTCTAAAGACTTCAAGGATTGTTCCTTCCATTAATGTATTTCTCAAAATAGATAATCATTGTTTCAGTCAACATTCAGTTAAGTAGAAGTTAGTTATTACAAATAACTAGTTCTCTCCTAAAGGGACTAGAATTGATCTTATATAAGTGAGCCTCTGTATTTAGATTTATCAATTTGGTTCATATATTTTGATTCATTGTACCAACATTATTTCAAGTTCAATAAAGATAGCAGATTCAGGGGAAAATTTTGTTGTGTGAATTTCAGTACTAACCTGATCGAAGGGAAGGAGCAAGGGCCACTCCTACCCAATGAAAAGGGAGATTTACATTTATTTCCTTTCTGTATTTTGAATGCATTTATTATTCCAGCATTGATTTCATTACTTTGATGCATTTATGTTTCCATGATTAATGACTTTAAGAACTTTCCAATTTGTATTTCATTTTAGTTTTCCTTTTAAGCATTTCATTTTGTAATCATGATCAGTTCATCATTTCCTTAGTTTTATTTTAAAGTACATGATAAGTTTAGTTCCTACTATTCCCTTTATTGCAAACAGCCATGGACACCACCCTGGATTGATAAAATTATCTGATTAAATAACAAGTACCAATGACACTCGTCAAAGGCTATGTTGGTGGTGAGTTACTTCTTTTTCCTAGATTTCTTTTGATTAGGGGAGGACCATATCCTTACCCCATACCTCCACCAGGGTTTCCTCCATTCGAGGGAGGTCCAAAGCCTCCCAAGTTAGTTATTGTTGGGATTAAAAGTGGTCCCAAATAAGAATTGGTGTATGTGGCTATAATAGAACTAGATTTTTCATAAACTATCGGTCTTGGTATCCCACCAATAGGAATATTCCCACTAAGTAGCACGTCAATGCTTTGTCTTAATTTTGTTCCTATTCGGTTACTTCGAAAAAAAAAAATTCCAATGATGGGAGCCTATTGTGATGTAATATGTGTCACATTTATCTATTATTCCTCATGAGCTAGTACCAACATGTATTTACCTATATCTCGGACCCAACATGGTCAACCCTAATTACCTTCTTATTATCCATCACTATGAAAATCCTCTAAGTTAACTTATGATTCTCGAGTACTAAACTCAAGGGTTTAGGTCATGGGGTGGGTCATATGCATTCCAATGGTTCTTCTTTCCTCACTAGACTCACTTTCATCAAATTCAAAGGGGCTCATTTTTTTGCACTTCTCCAATATCAAAGGGACATTGTCCTATGGTCCCTCTCCTCTCACATGGTTCTCATCATGTTCACCCACCCCCATTCCTCTTTGTCTAAGCACCTCTTCAACTTCCCTTTCTCATGAATTGTTATACCTGTGTAACATTTATTCTATCTCTACTTCCATCTAAATCAACAATATCCTTTCTAATTCCTTCCCTTATCCTTATGTAAGTCAAGTATTTAACTAGCCATCAGCAAGTTGTCAAGACCCGTTTAAACCATCAATATCTTTATAGTCAATGGTAACACGTAAAAATATGATCCTCTAGGATCATGAAGGAACTAGAAATCTACTTCCTCCAAGCATGAGAATATTGAGATCATGTACTCTAAAGTGTAATTTTGCAAGATTCCTACCCACTACTAATCTATGGTCTATGTCCATGGTTCATTCAATTCATCCAATGTCTGTTACTTATTCTAAATCCATATATGCTTTCACCTAATCCTACTTCCTCTATTTGGAGCATATGCAACTAACCACTCTTGTAATTCTTGAGGAAATAATCTGAAGAATTTCTCATAGAGTGAATCATATAGGTTTTCTTTGACCCATGTGCGCATCTTAAAGCTAACACTGATATTGTATCTTTGCACAAACTCATCTTCTCCATTGTGTATCTATAGTATTTTTTTTCACCTCCCCATTATGCATGTTGGCACTTCATTCAGAAAAACTAAATTCTAACTCGAAGCATGTGGAACTACCATGCCCCTCCTTTGTATTTGTTTTCCAATATGTTAACATACATATTCATAATAGTATTTAACCAAGCATCCAATCAAGACACTAAACCATTGCACACACTCACTTGGTAACACATGTAATAAGGAAACAATGATAATAGATAAATCATAACTAAGATCAACTGCATAAACACATTTCCATACTTAGATACATTAATGATCATAATTCAGCCACAATTATCCAATAATATCCAAAAACAACTACATAACAAGAAGTAGCATAACCCTAACATAGATCCATATAGATACAACAAGCAACATAACCCTGACATACATAAAATGGTCCATAATCGATCCTAATTCAAGTATTTATAGGGTTGGGGACTTTCCCTTCACCACCCATGCACTTCCTAATAATAGGCATGCTCAAAATATCCATGCGTACTTACATGCATTCTTTAAAAAACTTTTGCTAACAATAGATTATCTAATAATATTATAGAACTTTTTTAATCCTATTAATAGCCTAAATGCATGTGTGTGCATGTGCATTCTCTAAAAATATGCTTGATTGCCAAGGTACCCTTTGCATGATGAGAAACTCAAGTCTATTTTTATCATGTCCCTTGGAAAATGGCTAAGTCCTCAATCTGCCTTTCTCTTCCTGTGCATAATCCCTCTTAACCCATGTTCATAAAAACCTCTTTACATGCATGCTCCTTCCTATCCTTGTGTGTGTGTGGTGTTCCACCTTGATCCTATCACTTAGTCATTTTCTCAACCAACATTACCCCACACTAGGGATGTTGTCCATACCTTGGAAATACTAAACTTTTGCACAAAAGAATAGTAATAGCATTCACCATGAACCAAAGAATGAAATAATAATGAATAAGGCTTGCACCAAAGAATGAAATAATCAATTTCCTTAGGTGGGAAGAAGGTTTTCTAGAAACTCCTTAACCAATATTTTCTCTAGTTCCTTCCACCCCTCCAATTCCTTACTTCCCTATACTGGTGCATTATCAACAATGTCAGGGACCTTTGCAGGAGTTAAGTCATCAATCTTCCCCTTCATACTATTTAATCAAATTCTCCAATTACTTATTCACATCATTCAACGCATCCATCCTGCACATACCTGATCTAATGGGAAGAGTTCCTTCAACCTCTCATTGAGAGAGGTGTTTAGCATGTTTATTATCTCCCTCTTATGTTCTACCTCAGCCAATACATTTTCTCATTCTTCCCTATTACTCTTTTTCTTGGCCTGGAACTCCTTCAACCATGCTTCATCGTGAACAAAAATCAAAGCCATTACCTAATCGAAGTCCTAACAGTTATCATATGTAAATCCTACCACTCACGTAATCTCTTTACCCTCTAAATATAATGCATCATATTGTGTGAGGTGTTCTTCAATCTATTCCTTGTCACTTTTCTTTTATCATGCCAAGACTTCTTCCATGGACTCTTTTGTGAGGAAATCCTTCTCATGTGTGATCATGCATGCCAACTCCTCTAAACAATGAAGGGTATAGGATTCATAATAAGGTTGTAATTAGACAAGCAGATCTGGGTGCACGCGTGTAATTGCATCTTGAATACATTCTACCTTGTTATATGTGGTGTGTATCCACCTCTTCTCTTCCCTGAGCTCTTGCTTCAGCCTCGCAATTTATTGATATTTCTTCTTAAGCTCCTTATCCTTCTCTTTTAACTCATTATTCTTCTCTCTTAACTCCTTACACATATTCCTTATATAACATTCTTTATCAAAAATTCACACCCCTACATCTGGCAATATTTTATTAAGCATGTTACATGTTTTTTCATCTGTGAGCATTTATGTATCGACTATCAGGTATGCATCTCCTGACGTGGACTTAATTTGAGTCTCATTTATCGACTATGTGCTAACCTCAAACACATGCTCTTCTATATATGATTAAAATTACTAGGAAAGCATCTTCCTTGTGTGTGGACAAGGATTTCTTCCTTCTTAAATAATGACCAACAAAAGATATCTTTTGTTTCCATATGCTCTGATATCTCACGTACAAATGTTTTCTAGGATCATCATCATACTACATCATAGGGCCCTAGGGTGTGTTCCTTGGCTTCCCATTCTTCTCACGGTTCCCTTTTGGAAAATTTAGCACAAGGGCATTATTTGTGCCTCCTTATTCTTCAATACTATTTTCTTCTCCTTATACACACTCGATCTCTTAGTCGACAATGCATTCCAAAATGCACTATACTTCTTTCTCAATATGGTGCTTAACTTTAGACTCAATTGTGCACTCGACCCAATGCTCCTAATTAGGCTCCTCAGTCACCTCTGATATATGACTAATAGGAACCTCAAGCCCTTCTACCTCTAGCTCTGTGACTGGGACTTCCTCGTGA
This sequence comes from Taxus chinensis, assembly GCA_019776745.2. Lineage (NCBI taxonomy): Eukaryota > Viridiplantae > Streptophyta > Pinopsida > Cupressales > Taxaceae > Taxus > Taxus chinensis. Next base: position 34,492,573 of record CM034157.1, on the reverse strand, counting down.
TGTGCAATGCATTCCTTTATATCTGAATCCTCAATTTCATAAACTAAGGCATCATTTTACAACATATCCTCATTACTCATGGCCTTTTCTTCATCAATATAAGTCTCATATGTGTCTTCACTAGATACTACCTTTGATTTCTTCCTTATTGGAGACATCTTATTCCTTGGATGCCTCATTATGGGACTTGGTTTAGATTCCTTATGTATTGATGTCTTCTTCATAGTTGCACTTTGAATAGGATTCACTTTCTCTTTTTCCTCTTCTTCACTTTATCATCATTGTCCAAATCCACTGGAAGCTTTATTCCTATGCTACGAACACCAGTAAATTTCCAATTATTGGTGCAGTAAGATGCATCCTCCTTACAGAAAAATAGAATAAATCTTCATGAATGTGTGACATCAGCCATTAATATAATAGCTCAGTTTTTCCAAAGTAGGGGAGTTCATATCCTAACTGAAGAAATCCCACATTCTTTAAGATTCTATGCCCCTCATCATTGTAAATCAACTTATCATTTGTAGTCCTCTCTTTCATCCTTTGAATCAACTTGAATTCTATCTTGTGTGCATTCACATCAGTGTGATGATTGTAATTGTTAAATGTCATCTTATGCACATGTGAAACCCAATCTTACCCCAAAAGTACTCAGTTTGTGTATTGCATCTCCGAATACCAATCCTCTTATACATCTTCAACTGGGGTGGGATTTTCCTTTCCCTTTCCTTTCCCTTTGCAGGAAAGTTTTCCTTTAAGAGATATACACATTTCTTTCTTTGGTGTCATTTCTTGCATAAAATCTGTATAACTTTTTAGACTACATACTTTTCTATACATTTAGAATCAATTAGGTGTCTTGAATTCCTTTGAATTCAACCGTGGGTACACTTCAACTATTTTCTCTCTTCACTTAATAGTGCACCCTAATCTTCAAACCATAACCAAAGAACCTAAAACTTCTACAAACTAACTTCCATGTTGTCCCAAGCCTCAAAATTCCTTTCAAAGGAACTCTATTCTACTTAGTTGTGTCCTTATTTGATCTGGTTAAACGATTTTCTATCTTCTACACTCAATTTTGTAAGAAATCACATGGATTTCACTCTTGAAAACACACCAAGCTTCACAAGGTAAGGTAAGTAAAATTACCCCGATGCTCCTTTGATAGGTTTTTAAAATCTTACCACATTAAATTCTTTCCACCAACCACCATATAACAAATTTAAATCTACTTTTCTACTTTTTCATGTTTTTTATGCTACTTTTCACTCCGTGTGTACTGATTTTTAATCGTAACCTTCTGTCACTCATACTAACTTCACCTCCAGGCTACAACCTCCTTGTGCGCGCTTCCCTACACCATAGTACATAAACATATGTGCCATATACCAAGTAGTTTATCATGCCACTGCCTACCTTGCATTACATTACATGATCCTTTCCTTCACCCATGGTCTTCATTCTGAGAAATTTCCTTATTATCATCATCCTTATTTCTTGAGACACCTTTTTCATCTTTTCAAGCACGCACACTCTACAACCAACACAAAAACCTTCTTTTATTTTTGTACATATCTTCAGCCACTTTAAACTTAAACTTAAATTACCCTCAAGGTATCCATTTCACGCATTTGTACCTTAACTCACCCCACACTAAAATTATGTGCAGTCCTTTGTGCACATGAACTCAATATATAGTAATCAACTTCCTACGCGCAAACGTTCTTTACAATAACAAAACAAAGAAAATAAAAAATCAAAAGGCAAAAACTGGAAAGCAACACATAAAAGGAAAATCTAATCTAAATGGCAATACTGCCTTATTACAAACACCAAGAAACTTTATTTATAGTAGGGATTTAGCCTACTCCCATTGAAGTAACTGGGAAACATGGTGCCATCAAATGACTATAATTGGCATGCACCTAATTCAAGTATCTTGGTTACTACAAAAGGTCCCAACCAATGTACCTTCAACTTTCCTGGGTAGGGTGTAAACTTGGAGTCATAGAGAAGGGCCATATTTCCAACTACAAATGTCTTATTCTTAATGTGCCTATCATGTCCATTTTTTTTTCTTTGCCTTCTCAGTCTTTTGGCTCCAACATGTAATAGCACATGCCTCTCATCTAATTGCATTAGTTTATCAATGTGCTCTTCAACATATTACTCATCAGCTAGTCCACCTGCATGCACAATACATAGGGATGGTAACATGAATTCAACTGGGATCACAACCTTCCACCAAAACACCAACTGAAAGGGTGTGGCCTTATTCAATCTTTTATAAGTGGTCGTGTAAGCCCAAAGTACATATAACACTTTATCATCCCAATCTTTTCTTCCAACATCACATATTTTTGTCAATGTTTGTCCCAAAATCTTGTTGAAATCTTCTGCAATACCATTAGCTTGAGGGTGATAAGGAGTAGTCTTATGGTGTGCCACCATAAACTCTGCCAATAATTCTGATTGTCTCATTCAAGAAATGAGTTCCTCTATCACTTGTCAAGCTTAATGGACAGCCATACCTACTAATGATATTTTCCCATAAGAAATATTGTTGTTGTAGCTGTAGTATAATCCTTTATAGGTGAAACCTCTGCCCACCATTTCAAATATTCTGTATAATTTATAATGTAGTGCATGTTATTCCTACGCATGGGTGGTGCAATAGATCCTACAAATTCAATATCCCACTTCTCAAAAGGTTTCACACTTGTAATAGGTCTATGGGGCATATCATCTCTATGCATAGGATTTCCAAGGTGCTAACAATGATCACCTAATTTTATATACTCCTTTGTATCCTTATACAATTTCCACCACCAAATACCATCCATAATGATCTTGTGTACATTTGCACCACTTACATAATGTTCTTCTACTATACCACCATGAGCCTCTTCCATAATAGCTTTGCGCTCATGCTCTAGAACACACCAGCATAAAACCTCATCTCTGCCCATTTTGTACAATCCACCTCTAATCAACTGATATAAAGTCACATGTATAGTAAAATGCTTCTTCTCCTAAGTCTTCCTCCCCTCTATCACCAATCTAGTGCGTAAAAATATAGTTATGTCTTTAAGATCTGTAGGCACATGGTTCAACCTAAAAAACTACACATCAGGAATAATATCTTTGATTCTCTGTGTGTCCTCACTAGAATTTATCCTTGATAGATGATCAATCCCTAAATTAATATTTCCTAGCTTTACAAAAACTATGAAATCAAATTCTTAAAATGAAAGTATCCACCTGCAGAATGTGCCCTTGTCAAATTGGCTTGTTGACTAAATACATTAGTGTCATATGATCTATATAGAAGATAAACTTGGTAGCCAACAAATACTATCTAAATTTATGGAGCACGTAAATCATATACAAAGCTTCACACTTTTTGGTAGTATAATTCTTCTCTGTGGGTGTCAACTTCCTGCTTGTAAAGAAAATAGGATGATCCACAATCCCTTCTCCTAGTTGTGCCAAGACTGCACCAAACGCCATACTAGAGGCATCAATGTGTACATGAAATGGTTTGTCCCATGAAGGAAAGCACAAAATTGGTGTAGTGGTAAGCTTCTCCTTCAATGTCTCAAATGTTTGTTATTGCACATCACCCCCAATAAAATTTCCCTTTAGCTTTGAGAAATTCTTCCAGGGGAACAAAAATCTTTACATATCCCTTGATAAATTTCCTGTAATAGCTCATATGTCCCAAAAATTTGTGCACTTCACTCTGATTGGTAGGTTGCTCTAAACCCAAGATCATATCTATCTTGGCTAGGTCTACCAATAATCCTTCCTTGCAAATGATGTGCCCAAGTAGAGTTCCAAAGGGTGTAGCAAAGCTACACTTTTTAATGTTCAAATAGATGTTTAATTGCTTACATCTCTCAAACAGGACCCTCAAATTATCACAATGATCCTTGAATAAGCCATATATTATCTAATCATCTAAATACACTTGTAATAACTTATGAATGAAATTTTGAAATGCTTATACAACGATGCGCAAGAACATAGCCGACACATTTTTCAATCCAAAGGGCATGATTATATATGCAAAACTTCCCCACTAAGTAGTGAAAGTGGTCTTGTCTTGGTCTTCTTTCATAATGAACACCTGATGGTATCCTAAAAACCCATCTGTAAATGAATATATGTCGTGCCTAGCTACTCCTTCCAAAATTTCCTTAATAAAAAGGCATGTTGTTTTCACTTACCCAGAAAATTTACAATTTTTGAAATTTTGGGTCAAGTGACTCCTTTGTTAAAATTGTTTACCTTTGTAAAGTCCCAAGGACTGAAAACATTTCAAAAAAATAGTCATTTTGAAGTTTTGGGGTTAAGATCGTTTGTATTGAGGTAATTTCGGGTGTTTGAGTAACAAGTGAAACATGTTCCTCTCGGCCTCTAATTCTCCACATCCATGTTTTTGATGTAATACTCTCATTCTACTTTGTGTGGAATTTTCAATGTCTCAAGGAACTACTCTTAGAGGTCCTTTATTTTTTCTAAGTTGTTTTTATCACGGAATTTTCAAAAGTTTTGGTCCTTAAGTCCCTTGTCCCTATGAGCCTTATGTTTTCCAAATCCCCATTTTATCTACATTAATTAGTGCATTCTTTGTATTATAGATCATCAAACATTTGCAAAAATTATGACACTTATTCCATTTGATCCTCTATTCCCCACATCCTCTTGTTCTCCACACTTTTCCTTGATCTGCAAAAGCTTTTGCCTTAAGTTCTATAGTGTTTCTTTGTTTAATGGATATGAAAATATTTCATGACCATATGGACCTTGTTCCTTTGAACCATGTGTTCCCACAAGACCAATTCATCTACATTCCCTATAATTTATTTGTGTTGCGGGGTTTTTAGAGGTTTGAGGTACTTTTATCCCATGTTCCTTTGAGCATCTTGTTCCCTGTAAACCCACATTTTCCGCACTTAAATTTTTTTTATGTATTGTGGATATTTCAGGTGTTACGTGCCCTCAAGCCATTTTTTCCCATGGGTCTTTTTCCGTGCATCTCTGTCGTGTCCTCAATATAATGAGAAAATTGAGTAAAGTGTTCCACAAACCTTTTCATTCCCCACAATACATTATAAACCTCCAAATTGATAATTTTCCCAGCCATTTATCAAACGGAAAAGATATAAAAAGGAGTAATGTAATTCATTTTAACCATTCCAATTAAAATAATTTCATTTGTGCAATGTACTCATTTTGTTCATATGCCCTCAAGTACATTTCTATCCATAACTTGCTCATTTTTCACTCATTTTCAAACATTCAAGTTCCATTGGGATCTTGAGAAGAGCTTCATTCTTCCTATAACTAAGGAAATTTATTCTAAATCTTTATCTGTGTATTTGGTGTTAAATTGAGCTTTTGTTCCCTATTGTCCTATTATTTTTGAAATCCATTATTAAAGCACTATCTTTTTAAAGTTTTTATCCTCATCCTGCCACCATGAAATTCCAGTATGGGGTGTATGAACACATATCTTCATTGGAAACATATGTACCTAATATTAAGGATATTGATATTCGCCACATTAATCTTAATGATTTTTGGGCATGTATCTATAAATTCACCCCTCATCCCATAGCTCAGTGTATTAAAGATAGTGGGCTCTCTCATGTTATTATATTCCCTTTGTCAGTCTAGTGTAAATATACTATATTATCTTTTGCCTCTTTCTTTAGTCAAGATATTAAAGAAATTAAAGATCCCCAATGCCAAGTCATTACCAAATCAGATGTCAATTGTAAAATTTAGTTATAGGGATTCATGTCTATGATGATTCAAACACCTTAACCATGGTTCAGGCCCAACATATGTTTGATCCTGAAAAGGATAAATACATGGCAATAATAGCCAAATCATGGATTAAGTCTCAAAAAATAGGAGCTTCAAATTTTCCAAAGGTCTTGTACAGGTCAGACTTCAAGAAAGAGCTATCTGATATCATGAATTTATTGGCTAGATTAATGGGCCTCCCTTCACCCAATGAATTTCATTTCTAGATGTGTGTTTACATCAACATCGTCTGTGAGGGAAAATAGAACTTGAACTAGGGAGAAATAATTTGTGAAAATCTCAGTCAACAACTAGTTAATATGTAACAAAGTAAGACATTCTACATGCCTTCATACCTCATGTGCATAATTGCTACTTACAGGGTATGGATAGGTTTATCCCCTTAGGAGGATAAGAAAAATGGACCAGCTTTCGATTATTACCCACAAATTGTCCTTGAAAAAAGTAAGCACCATTTCAAAAGGGTGAATGATGTTTTCACCATGTACATAGTAAGGATTTTTAAAGGAAACATAGCTAAAAGAGTGTCTACAGAGTAAAAAAGTTGATCTCCATATATGGCAGCCTCTTCATTAAATTTAGAATTCTTAGGTTAGCTATATTTAAGGAAACACCCAATAAGGTACCTATGTATTGCAATGATAAATTGGTTCTTGTTGAATTCTATAGGAAATTGGACATGTTACACAGAACATGTAGGGATAAGAAGATCACATTTATTCAATTTCCTATCTCTTTGGGAAATTATACCTACAAGATTGCACTGGATGCTCAAAATTTTGAAAGAACAATTGTTGACTTCAAATTCTATTCATATCACAAAAGATCTTATTTTGGCATTAAAGGATTCATCTCTAATCATTTTATAATGTCCTACTATTGTGTGCCTACTCTTGAGGATTATTGGGAGGATTGTTTAGATAAATATGAAGTAAGAAGAATGTATTTCGATAGAATCTCCCTACAACATGTTAGATATTTAAAGGTATACAAGGTACAAGAAGACTTACAGGATAACAGTGAAGACATGTACACTATTGATTATATCAATACCATTCAGAACATGCCCCTTCTTACCATCGATTGGTCACAAAAGTAAAGAGATGATCCCTCTGAAATAATTAATCCAATTTTGGTAAGAACAAAAGTATGGTTTAATAAGAAGATGAGGGCACACAATCTCAATGTGACATAATCCTCTTCCCAAGAGTCTTCTTCATCTCGTAGAGGAGTTTCCATGCCTCCACAAGAAGTATAAGCACAATCAAATCTTTATTCCTCACCTTTGGACTCTATATCCAAGGTTTATAACAATAAAGACAAGGGCAAAGAGACATAGAAAATTAAAGAAATGAGTAGGAGATGTAATTTAAAATACAACAATTGAATAGGCCTCTATTCCTAAACAAGTTTCATAGCCACAAGAAGAAGAAATGAACACAACTGAGGAGGGAAAGCATAATCCAGACCAATACAAAGCAACTAATCAATGAACAAGATGAAATCAGTGATTAGGAAGAAAATTAAGGGGGTGAAGATGAAGAATACGATGTAAATATTATAGATCCTAATACTGGGAAAGTGAGCATCTCAAATCCTAAATCACCAATCAAAGAATTATTTTCTTCTAATGTTGAGGTAATTATTCTTGAAAATCCATCTAATCAGCCCCCTAATTTTTCTAGTGTTTTGGAATTGGCACCTACCTCTCCATCTTCATGTGACTCTTTCACATGGGTTCAGCCCATGATTGAGAGAAAGAAAAGGAATCTTACTCCTAAGATAATTTCTCTTTGTTTTGATGTTGAAGCTACTTTTATTGGCACCACTCAGCATCCTCCACCAAAAAAATCCAAAATAACCTCAAGGTTAGTTTTTTATTGAAATGGACAACAATTTTTGGAGATTACAAAACCTAAGGAAGAGAAGGATGAAAAGGATATCACTCTTGAAATTATAGAGCTAACTAGGATTCCATTTAGTGAATCTAATCCTAAAAAAGAGGTTCAGAACTTGACAGAGACAATTCCAAAGTAATTGAGAGAGTGGAAAAATATAAACAAACACAGGAGAAATTGGAATAACATATTCACGTTCTTTCTAGTTTTATTAAATCTTTTCTCTCAAGTGAAAAATTCCTTGATCCAACTCCTCTCTCCTCAATGCCTCCTCCCATTGTTTTATCTGAATAAGATGTCAAAGCTATCAGGGAAATTTCTATACATGTTGCATATGGAAGATTTATTGAGGCATTGGTCAATTTGATACATTGATCATAGGATCTGAGAAAGAAATCAAGATGTGGCTAGAATGCATTTAGGATTTAGGAATCATGAACACTATAGATGAAAAAATCCTCCTTTCTCATGAAATATTTTATGATTCCAAGAGTAATCTTTCCAGGAAATGGGTGTTCAGTGTTGAATGGAAGATCAAATTGCTTGAAGAGGTAGTCACTGAACTAAAAATCATAGTACACAAGGGAGAATCCTTCAAGTCTGAAACATTGGTGATGGGTCATTATATTACCAGTCATTTAACCAACTCATAGACAAGTTGGTGTCATTATAACCAAGGTGGTGTCTAAAGTTGTATGCAAAAGGAGAAAGGAAAATCTTATTCAACAATACTTCTTCCTAAGAAAACATACAGAAATTAAACATGCATGAAAAATAAACACACAACTAAACTACTGAAATAAATCTGCAGTAAATAAACTATGCTAAGAAATAATAGAAAAATCCTCCTCCTTGGGGAAGAGTGGATTTTGGCCATTCTCTTCCCTTTGGATTTGGAGAAACTACAATTAACTTTTAAAACTACACTTGTATTGATTCAAAACTGATTTACAAAATATGCCCCCTTTTCCAAATATATGGAAGAGGTATTTATAGACATTACTCCTAGTTTACTTGGTCCACACTCCAAGAACTAACTACCTATTCTTGGGTGGATTTATTCAAAGAAATAAATACTAAAAAAACTTGACTACAACAACCCACTTATCATGGAGAATATTTCTACAACTCATCCCTTTAATCTAGGAACACAAAGTGGGAGAGTACTTATTCAACATTCCTAATACTATTCCACCATTTGCTCATCCTTGAAACATGGAGAGAAAAAGGAGAGTGCTAAGTCCATGACTTTGAATTCTTCTTGGAATGCCACATGCATTCATGACTTTGGATTGCCACATGTTTGGATCTATATTCTTGGTTGATGACATGGAAGCAAAGAGTAGGCTGAATAGTTTAGTGCTCCTTTACATTATTTTGGAACAAACCAAAATACTTTCACTAGCTGGGCATTTCCGTAGCTGCGTGAAGAATTTCCATAGCTGGGCATTTCCATAGCTGTGTGAAGAATTTTCGTAGTTGGGCATTTCTGTAGCTATGTGAAGACTTTCGGTAGCTGTAATCTATGAACTTGGAGTACAGTTGCTTATGACCTATTTTCTACACACTATTGCATTCCAACTTTAGAAGAAATATCAAGAAATAAAAACAATTAGATTGCAAATAGATTTCTAAAGAGATGATAAGATAAATCCTATATTCTACCTTAAATATGATATCTGTTATTAAAACTACATCTAAATTCACTTGAAATATTTATTTTGAGAGAGATAATAAGAATGTTATTTGGTGATCATAATGAGACATATTTTGGTCTCATCATTTCCCCCACACTTAACTTCTTGCATGCCCTCATGCAAGCTACTAATATTCCTGTATAATTTGATTTTTTCAATACTTCTACATATTTCAAATTGTCTTCTCCTTTTTTCATGATAGTAGCAAGCTAAGATTTTAGAAGTAAAATTTCTACTTCTTTTTTATTCATGCTCTCATGAAGTTTTTCGTAGATAATGTAGAGATATTTTTCCCTTTAGTTCCTTATGCATTCTTCAAAATATTTGGAAGAGAGTGAGTCTCCCCCACACTTATCTTTGTGCATGCCCTCATGCAAACTTTTTTTTTTTAATTCAGCAACTTATAGATCTCAATTACTGTAAATTGAAAAGACTTCATCTGCATCATTTTATTTGTTACTTGACTTGATCAACACATGGAGATCTTGAAAATTTTCTCTCTCTTTCTTTTATGCTTTCGAGAAGTGAATATATTTGTAATTAAAATTAACAAATAACAATATTCAAGAATAGAAAAAAGAAGTTACCATACCATACTCAGTAGTTATCCTAAAAATGCTTTCATCATGTTGTTATTTTTTTTAGCAGCATAACCATGATTTCCAATCTGCAGCTGGAAATTTTAGGATCTGTGGTAGAACAAGGACAAAAAAAATTTTGAGTGATTGAGCAGTCAGAAAACATTGTTATCAAAATAGTCTGCAACATGTTATTTCTTTTGAGCACATAAACTACAATATCTTGGTCATTTCTAAATTGATTTGATCTAGAAATTGTAGAAAAAAAACCTAGATTTTTGATATATTTCTTTATGATCCATGATCAGTTTACAATAAAATGTAGCTATTTTTCATGTGTGATTTCCGTATCAGATGATTCTTTTTCCTTTGACCTCCTCTTTAATGCGCCAATGTTGATTTTGTAATTTCCTGCATTAATTATGTCATCTAAAAATAGATTCTTGCAAAAAATAATTTATAAAAAGATTAAATAAATAGAGTCAATTTAGGAGCACTCTTTGCATGAGACTTAATTGATTTATTTGTAGCATTTTTGCATGCAAATTTATTTCCTCTTTGTATGTAAAATTTATTTCTAAATCAATTAAGTTGACATGCAAGGAATATCAACAAAAATTGACTAATTCATTAAATAAAAGAGATAAAATAGGAATGCATGTTATTTGAATTTTCCTTTCTTCACTCATTAAATGTAAGAGTTAAAAATAGAATTCTCTTGTTGCATGCTTGAACTTTTCAACTTTGTTATATGAGAGAATAATGCCCTTTTTGTATTTGTCTACCATGTTCTAATAACTTTCATTATTGTTGTCAGGATTTAAGTTGCAAGATGGATTTTTTTTTCCTTCAACATGACAAGCAACTCAGCTTTTTCCTTCAACTCTCAATCTGTTTACACAAATATTCCATAGAAATATTTGTCTCGACTAACCTGCACAAAGTTAGTTTTTTTCTTTTTTTGCATTTCTTGCATGCATGAACTGGTATTGAATCTAATACATGCAAACAAGAAATATTTCAGAATAGGAAACCCAAATCAATTTAGACCCTACAGAAATATATTATGTTACAATTTTTATAAAGATTAAGAAAACTTATCATCAAATTCCTATTGTATCCATTCCATCACACCAAAATACATGGGTAACTAGCCGTACTGTAATTGCTGTGTATATAGGAAATAGAACTAGGTACGGGTTTTATTTGATGATAATACATATTTCTATTATGAATTTTTCATCCATATGCTGATTAAGGTAGTCAATCTTATCAACAATCTATAATATCTATCATATTGAAATTCTCAATATGAATATAATAGAAATATTTCTTAACAGAATAAATAATTGTATAAACACATGTCTGATGGGCTAATATAAAATGGTGTTTCCATGTTATTAAGGAGGGGGGTTTCTTTTGGAAATATCCATCAAGTTTCTAAATCTAATTGCTAGAAAAATTTAATCTATTTGCAAAAAAAAAGAAATTTTTAGGGGGAAATGAAATTTGCAGGAAAAGAAATTACTGGAAATGAAATTACAGGAAAAGAAATTACAGAAAAATGAAAAACTTGAAAGAAAATTCTAATCTAGTTGCATGAAAATAAATTCTAAAGAAGCTATTAAATTTGAATCTCCTGTCACAAATCTTGTTAAGAGGTATTCTACTGTCACTAGAATACTCTTTTAGAAAAATATGAGTCTCCTAATAACATCTGAGTCTCCTAATAACACCATGATCCTAGGCAGCGGTGCCAAAAATGATGGGTCGTTGTATTACCAGTCATTTAACCAACTCATAGACAAGTTGGTGTCATTATAACCAAGGTGGTGTCTAAAGTTGTATGCAAAAGGAGAAAGGAAAATCTTATTCAACAATACTTCTTCCTAAGAAAACATACAAAAATTAAACATGCATGAAAAATAAACACACAACTAAACTACTGAAATAAATCTGCAGTAAATAAACTATGCTAAGAAATAACAGAAAAATCCTCCTCCTTGGGGAAGAGTGGATTTTGGCCATTCTCTTCCCTTTGGATTTGGAGAAACTACAATTAACTTTTAAAACTGCACTTGTATTGATTCAAAACTGATTTACAAAATATGCCCCCTTTTCCAAATATATGGAAGAGGTATTTATAGACATTACTCCTAGTTTACTTGGTCCACACTCCAAGAACTAACTACCTATTCTTGGGTGGATTTATTCAAAGCAATAAATACTAAACAAACTTGACTACAACAACCCACTTATCGTGGAGAATATTTCTACAACTCATCCCTTTAATCTAGGAACACAAAGTGGGAGAGTACTTATTCAACATTCCTAATACTATTCCACCATTTGCTCATCCTTGAAACATGGAGAGAAAAAGGAGGAGTGCTAAGTCCATGACTTTGAATTATTCTTGGAATGCCACATGCATTCATGAATTTGGATTGCCACATGTTTGGATCTATATTCTTGGTTGATGATGTGGAAACAAAGAGTAGGCTGAATAGTTCAGTGCTCCTTTACATTATTTTGGAACAAACCAAAATACTTTCACTAGTTGGGTGTTTCCCTAGCTATGCCATAGTTGGGCATTTCTGTAGCTGTGTGAAGAATTTTCATAGCTAGGCATTTCCGTAGCTGCAATCTATGAACTTGGAGTACAGTTGCTTATGACCTATTTTCTACACACTATTGCATTCCAACTTTAGAAGAAATATCAAGAAATAAAAACAATTAGATTACAAATAGATTTCTAAAGAGATGATAAGATAAATCCTATATTCTACCTTAAATATGATATATGTTATTAAAACTACATCTAAATTCACTTGAAAGCTTTATTTTGAGAGAGAGAATAAGAATGTTATTTGGTGATATAATGAGATATATTTTGGCCTCATCAATTGGCTGATTTGTAAGCTCTTAATGTTAGGTATACAAGGACAATTCTAAACAGAAACACCCAATTAATGGGGTAAAAGCTAAGTTCACTACACTTTTCAAGGAGGAATTATTCAAGGCTGAAATTGTTACTAAGGAAGAGATACAGGAGATCACAGAGTTGCACAATGTTGTCATGGAGGCCACCAAAGGCTTGTTACAAAATGCAGGCATTAGAAAGGAAATGGAAGACTCTTTGGGTGACTGGTTGATTTTTATGACAAACATAACTATTCCAAAAGTCATGGAGATCACCAGTGCTTTGTCAAAAAATTAGGACTTGTACTCAAAGTGAAGACCCTGGTTGCATCTCTCCCAAGTGCTCTTTCTTCTAGTGCTTGAAAATATTTCTTTCTATATGTGATGTTTTGGAGTTAGCTTAATCTTTTTTAATATATAAAATTGTAAATAGAGCTAGCTAAATTTAATTCATTAATTAAGTGTTATCACTTAATTAAATAACAATTGGCTATAGAAATTGGTTACAACTACCCCTCTTAGGCTATATAAGGTTTATTTCTCCATTGTAAAGGGTTGTTGATTTTGGTGTCTTGGAATGTAATGATACATAATTTTTGAATCAATACAGAAGAAGAAGTTTCCCTCCTATTGTTCATGTTCTTCTATTTCCATTTATATTACAATTGTGAATGTGATCTAGTATATTTGAATATAGAAATTGTGTGTTCAATCCATTTGCTATAGTGTGAAGAATTTTGTGTTTGTTACATCTATATCTATGGTGGATTTTTTAGATATATTAATTCATGTGTTCTTGAAGTTCCATGCATGCATAAGTAAGATATTACTTACAATCTATATATCCTAAACGTGTTTCCTTCTTCATTTATTTTCTTACAATAGTGAGTAATCTTGTATAACCAAGGAGAATACTTGTATTCTTGATAGGTGGATCAAGTTTAACTTTGTGTCTCTTCTTGCCAGTCTTTCTCATTCCAACTATTGTTTCTTCTTCTAAAACCCCTCCCTCTTTCATCTTCTGTATTGAGAATATTAGATTATGGAATATTTCTTTACAACAAAATCCTCAATCTGGATAATGTTAGTTTGTATATTTGTAAATAATTAGATTCCCAAGTTTTGGTGAATAATGGAACCTCTCCCAAAAAGAGGAGGGATTTTTTTCCCCTAAACTATTACTTGTTTCCATTGAAAAAATTTCCAACCAATAGTTTTTTGGCACCCACCATGGGGCATGTGTTCTGATTCCCACTAGATAATATTTAAGTAAATCAGTAGTCATAGCACATTGGAAGAAAGGAGGTACACACAAGGACAAAGAGCCTAATGTTTGGAAGATTTTGATTTTCAGTTGCTGGAGAAACAGGGTTTTCAATTAACTCCAGAGAGAAGAGGTAGAAGTAAAAGGTCCTCAAACACTCCTCCTATAAAGGATAGAGCTCATTCATCCTCTCAAGCAGATGTTAACACCCAACCACAAGTAATTCCTAGTGCTCAAACTTTGGTTTTAGCAGGTACTTTCATTCCTTTACAAACTATTTTTCCTATAATGGTTGCACCTTTTCCTTGGGGCCAATGAGTTGGGCCTTTATCCCTTCCACAACCTTTGCATGACCTGTCTAAAGGGAATAGGAATAATTTCCCTAAGTTTAAAGGTGATGGTAAAGTGCACTTGGATGAGCAAATAACAACCTTTATTGTGGCATGTGGAGTTCTTGGAGTGGAGCACGAGGATGTTTTGATCATACTTTTTGTCAAGACTCTGTAGGATAATACTATAGATTGGTTCTACCATCTCCCAACTGGTACTATTACCAGTTGGAATAACATGAAGACTCAGTTTGAGAATAGGTTCAAGCCTGCTGAAGATGTTCATGCTCTCTTAGCACAAATTTCTCAGATAAAGAAGGATCCTTATGAACCTATGTGGGAATTTGTTGCTAAATTCAATAAATTGGTTAGTAAAATTCCAGCCACTACTCACCCTGTTGATCAAATTCTGAAATGTTTCTTCCTTAATGCTCAATTTCCAGAGGTGAGTTATGCACTAAGGAGAGATTCTTGTGCTATTCTGGATGATGATCAAAGGTTAGCCATAAGTGTAGAGGATGACTTGATAATGTCAGGCAAGTTAAAAAAGGAACCACACAAGGCTAAGGCCTCTACTTCAGGTATAACAAATTTGAGCAATTGGTCCAAAATTGGCGAATGATATGCTTGCAATCAAGAAACACCTTTCTCAAAACATGCCATATAAGGATATTCCACGAAGGAATTTTCAGCCAAGGAATCATCTCCCTCCTACTCAACCAAAGATAGTAATAGAAGATCCTCCTGTTAAAGTCCTAGTGAATGCATCCTGTGAAGTCTAGGAGCCTGATGATGAGATATAAGAAGAGATGGAAGAACCTAAAGAAGAACCCAAAAAGAGGCCCAAGAAGGATGACGTAGATGAATCCCAAGTCAACTTTCTCACTACTGAGGGAGTTGATGATGAAGATGATGATTATGATGAAGTAGTTGCAGACATGAACAATGAGTCTTATGTTGTCATGACTAGAGAAAAATTGAGAAAGAAGAAGGATGTTGTGTAGCCCGCAAAGAAGGAGAAGTCCAAGGAAGTTCCGGTCACCATTCTAGTAGTTGCAAAAAGAGGAGCACCCATTCCTACTACTGTTGCTAAGAAATTAAGTACTACTTCTCCATCTAATGTTCCTTCCACTTCCTCTTTTGTGCCTAAAGAAACTACACCTTCTACTCCTGTGTCAAAAACACCCTCAGCCTCAAAGGCTGATAAACCCAAAACCTCTATACTTCTAATCAAGAAACCCCATCTACCTTAGGGTCTTTTGATATTATTGACCACATCAAGAAGACCAAAATTCAGATTTCAGAAGCTGAATTTTACCAGACTCACCCCGAAGCCTTTGCTCAAGTGGTCAAATTTGTCAAATCTAAGCCTAATCAATCCCCTACAACTTCTAAAGGCCTTTTGCCTACTCCTAGCTCTCCTTCCCCACATAATTTGATGGTCTCTACACCCTCCACCTCTAAGAGAAGATTGAGCCCTTTTTATGTCACACTATTAATAACCAGCCATAAACTCATTAATTGTGTCATTTCCTCTAGAGCATCAGATAATGTGATGCCTGCTAAATTTTCACATGTCCTTGGCCTCACCTTAACCCAAACCTTTGGTTCATGTTATTTAATGGAAACTAAAGAGGTGCCTTTAGTTGGGAGAATAAAATATGCTTAGGTAGCTTTTGTTACATTCCCAGAGAAAAGAGTCAAGGCCATAATTTTGGTTGCAGACATACCTCCGTCTTATGGTATGTTGTTAAGTAGAAACTTCTTGTAGGAATTTGGAGGAGAGATACATATGGATTGGTCTCATGCTCTTATTCCAGTCAATGGAAAAATGAAGAAGTTGTTGCCAGAGAGACAGGATGAATATATTGTCCAAAAGATAGATGACCCTAAGGCTCAAATTATTTATGAAGATATTGGTCATGGAAATTATATGGTGATGTCTGAAACTGAGGCCAAAGTTCCCAAGGTGGTTCAGAATGATCCTAATGGTATTTGGATTCTTGAGTTTGATGGAAGTTGTTCCACAGTTGGTTCTAGAGCAGGAGTTGTTTTGATATTTCACCTGATGGTAAGCTCCACCCTTTCTCTTACAAGCTTTAATTTTCTAACACTAATAATATTGTTGAGTATGAGGCCCTTCTTCTCAACCTAGCAGTAGTGAAGGGAAATGGGAATAAAGAACCTCTGTGTTAAGGAGATGTAGAACTTATCATCAAACAATTTCAAGGAGTTTTTCAGGTAAAGGATCAAAGGATGAAACACTACAGGAATTTGGTATGGGATTCTATTGAATTATTGGATGCATTTTCAATTAATGTTGTGCCAAGGGAAAGTAGCACTAGGGAATATGCTCTAGAATTTTATGGGTCCTTTCTTATCCCACATCCAGATTTTTCTCAGGACAAATTTACAGTGGAGATGATTTTTAGACCCAGTGTTCCAGATAATGTAGATAATTGGTAGGTATTCAATGATGATCAACATTTGATTTCCTTTCTTGAATTAAAATATAATTTTAGTCCAATTGTAATTTGAGGGAAGCGAAGCTGGCTATCATTAATACACTACATCTTCTATGTCTGAAGGAGTTGAAGAATAATCTGACCAAGATGGTTGTATTAAACTCAAGGGACATAAGATACCTAAGGGCCTTATGAGTTTGGAGGATTTGTTTGACAAGAATGATAGGTACATCAAAGGAAAGGTATCACAATAAGTTCGCTAATCAGCTGAATTTGAAAAGGTTAATATAGGAAGCAATGAGGAGCCAAAATTTGTCAATATTGGAAAATGTTGTTCTAGTGAAGAGAGAAGAAAAATGGTTGAGTTGTTGAAGAAGTACATAGATGTTTTGGCTTACTCATATGATGATTTAAAGACTTTTAAGCCAAGGGATATGCAACATTATATTCCCTTGAAGTCGGGAATTCAACCTTTTCACCAAAAGCAAAGGCAATACAATCCGAAGATTACATAGGCACCATTCACCAAGAGATCCAAAAATTGTTGAATGTCAAGATAATTTTCCCTATTCATCATTCAGCTTAAATTGCCAACATTGTGCCAAACAGGAAGAAGAGTGGAGAAATTTGTATTTTTGTTGACTTTTGAAATCTAAATCAAGATTCTCTCAAAGATAACTACCCACTTCCTATGGATCAAATTTTGTAAGGCTAACTGGCTCATAAATTTTATCCATGCTCAACGGATTTTTGGGCTACAACCAAATTGAGGTGGATGTACCAGGACCAACATAAAACTTCTTTTACAACTCCCTAGGGCACATTTTCCTACAGAATAATGCCATTTGGACTCATTAATGCAGGTGCAAATTATAAAGGGAAATGGACTTGGCCTTTGGTGACTTAAAGGGTAAATTCATAGTGATCTATTTGGATGATCTAACAATTTTCTCAAAGAAAATAGAAGATCACTTTCAGCAACTAAAATCTGTGCTTCAGAGGTGTAGGGACCATGGAATTTCATTTGAATCCAAAGAAGTCTATCTTTGGTGTAGAAGAAGGAAATTTTCTCAGGCATATTGTATCTAAGGATGGAATCAAAATTGATCTAGAACATGTTCAAGAAATCCAAAATATTCCACTTCCTACAAGTAAGAAAGGTGTGCATTCCTTCTTTGGAAAAATTAATTTCCTTAGAAGATTTATTCCTAATTTTGCAGAGCTGACTAGAAATATAGCCCATATGATGAAAGAGAAGCAATATTTTTGTTGGACTACTGAGGGGAAGAATGCCTTTGAAAATATCAAGAGGGATATTGCCAATACTCCTATTCTTTCTTGTCCTGATTTTGACAAATATTTTATAATCTATTGTTATGCATCTGAGCACACCTTGGAATCAATTCTCGTGAATAAGAATTTTTAGGGATGTGAAGTGCCTATAGCATTCATGAGCTATGTCTTGAAGGCATGAGTGGAAGTACTCCCAAAATGGAGAAACATGCCTTTGTTATGGTAAAAGTAGTGAAACAATTTCATTTCTACATCCTGAATTCTCATTCCACTGTGTTCATGCCAGATACAACAGTAAAGTCAATTCTCACACAACAGAAGTTTGGATCAAAATGAGGAAACTGGGTGGAAAAAGTTCAGGAGTATGACCTTGATATCAATCCAACTAAAGCTTGTTCGAGGTAAATTCCTTTATGTGAATTTTTTCCAATGGTCCAAATAATTGAATCAATTGAGAAGGAAATAACTGTGTTCCAACTGTACTCTTTCTTATTTCTACTTATGAGTGGTACGCAGACATTGCTCATTTTCTCGCTTATGGAGGATGTCCGGTACATTTGAGTGCCAAAGAAAAAAGTGTTGTTAAGATTTGATCTACACAATATGTTCTCTGGGAAAATTCATTGTTCAAGAGAGGAATTGATGGTCGGTTCCTTAGGTATGTTGATAAGGAGCAGCAGAAGAGATTGCTGAGGGCTTTCCATGATCAAGCCTGTGGAGGTCACTTTTCTTCCTCAGTGACAGCTCATAAAATTCTCTATGTAGGGTATTATTGGCCAACACTTTTCAAAGATGCAACAAAGTGGGTTTCAAAGTGTGAAGCATGTCAAACTTTTGTGGGTAGACCCAAGTTGGCCACATTACCTCTTAAACCAGTGGTAATTGAAGATCCCTTCCAGCAATGGGGGATAGATTTTATAGGAACTCTTAATCCAAATTCAAGTGCAGGACACACACATGTGTTAATAACCACTGACTATTTCATGAAGTGGGTTGAAGTAATCCCAGTCAAGAGAACCACTTCTGAGGTAGTTTGTGATTTCATCAAGGAAAATATATTGGTCAAATTTGGAATTCCAAACAAGATTGTCACAGATAATGCCCCAAATTTTTCTTCCCATGAGCTTATTGATTTATGTTATGGATATGGTATTTCCCTTGCACATTCATCTGATTATTATCCACAAGGGAATGGGTAGGCTGAATCAACCAATAAAAACCTAGTAACAATTATCAGGAAGCTTGTAGATGAATCACAGAGAAATTGGCATAAGAAGTTGTATGATGCTCTCTGGGCAGATAGGATCACACCAAAGAGAGCCATTGGGATGTCTCCATTTCAGCTAGTGTATGGAATGGAAGCACAATTTCTAGTGACAGTGGAGTTGCATGCACTTCATCTTGAAAAATCTATTAAAGATGAAGAGTTCTCAAGTGCCATGGAGAAAAGGGTGATGTACCTATAAAATTTGGATGAAGAAAGATTGTGGGTTGTCGACAAAATCACTGCACACCAGCAGAAGTTGAAATAATTGTTTGACAAGAAATCCAGGCCCAGGGACTTCTTAGGTTGGAGATATTGTCCTACTTTGGGACAAAATGCGTGAACCACGAGGAAGCCATGGTAAGTTTGAATCCCTCTGGCTTGCTCCTTTCAAGATTATACATTTTGCTAGTGAAAACTCTTATTATATTACCTATATGGATTGAAATTCACTTCCATTACCATATATTGGCCAATATTTGAAGTTATTCCAGGCTTGAAGTAAACATCATTCCTTTGTATATAATCCTATAAATATTCTTGTAAAGTCTTTGTTTTTGGTATGTGTTGTGTCTTTGTATTTCTGTGTTCTTCTGTATGGTCTTGTTCTGTATAAATTTTCCCAATGGATAAAGCACTTGTCTTATAACTAGATATTTTGGGGTTCTTTGTCTTGTTTTCACAATGTGTCAAGTCAGTCCAATCCCCAAAAAGAGCTAGTTGTTGTCACTTACCCAAAAAATGTGTAATTTTTGAAAAAAATTTTTTTTTTTTTTTGGTCAAGTGACCCCTTTGTCAAAATTGTTTTCCTTTGTGAAGTCCTAAAGGAGTGAAAAATTCCAAAAATTTAGTCATTTTTGAATTTTTTGGGTCAAGATCCTTTTTATTGTGGTAATTTCGTGTTTGAGGAACAAGTGGAATATGTTCCTCTAGGTCTCCAATTCTCTGCATCCCTACTTTACTCGTAATACTCTAATTCTACGTTGTGCTGAATTTTTAATGTCTCAAGGAACTACTCTTAAGAGTTCCTTTTTTTCCTAAGTTGTTTTTGTATTGTGGTTGTCAGAAGTTTTGAGAACTTGAGTCCCTTTATTCCCTCGGGCCTTATGTTCTCTAAAGATCCACTTTACCCACATTACTCATGATTCCTTTGTACTATAGAGACTTTTGGACATTTAAAGAACTCATGACCCTTGTTCCACCCGGGCCTTTGATCCCTACATCCCCTTGTTCTCTGCACTTGTTCCCCATCCGAAAAACCTTTATCTTAGTTTCACATTAGGTTTCTTTGTATTGTAGAGATGTGGATATTTTGTGTCCCCATGGCCCTTGTTCCTTTGAACTACGTGTTCTCTAGAAGCCCAATTTATCTACATTCCCTTTGGTTTTTTTGTGTTGTGGAGTTTTTAGATGTTTGAGGTACCCCACCCTTGTTCCTTTCGGCACTTATTTCCCTGCAAACCCACATTTTCCACTTGAAATTTTTATATGTATTGTGGGTATCTTGTAAAGTTTGATCCCTCATGCCCCATGTTCCCTTGGGCCTTCATTTCCCCTTATCTCCATCATATCCACAATATAAAAAAGAAATGAGTAAATTATTTTGAAAACCTTTCTATTCCCCACAATACATTGTAAACCTCCAAATTGATCATTTACCAAGTCATTTGTCATCAAATAGAAAAGGTATAAAATGGGTAATTAAGGTAATTCATTTTCACCATTCCAAGTTGAAAATTTTTGACTTTGCATTGTGCTCCCATTCCCTGTGCCCTCAAGTATGTTTCTAGCTATAACTTGATCATTTTTCATCCATTTTCAAAAATTTGAATTACATTGGATCTTGAAGGAACATTCCATTCTTCCTGAAAAAGGTGAGTGATTTCATGGAGCCTCCTATGTTTATTTTGGTGTCAAATTGAGTTTTTTGCCCTATTGTTTGTTCTCCTAAAATCCATTGTTGAACCCAATTTTTTTAGTCTATCTCCTCATCTTGTCCACCATGAAATTCTAGTATGGGGGTATGAACACATATCTTCCTTGGAAACCTTTGTGCCTAATATTAGGGATAATGTGATATTAGACACATTAACCTGGATGACATTTGGGCCTCGTATCTTTGAAGCCACTCCTACCCCTATGGCCCAATGTATCAAAGATAGTGGAATTGCTATGTTGTTGGCTTCCCTATCTCTCTTCAATGTACATACACTGTCCTAGCTTGTGCCTCCTGTTTTGATTCCTGACACCAAAGAAATTAGAGATCCCTCAGGGATAAGTTATTTCCAAACTTGATGTTAATTGTATAAATGTATCTCCTAGAGAATCCCTATAATTTTGAAAATTCAAACACTCTAACTAAGGGTCCAAGCTCAAACCTCTTTGAGCAAGATAAAGAAAATATAAAGAAATGATAGCCAAATCATGGCTTGAGTCTCAAAAGAGAGGAGCCTCTAAACTTTCCAAAGGTCTTTGTATAGGTCAGATTTCAAGAAGAGTTATCTGATATGATCACCTACTGGCTAGATTAATGGGTCCTCCCTTCCACCAATGAATTTAAGTTCTAGATGTGTGTTTATATCAATATCATCTATGAGGGAAACAAATATTGAATTGGGGAGAGATAATTTGTGAAAATATCAGTGAACAACTGTTAATGTGCAACAAAGAAATACATTCTACATGACTTCCTACCTCATGTACACAATTACATCCTATAGGGTATGGATAGGACTGTCTTCTCAGGAGGATAAGAAAAATGGATCACTTTATGAGTATTACCCCCAACTAATCTTTAAAAACAGTAAACACCATTTCATAAGGGTGAATGATGTTTTTAATATGTACATAGTAAGGCTACTAGAGGGAAACACATCTGAAAGAGTATCTGCAAAGGAAAAATAGTTGATCTCAACATATGGCATCCTCTTTATACAATTCAGATTATTATCTTACATTAGGCTAGCTAGGTTTGAGGGTGACACCTAATAAGCTACCTATGTACTGTAATGAAAAATTGGTTCTTGGTGGAAGTGTGTAGGAAATTGGACATGTTACATAGAACATGTAGAGATAAGAAAATCACTAGGCATCAATTTCCTATCTCTTTGGGGAATTATACCTGCATAGGACTACATTGGATGCTCAAAATGTGGAAAGAACTATTACTGACTTCAAATTCTATCATTTCATAAAAGATATTATTTTTATATAAAGTGTTTTTTCTCTAATCATCTAAGAATGTCTTATTATCATGTGCCTTCTCTTGAATATTATTGGGAAGATTTCTCAGATGAATATGAGGTGAGGAGAAGATATTTTGGCATACTCTCTTTACAACAAGTTAGATATTTCAAGGTATATAAAGTTCCCAGAGGATTTGTAAGATGATAATGAATATTTGTATTATATTGAATATATCAAAACCATTCTAGCACATGCCCCTTCTTACCATTGATTGGTTTCAGAAGGAGAGGGATGATCTCTCTAAAATAATCAATCCAATTTAATGAGAAAAAAAATTGGTTTAACAAGAAGATGAAAGGCATATAATCTAAATGTGACACAATCCTAATAGGAGAAGTTGTCTCTAGTCCTTAATAGGTGCCACAACCACTGTAAAAATAAATGAACACAATTGAGGAGGAAAAGGATAATCTATAACAGACTAGCATAAAGCAACCAATGAATGATAAGATGAAAGTAGTGATGAGGAAGAAAATGAAGGGTGTGAAGATGATGTAAATATTATAGAGCCTAATACTATGAAAGTGGGCATCTCAAAGTGTTTCACTAGATTCTTGATAAAATTTAATGAAATAGATAGAGGGTGATAGGCCAAGGAGGAATATTTATTTACAAATTTAGTTGAAAGTTGTGCGCGTGTTTCTAATTTCTAATCCAGGATGACCATGAAGAACTTCCTTTTGGCTAGGAGGAACTACCTGTAAATATAAAAACAAGACCACAAGAAGAATATTAAACAATATATGTCGGTGGACTTGCCTAGCGTGTGCTAGATCCAGGAAGTGTGATACTTCCTAGATGGTTGTCAATCCACTGTTTAATACAATTTAATGCAAGAAATAACATTAAACAAATAACATCCTACTATAGTTGATATGATTTAGGCATCTCATTCAAATACAATAAGAAAATCTAATCTAATAGGCAAGGTTATGATCAGATCTAGAGGTTGGGTAGGTGGTTTTGAGTTTCTATAGGTCTGACATAGGTCTTGGTAAAGGTTACAAATGGTTCTGGGTTAGTTTGGGTGTGGTATTAGCTTGTTGTCCTGAGTTGGGTTATCAGACACAGAGACTAGATGTCGGTCAGGGTGTGACTGATGATGGTTTAGCTATGACCGATGAAGGTTCAGGGTGGATAAGGGTAGAATAGTTAAATGTTAGAAATAGGGGTCTAGGTTCTCTCTGTGTCTACACAGAGAGATGGGGAGGTCTATGGAGTGGCTTCAGGTAGTGTATCTGGCTTGGGTGAGGCTTTTGTGAGGTTTTAGGGGTGATAAAGTCAACTTAGTGAAAGTTTGTCATAAGATACAGTAACTGACATCAGTCTAGTGACTGTTGCTAGTGAAGGGGAAATTGACAATGGTCAAGGTGACCAGTGTCGGTAGGGTTGAATGGTGTAAATCAAGTAAACTTTATTTTAGAGATTCTCTGTGATTGCACAGAGAATGGAAGAAGGATGGTTAGGCTCGTAAAAATCCCAGGAAGGCTCAGGAATGTCTAAGAGTCAGATATGGGAGGTTAAAGGGATTGTGGGTTGTTGGATGGGTGGATTGATAGGAAGGTAGGGATGGTGGAATGAAAAGTAGAATGTGATCTAATAAACAAAGCTAAAGAAACCACAATCTAAGTAAGTATAGAATGATGTAGATCAGAACACACTTACTTGTATTTGTAGGCCTGGTTGGTGGAGGATAGCAATGGTTGATCTGTGAAACTGGTGATCAGTGTCATGGAAGTGCTTCCTAAAATGTTACCATGAATGTTAATGCCTTCATATTAGTCCTGGTGCTATCTAGGGTCATCTGGATGCTTGAACAGGATCTGGTTTGTGCTTGCATGCAGATCTCTCTTTCTCCAAAACTTGAAAATGCCAACTTCTCTAAATTTCCAACCCCTCAAAGAAGGTTACCAGAATGAATATATGGTAACCAATGATGGTTTAGGTTAACTGGTTTTAGGGTTAACCAACATCGGTTATGGCTGGAAATCCTAGGTTTTCCAAAATAGTAGATCTTGGCTATCTTTTGGCCAGTTTTGTCCATTGGTTCAGGTCTAAAATGGTATTTTGCACTTAGATAAGTGGGCATGTTGTTAGAGAAAGAATAGGCATATGATTTTAGGGTTAGACTAAGTCTCAGTTAGTTATGGTAAGTAGAAATTGAGTCTTAGTTAAAAGAAACATGCTAAGAATAGGTCCATGATGAGGTGTCTAGGTGATGTGGCTAGGTGAGGTGGTCAAGTGAGGATATTTATTAAATTAATTAAAGTAATTAATTCAATTAATCATGTGCACTATGGGATATGAATATGTAAGGTATGGTTAATTTAATTAATGGGGTTATAAGGGTGGTACGACCTAATTTTGGTGTCTACATTTTACCCCTTTTTGTCACGTAGCTTGTATCAATAAGCTACGCTGACAAAAATAGGAAGTGATTACCCCATGTATGGGTGGGAGTGGAGTTGCCCAAGTGTGGGTGAAGGTGATCCCCTTCAAACCAAGAACTGATGAGGTGTTATATGGAGTTCGGTGAGTGGTTTGATAAATGTGTAGTTGGTGTAAGTTAAGGTAGGTGGGGAAGAGTATGGGTACTTTGGGAAAAATGGGTAATGGGCCAAGGTCAACTCAGGTAATAGGTAATGGGTCAAGGTCAAATTGGGTAATATGTAATGGAAATTGAATGCACACACATGTATAGACTATAAAATGGTTACATGTTGAAGAGCTTGCAAACTCGACATCATATAAGGTCGATAGGTTTATCCAAACAAGGTTGAAGTGATTTAGGTATCCAGGGTATAGGATATGGTCCAGAAACACAACATTAGGTTAGGTGTAGGAACATTTAGGTATGATCCAGTACACCAGAGGTTTGGTTGGGATAAACGACACGACAATAGGCAAGGTATGGTTGTTAGGCTAAAACAACATAGGTAACAACATCGTAAGGTATAACGAGTACACAAGTTCATCAGTCACAACAAGTAGTTTAGGTCAAGGTAAATAGGTCATGACATGGGTAAGGCCAAGGTATAGGTAAAATAACAAATCCCTAACATGTAATTAAGGAAATGTAGGGGTAGTTTGGGCTTGTAGGTAGGTTGCAATAAGTGTGGGTAAGGTCAAAGGGTATCTGGAAATAATGAGTTGAGGTCAAAATGGGAAAAATGGGGTGAAAATGGTAATGGTCAATGACTGATGCTAGTTATAAGGTAACCGACGATCAGTTTGGTATGACCGACATCGGTCATGTCGAGTTAGGGGCTAAAAAAGGAAAAATCCATGTTTTACAATTCATTTTAACTTGTTCCATTTGTGAAAATGACAGAGAGTAAAGTGACCTTTGTGGAAAGTGACAAGATGAGGTGTGGGTTGAGTTGGCAGCCTCATGGTAGGTGATTGGGTTCGATTGGTGGGTCCATGAGATTAGTTCGAGTGATTTCATTCATTTGGGAGATGAGGTAGATTTGGTCATGGCAGAGGTGGAGAGGGTTTAGGTGGACTGGTGTAGTGGCCAGACGTACCACCACATAGATGACGTTGAGATGAGGTAGGATTCAATCCAATTTTGTCCTTTGGTTGAAAATAATGTGTTGAAATCAGTTTGGGTTAAAAGGTTTTTGGGTGGGAGTTTTATTTTGAATTTGTGGGTAAAATGAATTAAATGAGGGAGGGGGAAGGTCCAATGTAGCTTAAATAGGGTTGGTAATGAAGTTAGGTTAGGTTTGGGTAGGGTAGGTTTTAGGTTTTTTTGTTTAAATGTTTTGAAAATGGGGGATAGGTTTGTGGTTTTGGTTTTTGGTGTCGCGACAGAGACTGACGATGGTCAAGGGGTGACCAACGTTGGTCAACTTTGGCTGTTGTCGGTCATGGTTTGGGTGATGAAACAGTCAAGAGGACCGATGATGGTCAAGGTGACCGGTGTTAGGGTTATGAGTAGGAGGTGAAAGAAGGACTAGGTAGGAGAGTAAAATAGGCATGAAAGGGGTAGGTGAAGGCATGATTTATGTAGAGGGAAAAGGGTAAAATGTTATTTTGGTGAGTGGGATAGGTAAGTAGGTGAAATGATGTTTTAGAATGATGAATCATGATTTAAAGGGGTAGTAGGCTGATGGGTGAATTAGGTAAATGGGGTAAGTAGGATTAATGTGGTTCAGGTATGGTCTGGGGGGTTAATAGGTAAGTTAAGGTTATCAGGTTATAACAATGTTGTGGTTTGTTGGATGTAGGCTAGGGACCAGTTGCAGATGTAGGATAGAGTACCATCTCTTTTGATAGAGATATGACCGAGTGTGACCACGGAGGAGTGGAGGCACGTGATGGATGTTGGCTTGAGTGGGATATGATGCTACAAGCATGTAGTTCAAGATCTGAGTTTGATGGTTGCACTCATTGATAGATGGGACTCAGCGACCAATAATTTTCACTTACCAATGTGTGAGATTAGTGTCACCCTAGAGGATTTATACAAGATCCTACGGCTACCGATAGTTGGGGAGATGGTATACTCTGTTACTTCAGAGGCATCAGAGGAGATGATAGTGGTTATTTTTAGGGAGGTAATGGGTGAGCTGAGGTACCATAGTGCAAGCCTCAATTATGGAGAGATGTATGCGACCCATCCTCAGGAGATGAGGTTGGTGGTATTGATGATGGAGGTAGTATGTTGCTTCACCTTACCAGATGTAGAGGGTGGGAGATTCCCAAAAGCACTGATGGGAGTACTCCAGGACATGATGGAGAGTGAGTCCATTTTTGCTTGGGCACCAAATTCTTGGTGTAGTTATATAGAGAGTTGTGGGCCTATGGGAGGCTGCAGAGGTTCAATTTTGTTTGCACATTCCTTCTACACTGTTGGGCATATGAGCACATCATATGTGTACAGCCTAATTGGTTTTCCTTGACATGATTGGTTCGAGGGTGGCTTGGTCAGGGTTAGGTTATAGGCATGGGTACCTACTTGGTGGACAACACAGGATATGGCAGACGTATAGGGCCACACATGATGTAGTCACATTACAGGTAGTGAGATAGAGGGGTTTTCTGAGGGTTGATATTATTTGGAGGCCATATGTTTGATTCCTTCATACAGGCACATGGTAGAGGAGTTGGAGGAGTTGTATTGGCTCATTGGATAGAGGGGTGTCATGCCGGTGAGCATGAGATGATACCCGTAGACAGGGTTAGAAAATAGTTTGGGCTACCACAGGATGTGCCTCCACCATTCCCACAGTACATGAGAGATGACGTGGAGAGACCTATGTCTCCACATGACTGAGTGTTCCCACAGGGTAGGAGGAGCAGGCAGTGGACATACGATATTGATGATGTCTGGGTCACAGATAGATATAGATAGTGGTGGGTGACATAGTTATGGGAAGCATACCACCTAAGGCCAGGGTAGCCAGACTTAGCCACCATTACAGTAATCTAGGAGGGATACCTTGCAGGGTCAGGTGGCTTCCCTGAAGATCAAACACAGCATTATATAATTAGTAACAAGGGTAGCTCATAGGGTCAGAGGCACAGGTTTCCACTTTACAGGTTACAGGTGGTAGCCTTACAGGCCCAGGTTCTAACCTAGAGGTTTGTTCGTGGACACCCACATGGGGTGGAGATGGAGATGAGGGATTAAGGTTGCCACCTTACAGTGCACATAGGTAGTAGGTTTGTAAGGGCCAATTGGCCACTGGCAAAGGCTCATCGTTGGGTCATCCAAGTTATCACAGAAAAAATAGTAGGAACAGGGGTAGGTCCACACAGGCACTAGGGACATTATCCTAGTACACAAGGTAGCAGGGTAAGATAGGGTCTAAGGCAAAGCAGGATGTGTAGAGCTACATAGGTTGGTTATTATGAGACCTATGGCACCACCTCAGATGGTGTCGATGGAGGTTTAGGGATTCCCTGAATGAGGCGCAGTATTACTAAGATCACCTGATGGTGACCATTGGGATAGATTTCCCCTCCTATGCTAGAGTACAAGGAATAACAAGTTTCGAGTGAGAGGACTAGATCCAGCACTCATAGTGCAGAGAGTACAAGGGGGCAGCAAAGCTCCAAGAAAGGGTCAGGGTGAGGCTACATAGTTCACATTTTGAGGCCTAGACCTAGCTGAGGGCTAGGTAGATTCACTAGACCAAGACCCATGATGAGGTGGGGAGATGCTAGGATTGGGTCTCTAACAGAGATCCAAACCCCAGGTAGGAGACAAAGGATAAAGAGATCGTGGACCTGTAAGGATATCTAGGTGGGTGATGATTAGTGGCTTGGTATGATTATTGATGTTTTGGTCATTTTGATATATATACCGGCCTGTGTACCTTAAGATAGTGAGGATGTACATGAGATATTTGAGTAGCGTTTTCGATCAACTATACCACTAAAGTGACCTGCACAAAGATGAACTTCCTATTGGTTCATGATTTTTGTATGAGATTGTAATGTCGATGATTTAAGATTTATACCATGATGTACATATGTTGATAAGATACAAATTCTCCCATTTATATATTTGAGAAGTACATTATTGAAAGGATGATTGTACCTATTTTTGGATAAGTTTGGAGGTTAATTGTGTATGGATGGAAATGTAGGTGAGTTAGGCATGATGGAGTCAAGGTCACGTAGGTCATGGTTGAGTTAGGTTAATTAGGCATGGTTGACGTCTAGGTCATAAATAAGAAAGTAGGCATTTAACCTTTGTACTGAGACTAGGTCATAGGCATGGATGGAGTTTCATGAGATACAAGATAGGCATGGTTGAGGTAGGTCATATGGCATGGTTGAGTTAGGTTTGGTTTAGGCATGGTGATTGAGTTGTAGGTTTGTTTAGGCATGGTTGAGTCAGGTTTGTATAGGAATTGATTTAGTCATTAAAGTGGTTGGGGTTGTCATTCATGGTTAATTTTTATAATGAATGATGATATGTATCTATGTTATGTTGGTAGATACCATTTATAAATATTTGTATAACGATGATGTTAGGAATGAAATAGTATTCATTGAAATGTAACATTGTATGGATGATGATAAAAGGGTAATGACAAGTAGCAACTTGTTGGTATATTGTTAGTACATGTTTATCCATTTTCAAGTTGTTAAATGTAAAGATGAAAACTAATGGGGTAGAATGATGTTATGAAATGAAAGATCCATTGAAAAATGACTGAGCTAACCTCAAGAGCCCCATGCCCTCAAATCAGGTTGCCAACATAGTCTGAGGGTCCCTTCAGGCCGATTGTCAAAATTTCCCCCCCCCAGGGTAAATTTCGATAACATGCATCAAAAGTTGCAGAAAGGCAAATAGGTCAATCCAGAAAAATCGTGAAAATCGGCTAAGTCCTAGTCCTAAGGTTGCTCAGGACATTTGGGACAAAAATGCGCGAACCGGCCGAAAAATGAGTCCAAGCGGCCCAAAAGCAAATGGGACAAGTGGGACAGAAGTACGCGGCGGGCGCGAAAAGCCGATCCAGCCGAGAAGAGAAAAATTGGCTAACTGCTGAGAGGGTCGCCTTCGGGACGAAACAAATGGACGCGAAATACGCGAACCGGCCGAACCGGCGCGAAAAGAGTACAAGGAGTCCAAAGCAAAATGGGACAAGTGGGACAAAGCGCCGAAATCGGGCCAGAAATGCCCAAAATAGAAACCGGCCGAACCGGCCGAAATTGTCCCAAGGGCCCAAAATCAAAATGGGACATCCGGGACAAATGGACGCGAAATGCCCGAACCGGCCGAAATGAGTCCAAAGGGCCCAAAATCAAATGGGACATCTAGGGACAAATGGAGGCGAAGGTACGCGAAGGAGCCGAATCAGGCCGAGGACCAATCAGAAGCTGCCACGTGTCCTCATAAGAAAAGGTCAAAAAAGTCAAAGGGTGAGTTTTCGAGCACCGAGCCGAACCAATAGGATCGTGCCACGTGTCCCATTTAAGAGCCCACAAGGAAAATTCAAAGGAAAGCCCGCCGAAAAGTAGAGGAGAGAGAATTATTCAGCGAATCAGAGCATGCCACGTGTCATCCAAGTGGCAGAGCGCGGGAAAATATTTCAAAAATCCGTTTTCGCCTGTTCCGTGCCCTAAATCTTCAGATTGACATATCTTTCGATCCAGAGCTCGGATTTGCACGTTCTTTATATCAACGGAAAGCTTGTGAGATTCTCTACACGTTTCCAGGGTCAATCTTGCATTTTGGTTCAGTTTGAAGGAAGAAAATCAGAAGACGCCTCTGGCACGAAATAATAAGCAGAAGTGATGCTCAACTAACAACTTTAATGCAGCAGACAGCTCGCCGCTTCTGCTAGGCAGCCGCCGTTTTGCAGAATCCGCCGCTTCTGCCATGATGAGATGAGTTAAATGCATTCAAGAGGTGGTTGGGGCAGATTTCGAATTCCTCTCTCTTTTCTCTCTCATTCTTCCTATAAATTGTAAGGAGGGGCTTCTTTCTAATGTTGGACATTTCTGTTTTGCACCCCTCCCTTCTCTCCTGTTTGCAAGAGAATTCGTGGAGTTTTCAAGCCTCCCATATGGACTGTAATGCCATTGTTTTTTTGCCTCTTGGCCATTGCAATGTATTTGAATCGATCCTTTGAGCAATATATATGTCTGTGATTGAATTTAAATCCTCTCATGTATTCATTGTTGTCATTCTGATCTTTCATTGCATTTTGGTTACCTGTCTGTGCATGATGTGGTATTGCATCTATATGGCCTGTGTTTATGTTGCAAAACTTATGTTCTTCATTCCTCGGTGCATCACCTCTATTAGCTTAGATTTATTTTATGCATTTTCTTACCTTGTCTCCTTGGCAGATTAGATTAGATTTTGAGTGAAAACCTCTGCATATTTCGTGTGCACCTGAACAGAGGAATAGGAACCAGCCTTTCTCTGGAGATTCCTTTCTCACTCTTCAAGTCCCACACTTGGAGAAAGGATTCAATGTTATGCAATCACACTGGATATTAAGTGATCAACCTAGAAACTGATCAATATCCAGGGGTGCTGTGATTTTGCATCAACAGTTTTGGCACGCCCGGTGGGACAGAGGTCTCATTTTTTATTGCAGCAAGGTTGATATGCATCTGCTGCAATTTTCTTGCTTGAAAAGAGCTATTATTTGCATATCTGGCGACTCCAAGGGGAGGAATCAACTGGTTTCAGCAGTCAGGCCTAAAAGCTTATGAGAAGAATCACAAGGTCAAGAGCTGGAGAAGAGGAAGTGCTGTTTGAATACCTGCAACTATCTCCAAGAAGAAGGCAAAGAGGAAGAAGGATTCAAAGGTCTCCATCTCCACCAAACAGAACTCTCTCAACTCCTCCACCTGAGCAGGCCTTTCTTTCAGTATACAAGGGTTTTAAGACCAATCAGAATGGCGCAACCAGTGAACCCCTATGTCAACTTCACAGGCAGCAGCCCACTTGCTCTCAATGCACAAAATCCAATCCCAGTTGCAGCACTGAAGAACATTCCATACTTTACTGGAGAAAATCAGACCACTCCTGGTGATCATGTCAAGGACATTGCTAACATTTGTGCAATCCATGAGATTAATGAGATGCAAGTAGCTGTCAAATTGCTGGCGTCTTCATTCAAGGGAAAAGCATTGCAATGGTTTAGGAGCCTTGAAGCTGGCTCTATCACAAACTGGAATCAGCTGTGTATTGCACTTCACAATCAATTTGGAGAGAAGGGAGACAACTTGTCTCTTTTGGAGCAGCTGACAACCATCAAGAGAGCTTCCAATGAGCAGCTGACTGACTTCAACTTCAGATTTCAAAGGTCTTGGGATAGAATTCCAGTAGCAGTCAGACCAACAGCAGAAGGTGCTTTTCTGTATTACCTTAAAGCTTTAAATTCTGATATTTCTATGTTGATTCAATCTATGGGAGGCACAACTATCCCTGCTGCTTATAGTATTGCCATTAGAGCTGAAAATTGTCTGATTCAAGCTGGCAAGCTAGCTCCTAGGCCTCCAATGCCATTATATCCAAGTATAGAGAGCCCAAGTACTAGTCAAGCACCTGTCTTAGCTCCTATTCCCACTCCTAGGAATCAGAGTTCAAATGAAGCTTCCACTTCATCTCCAAGTGCCCCAAATGAGCTTCAAGAAGTCATGAAGCAACTGCAAAATTTAGGTAATGAGCTGGTCACACTCAAGAGACAGCAAGCTCAAGGTTTTAGACCTTCGTATCAGCCTCAAGCTCAACCTAATAGGCAGCCATATCAGCCTCAAAGACCACCTAATCCAGCTGCAAATGTGAATCAAACAAGGCCTCCTGTCAATAAACCATTCCAGCCCTATAATCCAAATGCCATATCTGCCTCTAAGGCATTAGTACCAGCACAAAATAACATGGCACAGGAGTACGATTGGTGTTACCCTTGCAATCTACCTCACAATCAGTCAGCATGTTTCAATGGTGCACTAAATCAGGCCTTGATGGTGCAAACCATTGGTGTTGCTCAAGATCCAAGCCAGGAGGAGAATCAACAGCAACAAGAAGGACCCCCAACAGAAACCACATTGGCAAATTGGCAAACGGAAGACTTCTGTGGAGTTAACCAACAGCCTTTTCAAGGCATGGCTGCCAATACACGGTCAAAGAAGAGAAGCATAGAAGAGGGACAACCGTCTAATCCAGTTGTTTCTCAACCCACTCTTACACAACAGGGGGTCAGTAGACCAAACACAGCTCCAAATGTGCAAAATCAACCCAAGGTCCCTGTTGTAGCAACACATGCACATGCTCAAGCTCCAGAAAAGGTTGTACCAAGTAAGGGACAGCAAAAGGACAGTTCATCCCCTTTCAACATCATCGATCAAATGAAGAAGACACATGTGAACATTTCCATGTGGGAATCACTGGCGATCCCAGGGCAACGAGATTTATTGCAAGCTGCAATGACTAATTGGTCTGCCACAAATATATCAAACCTAGGACATGAGAAGGTTCTCACTAATGCAGTGCAACATGATGGGGGGCAGACAAGAAAAAATTTGAAGCCCCCACCTTTCTATGTTTCATTGATTGTTGGAAATCACTTGGTGCACAACTGCATGTTGGATTCGGGGGCCAGTAGTTCGGTGATGCCAAAGCAAATAGCGGACCAACTAGGTTTGAAATATGAGCCAGTACTGAAAGGAGTAGTACAGCTAGATGGAACGGCAGTGGGGACTGTTGGAGTCATCAAGGAGCTAAGTCTAACACTACATTCCTGTCCTAATGTTACAGTTTTGCAAGATGTGTCTGTGATTGACCTTCCGCCACTCTTTGCGTTGTGTCTTTCAAGAGACTTCACTGCGAAAATCGGTGGATATTTATCTGCAGATTGGTCGCACATGATTTTTAGGACAAGGTATGGAGCCAAAGCAACAATCAGGTCAGAACCAATTGCCAATTTCCATATTGAGCCCTATGTACCAGGTCCTATCAATGCAAATTGCTCAGCTTTTGATCAAGAAGAATGTTCGAATGATCTAGAAACAGGTACTAAGGTCGAGGGAATTCCCGATTTAACTTTAGATGAATGGGCAAACAAAAGTCATGAATTTGATCCATACAAAGAAATTGAAGAATCTGAATTGGGCGTGTATTGTATACACGAGGAAAGTTCACCCATTCCTGACATCATTCAGCCTGAACAAAAAGATGAAAACAAAATTTGGAGATTATTCTTCGATGGTTCGAGAAGCAGACAAGGTGCGGGAGGTGGTGCAATGTTAATTTCACCACAAGACGTCAAGTATTATTCAGCTTTTCGTTTCCAGTTTTCTTGTTCAAATAACACCGCCGAATACGAAGCATTGATTCATGGACTTCATTGGTCCAGGAAAAAGGGCATAAAGAACTTACAGATGTTTGGAGATAGCAAGCTAATCGTCAACCAAGTCAGGGGACAACATGCTACAAAGAACGACTTACTGAGGAGCTACAAGAATAGGGTATGGGACCTCATTGAAGATTTCGAAGCTTTCAACATTGTGTCCATACCCAGGAAGGGAAATGAAGCCGCAGATAGGCTCGCAGCAGTTGGAGCAACATTTGATGTGGTCGACAACATCAGAAGAGGAAAAAACGCAGCCACACATCCATGTGGTTGTAAGGCCAGCAGTTCCAAATAATAACACAAGCTGGCAGGTGTTTGAGAACGATCAACAGATCGTCAATTTCTTGCAAGAAGAAGCTGAATTTTCAGCTAGGAATCAGGACAGATTAGAACAGCACTATGGGGATCAAGTAGTACAGCTGCGGACAAACAAGCTTCCTAAGGGTTTGGTAACATTGGAGTCTATCTTCAACCCTAACGACCAGTTTCGTAAGGAAAAGGCAAGCATGTAGGTCAAGAGAGAAGATTCAGAGCCAATTCCGGTTGGGGAAGGCAAAACACTTCAAATTGGCAAAGTGGCCACTGAGCAGGAGAAATCAGATTTCATACAACTTTGCCAAGAGTTTCCAGATGTCTTCGCTTGGAGCTATGAAGACTTAAGAGGATTCAATCCAAATTTGGCACAACATACCATAGAATTGGATCCAGATGCTAAACCCGTCAGGCAGAAGCAGAGACCAGTCAACCCTCACATTGAGCCTCTAATGAAGAAAGAGCTTAACAAGCTAATCGAGGCAAGCATTATATTCCCTATCAAGCACTCAAGCTGGGTCGCGAACTTGGTTCCGGTCAGGAAGAAGAGCGGAGAAATCAGGTTGTGTGTGGACTTCCGAGACCTCAATAGAGCATCTCTCAAAGACCATTACCCGCTTCCTTCAATGGAACAAATATTGCAAGTAGTATCCGGTTCAGAGAGATTCTCTCTCCTAGATGGCTACTCAGGGTACAATCAGGTGATGGTGAAAGAAGATGACCAATTCAAGACGGCTTTCACCACCAAATGGGGAACCTATGCCTACAAGAAAATGCCATTTGGGCTATCAAATGCTGGAGCCACCTTCCAAAGGGCAATGGATATGGCATTCAAAGGGTTGATCAATAAAATAGTTTTGATATATCTTGATGATATCACTGTATTCTCAAAAAATGCAGCGGATCACCTCTGTCATTTGAGGCAAGTATTTCAGAGATGTAGAAGATTTGGGGTATCATTAAACCCCAAAAAATGCATATTCTTGGCTCACGAGGGAAAGCTTCTAGGCCATATTGTTTCGAAGGAGGGGTTGACAATTGACCCAGAAAGAGTTGAAGCAATTCGAGCATTGCCATTGCCAAGTCACAAGAAGGCTCTTCAAAGCTTCTTGGGAAGGATCAATTTTGTCCGTAGATTTGTTCCAAATTTTGCTGCTCTTGTGAAGCCAATAACGCTGATGTTAAAGAAGAGCATGGCATTTAGGTGGACATCAGAAGGCAAGGCAAGTTTTGAGGCAATAAAAGAGGCTATATCTCAAGCTCCGACTCTCGTCAATCCAGACTTCTCCAAGGACTTCGTGCTATATGCCTTTGGTGGTGGGGAAACGATTTCTGCAATCCTGGCACAACAAAACAAAGAAGGGTTAGAGCAACCAGTTGCTTTCTTCAGTCAAGGCTTGGAGGAATACGAAACTAGGTACTCTTTCATTGAAAAGCATGTCCTTGCTGTAATCAGAAGTTTAAAGAAATTCAAGCACCTAGTCTCAAACAACAAGATCCAATTGTTAGTCTCTCATGCGGGAGTTAAGGACTTCCTTCTAAACAAGGATCTGAATGAGAAGCGTGTAGGATGGATAACTCGTGTCATGGAATATGACATCGAGATCAAGGTTACCAAACTAGTACGTGGGAAGGGACTATGCGAGCAGCTAGCCTTGAGTCAGCAGGATGAAACAGGTAATGAAAAAGACGCTGTCCTGCTATTACAAGATGATCAAAACAGGAAAATGATGATGTGTCCACTCCCTGTTGGACTCAGAATATGATACATTTCCTACAAACGGGCATGTGCCCTCCAGAAATGAGCAAAGCAAAAAGAAGGTACTTCAGATTACAAGCAGTTCCTTATGTGCTTGTTGATGGTATTTTGTTTAAAAAGGACATCAACGGTGTTCTATTGAGATGCATCGGGACAGGTCAGATTGAGAGGATCTTACAAGAGTTCCATGACGGAGAGGCAGGAGGCCATTTCACCCCACGAGTAACAGCTCTCAAAATCATGAAAGCTGGTTACTATTGGCCTGCTGTATTCAATGATTGCTACTCATGGGTTAAGAAATGCAAGAAATGTGCATTCTTCACAGGGAAAGGAAGGTTAGCAGCACTGCCCCTTCGTCCAATTTCAGTAGATCATCCATTCATGCAATGGGGATTGGACTTCATTGGAGTCATCAATCCCAATTCAAATCAAGGCCACAAGTGGATTCTTACAGCGACAGATTATTTCACCAAGTGGACCGAGGCAGTAGCGCTCAAAGAAGCAAGTGAGTCTAGCATACTAGACTTTTATGAAGGAATAGTAACCAGATTCGGTGTGCCGGCCACCATCATATCAGATAATGCATTAGCATTCATAGGTTCAAAAATTACAGAATGGGCTGTCAAGAATGGAATCTATTTGAGCACCTCTTCAAATTATTACCCGCAGGGTAATGGACAGGCAGAGTCCACAAACAAGAATTTGCTAAAAATCATCAGAAGGACTCTGGATGAAAATCAAAGAACATGGCATACAAGGCTAAAATCAGCGTTATGGGCTGACAGAATAACACCAAAGAGGTCAACAGGTAATTCTCCCTACAAGTTGGTCTATGGGAAGGAGGCAGTATTGCCTATATCATTAGAATTGCCAGCCTTGGAGCTCATGAAACAGCTGGAGTTATCTGAATTCGAACCAATGGAGGCCAGGTATGCAGAATTGATGGAATTAGAGGAAATCAGAGAACATGCGATTCAGATGATTGACTAAGGATCAGGCCGTAGTAAAAAGATGGTTTGATAAGAGAGCTGGAGCAAAGACTTTCCAGGAAGGAGACCTAGTTCTGAAATGGGATGCAGATCGGGCAAAACCAGGAAGGCATTCCAAGTTTGATGCCATCTGGAGTGGTCCCTACATGGTCACGGGATGCAAAAGTAGTAATGCCTTCCAATTGTCTGCATTGGATGGAGAGGAACTTCAGATTCCGGTTAACGGAATCTATCTTAAACATTGCTACTAAGAAAAGGATTGCCCTTGTAAATATTAGTTTAGATTTTCAATTCCTCTAAGTGCGTATGCACATTGTCCTGTTGTAGTTAGGTTTCATTTCCCTAAGTGCTTTGGCACAGGTTTTGCTGCTCTCAGGTTGTTTTCTACAGTTCAGAGTGTTGCTGGAGAAGAAGTTGCAGTATCAGGCTTGTTTCAGGTTATTGCTTATAACTCCATGCCCAATGGATCGCTAAAAGGCCACTGATCTTCTACCTAGCAGGCAGGTACCCCGCTGAGTCGTCAAAACTGTTGTCAAAATTTCACCCCCCAGGGTAAATTTCGATAACATGCATCAAAGTTGCAGAAAGGCAAATAGGTCAATCCAGAAAAAATCGCGAAAAATCGGCTAAGTCCTAGTCCTAAGTGTTGCTCAGGACATTTGGGACAAAAATGCCCGAACTGGCCGGTCGGCCGAAATGAGCACAAGCAGTCCAAAAGCAAATGGGACAAGTGGGACAGAAGTACGCGCGGGCGCGAAAAGCCCGATCCAGCCGAGAAGAGAAAAATTGGCTAACTGCTGAGGAGGATCGCCTTCGGGACAAGACACAAGCGCGAAAAGGCGCGAATCGGCCGAACCGGCCGAAAAGAAAATCAGTCCCAAGAAGCATGGGACAAGTGGGACAGCGAACCGGCCGGTTCGGCCGAAAAAGAAAGTTCCGAAACATCTGGGCCGAACGCGAGGCCGAAATGAGTCCGAAAGGGCCCAAAATCAAATTGGACACGTCTCATCGGCAAATGGGGACGAGGAAGCCCATTTCGGGCGAAATGGAGGTTTTTGTCCCAAACAGTTTGGGACATCCGGGACATAATAGACGTGAAGGGCGTGAAAATCTGGCAGGCCCGTGGACCAATCAAATGCTGCCAACACGTGTCCTCATAGGGAGTAAAGGTCAGAAAAGTCAAAGGGCGAATTTTCGAGCACCGAGCCGAACAAATAGGATCGTGCCACGTGTCCCATTTAAGAGCCCACAAGGAAAATTCAAAGGAAAGCCCACCAAAAGGCAGAGGAGAGAGAATTATTCAGTGAATCAGCAGCGTGCCACGTGTCATCCAGGTGGCAGAGCGCGGGAAGAATTTCAAAAATCCGTTTTCGCCTGTTTTGCCCTAAATCTTCAGATCGCCATAACTTTCGATCCAGAGCTCGGATTTGCACGTTCTTTATATCAATGGAAAGCTTGTGAAATTCTCTACACGTTTCTGGGGTCAATCTTGCATTTTGGTTCAGTTTGGAGAAAGAAAATCAGAAATGCCTCTGGCACGAAATAACAAGCAGAAGTGATGCTTCAACTAACAACTTTAATGCAGCAGACAGTTCGCCGCTTCTGTTAGACAGCCGCCGTTTTGCCAGGATCCGCCGCTTCTGCCATAATGAGATGAATTAAATGCAACCTAGAGGTGGTTGGGGTAGATTTGAATTCCTCTCTCTTTTCTCTCTCATTCTTCCTATATATTGTAAGGAGGGGCTTCTTTCTAAAGTTGGACATTTTTTGTTTTGCTCCCCTCCCTTCTCTCCTACTTGCAAGAGAATTCGTGGAGTTTTCAAACCTCCCATTTGAACTGTAATGCACTATTCTGCCTCTTGGCATTGCAATGTATTTTGTATCAATCTTTGAGCAATATAATGCATGTCTGTGGATTGATTCTCAATCCTCTCATGTTTATTTTTACATCCTCATTCTGATCTTTCATTGCATTTTTTTCTGTGTGCATGATGTTGTATTGCATCTATATGGTCTGTGTTTATGTGGCAAAATAGGTGTTCTTCATTCCTCGGTGCATCACCTCTATTAGCTTAGATTTATTTTATGCATCTTCTTACCTTGTCTCCTTGGCAGATTAGATTAGGTTTTGAGAAAACCCTCTGCATATTTTGTGTGCATCTGAACAGAGGAATAGGAACCAGCCTTTCTCTGGAGATTCCTTTCTCATTTTCAAGTCCCACACTTGGAGAAAGGATTCAATGTTATGCAATCACACTGGATATTAATATGATCAACCTAGAAAACTGATCAATATCCAGGGGTGCTGTGATTTTGCATCAACCTAGAAACCCCATGATCTGCATACATAGCCAGGGGTGCTGTGATTTTGCATCAACAGTGATATTAGTGAAAGAGGCATTCTTAGAAATTTAGGTGTCGATAGTCTAATCTTGTATAGGAGAATCAACAAGAAATGAACAAGGTGAAGGGTAAGAGGTGACCAAAAGAGCTGCCTAATTGGTAAGAACCATAACAAGTCTATTGTACCAAAGGTGGGCTTATGAACGTAATACCCTAAAGGCATTGCATGATTGAATATGTTAAGGGTGAAGAAAGTCACATGATCACGAAATGTCATTTTTGCAGCAAGTCCCTTGAGAAGGTAGGAAATTAGGGTAAAAATGCAATGAGGTGAAGATGGTTGGTTTTTAGCATCACCTGATATAATACAACATGCCTACTTGGCAAGAGATCTAAGATCAAAATAGACAATTCCATGACAATTTTTTTTATCATTTTCTTCTTTTTGATGTTGTTTTGATAGACTAATCGATGTGGTAAGTCTGTGAATTATAAGTATATTATCTCCTTGAGGTCTTCGTGAAGCTGATAGATGTGGGAAGCTTCTGAATATTTTATTTTATTTTACAATAATAGTCATCTTTTGATGAGAGACTAATTACAATATGGCTAGCTTTGTATAGTTTTCCTTTAAGGGAGAATTCTATTTATAGTAGCGAGATCAGAGAGAATAGATTTCCTTTTTAAGGGAATCATCTTTTTGCTAGAAATTTGACTCAAGGAGTTGAATCCCATTTTGATTTTGAAATTTATTTTATTTTGGAATTTTAAGTCATGGGCAAGACTATAAAGAAAAATAGGCTCCTGGTTTGAAGGCAAAAACTATAGCACACAGAGGCTAACTATGGAAGAGAGAATTTATGTTATGAATGACCATGGGATTCCATCTTGAAAAAGATGAAAAGTATCCATGAGAATCATGCCATGAGTAGGGCCGTGGTACTCATATTGAAGATAGAACTGAAAAAGTGATGGGTAATCACATGATCTTGGTTTAGTCATTGATTCTTAAGATAGGTAAAATGGAAGGTGAACGGTGCTCAA
This sequence comes from Taxus chinensis, assembly GCA_019776745.2. Lineage (NCBI taxonomy): Eukaryota > Viridiplantae > Streptophyta > Pinopsida > Cupressales > Taxaceae > Taxus > Taxus chinensis. The sequence goes on along the minus strand of CM034157.1, from coordinate 34,451,504 downwards.
GGGACAAGCATTAAGTAGACAAGAAGTGATATATGACTTAATTCAACAATAGAATGGTATAAGATGCAATGCATTGAGGGGCTTAGGTTTTGGTTTACCTTTGAGTGAAGACAAATGATAAGCACCCGATCCATAGGTATGAGTAACGATATAAGGTCCAAGCCAATTAGGAGAAAATTTACCCTGTTTACTTTTCTCTTCTTTGGTTACATGTTGATTTTCCTTCAGGACAAGGTCACCGACCTGGAAGGTTCATTCATGGACACATTTTTCATAGGCACGTTTGATACATTTTTGGTAGATTTGGAGATGATCAAGAGCATTAAGATGACGTTCCTCTAATAACTCAAGTTGTGACAAATGGTCCTGGTGAAATCCATCATCGTTAAGCATATATTTGAGTGAAATACAAAGATATGGAATCTATACTTTGAGAGGCATGACAACCTCTATACCATAGACTAGAGAAAAAGGTGTGGCCATAGTTGAGGTATGAATACTAGTATGGTAAGCCCATAAAGCAAAAGGAATGTGTGTATGCCAATCCTTTCTTGTATCGTCAACCACCTTCATAAGAATTTTGTTCAAGGTTTTTTGGTTGATTTAGCTTGGACATTTTTTGTGGGTAGTAAGGTGAAGAAAAACTATGTTAAATGCCGAAGGCATCACAAATTTTCTGTAGGGTTTTGTTTTTTAAATATTTTCCATTATCATTGATGAGGCAGTGAGGGACACCAAAGCAAAAAATAATGTGATGGTTGATGAATTCGCAAATTTTATCATCTTTCGTAGAGATGAGGGGGATGGCTTATACCAATTTAGTGTAGTATTCAGTAGTGCAGTAATAATCAATTGATGGCATTGTGAATAATGAGGATTGATTTCTCCGACAAGATCCAAACCCCATTGAGAGAAAGGCCAAAGATTACATGTAACCTGTAAGTTGCATGACTAGGTGTGTGATGAATATTAGCATGTTGCTGGAATTTCACACAATGTTTGACATAGTCACAACAATCACAGTTGAGGGTGGGCCAATAATATCACAAGAGAAGAATGCATTTGGAAAAATCCAAGCCACTGAAATGACCTCCAAAAATTCCTTCATGAACCTCCTTGATGGTGTAAGGAATTTATGAACTTGTAAGGCATATTAAGAGGATACCGTCAAAACCACATTTATAAAGAAGGCCACCCATGATGACATAGCGAGAGACACTTTTGAGAAAAGTGCATTGCTCATTACGAGTAAGGTCGAGAGGTAGAATCAAAGGGAAAGGTAGTCTGTAAACTTCTTATACCAAATATCATGTGGGTCAGGTGTAATGGTTCCGATTAGGTTGACATCTCAAAATAGATAGGAAGGTGATTTCATCCTTTGTACTGTGACAAATATTTTCGAGTGAGAAGGCAAGGAAAGAATCTGAGAAGTTAGGAAGGCCATGGTATCTATAAATTTTTTAGTGCAACGTGGAGTGGTTTGAAGTTCACAAGGATCAAAGGTAGTCAAAAGTATGTCTACATGATGCTTATACTTTTGAAGTATTTTGTTACAACATTGGTATATACCATTAACTTGATTTAAACAAGTTGGGAATAAATGAATATATTAATTGATTTAACATCTATGGTGATGGTGGTTTGGAGACATAATACGAGTGCTTCATTTTCAGTGATATTGTTAGTACAATCAAAATCTAGTTTGAAAGATAGTGGCATAGGTTCACCATCAAGAGGAATGAGGATAACGATAGCACCACCCCTGCTGAAATTTAGAACCATCAAGTATAAGGTCATTTGGTAAATGGTATCTATCCAAAGAGAGGTTAGAAATGGATTCATTTGAGGAAATTGAAGTTAGAGGATTGATTTCCACAGAGGGGTGCATTTGCAAGTTGGTCAGCGATAGTTTGACCTTTGATAGATTTTTGATTAATGAATTCAAGGTCGAGGTCTGCAAGAAGCATGAGCCAACATGTAGCACGTTGATGTTAGTAGGGCTTGGCATACATGTAATGTAAGGGGTCAATATTGGTGATGAAAAAGGTTTTGTGATTGAGAAGGTAATGAAAAATTTTAGTAGAAAAAAATACTAAGGATAAGCATAATTTTTTGGCGTGGATGCATCTAGTTTCATAGTCCAAAGGGTACAACTTATGTAATAAACTACTTTCTCTCAAGGTTGATCATTGCGATGGGCAAGCATGGCCCCGAAGGAATGATCCAGTAGAAGGAATGTAAAGGTAAAATGGTTGGTTATCCTTAGGAGGAATGAGTACATGGTGGTTGGAGAAGGTACTATTTTAAGGCCTCAAAGGCTTTGTGGCATTCATCATCCCATTTGAAAGAGATGTCCTTTTTAAGGAGATGATGAAATGGGTGGTCGCAGTTGGAAATATATGAAATAAAACAATGAATAGATTGCAACTTAGCTTGAAAACTACAAAGTTGGAAAAGGTTAGTAGTTGGAGGCATGTTGAGAATATCCTTGATTTTAGTGGGATAAAATTTATGTGCCACGCAAAGAAACAATAAAACCAAGGATCTTTCCTGAGAGAGCAGTGAAGACACATTTCTTTGGTTGAAGGTGGAACACAATATTTGATGAGACGGTCAAAGATGACCTTTGGGACTATAAGGTGTTCGGCCTGATATTTTGATTTGGCAATATATTCATCTATGTAATCTTCCAATATGATGATGCATGATTTCATGAAGATATAAGTCATATCTCGTTGATATATAACACCAACATTTTTAAGGCCAAAGGGCATAACATGATAGCAGAAGGTCCCCCAAGGAGTGATGAAGGCAGTTTTGTGTTGATCTTCTGGGGTGAGTAATATTTGGTTATAACCTGAGAAACCATCCATGAGTGATAACATCTCATGACCAGTGGTAAGATCAACTAGTTGGTCAATACTAGGTAGAGGAAAGTCATCTTTAGGGAAATCTAAGTGAAGGTCACATGAAATCCATGTAAATGCAAAGTCCCCCTATTAATTTTGTGTCAGGAACGATGTTAGTTATCCATTGAGGATAATCAATGGGTAGGATGAAGGAAACTGAGAGAAGGTTTGAATTTATTCTTTGACAAGAAGGTTAATGTGAGGATGCATTTTCTGTAGCTTTTGTTTTATGGGTTTGGCTTCAGGAACAGTTACGATATTGTGGACCACAATGTTTGGGTCAATACTAGGCATATCAACATAGGACCAAGAAAAAAGTCATTGCTATGATCCCAGAGGAAAGAAGTGAAAGCTTCTTGTTCAGTAGCATCTAAAGATTGACCTATCTTTAGAATGTTTGGGTCATCTTGGGTGTTAATATTTATTTCTATGGTAGCATCATTCAACATGGTTTGCATCTCACAAGGTAATAACTGATGAATATAAGAATCTTCTGCACCAAGGTAGGTGAGAATAGATTCATCATCCTGACATTGAATGATGTTAATGGATGGTGTATCATCATCGATCATGTCAGGATACAGGAAGGGAAGAGAAGAGGGAGCCTCGTCATTACATTGATAAGTCAGAGGTCCCAAGGAAATGGTGTTCATGAAAAAAAATGTTAGGATGAATAGATTTGGATCCATAGACTCCGTGGGTGAAGGTGGTGACGTTGGTGAACAGGGTGAGAAGGTTTGTTATCCTCAATGAGGTCAATGTGGGCCTTCTTGGAATATGGTTCGGTAAAATTCAATACCACTGTGGTCTTTGTGTTTACGTGTGGTACACAGGGATGATAGTATGACAGACCTTGTTCATAGAAACCAAAGCCAAAGCCTTTCCATGCACAGCGTGAAGGAAAGTGTGGGAAAAGTGGTGGTTGGTGAGAGATTGGAGATTCAGATGAAAATGGTCATGTTTGGGAAGGTGGATCAGGTGAATAGGTGGAAGTGTCAAGTCCTCCATATGTTAAGTTGGTGCGAAGGTGGGGAGGACCATAAGGGAAGACCTCTCCTATGTGATAGTCATAACGAGGATGTTGGCGTAGGTTACCATACTCTTGTGGAGTAAGGAATGTGTTTATATTGTAGAAGTGGTATTCCCCCAGAGTGAGGCATTGAAAAACACCCTCCAAGGGATCGGTAGTAGATATGTGTGTAGCGGGAATAGATGAATTAATAGGAAATTGGGCTAGAGGGGTATCGATTGGTTGGGAAGTAGATGGGTTATCAGCTGGTCAGAGGCTACGTGACAATAGTAGGAATAGAAGAGTTAGGTGTGGGAGAGGTGGCGGAAACATTGGTGGATGGGGTTGTGGGTGAAGGAGAAGTGGAGGTAGTGGTAGATTCCTTAACATGTATAAGGACATCATTAGGTTGGTACAACATGTTACAAGTTTTGAATGGTGAAGGGTCAGCTGGGATGGTATAATTATGTCCTTCATGTTCAAATTTTACACAACGATGTAAATTTGAAGGAACACAACCCATGACATGGATCCAAGGTCATCCAAGCAACAGGTTATATTGGAATTCCCCTTCTAAAACAAGAAATAATTCCAGGATAGTACAAGGGCCCACATGAACATGAAGAATAATGGTGCCAAGGGTGGAAGTGATGGTGTCATTGAAGGAGCACAACATAACTAGGTTATTATGCATGTAATTTGAAGGGATGCACATTTGATTATAAACATGGGAGGAGATGATTTTGATGCTAGCACCACCATCAATCATAACACATCATACGCATATATTATCGATAGAGATGGAGATGAAAAGGGTGGGATCAGGGTCATCTAATTATAGAGGTATGATCTCCTCATTGGAAAAATTAAGGGCAGCTACTTGATGAGTGGGTGTGGGGGTAGAAGAAGGAGATGATTTGGTAAGAGAGGCCACATGATGAGGGGTGATAATGGAGGCTACTGGTGTGGGGTCATTAGGTAAAACCTTGATGGATTACAAAACCTCCATGAGGGCTTGTCGATGAGATTCAGAGGTTTGGACGAGATCGTACAAAGACATTTTTAGAGGGGATTGGTGTAATTGTTTTATCATTGTATGATGGGTGACCCCATCAAAAATAGGGTATGTGGGTCCTCGAATGGTAATTTTGGGTGTGGGTGCAGATGGTATATTGGGCACGGGATTAGTTGATGGGTATTACTTTTTATTTTCCTTTGTCCTTTTAGGCATGAGTGGAAACTTGGATCATGTTAATATCAGTGAAAGAGGTAGATGAAGAAGGTATGTCATTAGTAGTATAATGACATGATGGAAAAAATAAGAACCTAATGAGTAGGGCACACTAGCATTTAGGTAAGAACCTTGTGAAATGAGTAGGTGGATAAACTAGTTGTGGAGGTTGATAAAGTCTCTTGAATATGTAGTGGGTGGTGTATGGTGACAGGTGAAGATGGAACAGGGTCCTCATCAAGAAGATCGAAATTTTCTTCAGGAGGACATAATATGAGAATAGTTTTGAGAGCACAAATTTTAGATTCATCAGAGCCTTACCCTCTACATCATGTCCTGTTGATGTGTTTTAGTTTCATCAAACCCTTTTGGTTTGGGTTTGAGGGGGTCGTAAGGTCTAAGTGGCGGTAATGTGATGACTGAGGTCTCTAAGAGGTTGGCTAAAATGTTGGCATAGGACCATGCTAATGGATCACAGTGGGAAGTGAGTGTGGGTTTGGGTAAAGGTGTGGATGATTGTGGTGGAAGAGGTGTTATAGGAGGTGGAATAGGTTTGACCACTAGTTTGGTAGGTGGTATTGTCTTAGGTTTTGATGGTATCTGCTTGAGTAAAGGTGTGGTAGAATAACTAGAAATGGAAGGTGTTGTTGGTTTAACTACCCTGTTGGAGGGTAGTGGGTTCTTCTCTTTGGATTGCACCTTCTTGGGTAAAGGTGAGGTGGGAGTACATGATGTAGAAGGGAAAGAAGATGGTGGAATAGGACGAGTTACCCATGTGGGCAATAGTGTTGCGGTGGAAGTGGTTGGTGGAGACTGGGTGGAATATATAGGTTGAAGTCGTATAGGTAATGTTGGTACCACAATTTTTTCTCCTTTTCAGTCTGAGCAGCATCAGAGATATGGCATGAAGCTTGAAGTCAGATAGATCATGATGTGTGTCATTTTGTAGCTAGGGATGTGATCTAACTGGCACTCAGATTTGTGGAGAGATGGATAGCACTCAAATAGGACTTGATCTTGTCCTAACTGTTTTAGGTTGTGCCTTTCAACCAAGGTAAGAGGACCTATTTTGTAACCCTCAAATGGTGAAGGAGATGAAGATATCCCTCAATTTGTGTAAATAGTATGGAAAGGGCCTTGGGAAAATATGATCAACACTCCAAATCTGACTTTCACAAGTTGTCACTCCCAGATTATGGAGATATTTTCAATGCAAGGCAAGGGTTACTGAAGACATTGTATGATCCTGATTTGCTTTGTGCATTTTTGTAGATGGATTAGATTCTTTTGTTGACACACAATGCAATGCAGGGGTAGTATGGGGTAGGATTAGTTTGTTTGAATGAATTTTTTGGTGGGAGATTTTAGACAAGACTAACCAGAATTTGCCAAATTCTTTTAGGACCTTTGTAAGAAATTTGTAAGACCTAAATAGCATAATGCTTCAAAAGGGTTAAGGTACTCCTTCAACCAAGATATGTGCAATAAATGGAAGCCTAGATTTGCACTCTTCCACACAATATTTGACAACCTACCACAAAATCTTGAAGCAGATGAACCAACAAAGCATCTATAAACATCTATTTTATCATGACCTAAGGTGCACCCAAAGGTTTAAAAACAATCTCTAAATTCAAGGAAGGTAAAGTGATTTTAAATCTATTTATCTCTTTATCAAATGAAAGCTCTTCTGAATGTGAGATTGTCAAATTCCACTAAACTATCAACAAGAAATGAGACCATGTATGATCAAGAGAGATTTTAAACACAAGACTGCAATAGGTACAAGAAACACAAATTGAAAACATTCTAAAACATAAGTGCATGTAAATTTTTCCAAGAGATAACACAAAATAATCCAGAATGACCAAATTTATCAGTAGGGGAATGTTATAAGAACAATCTCAGAGCTTGTTGATGGCTTTACAACTGAAACCAACTCAACATGATACAAATCTGATGCAAAAAGGAATTAGAAATGGTTCTCAGGTGGTTTCTCAGAGAATGGGCTTCTTCCCAGATTTTCCCGTGAAATTCTAAGTTTCTTTGACCTTTTGCATGTCAAAAAACATGCATTATATAACATTCTATTACATTTGATCCTTCTTTCCCAAGAAAATAATATTCCTAGTATCAAGTTTGTTACAAAATTCCAACATGATTCGTAGATAGGGACATTTAACAAATTTGCAACAAAAGTTACCAGGTGTTTCAAAAAAAGTGAATCATTACAAATCCTTCATCATTATCCATTTTGGAGGCACGTTTTTCATCCTCAAAGCATGCAGACCCCTTTCATTTCATTATTTCATCCTTATCCCTCCAAAATTTGATTCTGTAACTTCTTGATTTGATATTTCACGTTTTGGATGGGCTGGGGCAAAAATTATTTCAAAAACACCTCAAATCTACAAATTGATCCCTAAAACCAATTGCATTGGTCCTTGCAGGCACAAACGACATGAATTTGCCAAAAAATTGATGAAAATTGATGCAAAATTCACATTTCCACACTTCCTGGAGTAAAAATGGCGGCCAAAATGAAAAATGCATAGTTACCATTGATTTGCCCTTTTTCCTTCAATCTGAGCCCTCCACGTGTCAAAATATGATTGGGAATGGATTTGGGATCATTTTTTGACTTTTTAACATCTTTGGAAAAATGTAAAATTTTGAATTTTTTCTCCGCCCCTCCGCCCTTGAAATTTGGTGCTGACACATGGCATATGGTGGGTCCCATTGAAGTCGCGGTTCAATTCTACACATTTCCACCCTTTTTGGAAATTTGGAAAATTTTCACTTTTTTCCCCGTGGGCCCGTACCTCCGTCTCTGCCCTTGACACGTGTCACCTTCTCTATCGCTGAGGATCCGCGGGCTTATTTCACGTTTTAACCCCTTTTTTGCTAAAGGAAAAAATTTCACTTTGCCTCCATGGGCCCGTGTCTCTAATTTCTTCCCTACCATGTGTCTCCTTTTGATTTTTCACAGAGCCATGCCTCAAATTCTCATTCTAAGTCATTTTTGCCAAAAGGGAAAAATTTCCACTTTGCCTCCTACGGCCCACACTTCCTTCTACGTCTGCCACGTGTCTCCTTGTGGTTCATTTATGGGCCAACACTTCTAATTTTGACTCTACCTCCTTTTACAAAAAGGAAACAATTTCACCTCTACCCCCCGCAGCCCGCACCCTCCTCTGCACCTGCCACGTGTCTCCCTTTGCAATGATGTGGACCCACGGCCCTTTCCTCAACCTTATTCCTTTTGCCAAAAAGGTAAAACTTTCCTAAATCCTCCGCCAGCCCCCCATTCTCACTTGTGAATTAGAACATGACATGTGTCCCTCCTTTGGGACCTGTGGAGCTGCGGGGGAAATATTGAATTTTTGCCCAAAAAACCAAAAAATGTTAAGTTTTCAAGGAAACCCGCCGAACCTTGTCCAACCACAAATGGTCACATGTAGGAGGAGAGGTCTTTGAGCTAGAATTTGATGGGTAAATGACACCCATATACCGTCAAAAAACACAAAATTTGCCAGAGATGCCTCGAATTTGATTTTTTTCTTCATGGGTGAAGAATTTTTTGGTCAAAAAACAAAGGGAAATTGATTTTAGGTAATTTACGACCATGGTGATAGATATTTGAGGGAAAATAAGCAAAAAATGAGCAACCACGATTTTTAAATTTTGGGAAAAGTGGAAAAAATGACATAGGCCCGTGGATTTGGAAATTTAGGGCACAAAACAGGGCATCCATGTATTTTTCTTTCACATTGGGGAAAAATAATAAGTTGTGAGCACTTCAAGGCATTCAATCTGGAGGGAGAAATTTTGTAGATCACCAAATTCGAAGAAAAACTTTTTAGGGCATGCAAACCAAAGGGGAAAGATGGAAATATAATAGAGGATAAAAATGGGCACCAACATCAGCTCCTGCTCAAGGATGGGCACTCCCAGTGAGTGCCATAAGAACAACATAGACCAAGTGCAAAAATAATCCATTGGGAAAACAGAGTCATGAGCCAAATCCACCAAAAACCAACTGAGAAACTGACAAAAATGGCTGCCACACACCAAGGCAAACCAAGAACCACCAAAACACCAAAAATAGAGAAAAAGCCAAACACTATACACTGTACAAGTTGGTGCATACCTCAAATTTGGGGATTAATCCAAGAAATGCTTCAGATGCCTGCCATTAATAGGTAGTTCAAGCAATTCCCCATCTAATTCTTTGAGAAAAAAGGTATTCTCACCAATTCTGGTATCAATGGAGTAAGGGCCCATCCACAATACATCAAACTTACCATGCTTGCCCTTATCTTCATTTATGACATCCCACAACAAAACCAAATATCCAATAATGAAGGCTCTAAGAGTAACCTTCTTGTCAAACAACCTCTTTTAACTTCTCTATAAATCTGACATGCCTTTAGTGGGATGCTCTTCTCTCTTCATCTAGCTCTACAATATGATTAATTCTTGCTTCATATAGGCTGACCTCCTGATCTTTGAGTTTCAAAACAAACTAAAATGAAGATAGTTATAGATGTAAGGGAAACAAAGCTTGAGTTCCATACACCAACTCAAATGGGCTCTTACCAGTAGCTCTCTTGGTGGTGATTCTATCATCTCAAACTGCAAATTTCAGTTGTTCACCCCACTTTCTCTTGTTCAACTCTAAGGTCCTCCTAATGATCTTCAATAAGTTCTTATTGTTAGACTCAGCTTGTCCATTCCCTTGGGGGTTATAGTTTGAAGAATAAGTTAGATTAGTTCCATACTCCTTGCACATTGCCATCAAAGGTTTAGCTCTAAAACACATGGCATTATCAGCCACAATCTTGACTGGCACACCAAATCTGCATATGATATTATTCAACAAGAAATCCATAACAACTTGGTGTGTTGCTTTCTTGGTGGGGATTGCTTCTACCCACTTGGTGAAGTAATCTGTGGCCATAAGGATCCACTTATGTCTAACACTAGAAGGGTCTGAGATCTCACCAATGAAGTCCATCCCCCATTGTTTGAAAGGATCTTCAATTGATATAGGCTACAAAGGAAGGGAACCTGAAGCTTTCATTCTTCCAGAGAAACGCTGGCAGCTTTCACATTTTCTAACTAGCATGGTTACATCTTTGAAGAGAGTGGGCCACTAATAACCAGCTCTCAAAAAATTTTGTGTTGTAACTCTTCCAGCAAAGTGTCGTCCAAAAAATCCCCCATGGAAATTAGTAATTACTTTGGGAGCTTCATCTTCAGTTATGCATTTCAAGAGGACACCTTCAGGGTTCTTTCAAGCCAGCCCAAAGTTAGTGATGATGTATTTTTGAGAAGCCAGCTTGAAGGATCTTTTCTAATTTGTACTTAAATGATCATGACAACATAGGTGTCTGAGGTAAAATATTATATCCTTGTACCACTCAGAACTCACCAATTTCTCAAGAACATCTACCCTTTCTTCCTCTACTTCATTCACTTCCACAGTCTACAAGTTGCTCTCATCCATGAGCTTGGAAAGACCCAAACCTCTTACTAGCTTTGTGGTTTGGATGTCCATATCATACTCCTACAGTTTGTTTACCCATCTACATCTTTTACTTGATATCTCCATCTCTGATAAGATGTCCTTTATCATGGTGTGGGGAACATAAGCAACAAATTTTGAACTTAAGATATAAGGCCTAAAAACCTTTGTTTCTTTCACCAAGGAAAATTCTTGTTTTTCCATGATTGTATATTTCAACTCAGTAGCTTGTAAAGCCTTGCTAAAGAAGGCAATAGGCCTCTCAGCCCCATCTTCATCCTTTTGGAGAAAAACATATGCAATAGTATTTTCAAAAGCAAAGGAGAAAATTTGGAAAGGCTTCTTGTAATTCAGAGCTGCTAAGACAGGTGCATGCTTCAATGCCTCTTTGATTCCTTCAAAATATTTAAGGGCAGCCTCCTCCCACTTGATAATTTGATCTTCCTTTAACATGCATGTGATAGGAAGAGTCAACTCAACAAAATTTGATACAAACCTTCTAATGAAATTTATTTTCCCAAAGAAGGATTGGATACCCTTCTTTGTTCTTGGAATTGGGACCTTGTTGATTGCTTCTACCCTCTCAGGGTCAATCATGACACCAACCTTTGAAACAATATGACCAAGTAACTTGGCCTTTTGTACTCCAAAGTGACACTTCTTTGGATTGAGAGATATTCCAAATTCTCTACATCTGATCAACATTCTTTCCAAGTGTTGCAACTAATCTTTTATGCTACTTGAAAAAACAGTCACATCATCTTGATAAACTGCAATGAAGTCATTTATGTAACCAAAAAAAGCAACATCCATTGCTCTTTGGAAAGTAGCCCCATCATTCATGAGATCAAAATCCATTCTCACATAAACATATGTTCCCCAAGGAATGGTAAAGGTAGTTTTAAATCTTTCTAACTCCTTGACAACAACCTGATTGTAGCCAGAGAAACCATCCAAGGTGGACAACAATTCAAATCCAGTCACTAATTGTAGCATGTTCTCAATGTTTGGCAAAGGATAATTGTCTTTCAATGAATCTCTATTCAAATTTTTGAAGTCTACACAAAGTCTAATATCTCCATTCTTCTTTCTGACTAGCACAAGGTTTGCAACCCAAGATGAATACCTTATGGGCTGGATGATCCCTCCATCCTTCATTATCTTCAATTCATCTTGCATTCTCATGGAGAGGAGTGGATTAATTGGCCTTTGCTTCTTTCTAAATGGTTTGACATTTTTCTCAAGAGGGATCTCATGTTAGAATAAGTCTTCTCTATATGCTTTCAGCTCTGAATATGACCAGGAAAGACAGTCTTGATATTATTTTAACAATTAGAGGTAGGATTGTTTTTCTTCCTTGCTTAAATTGTTTCGCAACCAAACATTCCTTGGTTTATCATTATTTCCCAAGTTATGCTCCTCCACATCCCTTGAGGCATACATGTTTCTATTGATGAAAAAATCAAAATTGCTAAAATTTGACTCAAGTGCAACAAGACCTTAAAGAATGGTGTTATTTTTCAATTGGATGATATATTTTCCAAAAAAAGTCTCTCTTCCTTCGATCATACATACCATTAGTTTCCAATCAAAATTCTAATCTACAAACTCACCTTGATTTTGTAAGAACCTCTGCAATTGAGCATCATCATTAAACACTTGCCAATACTTGATGTTGTCAGGGACAACTAGCCTAGTTAACACTTCAACATTGCACTCCAAATAATATGAAATGGTGAAATCTCCAAACCTTGACCCCAACACTACCAACTTTTCAGCAACAACATAGAAACTTCTTTCATGGTACACAGTGTTGAAGGAATCAAACATCTCAATTAGATCCCAAACTGCATGCTTATACTGTTTCATCTGCTAATTTTTTGTAGCATACAGTTTTCTTATTGGTTTGACAACTAGCTCTGAATCTCCTTTTGCAATGATGTCCTTGACACCATACTTCCATGAAATTCTTAGACCCAACAACAAGGCTTCATACTCATCAATTTTTTTAGTACATTCAAAATTAAGCTTGAAGGAAAAAACAAATTCATCCAAGCTAGGAGAAATCAGAATTATACCAGCACCATTTCCAAATTTGGAGCAAGGTCCAAGGAGAACCTACCTAATCAAGGCACTTTGACTGACCCATCTTGTGTTCTTTTCCATCAGCAAACCCAATAAAATTATCAGCATCAACATCAGAAAATAGCACCTCATAGGAAGCATTGTTTGGATCCTCAATTAGATGCAACATCTTTTTTTCTCCATAAAGTTTGACAAGGCTACCTTCAATGGGAATGGTGATAAAAGACATATCCATTTGGACACTCCCTCCAAAACTTACAGCCCACTTTCTTGACAATAACATACCCCATTTGGCAGGGCAATCAATAATCACAACATCCAATCTTAAATTCCTTCTGGGATAAGATGCAAGCTACACCACCAAACTCTTCACACAACCAAATACTGACACTTCTCTTGAGTCCATGGTAGTACACTTTCCATAGGCTGTTTTCACTTTGATATCCAACTCATTCATGACTTCTAGAGGCATGACATTACATGATGCACCAGAATCAAACATACAATTATGAATTAGTTTGTCCTTTATCATCAGAGTTGTGAAGAATGGGTCAAAATTCAATTGGGAATCAACCAAGGATGTCCCCAAGTATACCTCAGGTGTTTCACCAAGATCCTCTACTATTGGTGGTGTTTCAAAGTAAGCAATGATCTGAGGAGGAGTTTCAATAACATTTACATTTCCACCTTGAATAGCGTTCTCCTCCTTTAATACCAAGTACTCAAATGCTCTCTTGTTATGCTCAGGAATCCTAAGCAACTCGATGATTGGAACACTCACTTTGATTTGGTTCAATACTTGGGCTATTTCATAGGGAACACTCTTTGGCAAAGCAACATTGGAAGGGAGACAAATAGATTCATCAGATGGCAAGGGATTCTTGGTAGCTTGGGCATGAGGAGGACTGTAATTTTTACTTGGGACAATAGAGCTTTTGGCAGGTGTTTCTCTTCTAGGAGCTTCTTTGGGAATGCTTGTGAGAAAGGGTGTTTTAGGTTTGGCTTGAGGCCCAACTCCCTTAACAACTTTGCTTCTAGTGTTATAGTCTTTCTCTTCAGCTACAACAACATTCATCAACAATTATCTATCTTCCTCCAAAGGGATACCACCATCATACTTCTTAATCATCAAATCTCTTAAGTATTTGAAGTCATTGTTAGGAATTTAAAAATATTGCACTACATCAACTTCAAGAGTATGAGGGGGAAGAAACATTTGTACCCATTTGATGTAATCCCAAAAGGTTGTAGTTTTCCTTGCACTTATCACTTCAATAGATGTTTCTCCTCCTTGTGAACATGAAGAACAGCCCAACATGTAGATATCATCATCAGTACCATCATCATTATTAGCTTCACCATCTTGCTAGTCCACTTCACATGGAGGGTGGGGTAGAAAACACCTATCACACCAATCAATATCAGCAACTTCCTTAACAGCAGTAACCCTAGCGGTTAGGGGATCAAGTAACACTCTTCCTTCATGTGCTTGAGGATGTCTATTTACAGACCCCATGGGTCCTTTCCCTCTATCATCTACCCTTTGATCACCACTAGGATGATTGGAAAATATGTCATGGTTTTTTGCTCTTTACTGACCTTGTGAAGTCTTCCCAATTCCCTTCTCAGCCCTTGCCAACTTGTAGGAAAAATATTTGACAACCCCTACCAAATTTTTCACAACCTCCTCCAAATCAGCACCCTTGCTAGCTTATGGTTTTTTAGGGTTTATCAGCTTTACACCATCTCTCTTGAGAGGTTTCCCAATTGCTTTGATATTGTTCTCAATTTGAAGTGACATGGTGAAAGCTTGTCTTAGGTTAGTAGGTTTTTTGTCTCCTAGTTAATAGGCTACCTTTTTATCAAATCCATCTGCATATTTGATTTTAAAAAATTCATCACAATGCCTCAGACCAACAGGTAGTCTTATCAAAGTTTTGTTAAACCTTGTATTGAAGTCATGAACTAATTCATTGGGGTTCTTCTTGATATTCTCAAATTAAGACAATAGAAATCTAGGATTAGTCTTATCACCATATTACAACCTAAATGCATTCTTCATCTTAGTCTATGAATCAATAGAATTATCAGGCAAAGCCTTGTACCAATCCCTAGCATCCTCTTCTAGTGTATGAATGAAAAATTTAATATACACATCTTTGAACTCTATTTCAAAATCCTCCATCATGTTAACAAAAATTTTGAGATGTTGATCACCAGTTATAGTATTGTTACCTTGGAATTTTGGCAACCTATTTCTGACATCTTGTGGGACATCATTTGGGTAACCATCCATTCCTATAAAGTCTATAGGACCAAAGATGTTAACAATAAATAGAGGTCTAGGTTGAGCCATATTGTTTGGTGGAGGTGATCTTGGGGGTGACATAATCTAATGAGGAGTGCAAGGTCTTTGGGGCTCAAGAATGTGATTCACAAGACTGGTATTCTCTAAGTGCTGATTTTCTTGGAAATTTTTATTTGAATTAAAACACAGAGGTGCAGATTGAAGAAGGAACTTACCAGGTACAGTAGAAGGAACTTCACTAGCTGAGGTAAACAAGTTTATGAGAGATTGCTTGAATTAGAATCACTGGAAGAAGAGTGATAATCCTCTACCAAAGGTTGATCTCTCTCACCAATGGATATATCTTTACCTGATGTCTGACCTTTAAAACTTTCCAAACTCTTCTCCCTTCTAACTCCAAGTTCCTTGAATATGAAAATAACTTCTTAGCAGAGTCTCTAGCGAAGAGAGATATTCTTCATTCCATTTTTGCAGAGGTTGGTAACATAAAATTAAATGACAGAAAAGGTAAGACACTGGTATTTATAAATATCAGAATAGCATGGAGTTGCCACTAAGGATTTTCACCTTAGTTGTGCAAATGCACTAAAATACTCTATTAAATATCTATCAGTAATGCAAATCTTGCCAAACTTTATAGATCATACCTTCCTTTCTTGAATTTATCAATCAGAAATGAAAATGAAGTGCAACAACTAATAGAAACTGATAAAATTATAGGCATAACTTATATCTTCACTTAATGCTTACAAATATGATTATAAAATGATGCTTCAACAATGTATTTACATGTAGGATTTGCAAGGGACGTTACCAGGGTTTGATATGCATTCAAATATCTCAAATATGTATGCACATAGATATGATTGAACTAAGAAAATATCAAACTCAAAACTCTACCCTTCATTCCAGCCTTATAAACCAAATCAGAAGATGATACTTAGATTTGTAATTGCACCAAAATCACATAAGAAGTATTACCAGGGATCTGAAATACTGAATAATGTCCCTGGTAATGGCACCACTGGCGTTGGTACCCAAATTTGTTCTCCTTTTCAGTCTAAGTAGCATTAGAGATATGGCATGAAGTTTAAAGTTAGATAGATCATGATGTGTGTCATTTTATAGCTGGGGATGTGATCTAACTAGCACTCAAATTTGTGGAGAGATGGATAGCACTCAAATAGGACTTGATCTTGTTCTAACTATTTTAGGTTGTGCCTTTCAACCAAGGTAATAGGACCTACTTTGTAACCCTCAAATGGGGAAGGAGATGAAGATGTCCCTCAATTTGTGCAAATAGTATGGAAAGGGCCCTACGAAAATATGATCAACACTCCAAATGTGAATTTCACAAGTTGTCACTCCCAGATTATGGAGATATTTTCAATATAAGGCAAGGGTTACTAAAGACATTGTATGATGCTGATTTGCTTTGTGCATTTTTATAGATGGATTAGATTCTTTTGTTGACACACAATGCAATGGAGGGGTAGTATGGGTAGGATTAGTTTTTTTGAATATTTTTTTGGTGGGATATTTTAGACAAGACTAACCAAAATTTGCCAAATTCTTTGAGGACCTTTGCAAGAAATTTGTAAGACCTAAACAACAGAATCCTTTAAAAGGGTTAAGGTACTCCTTCAACCAGGATATGTGCAATAAATGGAAGCCCATATCTGTACTCTTCCACACAATCTTTGACAACCTGCCACAAAATCTTGAAGCAGATGAACCAACAAAGCATCTAGAAACCTCTATTTTATCATGACCTAAGGTGCACCCAAAGGTTTACAAACAATCTCAGAATTCAAGGAAGGTAAAGTGATTTTAAATTTGTTTATCTCTTTATCAGATAAAAGCTCTTCTGAATGTGAGATTGCAAATGCCACTAAACTATCAACAAGGAATGAGACCATGTATGATCAAGAGAGATTTTAAACACAAGACTGTAATAGGAGCAAGAAACACAAATTGAAAACATTCTGAAACATAAGTGCATGAAAATGTTGCCAAGAGATAACACAAAATAATCCAAAATGACCAAATTTATCTCTTAAAGCTTGTTGATGGCTTTACAACTGAAACGATTTTTGCTCTGCATGGAGCTATTCGGTTTTTCGAACCAACAGTTTGATCTGCACTTAGTGGCTATTTTTTAATTCTTTGATATATTTTCAGTTCGAGGAATGTATAAGAGGCACTGTGGAAAAATATTATTGTTGTTTGATCTTACTTGGAGAAGAAGAGGTGTTGGAAACTCGGTTGGAAGTCTTCTTTGAATCAGCAAAGGCACTATCAGGCATGATAGGCTCTACTCATTAAGATTTCTTTCTTTTCTCTAAATGTTTCATTTGAATAACTTTTCTCTTGTGGGTAAATAGTTTTCTGTTTGATCTAGTTATTTACTTGCTTGATGGAAGCAATATGTGATTTTTGGATTCATATTCCTTGCATGAGAAGGTTGTACTTATATGTGTGTTCTTTCTAAATTATTTAAATGTGATAAAACATTTTGAGTTTCGAGACCCTTCTATTTGGTTTTAGTTTGGATTTTTGGACTGTATACTCAAAAAGAGATTTGGGTGTATAAGCTTTGATGGAAATTTAACAGGAATTCTCTGCTAAGAATGGGAAGTGTATTGTTATGTTTCTTTATGCTTTCTGAGTTGGTTTGTTGCATTGGTTACTCTATTTTATGTTTTGTAAAGGAATGCACTTAATATAATTTGAACAAGAGCTATGGAAAAGAATAGTGTGATAAATTGTTCCCATCTTTGGGTATCTTTAATTACTCCTTTTGTTATCTTGATTGTTTATTTGATCGTTAGAAACATCGTGATTTGTGTTGAGAAAGGAGCGTTTTAATCTGTATTTTATCTTTATGTTTAATTTAGACTAGAACTCATGTTTTGTTGATAAAAGAGAAGTGTGGTTTGAGTTGTTACTTCAGCTTGTTTAAAAAGTGAAGGAGGGGGATGAATACCCTTTTCTTATTTGAGTTTTCTCTACCATGAACTTTGATTTTGTTAAGAGTTATATACTCGTATTGTTTGGTCTTGAGAGAGACAATACGATTTATTATATGGATACAAGCTTGTTTGACTGTAGCTTGGTTTGAGTTTTTGTGTTCAAGTTGATATGGATACGAGCTTTGTTGATTGTAGATTTGTATTGAGTCTTGTTTTCCTGCTAAATGGGAATGGAATTGTTCGATACACTGAACTTGGTTTGGGGTTCTTTCCCTTTTTGATCTTTCTTTTTAGATGAGGAGAGTTTAGATTGTTCTGGTGGAACTCGACTGATCGTATTTCCTGTAGATCAACTTTTTTTCATTGATATGGAAATTATCTTGTTAGTCTGATAGAGTTTCTTGGAATCATCTATTTGAGGATAGTATTGTTAAATTATCCTCTAAAACTGGAAATCAACTTTTCTCTGTCTGCATGTCATGAGGGAATTACCTTCTCAGGTTTGTTTGGTTTATTCGAGTATTTCTCAAATAATTTTTGTTGATAGACTTACTTCTTTTAAGGATTGTATTTCTAGTTATATTAGGAAACCTAATCAACTCTGTTTAAGCCTGCTTGGTTTCATAATTGAGGTGTTGTTATTATTGCCTTATCGACTCCATGTGGTTTTCAATTAGGTCTGACCTATTGAAATTGGATGGTAATTGCTCTACTTTGACTATTGCATATGGATGTGGCATACATCTTTTGAAAGTTGTATTTGTTATTACTCTCTATGTACTTAACTGATAGTATGAACCTTTCTCGATTAGATAAGAGTAAAAGATAACCCTGCATGATTCATATCTTTCATAATGGAATGTAGCAGTTTGATCATTTACTAATATTTGAATCAAAGTTAGAAACTCATAATTGTGAAAGTGATTTTATCACTGTTTGTTCCACTTCCTTCTTAGATTAGATTGGAATTCTTGTTAAGGAATGATTATCTTTTAAATTAATGATGAATTTGTTTCTTTATTCATATGTATAAATAATATATGTATGAATTCGGTTCACTCTGAACCTGACTGCTATTTCATAATGAATGTTGAATTCGAGAATAGTTGTATTGAATCTTCTTTTAAATCATTTAAGTTGTTTAAATTGAGGATGTTGATCTTTCCTTTCTGAGGATTAAAAGGAAATGGAAATTATGTACTTTCAATTTGTTCTCCTTTATCTTTTTATGAACCTGTTTAGGTTTGATTGAATCAAATACTTTACTTATTGTAAGTAATTGTCTAGTATTTGATATTGTTTACATTTTATACTTGATGTATACCTATGGACATTTGGGAATGTCTCAATTTGGTAAATTAAACATTGATGACTTGTTATACATTCTTGAATTGTTAAGGGGTCTAATCTAGAACCTAGGTTATTTTACTTAACCTCGAATTAGTTTGCATTTTTATGATTTGTGAATCTTTAGGTTATTTAAGATGTAGGATGATTCATCTTAAAAGGATTACATTGTTGTAATTAACTTGAATTTACATATTTTCTGGAACTTGGAAGGAATGATTAAGGAAGTCTTTGATTTTGAAAGAAACTCTTGATGATAGAAATATCAATTCTGTATTTCAAATTCTGTAAGAATTATGGATAGTTAAATGCCAAGGCTGCTAATTAATGTAAATAAGTATCGGTTGGGACAATACTTATAGAATATAATGCAGTAGTTGTTGATTATATAATGGTCTCTCATAAAGTGATTGCAAATTTATATTTGTGCTTCTTTTTGGGATGTTATTACTTAGGCTTATTTTGTATGATTGCATTAATTGCTTCATTAAAGTAGAGTTGTTTTAATGAAACAATTAGTGGAATGCACCTTGTTTTAATGCTTAGTGCTTATTGAACTGACCCGTGCTAGCAATTTTTGCAGATGGACATCGTAAGTGATAAAAGAAGGCAAAAACTTATATGATGTATTGGTTGATATAAGTCTGATTCTTGTAAAGAATTCTAATTCATTCTTGAGTTGTATTGGAAAAGAAAAGTTTTATTCTTTTTGTAATGAAGGTTTTTTATTATACAGTATGCCTGAAATGTATAGTCTTGTATATGTATAAGTTTTTAATTATGAATTGAAAGTTGGAAACTTACTTGTATTGGTTGTGTAATCTAGCTCATACTTTTATGAGGAAGATAGAAGTTCTATCTTGTAGATTTTCTTCATATTATTTTATGCTTATCTGGATATCCTTTGATAAGATGGATAAAGGGAATTATTTCAATTTCCCTTATAATGATGTAACTTGTTAAGTTGCATAAGATGATGTTTATTATCTAAACAATTTAATATAGTAATGGAATGTGTAATGAATATGCAGTAAAACTATAGAAATTGTGAAGGATAAGAAGGGTATGACAACCTAACACTTAATCATGAAGAGGAAGACTCTTCCTCGCTCAAAGGAATGTAATGTAAAGATTAGTGATATGATCGTTAATCATTAGAATTAATTTCCTATGAAGTCTACTATAGTTGAACCTATTTGGTTGTTACACCTTCTTTGAATGGTTAAGTTACATTATAATGGAACTTATGATGTTTTTGTCTAGTTTTTGGTTAACTGTTGTTAATCCAAGTAAAACGAACATAAAAAGAAATAATTAGTTAGGGAAGTTATTTAATGTTTAATTGAATCAAATATAGAAAATAACTTATGGGGTGTTAGATCAAGGTCAGGCAAGGTTGTTGTAATCTGTTAGATAATCTAAATTAATAATGTATTAATAACCTCCTTAGGGTATGTACATCTTGATGAGGTAGTTTCTGTAGGATGTTGGCACACGCCAACTGTAGGACTGTACCTTCAGGGTATTCTCAAGGATACAACATTGCAGTTGACATGTGGCAACACCCTTCTGCATTGATCATCTAGATCTACACACAATAAGGACTTGAACTTAGTTTCTCTCTAGGTCAAGTTAGTGGCATGTTTAGGATAGGTAGTAGCTTTCAATGGCTCAGGGTACCTTGGCACATCCGGTTGACTTAGGTCAAATCAGTATGCCCATATACCCTAAGTCATTGTGAGCATCTTCCTATAATAAAATATGTTTCTGACCTACGCTAGGGTTAAACCTTGGGACAAGTGGACTGATAGTAGTCAGTAAAGACCATTCTAGCTAACAGATGAGTGAGGTGAAGGAAGTATTCTGGAAGGAGTAATATGCCATCTAGAAATAGTGACATGAACATTATGTTGAAAATATTTGGCCAAAATATCACAATCTTCTGGTTGTGTTGTCCTATGTCACCTAATTTAAAGCAACGTGACATCAAATGAATATTGGTAACAAATATTCAGATAGGTTCTTTAAACAGATCACTTAGTACCCTGTTTAGGGAAAGAGCACCAAGTATATATATAATACGATAAGTATTCAGTAATTAAAGTTAAACATGAATAGATCGGTAGGTAACCGAGTCATGGAATGAATAGATCGGTGTACCACTAAGTCATTTACATCTACATATGGTTATCTATTATGAGATTGATTGGCATAGAATGTATTCTCTAAATAATGTTTTATTTAGAATAGAGAACATTGTGTAAAAAAAATTCCCTTGTTTCTAAAGTCTTAAAATGGGAATGTTACATCTTGGTATCAGAGCTGAAGGTTGCAGCTCTTGGACCTATTGTGTCCATAATCTGATGAAACTTAAATTTTCTTGTAACAGAAAATGGTTAGAACAAGAGGAAATGTTGCAAATAACCCTCCACCTGAGGAAGGAGCAGCAACTGCCCAGAAACATTGATGAGATCCTTGCTTCCCTGTTTAGACACAAGAGATCATTTGGTTGTACTTGAAAACAAGTAATGAGAAATGAGGAGGAAGATGATGCTGATAACAATAATCAGCCACCTTCAGGGGACAACACCAATGTGGGTGTTGATAAAAACAATGTGAACATACCTATTCATCATAAGAATAAAAAGGCTAGGCTGGTAGTTGAACTCACTAATGATATAAAAAGGATAATTCCACCCAAGTTTGATGGCACCACATTAGGAGATGGAGCTGAGAATTGGCTCAATGAAATGGAGAAATACTTTGCAATAAGGAATTTCTCAGAAGAAACAAAGGTGATATGGGGAGCATATCAGCTTTCTCATGAGGCATCTTCATGGTGGGACAGCCGTAAGGATGAGTTAAACATTGATGAAACTAATATCACATGGGATCAATTTAAAGGATACTTTAGGCAACGATGGCTGCCACAACTTTACTATGATCAGAAAATGACTGAATTCTAGAACTTAGCTCAAGGAAAGCTAACTGTAACTGAGTATTGGGAGTGGTTTACAAAACTCCTTAAGTATGTACCTCAGTACCAAACTGATGAGAAGTTCAGGATACAAAAATTCATCATGGGATTGAATCCCATTATAGGAGGAGAGGTGGATGTTCACAACCCAACCATGATGGAAGGGGTTGTTGAAAAGGCCATAAGGCAGGAACAAAAATTAAAGGTAATTTTTGCTCACAAGGAGGAAGTAAGGAAGAAAAATCCCAACTCCTCTTCATCATCTCTTGCACCTAAGAAAGGACCATGGAAGAAATTTGGAATGAAAAGTAAGTTTTCATCTGATACTAATAAGAAAGAAGCAACAAACAAGTTTGTTGGTAATGCACAGAACAACTTTCCTAAGAACAATAATAACAAACAGAAGTCCTATGGGGGCCAGAACGATAACTCTAAGGCTGGAAATAAACCCAAGCCTAGGAAGGGACCTGTAGGAGGCTGTTATAACTATGGAAAAGATCATTATGCAAATCAATGCCCTTTGAAAAAGGATGATCATAATCAGTAGCACAAGATACACGCTGCAGTAGCTGACAAGTAGGCTGAGAAACAGGCCACACCCATAGAAGTTTTAGGTAAGTTATTTGGTTTACCTATAACTATTATTTTTGATACCAGAGCTACTAAATGTTTTATTTCTAGTAAATTAGCATCAAAACTAAAAAGAAAAGCTGGAAATATGGATAAAACATGGACTGTGTAGTATGGAAACAATGTTGTCCATACAGTTAGTATGTGTCTTTTTGGAGCAGTCCTTGATTTACCTAACTTTTCCACTGAATTTGATCTTTATGTTGCACCTTTGGGGTCTTATGATGTAATCATAGGTGTTAATTGGTTAGCAGAACATAAGGCTAAAGTGGATTGTTTTGAAAAACACATTAGTTGTTTAGATGACCTGTAGAAAATAGTAGAGATTCAGGGTGTGAAACGTGAGATTTCAGTCAGAAAACTATCTGCTATGCAACTTAAAAAGGCCAAAAATAAAGGTTGTACCTTATATGCAGTGAAAATTACAGAAACAACTGAAGAGAACAACGATGTTATGGAATGATATCCACTGTTACGAGACTTCAGTGACGTATTTCTGGAAGAATTGCTAGGTCTTCCACCCAAAAGGGAGTTTGATTTCACGATTGAGATCAAGCCTGGAACCGAACCTATTTCTAAAGCACCATATCAAATGACTACTACATAATTAGTAGAGCTTAAGGCTTAGTTGTAGGAACTTTTGTCTAAAGGTTTGATTAGACCAAGTGTTTCACCCTGGGGAGCACCTGTAATTTTTGTGAAAAAGAAGGATGGAACACTTAGATTGTGCATTGATTACAGAATGTTAAACAAAGCAACAATCAAGAATAGATACCCACTCCCTAGGATTGATGATCTATTTGATCAGATGCATGGAGCATCGGTATATTCTAAGATAGATCTTCAATCTGGATATCATCAATTGTGGATTAAGGATGAGGACATTCATAAAACAACTTTCAGAACAAGGTATGGACATTATGAGTTCACGATTTTACCTTTTGGATTAACAAATGCACCTGTAACATTTATGAATTTAATGAACAATATCTTTCAAGAATACTTGGACAAATTTTTGCTCGTATTCTTGGACGAAATTATCATATATTCTAAAAGTATTGAGGAACACCATGAGCATTTGAAGATAGTTTTGGAAATATTAAGAAAGAGACGGTTATATGGTAAGCTATCTAAATGTTCTTTCTATGACACAGAAGTACACTATTTGGGACATGTAATAAGTAAAAATGGAATTGTTGTAGATCCTTCAAAAATTATAGCTATAACTGAGTGTCCTGCACCTAAGAATGTACATGAAGTTAGAAGCTTCATGGGGCTTGCTGGTTACTATAGGAAATTTGTAAAATATTTTTCTAAGGTGGTTACACCAATAACTTCTTTACAGAAGAAGGATAAAAAGTTTGTTTGGAGTGAGAAATGTGAAATTACATTCAAAACCTTGAAGGAACAGTTAACTTCAGCACCTATTCTAGCAGTACCAGATCCTAATGGAAATTTTATGGTGGTAACTGATGCATATGGTGAAGGTCTAGGAGGTATTTTGTTACAAAATGATCATGTCATAGCTTATGAAAGTAGAAAACTAAAGTTACATGAGTTGAATTATGCTCCACATGATTTAGAGCTTGTTGCCATTGTTCATGCACTACAAGTTTGGAGGCATTACCTACTTGGTAAACCTTTTGAATTGAAAATTGATCATCTTGGGCTGAAGTATATTTTCACTCAGCCAAATCTAAATGCATGACAATGAAGGTGGTTAGATTTTTTGTCTCAATATGATTTTGACATCAGTTATATAAAGGGTAAAGAAAATAGAGTGGCTGAAGCTCTAAGTCGTAGGAAGCACATTTATGTCTCTTATAACATTGAGAACTCAATTTAAGGATGAAGTAAAAAGTGTTATGGAATTCGATTCTTATTTTTAGAAAGTAAAGATAGCACTTGCTACAAATCTGAATGATTTGAGGTATAAAGGTTTTCACTTTGATAATGAAGGAATCTTACGATTTGAAAACAAAGTATATGTACCTTTGCTAAATGATTTAAGGAAGAAATTGTTAGCAGAATTTCACAATTCACCTTTTTCTGGACACCTTGGTATTACAAAGATGCTTGCTGATATAAAACAACAATATTTCTGGAAGGGAATGAAAAAGGATGTTATAGATTTTGTGACACATTGCCTTGAATGTCAACATGTTAAAGTGGAACATATGCACCCAGCCAGTTTTTTGTATCCTCATAGCATACCACAGTACAAATGGCAAGTGATAAGCATGGACTTTGTACAAGGGTTGCCTATGTCAAGAAATAAACATGATGTTATTTTGGTAGTTGTTGATAAACTAACAAAGGTAGCACATTTTATTGCTGGTAATCTGAAGGATGATTCTCCTGTATTAGCTAAAATATTTGTACATGAAATTTTCAGATTGCATGGAGTACCTGAATTAATCATTTCTGATAGAGATCCTAGAATGACGTCAAGATTTTGGCAAATGCTTAATGCAGCTCTAGGAACTAAGTTAAATTTCAGTTCTGTGTATCATCCAGAAATGGATGGACAGACTAAAAGTGTTAATCAAGTTTTAGAGGATATGTTACGAATGTATTGTATGGATTAGTAGTATAAGTGGGAAGAGTACCTTCCACTAGTTGAGTTTGCATACAATAACACATACCATGCCTCTCTTAAGATGTGACCTTTTGAATCATTATATGGAAGAAAATGTAGAACCCCTGTTAGTTGGGACAACATTGAGGATAGAGAGGTAATTGGACCAGAAATCCTTACTGAAATGGAACAACAAGTTAAATTGATTCGTGAACACTTGAAAGAAGTAGCAGATAGGCAAAAGAGTTATGCTGATCTAAAGCAGATTGACAGGAAATTTGAACTTGGTGAGAAATTATTTCTTCGGGTTAAACCAAAAAAGAGCTCTATAACTTTTGGCAAGGCTGCCAAGTTATCACCATGTTATGTGGGACCTTTTGAGATAGTTGAAGTAATCAACCCTGTAGCTTACCGTTTAGCTTTACCTCCTGCTTTGTCACGAATGCATGATGTTTTCCATATTTCTTTGCTTAAGAAATATGTTTCAGATTTATCACATGTGTTAAATTAGAATTCCTTGCAGGTCCAAGACCCAGGAATAATCATGGTTAAACCCATACGAGTCCTTGAAACTCACCAGTTGCATCTAAGAAATCATGAGATAAGTCAATGTAAGGTCCAGTGGGACCAGTTTAATGAAGAAAGTGCAACTTGGGAAAACCTTGAGGATATGAAAACTACTTTTCCATATCTATTTGAATAGAATTGATTCTGTTGACTGATAAAAATTTAAGATTTTATCTTTATAAGTATGCCAGTTTTGGGCAGATATTTATTTGTTTTGAATAAACAGCTATGTCATGCTGATTTCTGGAACTTAAAAATTTTGATATGTTTTTGACATATGTTAAGATAGTGAATAAAATTGATTATCCTGAATGCAATGATTAAAGTGAGGTAATCATCGGGATGATGATTCTTTTTAGGAGGGAAGCATGTAACACCCTCGACAACTGTTATATTCCTCTTTTGCATTGCAAGCATTGACATGTGATTTTCAGGACAAATGTATGTTTCATGGTTGTTGAAAAATCATGCTTGCCGTGGATAAATCATTCTGCTCTTTGATTGTAGGGCTGATATGTTTTTGCTTACAAATATCTATTTCACTTCTTATGAGTAAGCTGCAATCTGGTTTTAAGAGTTACAAAATTATCTTTTGCAATTGGACTCATCCCTTGGATCAATTCCATTGATCCAAGGAATGTTTTAAATCTTCTTATCTAAACTGAATGAAAAACTGACATTCATTGATTAAGAGACTTAATGGACTGAATTTTTGTTGTTGCAATTCTTTATCATCTTGAAGATAGTGCCAACATTCAGTGGTTTTGTGTTGTGCCTCGGACTCTTCTTGACTGACCTGTGCAGGGCACTTAATGACATTAAGGGAAACTTGCTTCAGGATTCTTGATAAAAAGGAAATTATAATGTGCCCTTTATCTATACGGTCTATTCTAATAAGATTTAAGGCTTGAGTAAAATTTCCTAACTCCTTCTAAGCCACTTTACGTGGGATGACATTCTAACCTAAGTTGTAAATGCTAAGTTAGTGTGGAGGGAAATAACCTAAGGGATGCTAAGTTATTTTTAACCTATTGTATTTGGTTAAACTAAGACCTAACCTAAGGTGACAATCTATTGATAGGAGGTTATATCCTAAGGTTATATTTTTAAATTAACCTAAGATCTAACCTAAGCTAATTTCATCTATCCTAAACTATTGGGTATGAAAGGGAACCTAGGGGTCGGTTGGCAAGTGGGAGCTAAGCGGCGATTCCTAAGCTATTAATGAGATGTGATTTTTTATTTAATAAGGTAGAGTACTGCCAGATTTGGTGATTGCATGGGAATTTAGTGGAACCTACGTGGAGGCATCGCTAAGTTTGGAAATGCATTTTGAAGTGCAATTAGGTCTCGCCAACTATGAATGGCGGTGGCAAGGAAAGATAAGTGGGAAATTTGGAATTAATGTCATTAATATGCCTCAGGTTTGGCGAGCAAGCCATCTTGGAAGGCATGCTGGCGGATTTGTTGGGGGTTGTTTTTCTTTGCATGCTTCATGATTTTTTCTCTGCATGGAGCTATCTGGTTTTTTGAACCAGCAGTTTGATCTACACTTAGTGGCTATTTTTGAATTCTTTGATCTATTTTCAGTTCGAGGAATGTATAAGAGGCACTGTGGAAAAATATTATTGTTGTTTGATCTTGCTTGGAGAAGAAGAGGTGTTGGAAACTCAGCTGGAAGTCTTCTTCGAATCGGCAGAGGCACTATCAGGCATGATAGGCTCTACCCATTAAGATTTCTTGCTTTTCTGTAAATGTTTCATTAAAACAACTTTGCTCTTTGTGGGTAAATAGTTTTCTGTTTTCTCTGGTTATTTTCTTGTTTAATGGAAGAAATCTGTGATTTGTGGATTCATATTCCTTGCATGAGAATATTGTACTTGTGTGTGTGTTCTCTTTGAATTATTTAAATGTGATGAAAACATTTTGAGTTTCGAGACCCTTCTGTTTGGTTTTAGTTCTAATTTTTGGACTGTATACTTGAAAATGGATTTGGGTGTATAAGCTTTGTTGGAAATTTTAACAGGAAGTCTCTGCTGAGAATGGGAAGTGTATTGTTATGTTTCTTTATGCTTTCTGAGATGGTTTTGTTGCATTGGTTACTCTATTTTACGTTTTGTAAAGGAATGCACTTAATGGATTTTGAACAGGAGTTGCAAAAAATACTGTGATAAATTGTTCCCATCTTTGGGTATCTTGCATTACTCCTTTTGTTGTCTCGATTGTTTATTTGATCATCAGAAACGTCATGAGTTGTGTTGAGAAAGGAGCATTTTAATCTTCTTTTAATATGTATTTTATCTTTATGTTCAGTTCAGACTGGAACTCATTTTTTGTTGATAAAAGAGAAGTGTGGTTTGAGTTGTTACTTCAGCTTGTTTAAACAGCGAAGGAGGGGGATGAATACACTTTTCTTATTTGAGTTTTCTCTGCCATGAAATTTACTTTTTTTAAGAGTTGTATACTCGTATTGTTTGGTCTTGAGTGACAATACTAGTTATTCTATGGATATGAACTTGTTTGACTGTAGCTCGGTTTGAGTTTTTGTGTTCAAGTTGATATGGATACGAGCTTTGTTGACTGTAGCTTTGTATTGAGTCTTGTTTTCTTACTGAATGGGAATGGAACTGTTTGATACACTGAACTTGGTTTGGGGTTCTTTCCCTTTTCGATCTTTCTTTTCAGATGTGGAGAGTTCAGATTGTTTTGGTGGAACTCGGCTGATCGTGTTTCTTGGAGATCGACTTTCTTTCATCGATATGGAAACTATCTTGTTAGTCTGATAGAGTTTCTTGGAATCATTTTTCTGTCCATTCTGATATTTGAGGATAGTATTGTTAAATTACTCTCTAAAACTAGAAATCAACTTTTCTCTGTCTGCATGTCATGAGGGAATTACCTTCTCAGGTCTGTTTGGTTTATTCAAGTTATTCTTAGATACTTTCGATGATAGACTTACTTATTTTAAGTTTGTCTTTCTGGTTTTATTAGGAAACCTAATCAACTCTGTTTGAGCCTGCTTGGTTTCGTAATTGAGGTGTTGTTCTTATTGCCTTGTCGACTCCAGGTGGTTTTCAGTTAGGTCTGACCTGTTGAAAGTGGATGGTAATTACTCTGCTTTAACTGTTGCATATGGCAGTGGCATACATCTTTTGAAAGTTGTATTTTTTATTACTCTCTATGTACTTAACAGATAGTATGATCCTTTCTCGATTGGATAAGGGTAAAAGATAACCCTGTATGAGTCATATCTTGCATAATGGAATGTAGGAGTTTGATCATTTACTAATATCTGAATCAATGTTGGAAACTCATAATGGTTGAAAGTGAGTTTATAACTGTTTGTTCCTCTTCCTTCTTGGATTAGATTGGAATTCTTGTTAAGGAATGATTATCTCTTAAATTAATGATGAATTTGTTTCTTTATTTCATATGTATAAATAATATATGTATGAATTCGGTTCACTCTGAACCTGACTGCTATTTCATAATGAATGTTGAATTTGAGAATAGTTGTATTGAATCTTCTTTTAAATCATTTAAGTTGTTTAAATTGAGGATGTTGATCTTTCCTTTCTGAGGATTAAAAGGAAATGGAAATTATGTACTTTCAATTTGTTCTCCTTTATCTTTTTATGAACCTGTTTAGGTTTGATTGAATCAAATACTTTACTTATTGTAAGTAATTGTTTAGTAATTGATATTGTTTACGTTTATACTTGATGTATACCTATGGACATTTGGGAATGTCTCAATTTGGTAAATGAAACATTGATGACTTGGTATACATTCTTGAATTGTTAAGAGGTCTAATCTAGAACCTAGGTTATTTTACTTAACCTAGAATTAGGCTGCCTTTTTATGAATTGTGAATCTTTTGGTTATTTAAGATGTAGGATGATTCATCTTAAAAAGATTACATTGTTGTAATTAACTTGGATTTACATATTTTCTTGAACTTGGAAGGAATATTAAGGAAGTCTTTGATTTCAAAAGAAACTCTTGATGATAGAAAGATCAATTCTGTATTTCAAATTCTGTAAGAATTATGGGATAGTTAAATGCCAAGGGCTGCTAATTAATGTAAATAAGTATCAGTTGGGACAATACTTATAGAATATAATGTAGTAGTTGTTGATTATATAATGGTCTCTCATAAAGTGATTGCAGATTTATATTTGTGCTTCTTTTTGGGATGTTATTACTTAGGCTTATTTTGTATGATTGCATTAATTGCTTCATTAAAGTAGAGTTGTTTTAATGAAACAATTAGTGGAATGCACTTTGTTTTAATGCTTAGTGCTTATCATGCTCAGTTCATTGAACTGACCCGTGCTAGAAATTTTTGTAGATGGACATCGTAAGTGATAAAAGAAGGAAAAAACTTATATGATGCATTGGCTGATATAAGTCTGATTCTTTGTAAAGAATTCTGATTCATTCTTGAGTTGTATTGAAAAAGAAAAGTTGTATTCTCTTTGGAATGAAGTTTGTTTGTTATACAGTATACCTGTAATGTATAGTCTTGTAAATGAATAAGTTTTTAATGATGAATTGAAAGTTGGAGATTTACTTGCATTGGTTGTGTAATTACCTCGTACTTTTATGAGGAAGATAGAAGTTCTATCTTGTTGATATTCTTCATATTATTTTATGCTTATCTGGATATCCTTTGATAAGATGGATAAAGGGAATTAGTTCTTCTCCCTTATAATGATGCAGCTTGTTAAGTTGCATAAGATGATGTTTATTATCTAAACAATTTAATATAGTAATGAAATGTGTAATGAATACGCAGTAAACTATAGAAATTGTGAAGGATAAGAAGGGTATGACAACCCTAACACTTAATCATGAAGAGGAAGACTCTTCCTCACTCAAAGGAATGTAATGTAAAGACTGGTGATATGATCGTTAATCATTAGACTTCATTTCCTATGAAGTCTACTATAGTTGAACCTATTTGGTTGCTACACCTTCTTTGAATGGTTAAGTTACATTATAATGGAACTTGTGATATTGTTGTCCAATTTTTGGTTAACTGTTGTTAAACTAGTAAAACGAACATTAAAAGCAATCATAAGCTAAGGAAGTTCTTTAATGATTAATTGAATCAAATATAGAAAAGAACTTATGGAGTGTTGGATTAGGGTCAAGCAAGGTTGTTGTAATCTGTTAAATAATCCAAATTAATAATGTATTAATAACCTCCTTGGGGTATGTACATCTTGATGAGGTAGTTTCTGTAGGATGTTGGCACATGCCAACTATAGGACTGTACCTTCAAGAAGACTAGGGTCTTCTCAAGGGTACAACGTTGCAGTTGACATGTGGCAACACCCTTCTGCATTGATCATCTAGATCTACACACAAATAAGGACTTGAACGCAGTTTCTCTCTAAGTCAGGTTAGTGGCATGTTTAGGATAGGTAATAGCTTTCAATGGCTCAGGGTACCTTGGCACATCTGGTTGACTTAGGTCAACTGAGTATGCCCATATACCCTAAGTCATTGTGAGCATCTTCCTATAATAAAATATGTTTCTAACCTAGGGCTAGGGTTAAACCTTGGACAAGTGGACTGACGGTAGTCAGTAAAGACCATTCTAGATAATAGATGAGTGAGGTGAAGGATGTATTCTAAATGATGAGTATGTCATCTAGCAATAGTAACATGAACAGTATGATGAAAATCTTTGGCCAAAGTATCACAAGTTGTTGGTTGTGTTGTCCTATGTCACCTAGTTTAAAGCAACGTGATATCAGATGAATATTGGTAACAAATATTCAGATAGGTTCTTTAAACAGATCACTCAGTACCTGGTTTAGGGTAAGAGAACCAAGTATACGTAGTATATGATAAGTATTCAGTACTTAAAGTTAAACATGAATAGATCGGTAGGTAACCGAGTCATGGAATGAATAGATCAGTGTATCACCGAGTCATTTACAGCTGCATATGGTTATCTGTTATGAGATTGATTGGCATAGAATGTATGTTCTAAATAATGTTTTATTTAGATCAGAGAACATTGTGTAAAAAAAAATTCCCTTGTTTCTAAAGTCTTAAAATGGGAATGTTAGTACGGAAATTATTTATACCCATAGAGTCAGTCAACCAGGTTTCTATCAACAGAGAGCATTTGCGAGCGAGAAACAATTCAGATCTTTCTCAACTTGACTGAGCTAATATGAGGGTTTTTGAAACCAGAAGCGTTTTGCACCAAGGAGATCAACTTGTCTTCTTTAACGATTGTTCATATCTTGTATGTCATCTGTTATAAATTCATGCTCATGTGTGAATTTTTTCCTTACCTATAATCCATCTCTAAAGCTAATCCTCAAGTACCATTGCATCTAAATGTTATTCTTTTACTTCTAAAAAACAAGATACCATATTGAGCTTGATTTTTGCATCTCTAAACCAGCCTTTACCAAAAACTTCATATCTACCAAGAAGGGGGATCCATTTTGAACCCACCGCTATCGGTTATCAGTAACCCATTTTGCTATCTCATAAACTAACATCGGTTTCATTTACTGATCAAATACTTATGAACCAGGGCTTTCCCCTAGCCAGTTATAAATAGAAACTTAATGTTGGTTAATTGACTAGTCTTTACAGTCTTTTGCGTTCTTATATTACATAAGGGAATCACAACCACCTTCGAAAGGAACTTTTATATTTCCTCATCAGTTTACATTTATTGAAACATAATCAAATCCTTTCCCATGATTCTTACAAGACTTCCCTTATTTCTCATGATAATCCACTTACCATGTAAAAAGGAGTTCTTCGGAATAAGCCTGATCTATGACCTGGTGACATCCATACAATCATGAAATAACCATGATCTACCATATGTATTCATATTAAGCACCTAACTCATCATGACTATAGGAAAGACATTCCTTGACCTATGAAGACATTTTGGAACTCATACATTACCAGAAGTCCATTTCTTTCTCCATGCCTAGAACCATTTTAGGAATCGTAACATACTTGCTGAAACTGATGCTTTTGTTATCAATCTTCAAAGAATTTGACCTTGATTGACACCACTTGGAGACTCACATTATGTAAAAGTCATACTCTCTTGGTACTTCATCGATAGCCTTAATTTTCGATTTGAAAACCTAAAACACAATGGCTTGCATCTCCTGCTTGTTGTTCTTCAATTAAGTGGCAACCATAGATTGCAGTACACAGGTCTAGAAGTGGGGGTGATTTTCCATGTTATCTAATAGCTAAATTAACCCTATTTTCAACATCAATGATAAAGGATAAATGACACTATCATGGAAAAATACAAACATAATCAAAAAAATCAAATGGAAAACTTACTTGGTAAAATACTCCACCCGATTGAGGTATACCTTTTAAGCCTAATCAAACTTGAATTTCCCCTAGGTCTTGTTGTTTAGGATCCATGGACAATGAATAATTACAAAAAAGGCTCCCCTGAAGCCCAGATAACTACCATAATTAACTTCCTAGGGTTAGTATCTGGACCTTTGCTAGTGATCTTTTCATGTTTTCAAAGACACTATTTTCTCTGTCATACTACATTGTACTTCTGTATCAATAGGATCCCAAATATACTCTTTCAGTTGCTAAAAATGCCAAATTTCTCTCAGCCAATATATCTTCTTAATCTAGAATTTTGAATGGACCATATACGGTTTAACTCCCCAACGTGTTTGCTTATATAATTGACATCGGTGTCATTTTTAAAGAAACCGATATCGGTTACATATAGTGAGACATTATTCTAAAATGGGTCAGCCTAAATGTCTCAATCCTGAATTAACTTATATCATTGTTCTTATCCTTGTTATCCATTCTATCCCAACTGCTTAAGCTTCGAAAAAAGTTATTCCTCTCAATGTACTTCCATTCATTCAATCTTAGACCATCTTAGTCATCCATTTGAAGATAAATATCACCTTATGTATATTTCATAGTGTAGAAACCAAAATTGGGTCACACTCCCCTTGGTCCCCTTTTGAACAACTAACTTAAACACATTCACCTAACCATGACCCTTATACCCCACATTAATATTAATTTAATTATTTAATTAAATTAATACTCATCCTCACTTTATTCATTATTTAATTATCTTAATTAAAACCAATTTCCACCTCACCCCACCACCTCACCTAGACACCTCACCATAAACCTATTCATATGCTTCCATAACTAACTAAGACTTAGCCCTACTTACCTTAATGAACTAAGACTTAGTACAACCCTAAAATCACATGCCTATTCTTCCTCTAACCACATTCCTCTCATCTAAAAGCAACATTTCATTTAATATCGTGATAAATGAGATAAAATCTGGGAAGAATGATAGCCAAGATCTGTATTTTAGTAAACCTAGGATATCCCACCTTAACTGACGCCGGTCAACCCAAAACCGACGTCATAACCCTAAACCGTCATCGTTACCATATAACCATTTTGGTAACCTTGTTTGGAGGTTAGACAAATTCTCAAGTTTTGGAGAAAAGGATATCTGCATGTAATTAAGAACTAGAGCTCTTTCACACATACAGGCAACCATAACCAACACCAAGACTGATACGAAGGTATTTGCATTCACAGTAGCATTCCAGGAAGCACCACCATGACACCAAGCTCCATTTCACCGATCAACCATCACCACCACCCAGCCATTGAACCTGAAACATAGTAAGTGTGTCTCTAACCTCACCATGTTCATTTCCATTTAGTTTATAAAGTTATTCACCTTTTGTTTATCAATCATCAGTTATATTTTCACCCTACCACTATTCACTTTCCTGTGAACTCAACCATTCCCATCACCATACCATTTTAATCACCTATGTCTACCTTTATACCTCTGAATATTCCTAACATCCCCATAGACCTAAACCAACTCCTCACCATCTTTATCTAACCTTAGAAAAATTTCCAAAATCATGAACTATTGAGTTATTCATCCACCATACCAACGCAGTAACCGTCATTCGGTTCTTACTAAACCATCATCGATTCATACCAGACTGATACCAGTCTCTATATTTGGCCATCCTATAATAACAAATCCCAAGAACCTTTTTAAGTGATTAAGTGACCCAGAATCTGACCCTGACCTATTCCAGTACCTTACCAACTTACCTTACCTCTAGATCTGATCATAGCCTAGCCTGTTATGTTAGATTTGCTTATTGTATTTGGATGAGATACCTAAATCATATCAAATACAGTAGGTAATTATTTACTTACATTATTTCTTGCATTAAGTTGTATTAAAATAGTGGGTTGACTACCACCAAGGAAGTATCACACTTCCTGGATCTAGCACACGCTAGGAAGCCCACTGACATATATTATTTAATCCTCTTTTTGTGGTCTTGTTTTGTATTTAAGGTAGTTCCTCCTAGCCAAAAGGAATCTCTCACAATCAACATTGGGTCAAGAAGTCATAACATGTGCAACAACCT
Organism: Taxus chinensis; assembly: GCA_019776745.2. NCBI lineage: Eukaryota > Viridiplantae > Streptophyta > Pinopsida > Cupressales > Taxaceae > Taxus > Taxus chinensis. The sequence continues at coordinate 34,415,891 of CM034157.1, read as the reverse complement.
TCAAACCAACCATTGTAGCAGGTATTCCTCCTTGGACCATACCCTTATCTATTTCATCACAAAACATAAAGAAAACGGTGAAACATTTGGGCACGCCCAGTGGGATCATCTCTTGGGTTCATTGAATTTTATTCGTATAGGGAAAAAATTTCATGTGTGTTTCTTTCATTTCAAAAATTACACATTTAATCTTCTCCTTGGTAATACTCCTTCCTTCTAATTGTCTTAACAACATTTGTCATTTGGGGTTTAAAATGAACCACTTCTTCTTTCTTGCATTGCATTAGTGAAAAAGCATCCCTCTTCCTGTTCATCATTTGCTACATCAAATATCATATTTTGATTTAGGTATTAAAACACTTGCATTGCATTCTAATTTTGTGCATTATAGATCACATTAAAAATGAGGGAAACCTATACATTGGAAGTCATGCCTAGCTGATGGTTGACACAATTGAACTAGTAGAAAGCACTTGCTTCTCTCTCTCTCTCTTGCCAAATTGCACAAAAATTTGAATATACACACCTTCTTAAACAACATCTTACCTGGGAATGTTTGTCAATGATCACACGATTAGAGGATTGACAAGTAATCCCCAGCTAGTTATCTCTGTCCAGTACCCCATCAGAGGAAGGATCACCCCCACCATAACATAACCTGAAACCTCACCCTTTAGATTTCCTTTTTCGTAGGATGCCTTCCCAACCAAAAAATTTGTTCTAAATTCATGTGTCAATCATAAATAGCATAAGCTACAACAAATATAAAATTCACTTTTAGGACTGTGTGTTTTCATAGCTTTGTGCTTGACTTGTGTTTTGAGGTGAGAGGATACATTTTCTTCATCTTTCTTTTTCCTTTCACACTCTACCATCATAGTTGGAGTATTCTGACTTTCTCTAAGTGTGTCAGGGCCTCATCCTATCATACCTAAGCTTCTGGGTTGATTCTTCATACAATCTAAATTCACAACACCTCATTTTTCTTCATTCTTCAAATTTCACAATAATTGGCATCAGTCCCACGACCGTCGTCAGTTTACATCTAACTGACATCGGTTTACCTAACAGGCGTCAGTTCCTTGTTTTGTTGGTCAGTTTACCAGAGAACACTCATCTCACCTTATTTTCTATCTAAACATTTTTGTGTGTCACCATACTCTTTGTATTCTGATTACAGTCCTCCAATACAGTCTCCCTGTCTAACAATCACTAGTTTCTACTTTATTTGCTGAAATTGTTATTCTTCACAGTAACTGATCATCATCGTCACACCTTAACTGGACATTGGTTCTTGACAACCAGCATCGGTCACCCTATTTTGATTTTTATCAAAATATTTACCCAATTTTCCTCTCAAAATCTATTTTTCCCATCTCTATTATCCCCTGTGTCATTTATAGAGTAAAGTTCACTTGATTTACATTGATTCACATGGTGTTGACTCGCAGCCAAAATAATGCCCTCGTGTTTCACACTAGCCGTCAGCCACTCCCATCTAGTCCATCACTGCTGTCCATTCTGTCACCTATGGATCTGACTCAACTTATCCCCATCGCCACTAGTGAGATGAGGAGTTTGAGACTCCTTGACCAGAATCCCACTGCCCTTCAAGTACTACCTTTCTCATTCTTCCACCTGGGATTCCTCAGGACATTTAATATATGACATGCCTGTATCTATCCCTCTTGGCTCTAGTCCCCACTTCTATGTCATCTAGCATTATTTCAGTGCTACCATCATCTACTTTAGCACCTGTGGTATCTCAGCTAAATCCCACAGCCGCTATAGCCACAACATCTATGTCATCAATCGCACCCGTGACATCGATTGTCCCTCTGACAGTCCCTATGAGTCTAGCTCCATCTACACCCACCACTTCCCATATACCCATTGCATCACAACCACCTCTGGTGTCGAAACTTACACCCCTTTCCAAAACCTCATCCTTTCTATCCCACAATCCTTACCCCTAATCACCACTAGAGTTGTTACGACTACCCCACCCACTTACACATACTACCAACAACCCCCAACCTCATCTATCACTTATGTTGGCTATGTGCCACCCACATCTATTCCTCCTATGTAGTTCTCATACTTAGTGCCACCATATACCAACATACCACCTACCTCGTACCTTTAATTCATCAACCCCCTTTTTCTGAAAGGGAACCCATTCATCCCAACCTATTAATGACCTCATTAAAATGATGATGGAGAAGATGCAGACCTTAGAAGCATCTGTTTCTAGCTCTCGTAATTCTTTAACATATGATGAAATCTATAATGATCCTATCCATCCATCTATTCCCATTCATCCTTACCCAGTGCATTGGGAAATTCCTAAATTCAATCGCTTCAATAGTAAAGAAGACCCACAACAACACTTGTGGTCATTCAAACATGGGTGTTACCTAATCACCCACGATGATGCTTTACTCCTACAAACTTTCCCAATGTCCCTGACAGGACCAACATTGGATTAGTACAATGGACTACCTCAAAATTCTATTTATTCCTTTAATCAAGTAGCCCAAGCTTTCCTAGATCATTTTTCAATCAATGTTACCAAGAAAGTCACCATGACTGATCTCTATTCAACCTGGCAGTATGAAGACAAATCTATCACAGATTTTGTTGCCCGCTGGTCTTATTAACCAATTGACATTCCAACTACCTCAGACTAAACTTATTGAGTTGTTCACTAGATCTTATACACAGACACATCTCACCAACTCTATAATTCCAAACCTTCCAAACCTTTGATGAAGTGTTCACCATGGCCCGAAAAATTGGAAATTTGTGCCATTTAAGAAAATAAAATCCAATTACAGAACAAGAACACCCCATTCAAATCAAACGATTCTTCTTCATCTTCAAAACCTCAAAATAACTATTCAAAGATTAAAGGCATATACAAAACACAATATTCCTCAAGGTGAGTCCACCTCATCCTTCTAATCAGGACTCAATCTTCTTCCAATCTTTCTCCTATTCCAGGATTTTCAGCTTCAGTGGGAGTAGCGGAAGTACACTTCGATTGGAGAGCCCTATTCTTCTGGTCTTGGAAAAACTTATTAAAGCTGGACCCATTACACTTCCTCCTATAAAACATCATACAAGTTTTGACCCCACTCGTCCTATGCCCGCATGGTATAAAGAACACGAATACTGTAATTATCATCACGTTAAAGGACATAAGGATGGTAACTACATAACTTTTAAAAACATTGTTCAAGAGATGATAGACAATGGAGACCTTGTCATGTAGACAACCTAAATGCACCAACAAATCAGAATTTTCACATCTTCAAAAATCCATTCCCTAATCATAAACCATCATCTAATCAAAATTAAAAAACCTTCATCCAGCGACAACACCATGTGAGGTTCATGTATTTTTTGATATCATACCAACTGTTCCTCAAAACCTACCTACTTCATGTATTGAGGAAATATTGGCATGAGCTCCTCCATCCATATAGGAGCATTACCTCTTCTACTCCTCCACCCACAGAGGATTCCCCCTCTTCTACCCTTTCTCTCACAAAGGAACCCAAAATTTCTATTGATGTCATGTCATCATCTGCTTCCCAACCTTTCTAAATCGTCAACAATTGTTATTCTCCCATCCACAAGAGAATCATCATCTCCTTCTCCTCCAATGAGAGATAAATTCTACCTCACCCAACCTATTATCTATCCTACCCATGGGAGATGCTTCAGACATGTCACTACCTGTCAAGGATAGTTCTCCCCTAGCATCCTACAACCCTTTTGACATGATCTCAACTCTTTTACCTATAGATATCTAAGGCTAGCCAATTACCTATCTCATAGACATATTTTATAGGTATTGTTACCCAACCCACCCCATCATCTTCTTCAGTAATCCCGTTTTCACAGTTTGGTCGATCATTTGGATTATGTTGATCATTTCTATTCTTCAAAATGATTGAAAGAAAACACAAAGTTTTTTCTCCTTTCCAATAGCCTCTTAATGCTTCAAAAATTCTCGACCCTTTAGAATGCACAAGCATCCCTTATTTATAACAAAAGAAGCTAGAGATAAAATAGGACAGATCCTGAAAAGTAGCATGCTAACTAGAGTTCAGCTTTGCATGATTCTCACGCAGGAGATCAAGTCAAAGTATGAATTAAAAATAATGACAAAACGGAAATAAAAAGATATGTCATTCTAAAAATAGAAATGTCATGGGACGTTGGAACTTAATCCGAGTCATCATCTTTTGATTCTTTCTTCTTTTTCTTCCTCCAGCTGAGACTGTTTGTTCTGAAATTCCTGGAACTTCCGAATAATGCCTTGCATTTCATTCTCATCAGGTGCAGTGGAATGATCATTCCACATTTCGCAGGTCTCATGAATATCACTGGCACTTGCCGGGAAGCTTTTTCAATCTTTTGCTGAGCTTTCTTAAGGCCTCCAACGTATGTTCAATCCTTACAAACTGACCAATGAATTCAAGGTCAAATCCGTGTACAGGTTCATGCTGAACAGACTCTTGGACTTGTTTGAAGAGATCATCTGCTGATAGGGTACTTGAGTTCCCAACTGACACCTTTGGACAAATCTTCAGCAATTCTTCTTCCAGATCACTTTTCCCATCAATCAATTTATCCCTTGATTCTCTCAACTTGATGCAGGCTTCATTGAGAATCTTTACTCTGAACTTGATGGCCTTGGTCAGCTGAAAATGTTTATCTGTATGTGGGAGAATGCCTTCTTCTACCAAGAGATGTGCTGGTATTTGCTTTAGCACTTGGAGAGCTTCACAAGTCAAATCAAGTTGTCCAATTTCTTCAGTGAATTCCTCATCCATCTTCTCTCCTTCCTTCTGAATCTCCCCCAAAGACTGATGAACTTTCACCACGTCTTGAATTACTTCCTTCCCTTGTTGGAGCAACTTTTGGATCCATTCATCAACCACCCTTCCTTTTTTAGCAATCTTCTCAATCGTAGGCATCGATGAGAAATCGAATCCGGCAGAAACAGAAGAAGGTGGTATGGATTCAAGGGATTTTTAGAGTTTAATCAAAATCTCTGTCAACTGCTCCACTTTTTCCTTAAGCTCATTTCTGCTGTCCTTTGTTTCTTTCAACTTCTGGCACAGCACGTCTATGGAATCCCGTGCATCTTGTTGCGCCCCTTCTGCTGTCACTTTCCCTAGAGCCACCCTGGTTACCTGATAATCAGTAGCTGTTATATCCTCTCTAGTTTTGTCAGCTGAGGGAGTGGCAATCTCTGCGAACTTATCTCCTGAAGCATCCACCAAAACCCTTGAAACTGTTTTGGGTTTCTTGGCTGATTTCGCAGTAGAAGCCTTGAGTGAGCTGAAATCAAAGGCTGGTAGGGGGTACAATCACTTTCCTCTTCCTCGGAGTTTGCTCGAGTAGCCATTGTGGCGTATCAGAGGAAATTGCCAATGTTGTAGTAACTGGTATTCTACTCTCAAGGGGAGAAGATTCTACTATTGGAGGGGGAACAGTTAGCCAACGTGGTAGTAGATGCAATAAATAGAGGCACAGGTTGGGGCGTGTTGGTGATCACTTGGGTTCCAGCAGAGAGGGGTGAGAGTCCAGAGAAAATACTGGCCATGGACTGAAGAAGTGGATGGAGAATGAGGAGGTAGGAGTGGTTGTGAGGGAGAAGAGGCACAGATTCAGACTCCAAAGCCTTGAGATGCAAGAGATAAGGTCTCTTCAGTTGAGCAATCAGCAAATGGTGAAGACAGAGAGCTGGCTTCCTCCTTCTTCCAAATTAATTTCTCCTATTTCTGGTGGTGTTGGTGATTCTGGCACAACCACCGTTTCTAGCTGGAGAAACAATTGAAGAGATTTGTCTTTCTTTCCTCTTCTTGGGAATCCTGATCTTTATAGGCCCCTCAGAAGATTCTTTGTCCTTTTTCTTTTTGGAGGGCCCCACCTCTGAAGCAGCCAACTTTGGAAACTTGTCATCTTTAAAATTCATGCCCCAAGAGGAGAGCCATTTTTTGGTGCGAGCAAGAATGAGAGCCGACCTATCTGTAATAGAGGCTTTTTCGCTGGCTGACCAATCAATAGGTGGAAAAACATATTGATCTTCATTTACTCCCATCATAGGAAAGATCCAACACACTTTCATTGTCAGTCGTGCCATCTGGCAAATCAGAAAGCTCTAGCGTCTGAATCTCATTAATAGTCAACCTACTATTATCTTTTCTGCGAACTGCAACTTCGTTACGCAGATCCACCCAGATATCCTCAATGTCGGGCCTGTGTAGATGTAGGGCTCCATAGGCTGCTAAGCACTCCTCGGATGTCAAAACCATCCCGAGACTTCATATGCTTCTTCAATTTCTCCTGAAGTTTGTGGATTCAACATTTTTGGCCTTTGCTACTGTTGAGCAAGTATATCTCCCAATAGAAATTGGGAAGGATACTGCTGCCTTATGCTTACTTTGTTGGAATTTGTGAAAATCCAACAGCTGTCTGACCAATTCTATCAATATCAATCTATCCCCTGGATAGCGAGGCAGACGGAAAGGCTCTCCCGAGTACATGACCGTTCGAAGATATGTAAACTTCTTGAATTGTAAGAAGATACATCCCCATTTGGATACTTCAGTCCAAGCCTCGTCTGAGACTCTTGTCTTTCTTAGCCCTGGGTTCAGCCGGCAGATATTCTCGTAGAAGGCATCATTTACCCTTCTAAAATGATCTTTGGGCCCCTTCTTTTTTATTTGAGGGAAATATTTATAGACTGGGTTTGTCGTTCTGCTTCCCTTAGTATCCAGCCCGGGATAGTTCCTCATCCCGGCTGCTGCGTAGGCCACATATGAAAACATATAAAAACTTTCCCCAGTTGATAAGACCGTCAGTCATCTGAGAATCAATCTCATTGCTGATAAGGGTTCCCCAGTCAATCCCTTGCTGATTCTTCTTGATGGTGACCATAAACTGATACATCCATCCATGAAATACATTTGATTCCGGCAAGCCAAAAACCCGGCTCAGCAGGGTGATAATGTCATTGATTTCTTGTATGAAATCACATCTAGGGATAGTCTTGGAAATCTAGATACAGCTGGTTTAGCCTTGATCAGGAACTTCTTGTTGACATCCTTAATGTAGTCTTCCTGATTACTGTCCCAGGCCTTCTGAGCCGACTTGATGTCTAGGTCCCCATACTCTTCGAAATTAGGTAGTTTCAGGAGATCATCAAAATATCGCTCCATCTAGTTTGATCACTACCTCACCAGCCTGACTTCTTCACTGAACGAGAAGCCGAGTCATAACTGGACGCACAAGCCAAAACAAATTCTGGACATTGGGCGGACATGGGAAAACCTACTGCAAGGGGCAAGCCACTGTTAGCTAAAGATTATCATCCATGGGGTTTGAGACGAACTCCTTCACCCTATTCCAAAAGTCGTCCATATCTATATTGCCCAGTTCAGTGTCCCTGATATCATAATTGCAATCAATATATGATGGAGATTCTAGCTTCTTAAATTTGTATTTCATCCTGCTAGACTTCTCGGTCTTCTCCTGAGATGGACCAGGGTCCGACATGAAGAATGTTGGAGGAGAAAGGCTCGAAACTCAGAGATGTTGTGCACACTGAAAAACCTGATCGACTAAAATGTCGGAAGAATAGAAGAATCCGACACGCCGAGGAAGATATCGGAAAACCCTGAGAACCCGACAGGTCTGATATGTCGGAACTCTTGGCAAACCCGACACTTGCTTTCAATGACGGAAACTCGGAGAAAACCCGGCACTTGCTTTTAACGTCGGAACTTTCGATGACGCTCGAAAACTTAGAGAGACGCGCCAAGTCTGACACTTAGTGTTGAGGTCGGAAACTGTTGAAGAAACCCCGACACTCCAAGCCTTCAATATTCTTCAGGTCCTTCTGAATCTGCAAAACAACCTTCAAAACCCAAGAAGGGAAAAACAGAGTTTTTCCTTTGAATTTCAAATACACAATCTCCTTTTTTGTTATTCATTCATGCATCATGCACATAAGTGAAATTTGGAAGAGAACAAAACCAAGTGATAGTTCAAAAAGATAAACCCTAAAAACCTAAAACCCTTTCCAAAACGTAACACAGAAAGAAGAAGGAAGAAAAACCCTCAACACCCGGCAAGAAATTGGGAAGAAAATACGCGGCAATCGATCCATAAAAATCAAGAATAAAGAAGGGAAAGAAAAATACCTTCAATTCGAGAAAGGTAAGATCGAAAACAGACGATCCAATCGGGCATAACGCGAGGTTTCGGGTTTTGAGGATGGAAAGAGCATGTACAAAAATCCACGAATTAAAAATACGAACGGTAAGAATGACGTGGAAATCCGCGTATTTATAAGAAAATTTGTAATTAATACACTTCAGCTCGGCACGTGCCAACTCACCGACCACTCGGCATGAATGCCATGTCAGCATGTTTAGGAGGTCCGAAAACCCGACACGAGGGAGCTTAGTGCAATTCGGGTTTCGGGCTTCGGAAAACATGATGCATAAAACATGAGAATGAATGTTAGATGCATTGACAGCTTCCGAAAACCCGATACAAAGGATTAAGCGGACTTCGGGAATCGGAGAACATGGTGACATAAAACATGTTTTGGATGAATGGATGTTCCGAAAACCCGAATACAAAGGATGCTTAACACAAGCTTGGGTTTTCGGTCGTGAAAACATGTTTTAACTCGATGTTCCGACAAAACCCGAACAAAGGATTTTCTCAAAGGCGGGTTTCGGGTTTCGGAGGAACAGGTAAGACATAAAGCATGTTAAAACTCATGTCAAGATGCTATTGGTAAAACCCGAAAACTCCGATTTTCTTAAAAAGAGGCCACAATGCAAAATCAACTTCAAAAATTTTGTAGGGGTTATCCGATCGTTTTTGTCGTGAACTCAAAACGGGGATTTCTCTATAACTAGAGGCAAGGATTGCAATACTTTGACTTCAAAGAGATTTCGTAGGCCGCGTTATGTGATCGTTTTGTCATGAACTCAAAACGCTTGAGATAACCACAGCTGAGCATGATATTCCAGCATATGAGTTGCCCACAATTTAACATGAGCATAGAATGCAACATATGCCAGAAAAATATCTAAGGGGGACCATGTATAAGTTTTCAAACTTTCAAATCACATAATGAAATTCGATGAGGAGCATGTAATGAAGGTGAGAAGATACTATTTGGAGTATGTCTTCCTCACTAATTGTTTTCAATCATAGAATAAGAAGAATTTTTCTTTTTAGGCCAAAATACAAGTTTCATTGAGATCAGTACCCATAAGAAGAATGTTTCGCTCAGGGAGAATAGGTTTGAGATATGATACTTGTGATTTTACAAATGACAATAAATACACGATGATTCCCTTAGAGAAGTGAATAATGCAAAGCACATCCAAAGATGAGTCCCACCGGGTGTACCAAAATGGAGGATTCACCAGATAATTTTTAAGCTTTCTAGGATGAAACAGATAGAAGGTAGAATGGTTATAGTGTAGGAATACTTGTGAGGAAAATGTGGAAGATTTAGAATGTGTGACATATGTTGATGTTATCCAAGTTGATCCGTAGTTTAGAACTACCTTTCTGTTTCACCACGCAAGGACTATCCAAGTAGATGTAAAACAAGACCATAGAGGCCAAGAGTATTAAGGTAGCATACCTGATAGTGGACTGCCTAGCGTATGCCAGATCCACAGAAGTGTGGTGCTTCCTAAGGAGTTTAGTCTACCCCAAGAAGCACTCATACATGGAGAGATAAGTCTCCCATGTGAATAGGAAACTGATGAAGCTTGTAATAGCTCCTATCACTGCAATGTAATGCATTTAGGTTTCTACCTACACACAATACAGGCTGAGATTTTAAAAGGTAACATACTTGGAAAATAACACTAAATCCATCCCAGATTAGACCCCACTAGAAGTTTGTTTAGGTCATACATGTCTGCCAAAGAAGAGTCTGGTAAGAGTATGAGGTGCTGATTGGTTGAAGTGTTCAAACTACACAAGTGGTTTGTGCGCTGAAGATATGTGGGAAGCCTAGTACTGATCTAAGAATATAAGAAGTGACACGGTGAAAGACCAAGGATTGGTCAGGTGACCGATGTTGGTTCAGGGCATGAAATTAACCCATCGACTCAGGTTAGAACTGACATCAGTAGGAGGCAATTGAAGCAATAATGTCCTAATCAGGAAGAATTATTTTTGGTGATTCAGAAGAAGATTACACATAGAGTGTGGAGGGCTGTGGTTAGGTTCGTAATATAGGCGAAAGAAGACTCAGGAATGATAGATAGAACTTGAGGTCAATTCAAAGGCCCTGAAATAGGCTTGAAGTACATTACTTGGTTGGTGGATTGGTGAGGAAGATGGATATATGTCCAGATTTGTCAAGTAGGAAGACTGAAAAGGAATGAAGGAGGATACTCAGAGATATGGGTAAGTAAAGGAAGCTACAAATGATTAATATTATGTTAAGCTTCACAAAGGAATCTGTGAACGAGGTCTCGTGGTTAGATGGAGGTTGCTAAAATGATCTGGTGAGGTAGTAGTTGGTAAGAGATGCCACGTAGCAATATGACCTAGTGTTTTCTTGTGAAGCATTCCAGGAAGATCGTAGAAAAGGAATTTCTAGCATGTACTACTCTATGGGAGGTTTGTATACATCGTTTGGATGTAAGAAATGGTTATGAGATCTTCATTTGATTACATAGGGAGAAAGAGCGTCCAAAATCAAACATGGCCAACCTTTGTAAAGGGTTGGCTAAAATTGATGATATGAAAGGAACTGATGTGTGCGCACTTTTAGGTGAATGCACGGTACCATTTGAGGATAAACTAGCGTCGGTTAGGGTGAAATCAGTATTGATTTACCAAAAATAGGCATATCTTCCTCATATTTGGCAAATCGTATTTCTTGGGAATTGGAGTCCCACATCGATGAGCCAATGTTTGAGGTAAGCCAAGGGGCACTAATGGAAATGCTTGGGTCAAAAGGAGACAACCCCTTGATAAATGCTCAACAAATTTTAGATGAATAGGTCTGTGACGCATTGAATAAAGTATTGGTTGAGCTGGAAGCCAGGTTATTCGAGAGGAATGATAGAGTTAAATTTTTAGAGGCAGAGCTAGAAAAGAGAGAAGAGGAGTTAGAAGAGAGAACCAAGGATTTAAAGCAAGAGGAACTAATTAGCACGTAACTAAAGAGTGAACTAATGGAAGAAAAGGAAAGGGTACACGAAGTACATAATAAGGTAGAATCCATCACAAATTCCATTGTTTTGAAGCATCCAGACCTAGCACCGCCTGCAAAAAATTATGGATCTTCCCTTGAGTTCCTTGAAGAATTAACGCGCATCCTCACCATGGAAAGGAAACCTATGGCTTTAGAATCCATGAAAGAAGCATCATCACGCCTGGAGAAGGAAGAAAAATTAAAGGTAGTGGAAATCTTGGCTGAATACAATAAAGTCCTCGCTGATGTAAATATTACTTCCCATACCGCTGAGGCCAAATATGAGAACCATGTAGATAGAGATAAAGTGGTGAGTATTCTGGTTGCCAACTATGAAGCAGAGCTTAAAGAATTCCAGGAAAATAACAAGGTAATAGATCAGAGCGAGATAGAATCCTGACCAATGTTGAAAAGAAGTTAGAAGCCATTGAGGCCCTAAGGAGTACAATCAAGAACCAGATAAAGGAGCTATACCCACATATTACTAGAAGGATGGATGCGCTTGAGGACGTGGGCAAGGAGTTGGAAAAAATTGTTGAAACTATGAACAATCAAGGAGATGGAATGAGCTTTAGGGAGGTAAGCACCCTAGTTGGTGACCTTTGCCAAAGAGTGCAAAATGAAGTCGATGCCTGGAACAAGTTGGAGGCTGACTTGTAAAAAATATTTTCCTATCTTGTTGCAATAATGCCATCACTTCCCCATTATTTCTTCTTTCCCAAATTCTTCATCCCCTTATTCTTTTCCCAAGACGTTAAGTCTATTGTGATTCTTTATTCATTGGAGAAATGATCCCGTGAGTGGAGAATAGGTAAAGTGTGGGGTGATGTTGGGCCCCTAAAACATTGACTAAGTCCAAAAAGGCACATGGGTGCGTAAGACTGGAGTTAAGAAATGGGCGCACAAGGAAATGGGCATGCAAGGCAAGGTTTTAGGAGGATCTTAGTAGAACCCATGATGCATGCCCACAAGATAAGGTCTCAGGACTTAGCCATATTTGGTGTATCAGGTAGGACATGAGAAAAGTGTGACCCAACTATGCATGTAGAGTGGATAAGGTGTGATCTTGGCGACAAGTTGGCTTAGGAAGGAATATGTCATGTGATGGAAGCTCCTAGAAGACCATCATGATAAGAAGTGGAGAGCTCAGGCCTGGAGGAGCATGCGCCCATGGAGGACCACATTCAGACACTTGGCACCAGATCTGAGGCTGCAAAAGGATTAGTTGGCACTTCAAGATGCCTATATATATAAGTGCCCATGGAAGAAAAGGGAGATAGAGAAATGAAGAGAGAGCAGAGCTCTATAGAAATGCTGCAAAAGAATTCTATTTGGGTTGGGTAGATAAAACATAGGAGATGGATGTATCAAGGGCTTGGATGTTTAAATTTTTAGTTTGAGAGTTAAAGGATAGGAATCCAGTTATGATGCATGACTTTGGTTTTCCTTTCTGCGATGCTCTGTAATGAATATAATGAATGTAATGAGGTAATTAGTTTATATGAATATGATCAGTAATGATTCTAGTGCATTTACATATCTTCATGGTTATGTGTTATGAATGTTTATGGAATGATTCTGAATCCTTACACATTTCCCTTTCTGTTTGATGCAGTTCTTAATATGTTAAGTAATTTTATGTCTGGAATGACTGCATTGATCTAGAAGCCGTTCTGAGCTCTATGATGCTTGCAAGTCTCTTTTCCACTCATTTCCTTTAATTTTGGATAATAGATGATGATTTCCCACTCAACTCACATAAAAGAGAGACTCGGTGCCCTCACGTGCCTTGGGTGAGCGCCCAGTGCCCATGGGGTTCCCTTGTTCTTGGCGGTTGTAAAAATGACTAGAAATCATTTAGTGAAATATTTAGTATTTGTGATGATGGAGTCATGTTGTTGAGAATAATTAGGATTGATTTTACCAATGAGGTCTAACCCCCATTTTGAGAAGGGCCAGAGATCTTGGGTAGGTTAAAGAGTGTGGCTAGGAACATGTGTGAGGTTAGAATGTTGTTGACATTTGAGACATTTTTGACATGCTGACAACAATCTTGGTTCATTGTAGGCCAATAGTAACCAATTCATAAGATCTGCTTAGCAACAAATAAGCCATTTAAGTGTCTGCCACATATACCATTGTGAATTTATTTGATGGTTTGTGTTGTTTCAGAGGGTTGGAGGAAGTGAAGGAGGAGACTATCAAAGCATCTTTTATAGATAACAACCCCTCGTATGACATAGTGGGCACTTCATTGTTGAAAATACTTTATGCCATTTCTCGAAAGATTTGAAGGGATTTTATCCTCTGAGAGAAAATCGTAGGTCTGTGAATATCAGGTGTTTGATTATATGTATTTGATGTTGTTGATGGAGGGGAGATGGGTGTAGTATAGGAAGTTTGATTTAATTTGTGTACAAGTATAAGTAGATCATATTTCGAAGATACAAATGGGATAAAAGAAGTGAGGGAGGCCATGTTGTCTACAAGCTTGTTGGTTGACCGTGGCACTTATCTGATATTGTAATGGTTGAAGGTGCTAAACAATTTATCAGCGATGATTTTGTATTTTTTTGAGATAAGATTCTTACATTGGTAAGTGCATTTGATTTGGTTGATCATGAGATAAGAATCACCAAAGATGTTAAGAGTTTTGAATCCTAATGGTAAGGTCGTTTGTAGGCCCATGATTAAAGCTTTGTACTCAGCCATGTTATTAGTGCAATTGAAGTCAAGTTTGATACCAACTCCTCCTCCATGGTCACATTTGGTTCCATCAAAATATAAGGTCATTTTAGTGAGGGGATCCTTTTTTAATAAGAGGTCTATGTATCCATTAGGGAATTGGATGTTAAAATGTTGGTTGTTGGTTATGGGTTCCTCTGCAAGGTGGTATGTAATGAATTATCATTTAATTATTTTTCATGGATGAATTATAGGTCAAAATCAGTTAGGATTAGGAGCCATCAGATGATTCATTGATCATGTTAGGGTTTGGAATACTTGAATTTTAAATGATTGAGGCTTGTGACTACGTAAGTTTTATGATTAAGGAGGTAATGATGAAGCTTGGATGTTATGAATGCTAGTGCATGACATTGTTTTTTAAGGTGGGTGTAGAGAGTCTCGTAATCAATGAAAGTACAAATGATGTAGTATACAACATGTTCCCAATTTTTCTCATCTTGGAAAGAAATCATAGCACTTAGGGCATGGTTAGTAGTATAAATTTATAAGTAGAACACTTGATCCTCCTTATGAGGTATAAGCACTGGAGGTTATAGAAGATATTATTTGAGGGCCTCAAAGGCTTCTTGGAAAGGTGTATCCCATTAAAATTGAATGTCATTCTCATGGAGATGATGAAAATTTTGACACTGTTAGGATATTTGTACGATAAAGTGGAAAATGGACTATAGTTTGCCTTGCAAGCTACGTAGTTGTTTTAATTTGGACAGAGGAGGCATATCTAAGATGGAATTTATTTTGGCTAGATAGAATTCAATTCCTCTATTTGATATGATGAATCCTAATAGTTTACTAGTAAGGATTCCAAAGACACATTTATTGGGATTGAGACGAAGGTAAAACTGAATTAGTTAGTCAAATATTTTGTCTAGGATGAGTAAGTGTTCTTTGTGGATTTTGGGCTTGCTGAGGAGGTCATCTATGTAGTCTTCAGCAATCTTATGGATTAGCTCATGGAAGACATAAGTCAT